>JAAXCT010000337.1:0-603260 GCA_012490785.1 Eragrostis nindensis | reverse complement strand
TTCAGTGTTCAGAAATACATAGAAAAGCTTCACAAGCACACTGAAATATCTGAGAAGATGAGAGTTGATAGAATGCCTGAGTTTTATTCTAATCACGGAGTGTTTTTACATGTAGTGTGGGTAGCTGTTTTCCTGAATTACAATCTGAGTATGGACTACAGGGTGCGTAGGACAAAGTTGAACTATACACTCAGTTACAGCTAACTATGGTGTGGAACAAACAATTGCCTTCGGAAGCAAACAAAAACTTTACTGGCATCCGCTTGGCAACAACAAAAGTAAGGACCTGTGATGTATACCTATGGATTGTTACCGGCTATAGATTGTTCCAGTCCGTGTTTCGTAAAGGCACATACTTTGATCGGTCATTTCCTCTAAAGCCAGTTGTTCTTGAAGAAACCATAGGCATTGCAAGCACCGAAGAAGCGCCTATGGTCTCCTCCCCAAGGCCAAGTGACATGGAGCATGCCGACTACAAAATAAGATTATATGACAGGCTGAGCAGTACAAGTCAACGATAAAATCAGCTTTACAAGGAAAAAGAAAAAAAAAACTCACCTTTGCCCTTGACAGTACACGTCTTGCTTTTACTTTTACAGAGGTTACAAAGGAGTTTGTATCATCCATTCTGCCTCCTCCATCTGTATCTTTACATTTCTGCAATGTCCAAGTCATACGTTAACCCATTAAACTAACTTACTTGACGATACAAGTGTTTAACTGAAATGCAGAATGCTGTGAAGAAAAGTTGAACTTTCTACGAGTTTGTAAAAGGAACCTGTTCGTATCAGTCACGGGTTCCTGGTTAGCGCTCAATCCATCTTTGGGGTCAGCTGCTGAGAATTGACTGAAGTCAAAAATCATGTATGTTTGGGTAGAAGCACATGAAAATCAGCCTTTTACCAACCTTTACTGTCATCGGGAGCCAGCAAGGAGATCCCTATAAAGACAAATGTCATGCCCAACACAAACATGATTATCCTGAGGGTATCAAATACCTGACAGAGGAAAACCAAACCCTCAGTTTCTACATGAGCAACACGATAATTCATATTGTTATCACGAAAACCACAAAGGGGAACTCACTTGATATTCTTGAAAGTAAACAAATCCTGTACAAATTGAGAAAAAGGTCCAGGCAATTTGAAACATTGGAACAATCAATATTGCATCAAACAGAGACAGTCCTTCATTCAACCTTGCCATCTGTGACAGAGGAGTTGAATTAGACAATAATACAAAAGAACAAGCATCTATAGCAGTCAATGGAACAATATGTGGTTAGGCTGCTTTTGGCCATACCCAAAATCCAGCAGTACACAGAAACAACAAAAGTATTGCATATGTGAACCAGCTATGGAACTGGTATCTGCTGCTCATAGTCAGCCTCAGCATGTTAGATCTACAGAAACAAAAAAGAGTAGTAAGTTAGAACCAATAAGTGGAACGAATTATTAGCGTACTAGATGCATGGATCATTATTGAATACAATATATAACCTACAATGATTTTGCAAACAAGACCGAGCAAGATCCAATAGCACCAGATACAACGCATAAGAAAATGGCAACATTGTTCTCCAATATGCGCCAGTGTCTTTAGAACTACTAGAAAGAATAGTTTCTCCACTCCTGCAACAACAAAGTTATTAAACGGATAAATGAGCATGTCCTTGTTTTTGAAGAGATTAGGTTACATGAGCAAGGTCTCACCTATAGAGATAATGGTTGAATGCAACCACAAATACCAGCGACATGCAATAGAGAACAAACACAAATTACTGTACTTTGCGATCAGCTGCTCCGGCGTGTAAACTGCCAACGTGGTTTTAGTATCAGCAAGCTCGCTAAGAAAGAAGAAATCATGAAAGCTTCAAGCATGCATCTTTATATCATAAAAATATGTTGCAGTTTTGGTTTCATGTTCTCCGTACAGGGAAGTGTTACAGTCAGTATCGGAAACAATAAAATTAGCATGGAAACTCAAAGTCTATATCATTCTAATTAAGGACTATATACATAGCAGAGATGGCACATGGAACAACCATACCAGGTGACTGATGGTTGCCGAAGGAAACTAAGAAGATGTTGCCAAAGACAATAAAGGTTGTGGCTACCATGACTCTGGAAAGCAGAGCAAAGTCTTATTAATTTCATGATTCCACGTATTGATTGTAACTTAAATTCTAGTTCCCAGCAAGTGAGAAACATACATACTTCACTGAAATAGTCTTGTTCAACACAAAGTAGGCAAATGCAATATTTGACACAAATTGAATTGATCCGAGAGCTGCGAGAAGTGACTGCAATCAAATTAAACAATCTTTCAATTTCCTCACCAAATCAACAACCCGGGAACAGGAAAAATGATAGGATGTTGTCATTATTCTGTGCAAGAAGCAAGCAGAGGTAGGAGCTGTAGGGCATCTTTTATCTTTTTACCTGGACAATCAAAGGGAAAAAGGTCTACACCTATATTGTTGGGATAATGTGGTTCAAAAGCATAATCTCTATAGTAGCTCTGTTCTCGACATGTCTACACACAATTGTTCATGACTTTCCCCATATGTATAAAGATTTATTTTGCATGTTAAAACTGAATTTGCTTTGGAGGAGATCATAACCAACCTGTGCAGCGTACGCAAAGGACATGAAGTTGAGGCAGTTCCCAACAGCAAAAAAGAGTATACCTGAATGATTTAGAATTAAAGCTGAGCATTCTTAATCAATGCATCAAAGATATAGAATTATTTAATTGCTCTATCAAACAGGATACCAATTCTCCATGTCTGGAAATGGATAACTGATTTTGGGACGAATTTGTCATTGCCTTCACTGTGGTTAATTGCGGAAAGCTTCTCTCTCTGCGCAAAACAAAAAATATTTGTTTCAAATGATGCTCGGTATTGAGTTAAAACAGTACGAATTGTACTGCCAAATACAACAGAACCATGGTACCAACAAGTGAAACAACAGAATCCACTCATATATACCACAAATGTGTCTATTTCAAAGGATGTTCGGCACAGATGTAAAGTATGCTAAAATAAAACAAAACAATTAGCTGCAAAGTTACCGAAAAGTGGCCTGGGTAATCTAAGCTATATTTGTGGTGCTGTCATTTTGTCTTATTGTTCGTAATCAAATGCACACTGTATTGCTTACAACATGCTCAAATGCAATAGGACTAGTTCACTTAGCCACTCATGATACAGCATTTTCTAATAAAGTCATAGGCGAGAAAGAAAATACGCTACAAGGATTTTGTTTCTTTTTGTAGCAGAAAAGAAGAATTTAAACCAAGGGTGTGTTTCCACTCTCAGTTGACCTATTGGTTTGAAGCCAGGCAGCAGCATATGCAACACACCTGAGCTTCCCACTGGAACATAAATATCTGGTAAATTAAGAGCTTCGAGCCCAATTCAAAGACATGCAATATCCACCTGATCATGGCCCAATTTCAGAAGGTTGGTCCCGAAGTTTATGGCAACACTCCCCACAATGTTTATCAACGCCCCTATAACCCAGTCGCCCATGAGTCAAGCGTGCAGGTATCTCCTACAAATATATCGCATACTCCTTCAACAAGTCCTTTGTACGACAGCTCATTGGCCTTCTTTCGGACAAACCACTTGAAACAGTTGTCTTTCTTTCTATCTTGTGGGTCTGTTCACGTCCGATAGTCCGTTACAAACCTCTCCAATAAACAGTTTGGAGCCGCCTGCAAAAGGGGCATAAATGACACATCAGATACACACAATCAGGATGACCGCCCTCCAAGGAGAGCATCATTTTAGGAGGTATCGAAAGAGAGAGGGCATCATTTGACCAGGCACACAAAGATAACCTACTGCCCAACGCGCAAGTGGAGCATGCCTATCATAAAGCTACAACCTTAGCACTTGGCACTAGAATGTTCCACCGAACATTCCCGGGGAGGACAGCCACATGATTGCTCTACGGTGACAATGCTATGACTAAGCCGTTCACCTTTTCAACTACTCATCTTTTACATCAACCTAAAATTCTAGCAATCTAGCCCTCAATTAATCACCAAACCGGCGTCTAACTATGAACCTAAGCAAGCGCACCAATAATCCAACAAAGAAATAAGCAAAATGGACAAACAGCAGTCGCAGGGACGGAGCTACGAACCCAGCAGATCTCATCCCAAGACGACCGACAGCGCAAACGTATACGCAAAAATGGAAAGAGTCACGCGCCACGCCAATTGCTGCTCAGATCTAGCGAGAATCGGGGCGACGAGAGGAGCCAGAAGAAGTAATCCAGAAGAAACAGATAACTTTCCAGCAGTAAATGCACACGGCGAAGCAACATTCACAAAAATAGAAACAGCAATTGGTGAGCATCCGAACAATCAAACGATTTGGTGCCTCCCAATAACTGGGAAATGGGGACCAGATTGGTGCGAGCGTTTCATATGGATTTGGGGGAACAAAATGAAATACTTCCAGATGATGTACGCCATAAGCTTCGAGACAATCTTACCTCGTGGTTCTCAAACCTAAAAAGGCCCTGCTTCCGCACGCTGCAGGCCAGCACCACAACAATTGGATCCGAGCACGGCGAGGCCGCCGGCGGGGAAGGAGGACGAGACGGCCGGCAGGGCGAGGCGGCAGCGAAGACTGAGGCTAGGGCAGGCTGCGCGGCCCCCGCGGCTAACGGGAGAGACGGCTAGCGATTGAGCGAAGCTGCAATGTGGCGGTGGACGAGGACGAGGACGACGAAGGCCGGAGGAGAGGAGGGGAGGGAGAGGAGAAAGGTAAGAGGTGGTGGGCACGTCAAGATTCGCGCCGGCCGTCGGATGTCGATCGTGCGGGGCGAGAGGGCGCAGGCATCTGGCGAGGTGCGGTGGGATCGGAGAGGGACAGCCGGGCGGACAAGCAGGCGGCGGCTTTCGCTGGTCTTCCTTTTCCAGCCCAATTCCTTTCGTTTTCTTTTTCTCTTTTCTTTCTCGTGCCGTGTGTGCGTGCTTCTGCTGCTGGAGTACTATTGATGGTTTCGGCGAGTCGAATCAAAGGTCGCGGCATCGGTTGGGGGTTGGACTTTCGTTTCGTCCTCAGCTCATTGGAGTCAATCGGATGGTTTTGCTTCATCTGCAATTCTTTGGTGCCAGCTTTGAGGGGCAATTAAGCTAAGCTACCAACCATGAGGAATGGACGTTCAGTTTACGACATAATTAGTGGAAAAATCCTCTCTTTCATCTTTGTTAAAAGCTGGTCGTTTTTTGAGGTTAGCTAGAGGGCAGTGCCTTTTGCGTACAATGTTTTCCTTTCTCCAAAAGCGTACGCATTTCATGAAAAGCTAATTCCAACAGCGATGTCATTTGTCGTCAAGAAAAACTTGAATATAATTAAGGAGTCGATGATCCTAATTCAGCACCTTGTTGGGTAACAATAAGACTTTAGGATTTTATTTGAGGTAATTTGGACAAGAAAAAAAGAGTAAATAGACTATCTTATAATTTGTTTCAGTACTTTTTTATTTTTTAGGATCATTGTTATGTAGGGCTCAAATTATGGCTTGGTAATACTCCCTGTAATTTTCTTTTCTTAACACTAGGCTAATATGATTAGTTCAGACTTCTTATTCTAACCTAATACCACCAAAAAAGTAATTAAATTAGGATGAAGGGAACTAAAAGAACAGATGCAAGGAAATCGGGGAGAACAGAAAGAAAGGCTTTGTTTTGGAACATATGATGTGTATCTATGATTGGAAAGGAGCCTGATTATGGTATACTAGTATACATTTAATCTGAAGGATGTTAAACATATCATTTCGTGAAAAATGTAAAATGGTATGACAATGAGTTGGTTCTAATTTTCAATAAGCTCGTTCAGTCAGTTACTGGGATAAAAATAACGTAAACGTTCCCAAACTGTTATGGAATACAGCAATTTTGAACTTCTCTTTAGTACTACTACAATGGTGAGTTGCCACTTGTAGGTGGAGTCCTGTCGTCGGTGGCTACCTTTCAACGTGTTGTCGGGCATCTTTGAACTTTGATTAATCTGTTCGGCCCCTTAATCTCTGCTTGCTGTAGCGCCCTCCAAAATTTAAGCCTCAAGCATGTGATCGGGGAGAGGAAGCTTCGAATCCCAGCATCCCATCGGTCGCCGCTCCTCGGCTCCTCGCCTCTGGCTGCCGGTGACGGCGACGTGATAGATTGACCAACGCACGGACTCCGACGAGGATTGTTCGCCAGATTGTTGTTTGCCATTCTGGCAGGTCAAACAAGGCTCTGGCTGGCTACTACTTGTGTACACCGATCGAGCTAGTCTCAGGTCAAACAAGACCAGATTCTTCAAACCAGATCTTTGTTCTCCTCGCTCATCGATCGATCTCATGTGCAGTTTTGTGGTGCTGGTGACATACATACTGCCACGTTTAATTGACTTTTGTTAGGCACGATGGCAGCAGGGTTCCGGATGGAGGGTTACTGCCTGCCAAAGTGCCAAGTGCCAACCCAAACTGGGTTAGGCGCATGTACATTCGTCGTGTGTCCAGTGCTGCTGCACCGACGGCTGTTACCAAACCTTCGGTAAAGCGTTTCTTATCGTCTGTTAGGCCGTCCGCGTTTGTTAACAACTCCGTACTGGTGGAGTTCAGGCTGCACTCGCTCTACCAAACATGTGGGCTATCACCAAACATTTTGTTTTGCCATCGAGGTGTGCCGAACTAATACACTGACATGTGCTGCTGTTAGGTAGAAAATCAAATGAGATTCATTAAAAATGATTCCCAATCAATGCATATTTTTTTTTGCGATAACAATCAATGCATATTCTGTGGTTAAATCGTAACCGATTTTTTTTTTGAAATTACACCGTACAACTCAGACACTCACAACGCACGCACACTCACTCTTATGAACACACGTACGTAAACCCTACCCCTATGAGCATCTTCGAAGACTGAGCCGGCAAATCCAGAGATACGAAGTCACCACTGGCGCCTCGCTGTCGACGGGAGCGTCGTCTACCACTGAAAGCACAAATGCCGTTAAATCCTTAAAAATTCGCTCCCACAAAGAGTCGAACCCAGGACCTGAGAAGTGTTACTCAGATGCCTTAACCACTAGGCAAGACCCCTTCCACGTTAGGTCGTAACAGATGATTGCAACATGAGGCGAGCTCACGAATGCTTTGCACTTGCACGGCCGGCCGTGTTGTACGGAATCATTGGGTACGGCTATGGGGCCTTGAACGAACTGCTTGCCGTGGCGGACGGGACCAGTAGTAAAGCCCGTGCCCGAGAAAGACTTCAGAGGCCCAAATCCTTAATTAAGCCCACGGCTCATCTCGTCGAAACCTTCCCCGCCGCCGACAGCGTCAGCGGCCATGGCGGAGACGGCGGAGGCCTGCTCAACCGCCGGCCGGTCCGCTGCCGCCCTCCAGGTCGTTGAAGACAGAGCCTACCTGCCCACCTTCGTCGCCTCTCCTCCCTGCGAGGACTCGCCCCTGCCGGTACTGGTTCGGGCACTCCAAACTGCTCTGTACATTCAAATTATGTGTGATGATTATGAGCATCGTACGCGCTTTTGTACTAGTTCCTTAGAGGAATTTTCTGATCCTTGTAGTGTCTTCTGAAGACTAAAGAGTAATCGAGAGCCGAACTCAAGTTGCTCCTGAGCCTGGGCATTTGTTGGAGGTAAACTGCACTCGACAAATTACATTGCTACAAGTTTGGGGCATACATTTCATTTTGATATTGGCATATGGATGACACAAGACATGGCAAAGTAATGCTAGCAGTGTTTGACTGTTGAACTTATCTGAAATGAGACCCAATAACCTGTACTAGGTTATATAACGTATTGCTGTCTAGTGGACTTGCTAGTGTTTGATCTGACTACAGGTTAGCGCTAGTATCCTCTTCTCTATCTGCCTCTCTCCTATATAGTCTTATTATAGATCAGAGGTGAATCTTGACTCTAGGAGCACATTTTACCTTAATCTTTGATACATCGCTGACACAAATGTCTGGATCCCAGTTATCTCCCCATCTGACCATATAAGAAACAGGAAAGGTCACAGGGACGTCACTGTAAAGAATGAAATTATTAAAAGTTGGAACTCTGCTTATGGCCAAAAAGACTGCCAGCATGCGTCCTGATTAAGATTTACTCAAAAGTGCAAACCCAAGGAAACATCACATTCATATTCCTAGAGCTGCACAAATTAAGAGAACAAACATTATGTTGCTTGCAGTTCTTCTTTTGTTTGAACTGTAATAAAAATATTGTTGACCCCAATAGATTGTTCTACAATTTGCATCCATATTGCCCTGCTTTCCTTTTGCAAAATTATTGGTATCTCTTAAGTGAAAATACAAATTTTTTAAAGCTGTCCCTGTGGTCTCTCTGATTGGTAAGACTGAACTACTTTTTTTAGTCTGCCTATAGAAATGCTCTCTTAAACCCCGTTTGTCCTGACCGGACAAGGGTTTTACTGCCTGATACATAGTTATTTCTGCTCCAGGGACATCGTAGCAGAAGCTGAACTACCAGAGTGAGTAAATGTCTGCATTAGGTTTCCCAAATAGGTTTCTCCAATGCAGCGGAGTCTAGAGATGACTGATGGTAAGAGTAGATGTGCTCCTGAGACTTTTGTTGCTCATCAGAATAGCTTAATGCTGTCACATCCGCATTGTAGGTCTCAGAACTCATATCCAAATTACCGTTGCCTCCTAAACCTAGAAAGTCTTGGGTCAGTCCAGCATCTCCTACCCCTGCAATGTTTTCCTGTCTGTTATGCTGCGTCTGATTTTCAGAAAAAATGCTGGGGCTCTCTTTTGCTGCTCTCATGGCGAATGGATTGTTCATTAGTCCGATTAAAGGTACCGTAGTAGGTCTCATGCAGCTGTTTGCCCATGGAGAGTTCATCAGAATGTTACTGCGGCCACTCATGTAAGAGCCATCATCATCAGCTGTCTTGATGCCAACACTATTAGCTGCTGAATTCCCTAGAGAATCTCCTTGGCTTCCACTGGATATGTCCATATGATCTCTCGGAGTGGTCACATTACTTGGGAAACTTTTCAGAAGTAATGGTGATATAGGATCATGGCTGGTCTTTGCTCCCATCTCCGCAGCTTTCTGTAGCAGTGCAGTTGCAGACATGTATGGAGAGTTCATGGACATGTAAGGAAAGCTTGATGCGCTTCCATCAAGTGGAAAACCCGAATCCTTTTGTGATATCTGGTTCGAAAACAATGCTGTGTTCCTTGTAATGAGAGCATAAGGGGACAAAGTTCTCAGATGGCTGTCTGAGTTATGGTCATTGTTAGACAAGTTTGAGATCACATCGGTGGGTGAAGCTGTGAAGCTAGGTACTCCATGCGAAAAGATATCCTGCTGCTGACCATGCAGACTTCCCACCATTGTAGCAAGAGTGTGGTTAACCCTGGAGTTGTCTTCAGCTAATGCATCACAGAAGGCTCGATGAGTGATGAAGCTGTCCTTTCTGCAATTACATAAAGTATAATGGAAGTTAAATTTCCAGAAATTGTGTATGAGAGGAATTTGATACTTCCAATGATTCTAAAATATGTGAAGGAATAAAAAGTCAAATTTTCATTGACAATGCATTAGATAAGTGCAATAATGTAGTAATCGAATTTATTTCTAAGTTCTAATAAATCAGATTAGCCTTGTAAGCATCACAGAGATAAACCACATAGCTGGAGTGTAAAAAGAGAAAGAATGGAGATTTTAGTTGCTGCTTCCTGCAGAAGCATTTCAACCTGTAACAACTTTGCTGTTGTTCTAACAATATTGATTTGCCCTAAAATAAAATCTTGAGTCTCTTCAGACTATCTTCCTCACATACACCACTGTTCTCTGCAAAACACCTGCCCGTTGTAATTACCAGCCTTTTTTAATTGGGCTTGCTGTTGTTGTACCTAACTACTATAGACCTTGAAGTATTTAAGTGATGTATTACATTAATATGCGTTAGGATGTAATCATGTTATTTTTTTCTTTCATCCAGTTACACGTTGTAGAAGTATGACAGTACACAACAATGTCGAATCATTATCCTATTTTCAGCCATATCTGGTTTGACTACTGTGTAATATTTTCAGTTTGATGAGAAAGATACCTTGAGAAGATTGTTCCACAGTCACATCGATACTCCTTGGTGCCACATATCTTTGTATGAGCTTTCCAATCCGACTGAACAGCATACTTCTTTGAGCACCTGTCACACTTCCACTTCTTCTCCCCATGCTTCCTGGAGTAGTGCTTTTTTATGCCTGTGAGATCGCCCAAAGCTCGGCTTGCATCATGGTGAGGGCAAGTGACCTCAGGGCAGACATACACCTTCTTCTTAGCTTCAGTGCTGCTTCTCTGCTTCAGCTTCCATGGTAGGTTATGGCCTCTCCTGTGGAGCTGGAGGTTCTGGTCTCTCTGGAAACCCTTGTGGCAGACCTCACAGATGTATCTGTTTGTTGCCAGGAGTGTCTTAGGTGACAAAGCCACTACTTCTACATCAGGATCTGCAACATGGATATCATGAACCAGTGTGAGGTCTTGCAGGTTGAAGTACACATTCTAGTTATCTTATTCCTCACTTTAACTTCTAATTAAGTAACATTGTTGAGACTTTATTCAATATTCCAGTTAACTTTGCAGTTTCAGTTGTCAATGAATCACTGTGCCTTAGATGCAAGTCTTGTTTTTGTCAATACATTCAGAATCCCTCGGTTACATCTGTGTCTCACTTCTTCTAGTGTGATTAATTAGAATC
Source organism: Eragrostis nindensis (assembly GCA_012490785.1). Classification (NCBI taxonomy): domain Eukaryota; kingdom Viridiplantae; phylum Streptophyta; class Magnoliopsida; order Poales; family Poaceae; genus Eragrostis; species Eragrostis nindensis. The sequence goes on along the minus strand of JAAXCT010000337.1, from coordinate 592,486 downwards.
TAAACTGTGAATGAGCAGGAGGAAAATATAACAATGAAGCGCTTTATTCCCCTGCCGCACTTATAGTGTAATTAATTACAATGTGAATCGAAAATGAGCATGAGCAAAATATAACTACTTCAATCCCCTGGTGCAGCAATGGGAAGTACTATAGATCTGGATATGATACTATAAATCAGAAAAAAAAAACTTATAGAAAACCAGTATAAAAGTTGAAACATGATAGACGAGTTTCTTAGTACAAGGTAAAGCAACACTGCATCACAACACTTTTCTTCCATATCTAGACTATCAGATACAGGAGGAGTTAAGTGATCTATAGAGTTTCTACTGAGTATCCAGATTCCAGAAATCAAATTACCCTTCATCTCTCTCCATTGTTTGATTCTCATAGGACTACCAAAGAAACCTGACCGTTGCTGTAAATATTGTTTTAATGTGTTTATCATATAGCACATGCACGTGTGTTCATGTAATCAGATAACCTTGACTGGAAAGAAATCAACCTTGGATTTATTGTTTAAGACATGATGACCAATTTGTTGAAAAGTGATAATATTATATGCTTGAAGAAACCAAGTGTATTAGTTGAAAAGTGGAAGCCACATACCTAGATTACCTGGATGACCTCGTCTCTTTTTCACTACAGGCATGACAGTATCAGCTTTGCTTGACCCAGTTGCACAAGCTTCGAGCTTCGCTTGTTGCTGGAAATTGTTCAGGGATTCTTCCTCCGACGTGTGTGACATTGTTTGGAGGTCTAGATACTAACTCCAGATGGTGCCAGCAAAGTGAAGGGGGGGCATGGCGATTTATGCACAATGGAACGAAGGGGCAGCAATTAGACTATTGGAAAAATGTTTGATTATCTTTCAATCAACATCCAGGACTGCAGATCTACTATTATTATTTAACAATGGAATGCGAATCTGATTGCATCATACTGCACGAATGTTCCGCTTATTGTTTCTAATGAATTTGTTAGTATCCTAAAGCTTGCTAAACAAAGTTCAGCTTGTGCATGAAAGAAGACTAGGCATAGGTACATGTTACTGTATGCTCGTTTCATCACACTTATTCTTGCTATTCTCGGTGTCCACTCTCTGATAGAAATATCATTTAGATGACAAATGTTTATGCTACTGTATACTGCAGACAGTAATTCCTTGCTGCCATTTTTTACTGAGCAGAAATCTGTACTCTTAGCAATTATCGACAAAAGAGATTGTAATGTATGTCATGTTTCACCCTGGGGATTAAACTAGCTTGTCAGTGTCAAGATTGATCGTTTGTGGGGTAATCTGATAATGTTGTTTTCTCGAGACAATGTCACTATCAGAATGGAGGAATAAAATTGAAGCAATCGGTGTGAAGGGCAGGCAGGGGACGGTTTCGTCGGTACAAGGGAGGATGACAACGGTGAGATCCGGCAGAAGAGACAAATGTTGGCCACAGTTTTATATCCAGCTTGCCGTGGTATTAACCTTCTTCTTTGGTACAACTGTTAGATCTTCTCTTGTTCTCTTGGAGCTTCCTCGCTGCATGGAACCGGGTGGTTTGAAGCGTTCTACGTCATGTCTTCCAATGCAGAAACTGGGATATCAGAAGATGCTGAAGTGTGTGTCAAATGAACCGTTCGTCCATTTGGCATCTTGCTATCACGGTGAATAGCAGGGTTCAGATATCTATCTATGACCCTGATTTGTGGGGTTTTCGGTAATTTTGTTCAGGATTTGATCCTGCGGCCTCTCTGCCACCTGCGCCTTTTTGTTCTGATAATAAAACTGTTCAGGTTAGGGCTATTATTCAGAAAATGGGCAAGTGCTGCTTCTGTGTGACAATCACTGATGAAGAAAAAAGCTCCCACCGGATCCACGTTGGAACCGAGCTTGGAGTTGAGAAGTAGTACTGGGTGCGACGGCAGTACAGTGATTGAAACAGTACCGCAGTCAGAGGAGCCAGAGCCTACCGTAGCTGCACCCTGCTGGATCTGGTCATCACTCCCTTTCCCTATGAAAAAAAAAACTGTACTGTACTAATATACCGATGGAGACGGAAGGGTTTGGTTCGTTCGGTGACACCAAATACAGTACAAACAAAGCGCCAAAGCCGCTATCCGGACTGCCCTATGCTGGTATCCTGGTCCAACAGCTTGTTGATTTTTACAGTTTCCGGCCGAGGCATGCGTCCTTCTGAGAATGAACGGACAAGAGAGAGGACAAGATATTACAGTTTCAGCCATTTTTTTTAAGGGGTACGTGCGGTTTCAGGCTTTCAAGCGAACAGCGACTTGCAGGTAATGCATGCGTAGCAAATCTTCGTGTTACCTACCTAGTAATCACTATTCTCGCTTGCGATTGATGAATTAATGGCCGTTTGGTGCATGAAGGTTGAACGGACCTTGGCAGTTTGCAATCGAGGTTTGAGCTCTTTTGCTTGACACATGAATGCGATTGTAGAGACGTTGAAGCCATGGAGTTGATGCACATGTTAATTAACAGTCGTTCCATTTGCTAAAAGAACACATCGATAACACACAAGGCGCTAGTACAGCAACATAGTTCCTTCGTCCTAGCGTAGGTAGAAGGGAAGCAGAGCGAGAGAGAGATGCGAAGCAGCTAGCTCCGTCGTCGTGTGCTTTGCTATATCTCGTAGGTGATGCCGACCCGGAGCATCTGGTCCTTGGGGATGGACAGCGCCTTGTGTGTCTCCCGCAGGTTCTTCCTCAGGAACCCGTACACCTTGTTCACCACCACCCTCTTCACCACCGACGACCCCGGCGCCGCCGTCACCGACGCCTCGCCCATCAGGTACACCACCCCGCGCTCTGCCTCCGCGTCGACGAACCGCTGCTCCTCCTCCGCCGCCGCCGCCTGCGCGCGCCGCCGCGCGTCGCTGTTGTCGGCGTCGTCGCCGCCGTCGCCGTCGCTGCTCGGGCGGCAGGCGAAGGCGGCCTCCTCCTGGACGAACATCTTGAGGCGGTCGAGGAGGAACGCGGCGAACTCCCTGTGCCCCTCGAGCGGGTCCGTGTAGCCGTAGCGCGCGACGCAGCGGAAGACGTGGTCGCCCACGTCGCCGACGCGGCGGAAGATGAAGCGCTCCGGCGGCGGCACGCGCGGGACGGGGAGGTGCTTGATGGACACGAAGGCGAGGACGGCGTGCACGGAGGGGATCTTGTCGACGAGGCGCGGGAACACGGGCGGGACGCCCTGCACCAGCTCCGAGTAGAGCAGGCCCACGCCGGGCACCCGCCGCACGTCGCGCCGCGCCAGCAGCGACGCCACCTCGGCGCCCGGCACGGCGCGGTCCAGCTCGTACCAGTAGCGGCGCACGTGGACGTAGTGCCACGACGCCATGAGCGCCATGAGCACCAGCGCGAAGCAGAAGGGAGGTACCCGCCCTCGGCGAACTTGGAGAGGATGGAGGAGAGGTAGAGGAACTCCACGAAGCCGAAGGCGGCGTAGAAGGCGGCCACCGCCGCCGGGTGCGCCCGCCACACCAGCAGCATCACCACCGACATCAGGTGCGTCGTGATGGAGAAGACGGTCACCACGCAGATGCCGTACGCGTTGCCGATGTTGTCCGTCGTCTGGAACGCCAGCGTCACGCCCACGCTGGCCGCGCCGATCAGGAAGTTCACCTCCGGGATGTACACCTGGCCCTCGTACTTGCTCGAGGTGTGCACCACCTCCACGCGGGGGAAGCACCCCAGCGACAGGGCCTTGGACAGGATCGCGAACGCGCCCGAGAGCATGGCCTGGCTCGCGATGATGGCAGCCATGATCGCCACCACGAACACCGGCCAGAACAGCGGCACTGCATTTTATTAATAAGCTATTATCTTCAGCTTTACATTTTGATGATATATATGTTCCGCGTGCGAAAAACATTGTAGAAGGTGTGCAATTCATTAGATGATGTCCTCACTCGGCTGTACGTACCTGGGATGGATTTGTAGAAGGTGTCGCTGACGTGTTCTGGGAATTTGCGCAGATAGGCCGCCTGACCCATGTAGCATAGCGCGACGGAGGGGAAAATGATACCTGTGAAGCTGATCTGCAACACCAAACGAAACGAACGATCCATTAGCCGCTACTAGTATAATAGTAACAACATGTTCCGGTGCAGACAGCTGAAGAGCGCCTGGTAAACTGTGCTCCTCATTACGAACCTGAATGGCCCTGATGTTGAAATGGCCAAGGTCAGCAAACATGGCCTCCGTTCCTGTCGCACACGAAATTGCAAATAAGCAAACCATCAATCGATCTATTAATTAATAACTTCGCAGATCATTTCTCCCTCCGTTGAGGATCATGCATACATGAAACGGACGGGCACCATAATTAATTATCGGCAGGCTGCCGCCATATATACCTGTGATGCAGAGGACGGCGCCCCCAAGCGAGACCCAGGCCTCCCTGCGGTTCCTCCTGAAGTAATCGACGATGTACTTGGGGTTGAAGGCTCGGAGGACGGTGGCGTCATGCACCACGAGGTTGTACACCCCGATGGCCGCGATGAAGAGGAACCACACCGAGATGATGGGCGCGAAGGAGTAGCCGACCTTGTCGGTGCCGAAGCGCTGCACCGAGAAGAGGAAGAACAGGATGGCCACCGAGATCCACACCACCTGCACTGTAGCAAAAACGACAACAGAAGCAGCAGTTCAGGCGCTGTGAGCGTCGAACAGTCTGACAGGTGAACTGGTGTCTGAATGTTGCAACATACATTGAGTCAAGCCGGGCGCTTTCTCCCTGATCCCGCTCACTGCAGAGAGCACTGCAAGAACGTGTACATCCATCAGCAGCAACCCTCAAATCCACATATTTAAACGTTAGTATCTCCGTACGTACCAGAGATTGCAGGCGTCAAGGTCCCATCTCCCATGACCATGGACGTGCCGAGGATGGTGATGCCGAAGAGCACGATCTTGGCGACGTTGCTGGACTCGAGCCTCTCCTTGATCCACTGCGCCCTCTTCATCCCGGAGCTGGGCGCCTCGATGCTGTAGTTGGACACCGCCGCGTCCTCGGCCTGCTGGTCCGGGATCATCCTGATCTTGGCGTGCCGGGATATCAGCGAGTACAGCGCGAACGTTCCTCCTGCATCCATCATCACCAAGTACACGTTGATCGCAAAATAACGCCGCTTCGACTAGAGGAGAATGACGAAGAAGAACGCTGTGTGTATATATGGATCTCACTCATGTACTTACCGTCTCCGTTGTCGTTGGCCTTGAGCACGATGAAGACGTACTTGAGCATGGGGAGGAGGATGAGGGTGTAGAGGATGAGCGAGAGCACGCCGATGGGGTCGTCGGGGTGCCGGATGCCGCCCGGGAACGTGCTCGAGAACACGTACAGCGGCGACGTCCCGATGTCGCCGTATACCACGCCGATGCTCTGGAACGCCAGCTGCAGCGTACGCGCCCAGCTGCCCTGCACACCAACAGGATAACGTCACTTCCAATCTATGAGGAAAGATTGCATTCGTGACGCAAGTGGTGAGTGAATCGCGAAGGCGGCGGTGATTCTGACCCCTGATCCGTGGAACTTGTCCCTGGAGACCTTCTCGGCGTCGCCGTAGAGCGAGTCGTGGCGCTTGAGCCTCCCCGCGGCCACGGCCGGGCCCTCGGCTGCGGCTGACATCTCTTCTCTTTCTTCTTCGCTGATGAACTTTGCCGATGCGCCTCGAGACCGAGCTCGGAGGTTTTGGACTCGATCTGCAGAACCTCTAGGCTTCAGATCCCGGAGCCCTGTGACAAAATCTTACGAGGAACCGTGAAACTCAATCTACACAACGGCCTCCAGACAAAGGTTGAAATGAGATTGTCAAGATTAGGAAACTAAATCTAAACTGATTTCTCCTCCGGGTAACAACATCTTCTAGATATTGAGACGATTGGCTCGATATTATGGTTCAGAACAAACAACGAGTAAACCATTAAACACCATTAAGGAAAAAAGTGTGAGATCTTGGAGAGGAGACGGGGAGATACCAGGGATCGAATGGAAGGCCTGGGGGCTGCAAATGCGAGACTACAAGCCCCCTGCCTTGCCCGCGCTCAAGGATCGCGGATTCCTCCGTTTGCACTGCCGCCATCTTATACGCGCGCCGTTCGCAGAGCCGGACGCCATCGCCCTCTGTCTGCCAGGAAAACAAAACCTCCGGTGCCGAATCCGGAGACGATTAACTGACGCCTCTCTGGGCTGGCTGTGGCGCCGCCTTGCCAGACGAAACAGGAGGACGCTTCCACCAGATGATGCCCTGCTAGCTAGCTGTCACCCGATCGATCTCTCCCGCTCTAAACCTGGAATGCTAGCACGCGGAGTGGTTTCTACGCCTTCGCCTGTCAGCGACGCGGAGCATTAATCGATCTTGTTTGCTTGCCATGTTTGGCTTCGTCCAGCTTGTAGCATGAATGAATCAGATGTTGGTTGCAGCAGTGATCGTTTCGAAACGGAATGCCGTGTCTTCGATCGCCCGGCGGCCGGGGGACGGGTGCCTACTGGGGAAGTGCAAACCCAGGGGGAGGCGCCTCCACATTTATTCGGTTTTGCATCGTGATTCGTACGATGAACTGATGGGAACAACTGATACATACCCTGACATCGTGATTCGTTTTAACATGTTGATCGTAGTACAGTTGGGCTTCTCTTGTTTGCATACGTGGCTTCTGATTCAAACGCAGTTTTGTGCGACGGCAAGATTACACTAGATTAGAATGAGCACCTCACTCCTAGTACAATATATAATGATTTCATTCGGGGTATAAATTGCAGCCCTTGACGTGATAATAATAAGTCGAAACCGAAATAAGACGATGGTGAATCTTGAATAAATGGTTATGAACGATGCGTGCTAGCAGTAGTAGTAGTAGCAGATTACGTCCTGCGGCTGTTCATCGTACGACAAAAAGGGCAAACGGTTAGGGAATTTCTGACCGGAGGTCAGGTGAGGATGCTCGGGCCATGTGGGCCATGTGGCTCGACCTGAGCCGTCCATGAATCGATCGTACGGCCATGAAAGATCATCGCGCCTGCGCCGCCTTGATCCATTCCGGCCGTCCAGGAGACCAGGACGCTTGCATGCATTCTGAGTGCTTCAAGTGGTCCGCCATGTTTGTCGCTCTTACTCGGAATCCTGACAAGGTAGCATCGCTGGACCTTCTTCGATCTCAAAAGTCGTCCGAGGGAGAGATGAGGAGAGAGCGGTTCAAATAGCAATATTAGTCTATCTATTAATATTACTTCTAACAATTGCGTGTCTATGAAGAACAAAAGATCTATCACATGACATGGAATCAATGAAACTGATCGAGAGTCAGGAAGAAGAATGAGCATTGATGGATCAAAAAATCACCTGAAGTCCGAGCAGCCGAGCGGCAGCCAACCGTGACTCCGTGGGGCAGAGGTACAGATATGCTTGCGTGGAAAAGATAGATGCAGCCGCGGGATAAGCTACGAACGAGCAAGCCGTCCCCGTTCAGCTCGCAGGCACAAGATGGCTTTGAGTGCGTATACATATATAGGCAGAAACTGCATGTGATACTTTGAAAGAGAAGGGAGTGACCAGCTGAAACGGGAAGCCTCGGTGAGCAAGTGAGACTTGGGCTTCACACCGTCCAGTTGTTAATTGTCCACGTCGCAATGATTCACTGAAGAAAGGGCAGTGAATTGCGCGGCGTATTGGTTGTAACATTACAGTTGGACACTGGGTCAAGGACTCCAGGCTTTTACAAACTTCACGTGTTGCTGCGGTTAAGGATGCATCTTTTTTTTTTCTTCCTTCTTTCTTTCACCTTCGTGATTTTCACGTCCGTGTAGTAGAGACTACCTCTGCTGGAGCTGGACCCATCCATCTGGACGTGGCGCGATGCCATCGGCAAAAACACACTGAGGCGACGCAAATCGTTCCACACGCGACCGGCCACACGCGATCAAACCCACCCGCCCGTCGACGATTCGCTGCTGAATCGTGAAATCGCTGCGAAGGCTTCGTTTTCTTCCGCACTAAGAGCGTCCCGGGCAGCTAAGAGTTAGCAAATATAGTATTTTATAGCAAAAAGTGAGGAGAGAGAGTGTTGTTAGTTCTTGTTCAAGAGTTAACTCTTAACATAAATGAGACACTGTCACGTGGCTCCTACACAAGAAAAATCCTTTTAAGAGTTAGCAGCTGCCTCTAGTTATTGGGGATGCTCTAAGGGTCTACATATGGCGTGCTACCCTAGGTAATTTCTCTCTCCTTGTTTTTCCCTACCTTTGAGCGCAATGGCTGCTAATCGACTCTTTTAGAGCAAGTATAATGGGTCCTAATCAGCAGGCTAAATAGTTGTCCACGTCACAAAAATCCTAGCTGGAGGAGTGAGAAGAGAAGAGAGAGAAGAGAGCAGACGATTGTTTCGTCGCCGGCATGATGCATGAAGTATTAAAATATTCAATAGAGCTTTTAATTGAGGCCAACAACAGCCGGCTCAATAGCTAGCAGCAAGTACTTTAGTAGTGAGAGAGTTAAGTGACTTGGCACAGCCATTTCGCCGGCAGCAAGCGAAACCACTAACTTGCTCTTAGTAGAGAGAGATGCATGGTTAATCTATCAGCATTCAGCAGACACGTCATCTCACATTATTTAGTGCTCCTTTCCACTGTAGAATTTTCATAGGAATTTTGGACTACCAGCATCATTTACTCCCTCCGTCCCGATTTAATTGTCGTTTTAGCTCTTGGCAATTAAACTGGGACCGAGGAAGTAGTTTTCAGAGTGTTTTTTCCTTTCAGAGTGTTTTTTGAACATTGGTATGGTTATTATGTGGAGACTGATGAATCAATGGCTACAAGTACAAATAGCATCAACTCTGACACTGGCAGAGGAGGAGGATGGATGGCTTGATTTGGCAATTTCAATATTTTGGGTTTATTCATGGCTTGACACTAGCAGCGGTGTGGAGCAAGCATTAAATACCCTTAAATCAGTGCATATTTTTCTTGTGGCTTTTGACTAAGAATAAGTTGTTAATAGAGATAATCTGGCTAAAAGGAGACATGTAGTAGAAGGTAAACATGATTAATTATTATGTAGTTAACAGGAGTTTGCGAATAATTTGCTCTGTTGGAGTTCGCAGAAATAGTCAAAGTTCATTTTATAATGGGTTTGAATCTATTGGCACGATGTGGCTTAGTAAATAGGAGTAAAAGATTTGAAACTGACAATATTATATGGTTAGTTATGCAGGACTGTGGAGCTAATTAAGGAATGGCTTGTGTTTTTCAGAATGGCTCATGGAGTGACATGGCCATGATATGGAGCGAAGTGAGCTACTCCGTTCCAAAATATAAGACACTCTAGCTTCATCAACTTTTCTCAAATTATAAGACACCACTCGCTTCTCAATGCATATTTCTCTCTTCCCTATACATCTCTATCTCTATCTGTATCTCTCTTCTGTTTTCTGTGCACCCATTTTTTTCACTTCTCCTTAATCTCCGTGCCCAGAGCCAAAGCGTCATATAATTCTGAATGGAGGGAGTAGTATGTTGGAAAGCTGGGCTCGTCGTGATCGTAGGTACAGTGTGGCTCGTATACATGCCCACGTGAAGCACCGTGATGGTATAGTACATCTGTCGTGTTAAACTGCTTCGCATGACAAACAGGTTACTTATGAAATTTAGCTCTGATATTTCTGAAATATCATAAAAAGTTTAAATAAAAACTAAAATTTTGGTTATAGCAATCAATGTTATATATGTGACACCGATAATTAATTCTAGAAGGCTGAAAAATGGACATAGGACTCGTAGAAGACGCACCACAGTTGTGGAATGCTAGTTTGGCAGCTAGCTCACTCTCGAAGAAAAAAAAAAGGTTTGGCATCTAGCTCTATTTATCATGCATGGCAGTTGGCACACCACAAGGCGGGCCTGACCCGACGGATGCTGACATGCGGACAAAACGAAGGCCGGCTAGCCGCGGTGCTGGCGGTCTGATATTTTTTCTACTCCTGCACGAGCGTGCGGGGGTGCCGGACGACGCGAAACCAACTGCCAGGCAGATGCAGCGTTCAGCTTACTTCTCTCCCATCTCTCTCCACGAATAGTAATGCAGAATGAAAAACGAGCGAGTGGCGATCGAACTGACATAGATGGTCTTTTTCCATTCTGATTACGGCTGTGAACATTCCAACGTTTTAGCTAGTTCCGTGTGATCCTGGGATTGGTAGGTGCTAATCTTCCGTGGATTAGATATGGCGCGTTTTACACTCTCTGGCTCCTGTTTTCACGGAGTGCATGCGTTCATGGATCCCTGTCCGAGGAACCCGCCAAATAATGTAGCATGTCTCTGGCTGGTCATTTCCGTCTGTTGCACGGTTACTGTAAAAGTACAGTAAGTATATACGCATATAATGGCTCAAAAGGAAGGAGGAGGCAGTCACAAGACAGCGACACTCGAGCGCCTGACTTTCGGCCACTGTACGTGTCGACTGCCGAGAGTGGCGTAGGACAGCGACGAGTTTCGCATGGCTATTGGCCCTGTTCGACAGGCTGATAGCACTGTAACGGCTGTTGAAGAAATAACTGTGAACACTGTAGCAACTGCTGAAGAAATAATTGAAACACTATAGCTGCTGCAAAGAAGCTGGCTGCGAATCAAGCAGCCGAACAGGCTGATTAGCTATAGCTCCCCGGCCCGTTCAGTTGCTACTGACTGTGAGTTTGTCTGATGAAACGAACCACAGCCAGTCAGCCAGTTGCTGCATCCTCCCGGCCTGACGTATCAGCTAGATGAGCCAATGAGCCGATCATGTCAACAAGAATCGAATAGAGTGGAACACGGGAAAGTGGGAACCGATCGATCGAGAAGTGACACTCTCTTTGGAGGCTTGCGATCGAGCAGCAGCTTGGTCGTGTGATCGATCTCTCTCCTGATCACGCTGCGTGCTGCGTGCTTTTGATCTGATCTCTGGGGATGTGACCTGTCCGCGCACTGCCTGCTCCCTGTCGCGCCACTTTTCGACCGTGCGCGATCGCCCGATGGAACTCGTATCTCGGCACACCATGGAAGGATGGAGAGGCAAGTACAATCGCGTCGTGTGCTGTCAATATCTTACTGCTCCGTCGTCGGTAGCTAGCCGGACGTGAGATGCGCATATTTGTCGTCTTGGTTGGTTGGTACCACGACGAATTCTTCACAGACCGGGCTGCCGAGCGTGTCTTCTTCCGTGTACTTGGGCTTCTTCTTTGCGGGCTAAGGATTGAAAAACGTACAGGCCCTTTAATTTTCAGCTGAAAAATGGTAGTGCAAAACATGAAAGAGTCCATTGATTCATCACGGTCCATTGATTCATCAACGACACTTTCATTGTTCTTATTCCGAAGGTGGCGAGTCCGGAGGAGCTGGGGCAGTTTAGACCTATCAGTCTATGCAACGTTATTTATAAAATCGCTTCGAAGGTGGTTGCTAATAGGCTGAAAGGTATTTTACCTGAGATAATATCTGAGGAACAGTCAGCCTTTGTTCCCGGCAGGTTGATCACAGACAACATAATAACGGCTTATAAATGTTTACACTTCATGAAAAAGAAACGCGCCAAAGAGTTGAGGTGTTGTGCTCTAAAGCTTGATATGAAAAAAGCTTATGACCGTGTTGAGTGGAATTATTTACGTGCTATTATGCTACGGCTGGGGTTCCATCAACTATGGGTTGAGACAGTCATGAGACTGGTTACTTCGGTATCATTTTCTGTTTTACTAAATGGTGAATGTCTGGAGCAGTTCGTACCTTCACGGGGAATCCGACAAGGTGACCCCATCTCCCCCTATTTGTTCCTTCTAGCAGCAGAGGGCCTTTCGTGCCTCTTGAAATCAAGGAATCAGTCATCGGCACTCAATGGTATTAAGGTTGCTCCGTCGGCCCCGACGGTATGCCACCTACTCTTTGCAGATGATAGCCTGCTGTTTTTTAGAGCTAATAGGGAGAGTGCTAATGAGGTTAAGGAAGTGCTGAATTTGTATTGTAAGGCTTCGGGGCAGCAGATCAATATTGATAAGTCATCTATTCATTTTGCTAAGGGATGCCGCCAAAGCTTACGGGAGGAGATAAAAGGTATTCTGGAGGTGCACAACGAATCCTTAAGTTCTAAATATTTGGGTATGCCTACAGATGTTGGAGTTGCCACCATTGGTGCTTTCAAGTATCTAAAAGATAGGGTCTGGAACAAGGTCCAGGGTTGGTTGGAGCAATGTTTATCTGCGGGAGGAAAGGAAGTGCTAATTAAATCTGTGGCACAGGCTATTCCTACCTTCTCAATGTCGTGCTTCAGGTTACCACGTGGTCTATGTCAACACATTGACGGAATCCTGCGCAAATTTTGGTGGGGATGTGAAAACGGCAAAAGAAAGACTTGTTGGGTTGCCTGGGATGACATGGTCCAGCCCAAATACATGGGCGGCATGGGATTTAGAGACCTAGAGTTGTTCAATCTGGCATTACTAGGTAAACAAGCTTGGAGACTACAGCAGGATCCTGGCTCGTTAAGTGCTAGAGTTTTGAAAGCGGTGTACTTCCCACATGGTGAGTTCCTGGACGCTCAAATTGGCTCATCACCCTCGCGTATTTGGCGCTCTATCATGGACGGAAGGGAAGTGTTGAAGCAGGGTTTGATCCGAAGAATTGGTAATGGCGAGACCACAAATATATGGTCAATGGATTGGATTCCTTCGGATGGGTTGAGGAGACCTGTGAGGTGCAGTCAAGCTGATCCCCCCCAGATGGTCAACGAGCTAATAGATATGACTATGGCATCCTGGAATCGAGAGAAACTCCAACAATGGTTTACTCCAATTGACGTGGAGGCAATTGTTAACATCCCGTTGTGCACTAGACGGCAGGAGGATCATTGGGCTTGGCATCATGAGAAGAGTGGAGTGTTCTCTGTCAGGTCTGCATATCGAATGCTTGTCACCAAGCGTTCAATGGAAAACAGAGCTGGTAGATCAAATGTCCGGGCTGCGGAAAAAGAATGGACCACGTTGTGGGGAATTAAGGTGCCATCTAAAATTCGCGTGTTTCTGTGGAGATTGGCGAGGAGTTCGCTACCATCCAAGGATGTCCTTCATCACAGACACATGGCGGACAATAATGTGTGCTCCTTATGTGGTGAAGTGGACTCGTGGAGGCATTCTTTGATTGAGTGCCGCATGGCGAGATGTGTATGGGCACTAGAAGAGGAGGCTGTCACAGAACATATGAGTGAAAACTCAGAACAGGATGCCAAGAGGTGGCTGGTGTCGATGATGTGCTCTCTTTCTCCAGAAGAGCTACGAGGGTTGCAGTCAAGCTGTGGGCGATATGGTACGCTCGGAGGAAGGCTATTCATGAGAACATCTACCAGAGCCCTCTATCGACACATAGTTTTGTGTCAAAATTTCTATCTGACTTGCAACTGACTAGACCACCAAGGGTGGAGCGAGTTCCTGATCAAGGGACTCCCCCTCGCTGGATTCCTCCACCAGCCGAGTTGATGAAGATCAATGTTGATGCTGCTTTATCGAAAAATTCCAGCGTTGCTTCGGCGGCGGCGATTGCCAGAGATGCGGTGGGCAACTTCGTGGGTGCGTCTGCTGTGGTCCTCGAAGGGATCACTGATCCTGAGACGATGGAAGCGATTGCATGCAAGGAGGGACTGGCGCTCGCAAGTGACTTGGCCATACAGAAGTTCAGATTGGCATGCGATAATGCAAATGTTATCAAGAGCTTGCGAGAGTCAGGCATGGGCGCTTATGGGCATATTGTTCGGGAAATCAAAGCTAGGGCTAGGGATTTCACTGTCTCGGCTTTTGTCCATGAGAGTAGGGATTCGAATGTTGATGCTCATATATTAGCAAGGAGCTCAATTTATTCTTCGCTAGGCAGACATGTATGGTTCTTTGAGCCGCCTGAAGGCATTTGTATCACCTATGACTCCCATGATTAATAAAGATAGGTGCCTTTGATGCTCAAAAAAAAAAAAACACGAGTGCGTGTCCCACGTATAGGCCGAACTCCACGGAACTCATGAAGAGCATGATGCCCTTAACAAATGTGGGATTCAATCGAGGCCTTCGCCAAAAGCATGCATGTGTTGCCGGTTGCTGCCCGCACCGCGGCATCCGAGCAAACTACATATTGTTCAGTCCATAAGCGTCGAGCAAACTATATCTGTAAGTTAATTTCCATCGGATGAAACACATTGCGTGGTTGCGACGAGACGGTGTTTTAATTAGAAGATGAGCTGACAAAGATGGGGTTAAAGTAGTAACGCCATGCGATTTTTTTTAAAAAAAATAGCGAAAGTCCATCAAACTAAGCATGCAACAATGTGATGTGATTTTGACATTTTAAGAAATTTTGTGATGAGAAAAGAAACAAGTGGAGTGCAACCAGGTGACGTATGAGGGATGGGAGCGGTGGCTAGTAACCCCTGACGTGCCCTGCGGCGGCACAAAGATTGGTCGTTCGGGATGGTGGGTGGTCCATTGCTAGGAGACGTGAGTTTTATCTCTTTTTTTTTTTTTTTTCGAATTTACGACTCGGCTTTTTGGAGCTTGGGCTTCTAGGCCACTTGGGCCTAGAGATGACCTCAACTATGGTTTCCTAATTTCTGAACTTCAGCTTTGCATCATAACTTTTAAGTATTTTCTCATAAGATTCTTAAAAAAAAAGTATTTTCTCATAATATTTGGTGATGGTAGTGCTAACCTAAAAAAAGATAAGTCATTCCACCTTAGCTGCAAATAAATCAATTTTGGTTATGATTTTTATATATAGCAGTCCACAAGATTTTGGGGCAATCACTTGATTTCCATTTTCTAGTATTGCTACACATGAGGTGTTTTCAAAGGATTTTCTAAAGTTTGTCCATATTTCTTTTGAGGCTCTTTACATATTTGAAATAGGTTTTTTTTTAAGATTACACAGTACAACTCAGACACTCACAATGCACGCACACTCACCCCTATGAATATGAACGCACATACGCAAACCCTACCCCTATGAGCATTTTTGAAGACTGAGCCGGCAAATCCTCCAGATTGACGAAGTCACCACTGGCGCCTCGCTGTCGACGGCCACGTCGCCTCCCGCTGAACGCACAACGTTGTTAATTAAATCCTAGAAAATTCATTCCCACGGGGAGTCGAACCCAGGACCTCAGATGCTACTGAGGCTCTTGTAACCACCACTAGGCTACAAGCCATTTCGCATTTGCAATAGTTTGTTTGTCTTCACTACATATTTTCTTTGTATAATATGTCATACTCGCGAAAACAATGAATCGGGATGAGATTCTTGTACCCAACAAGTGTTGCCGATCAATATTGCGTGGCTGAGATGCTTTGGTAGCAGCAGGCCTTGATTAGCCCATGTATGCACAATGATGGCCTAAGACGACACTGGCAATTTCATCACCATTAGTGTTCCAGTCGCAACAACTATGTAGAAAAGGCTTAGAGGTTCATTGTCTAGGAGGGTGGAATAACTTTTTAGAGCACTTGGGGTGAGGGAGGGGGGCGCATGGCCCCCATCTTGCCTTCATATATCCCGTCTCTCTCTCTCTCTCTCTCTCTCTCTCTCTCTCTCTCTGCATCGCCCCCCTCAGCACGGTCACTCCTCCTTCCATTTTCTTCAACAACGTGTATTTTACAAATTTTAACAACTATATTTACTATGATCCTCCTCTCCCTTATCTCTCTGCTTCCCTTGCATTTCCATGAACATGCAATTTTAGATATTAATTCGAATTACTCTACTCCACAACTTCCTCATCAGCAGCACGGGCTAATTTAGACACACAAAATTAAATACCAAGAACAGAATGTTTCTCATGGTACGTAGGGCATGCTTGGTTTGACGCCACAAGTTACCACGACAAAAGTTAGTCATCGGCAGCCGTGCTTGGTTGCCATGCAGGCCTCGGCAGCCACACCATTTACTCATTTTCTTTGTCGATTTGCTGGTGGCGAGCGTGGCGCTGAAAAATCAGCGCCACAGCTGCGGTGCCGCCGTAATTGCGGCGTGGCGAACGGTGGCCGGGAAGCAAAACGGTGGCTGGAAAGCAAACGGGCCTAGGACCACCAGCTCGTATTGTTCACGGGTTCAAACAAATGATGCACGAAGGCAAAACGAGAGGATACATGGATTGGTGTTCGCATACAGCCGATGTCGTCGTACACACGAGGTCGACGAGGACGTCCTCGCCGCGGACGCTGGCGGCCAGGTCCGGCAGCTGCCCCGCGTGGCGACGACGCACCCCATCGTACCGCCTCGCTGCCCGGCCGGCCTCGAAGTCCTCCGGCGCGGAGTGTGGTCCTCCGGGAAGTACGCCGTGGCGCGCGTGCGCCTTTCTCGCCGGGTTCGAAGCTAGCGCGAGCCCGGGACGATCCGCGCGTGGTTTGCAGTGTGCACGGCGGGCTGATGGTGCGCCTGGGCTCGATCGTGGGCCGTCGATAGCGTTGAACCAGCCTGGTAGGCCGTTTAACAACTCCGTCTGGACTGCTTATATGGGCCCATCCGGATATGGTCAGCTTTGGTTCTGAGATTAACGAACGAGAAGTAACCGCTGCTCAAATTTGACCTGTGATTCAGTAACCGCAAGCAGTAGGCATGTTCTCGGCGTTCCTCAAAAAAAAAAAAAAAAAAAAAAGTAGGCATGTTCTTGGCAAGTCAGCATCACAAAAACTGAATTCCAGATAGTTTTAGTTACTACCTCCGTTCTTAAATTGATGTCTCCGTTGATTTTTTGAGTTACAATTTAACCGTTCATCTTATTCAAAATATTAGTTCAAATTTAAAAACTTATAAGTTAAGCTTAAATTTTCTTTAGTGATAAAACAAATTATAAAAAAAATATATGATAATTTTAAATTTTTTTGAATAAGACGAATGGTCAAACGTAACTCGAAAAGTCAACGGCTACATCAATTTAAGAAAGGAAGGAGTAGTACATTCCCTTGGATCTTGAATCCCCAACACCATCTGCCTTAATTACGGAAGCCGGTTCTGTTTGGATCTGCACTGAGTAAGAATTTGCGTTCAACATGTTTCTCAGAACTTGGTGGGGAGAAAGAAAACTTTTGTGATGTGGCGGAAAGCCTTCTTCAACTCTTTTTTCATTTAAACTGATATGAGAATGCCCTTCCATGCTGAGGACATGAGCATTCGCTGATTAGATACAGAAGAATGGTTAAGTGGCAAACGCAACCATGGCAAAACACAAGGAAATTTCGGAATTGGTTCCGAATCCTCTGTTCCCAACTTCTGGCTGAATATCTGAACGATCAATGTCACTGTTGTGAAGCACCTATTCTGATCCTATAGGGCTCAAAACTTGTAATTCGACTAGTATGGTTCTGGTTTTGGTTCCTGTTATTTTTTTGTGACTGGACAGTGAGATAATAGTTGGACTGACTAGACTAGAACATCTAGTTGTCACAAAACTGTTCTATTTTTAAGTTCACAGAGGGGCAGTCGATTATAACACACACAGTTATGTTCAGAAAATAAAAACACAGTTGTTTGTTTCTTTTCAAATTGGTCAAAACTTATCCAAGCAATTTAGTAATTTCATCTGAAAACCAAAGTGTGCGTTCTTTAACCACTTTTTTCCATCTTCTGAAAAATCAAAACTATTCTTTCTAAAAATAAAAGAAAACAACATAACAAAACAGAATCTAGTTAAGTTCCCTTATAACTGTTACGGGTCAACCTGAGTTTGATTAAGTCAGAATCAAATTAATCCATCAATACCTAGGCTCAATCACTTGGACAAAAACAGGTCCTTCTCATTTCTTGAGAAAGAAGCAGACACTGTTCATTAATTTTCCATACTTTTGACGAAAATAAAGCAGAAGTCGATCATAACCAACAAACCACTTCGAATGTCACACTCATCAACCCTTATCTTCGCACCATGACCTGTCCATCACTCCTCCTGCAGCATAAATTACCATATCCCCTGTAGAAAAAGGCAGGCAGAAGCACGAGAAAGTAGTCATAATGATCTCCATTTGTGCAAGTTGAAGGCAATTAGGAGGCGATAAGATCATTACTTAGGACAAGCACATCAATCAACCCCCGGGCAGTGGAAACTGTAAAGCCTCGCTTTCCATTCGGACAGAGTTGGGTGTAAGCTCAGACGCTGATAATACTGTCTATGAACCCGTCTGATGTCTGGAAGACGACATCTCTGCTATTTCAGCACGCACCGCATTCGGCATTGGATGGTGGTGGTGATGGATAACCCATTTGCAGGCCTGGTGATCCTTAAATAACTCAGATTCCGGCGCGATTTGTTGTTTCCTTTTGAGGGGATGGGGCTCCTCCAGGGACGTGCTCATGCATGGCGCTTTCCAAAAGCGTGCAACTCTTTAAGCTTTGCTCTGCTGTCCAGCACTTCGATGCATGAACCGTGCAGAAGACTCATACGGGAGTCTTCTCCTTCCACTCTTATTCTTCGTGGTCATGGGGGGCAAGAATGTCTGAATCTTCTAGTGCCGCAACTCGGCCAGTCGCCTTCGGTTCACCATTCGCCCCTTCTGGTTGGAATTTTCAGCGAGTTCAAAGAGATTCCATGAAAACTTAACTGCAAGACTCAAAGCAAACTTTTCAGCAGATGGAGTAGTAAATCACGTTTTCATACAAAAGTGTAAGAACTTATTTCTCTCTACTATTTTCTTGGCACATAGCCATGAATAAAATCAGCTGGGGGCAATACCGCAGTAGCAAGCATGCTGGTTTTGAACAGAATTTTTGTGGCAGCAGTTGCAATCAGAAAATCATTTACTTGTACGACCAGGTGAGAATAATTTCTGACCTGCACCTTGAAGTTATTGGCAGAGTTGTCGCTGTTAGTCGTCGACAGGTGTCCACTGATAGTACCTCAAAGGATCATCCACTTGCCATAAAAAGACCTCTCATTGGACCCCTATCACCCTAGTATTAGGCTTAACAAAGTGTTAGCACCTTAATGGCCACCATAAAAAGCATCAAAAGCATGAGAATCCAGTGGCTTAAAGATAAGTGGGTGCAGATATGCGAGAATCCATAACGCAGCCAATTAACAATCCCTTGAGGCCAATCGCTCGCATACGCTTCACTGATCCAGCAGCTAGCTGCAAGGATGCCTATATAAGCAGGATGGTTGCCATGGCCTGATCAATGTTCTAACTTCTAATAACGAGTTTAGCAGAGCAATCCTGGCGGACGATGTCGAGGAAGAGGAAGAAGGGGCGTCAAGAAGAAGAAGAAGAAAGTGTTGTGAGCGCAGCACTGGCAACACTGCCAGCGGCGTGAGCGCCAGTGAAGAAGCATGCTTGCCATGCCATCCTCCGGGGGTTGGCGTGTGAGCAGGGGTGCTTCGGCAGTACAGAAGAAAGAAGGCAAGTCTTATCGGCAAGGGAAGGCTAAGCCTTTCTTCCAGGTCTCCCTCTCTCCATCTAAATACCGCGTGTTTGGAGGAGGAGGGGGCTATTGTTACTTACTGGTCTGCTGTCCTTAGCGGTCACCGTGTGTGCTCCATCTCCTCAGAGTCTAGTGTGTGTTGTTGGTGTTGATGAGTTTTCATCTAGAATAATGGCCAGTTCACAGTGTGAATGAGCGTGTGTTGGTGAGAGAAATTTGCGTGCGTGTTTGGGGTGTCGCATTTTGATGGTGAGCCGGTGAGTCACTATATAAGAATGTAAGGCCCCCTTTGGAATGCAGGATTTTCACAGGAATTGTACAGGAATTTCACAGGAATCAGTTGACTGTTCACAGGAAAAACGCAGGAACGGGAAAAAATCCCGCGTTCCAAAGGAGGCCTAAGAGTGTGATACGTGTGCGATGGTAATTTGTGTTGTTCGTTTCCTCAGTGCATTCCTTCCTGTCCGATAAAGCAGTTCTTTGGTTCAAGTAGCGACCTCGCATGGTCTACATCATGGATACTCCTATGTTCGAAAGCAAATTCAGACAAATCATTCCCTCTAAAAAAAAGAATTACCCTCTAAACAAAATTCCCCTCTAAAAAAATCAGGCAAATCAGTAACTGAAAAAAAAAAACTTTAGCCAGCTACTAATGCTTGTAAGGAACAATCCGTCGGCCGTATGGCTTGTTCCAGATTATGATACTCGTCACCTTGTGGCAGCTGACTGTAACCTGTACTATTTCTTTAAATAAAAGTGAGATCAAAATTACGTTATTGTGGTCCCATACAGAGGCGGTGAAATATCGATGACGTTCAAGTTTGTGAGCAAACTAGGATGGGTTGTGTTTGAATATTTTTATCGATTGAGGCGTAACTTAAGCCGACATCTCGCTTCAGCTTCGTCGACCTCCGCGATATCCCAAGGAAAGCATTGTGATCTCCACCTATTTCCTTTGAACTACGTGGCCTGCTGTTTGCTGACTTTGCTCCTACATTCAGCCCAGGTAACGTAAGGTCAGAAAATCCATTTTTTAAAAATAAAAAGTTAATTAGTAGTATAAAATTTTGGAAAATAATTTACTATACTAAAAAATATAAACAAAGCTTTCCGAAAATTAAATTACCATGCTAAAAAAAAGAATAACCAGAAACTGAAATGATGATATTTCCAAGCAGTTGCTTGCGAGCCACGTAAAGGCCCAGGACGGACGCGCGTCCGGAATCCGGCCCACAAGCGCTCCACCACATATAACCACGGCATGGAATGGGTAGGGTTCAAGTACTCCTCCTGCGCCGCCGCCTCCTCCCCTCTCCTTCGTCTCATCTCGTTGCCCTCCCCGTATCGGGAGGCCGATCCCCCCAATCCAAGGTGAGCGACCCCTTCTACCCCCTCTCCTTCGTTGCTTCGATTCGTGTCTGGGTTTATGTATGAGGAGCTGCTGCTGATACTTCCGTGATTGCTAGGCCAGTGGTTCTAGTCGAATCTGCTCTCGTCTGATCTCCGTTTCGTAGCGTGAGGTGTTGCCGATTGATTTGATCGCACGGGTTCAAGCCTAGAGGGCGATTTAGTGAAATTTGTAGGTAGATTAATTGTAATCTGTTGCGTTCGTACGAGCGTTATACGTCTTCTAGATTCCTTTCTCACGCTTTTAGTTTTTCAGATATAAAAGCTTTTAGTGTTTCAGATATAAATTTCACTCCGAATATTTAGATATTTTTGTTGCGTTCATCTCTTGCGTTTCCATGCCGGTAACTAATTTTTGCTCATTAGGGCGCCGCAGAAGCCTTGGTTATGTAGATCTATTGATTCTGCGAGGTGTCATGTACCTCTGGGCCTGTGGCCTTTCTGTTTCGAATGAGTAGGTTGTGTTATGGACTTGTGGCCTTTCAGTTAGGTAGCAGCCTGATTTTGAGTGTTGCATCCCAGTTTCGTTCGTGGAAGCTCATCTTTTTTTTTTAGAGGCAGCTGGAAGCTCATCTTGTAATCCATGCTTTATAATTTCCATTACTGCTTGATGACTTGATTCAGTTCCTGCTCCGTTTCCAGTGATGTTCTTTGGTCTAGTTGTTTACATTGTTTTGTTGGTTGAGTTGTAACTAGACTTCTTCTCGTGTATCAGGAAATTGAATTTGCAGCGTGATATTCAAAGGAAGTCAAGATGGTGAAGTTCACAGCGGAAGAGCTGCGGCGCATTATGGACAAAAAGAACAACATCCGTAACATGTCTGTCATTGCCCATGTCGACCATGGTATGTCCCAGAAGAGCAATCAACTGACTCAATTGATGGTTTATTACACATGCACAACCTACTTGCTTTGTTTCGTTGTTTGTGACCTTGCTTGTAACATTTGTGCTGCTAATTTGTGTAATATACCCTGCAGTACTGCTAATCTGTTTGGATCCATTTAATTCTTCTGTTTTCCTCTGGTGCCTATGTTATTATATCTTTTGAAATGCCCGTGTTCTAGTGTTGTTCGTAGCACTGATATTTCCATATTATGAAACATCGGTCCATGTAGCAGTCTAACTTATACAAGCACTAGATTGATATTGTTCCTTTAATATGACGAATTGACGATACATTTGTATAGCCAAATGGGCATAGTAGGACTGCAGCTTCTTATTCATTATTGGCTTAAAGTGATTGGGTCACACTAGGATTAGTAAAACAAGCACCTGTACTCACGATAAGTTGGCATCAGTATACAACAGTTATTCAACGCTTTAGTTCTAGAATTTTCATCTGTACAGTGTGCTCTTGACTATTGCCTCTAAGCTTGTTGACTATTGGTAGTTCGGTCCCAGCAGATTTTTGAAATAACGTTTGCTACCTTATTCAATCGTATTAATAATTTGGGTATCCTTCAAGGATCATGATGCCTGTTTTTTGAGTATTGGTATTTTGGGTCCGGTACTTTTTGAAATAATATTTCCTTCTTGATTTTGCTTAATGTCTGGTTTACATGGTATGTTAACATGTTTTGGAAATGTTATGTGCTAACTTTCAGTATTATTTTCTCTTTGCAGGCAAATCCACGTTGACAGATTCTCTTGTGGCAGCGGCTGGAATTATTGCCCAGGAAGTTGCTGGTGATGTCCGCATGACTGATACTCGTGCAGATGAAGCAGAACGTGGTATCACCATCAAATCCACGGGTATCTCTCTTTACTATGAGATGACTGATGAGTCGCTGAAGACGTACAAGGGTTCGAGAGATGGGAATGAATACTTGATCAACCTTATCGATTCACCTGGGCACGTCGACTTTTCCTCTGAAGTCACGGCTGCTCTTCGGATCACTGACGGTGCTCTGGTGGTGGTTGACTGCATTGAGGGTGTCTGCGTTCAAACTGAAACTGTGCTGCGCCAAGCCCTTGGTGAGAGGATTAGGCCTGTCCTTACAGTGAACAAGATGGACAGGTGCTTCCTCGAGCTGCAGGTTGATGGGGAGGAAGCATATCAGACGTTCTCCCGCGTTATTGAGAATGCCAATGTCATCATGGCTACATATGAAGATAAGCTCCTTGGTGATGTCCAAGTGTACCCAGAGAAAGGAACTGTTGCTTTCTCTGCTGGTCTGCACGGCTGGGCCTTTACCCTGACAAACTTTGCCAAGATGTATGCATCCAAGTTCGGAGTTGATGAAACCAAGATGATGGAGAGGCTTTGGGGTGAGAACTTCTTTGACCCAAGCACAAAGAAATGGACCACCAAGAACACTGGCTCCCCTACTTGCAAGAGGGGATTTGTTCAGTTCTGCTATGAGCCAATCAAGCAAATCATCAACACCTGCATGAATGACCAGAAGGACAAACTGTGGCCCATGCTGCAAAAGCTTAACGTAACGATGAAGTCTGATGAGAAGGAGCTGTGGGCAAGGCTCTGATGAAGCGTGTCATGCAAACCTGGCTTCCTGCTAGTACTGCTCTTCTTGAGATGATGATATTCCACCTTCCCTCTCCAGCAACAGCACAGAGGTATCGTGTGGAGAACTTGTACGAGGGGCCCCTTGATGATGTTTATGCCACAGCTATCAGAAACTGTGATCCAGAGGGTCCTCTTATGCTGTATGTTTCCAAGATGATTCCCGCATCTGACAAGGGTAGGTTCTTTGCCTTTGGGCGTGTCTTCTCCGGGAGGGTTGCTACTGGTATGAAGGTTCGGATCATGGGTCCCAACTATGTCCCCGGCCAGAAGAAGGATCTGTATGTCAAGAGTGTGCAGCGTACCGTTATCTGGATGGGAAAGAAACAAGAGTCTGTGGAGGATGTTCCTTGTGGTAACACTGTTGCCATGGTTGGTCTGGACCAGTTCATTACAAAGAATGCTACACTGACAAACGAAAAGGAGGTTGATGCCTGCCCAATCAGAGCAATGAAGTTCTCTGTGTCCCCAGTTGTGCGTGTTGCTGTCCAGTGCAAGGTTGCTTCTGATCTTCCAAAGCTTGTTGAAGGTTTGAAGCGGTTGGCCAAGTCAGACCCTATGGTTCTCTGTACTATTGAAGAGTCTGGTGAGCACATTATTGCTGGAGCCGGTGAGCTTCATCTTGAAATCTGTTTGAAGGATCTGCAGGAAGACTTCATGGGTGGTGCTGAAATCATTGTTTCCCCTCCTGTTGTGTCCTTCCGTGAGACTGTTCTCGAGAAGTCTTGCCGCACTGTTATGAGCAAATCTCCCAACAAGCACAACCGTCTTTACATGGAAGCTCGCCCCTTGGAGGAAGGACTTGCTGAGGCCATCGATGATGGTCGCATTGGCCCTCGTGATGATCCTAAGGTGCGCTCCAAGATTCTTTCGGAGGAGTTCGGGTGGGACAAGGATCTTGCCAAGAAAATCTGGTGCTTTGGTCCCGAGACAACTGGCCCAAACATGGTCGTTGATATGTGTAAGGGAGTGCAGTACCTTAATGAAATCAAGGACTCTGTTGTGGCTGGCTTCCAGTGGGCGTCGAAGGAGGGTGCACTGGCTGAGGAGAACATGCGTGGCATTTGCTTTGAGGTTTGTGATGTTGTTCTCCATGCTGATGCTATTCACAGGGGTGGTGGTCAGGTTATCCCTACTGCTAGGAGGGTTATCTATGCTTCTCAACTCACCGCTAAGCCAAGGCTGCTGGAGCCTGTCTACCTTGTGGAGATCCAAGCCCCTGAGAATGCTCT
This sequence comes from Eragrostis nindensis, assembly GCA_012490785.1. Lineage (NCBI taxonomy): Eukaryota > Viridiplantae > Streptophyta > Magnoliopsida > Poales > Poaceae > Eragrostis > Eragrostis nindensis. Next base: position 567,894 of record JAAXCT010000337.1, on the reverse strand, counting down.
CGGTGGCATTTACGGTGTTCTGAACCAGAAGAGAGGCCATGTGTTTGAGGAGATGCAGAGGCCTGGTACCCCACTGTACAACATCAAGGCCTACCTCCCTGTTATCGAGTCCTTTGGGTTCTCAAGCACACTCAGGGCTGCAACCTCTGGCCAGGCGTTCCCTCAGTGTGTCTTTGACCATTGGGACATGATGTCTTCTGATCCTTTGGAGGCGGGCTCGCAGGCGGCACAGCTGGTGTTGGATATCCGCAAGAGGAAGGGATTGAAGGAGAACAGATGACTCCTCTCTCTGAGTTCGAGGACAAGCTGTAATTTTTATCTCGTGCGTATTCTGCTCTTAGGCTAGTATCCTTTTAGCACTTTGCTTTGCCTAATGTTGGAAAACTGTGGTTCCGTTGGATTTTTGTTTTGCGTTGAGGTGTCCAATTCATGCGTAACGTCATATGGTAGTACTTCTGGAACTATATTTTGGTATGTGTCATGGTGGAACTGGATTTGAAATTATCTGATATCTAGTGGGATTTTTTGCCTTATATCCTAAGAGTTATGTTGTTTCATTTTGTTGGATATTGAGGATTGTACCTTTTACTAATCTTCTACATAGTAAATGACGTGCATTTCCTCAATTTTTACTGCTCCATGTCAGCCAAATTACTCTCACCCATTCGATTGAAAACGGACGGCAGTCATCAGGTCAACACGCACTTTGCAGTGTAAAAAATGTGCTTCACCCATTCGTTCCCTCAGACCATGCAAGACGGACGCGGAGGTCCCATCTCCTTCGTACCAGCTGTGTGCCCCTGTGCTCTTCCGCATGCCTGCGCGTGAGGCCTTCCTTCGAGTGCCCCGGAGCCGTCGCCCTTGCATCTCCCCGGTGCAAAGCCGCTGCTACCGCGCGCCGTCAGCAGTGCCCCTTGCTGCCCGCAGGAAGAACTTCAAGGGAGCCACTGTGAGCTGCCGCACTCTGAGCTCGAGAAACAATTTGCCTTGAAGTATGGCGTTGTGCATGTCTTTGTATTTTTTTCTTGAACATGTGCCTCGTAAAGTTTCTGAGTTAGGGTACATCAGAACATCAGGTCCACCTGCACACCATTTTGAGGCCAGCAAAATTAACGACCATCACAATAATGCCTTACACAATTAGTAAGTACCCTAATGTATGTAGTGTTTAAGGCTTCTGAATGTAATATAGTCTACAACAATTTTAAGTGAAACTGTTTAGAGTTACAGGTCTGCCAATGGTGGAGAACTGCATGGCTGCTCAGGTATGACAAAGTTACACTATTTTGTGCCTCAATAATTTGTTTAACTATTTTGCTTAGCCTTGGTAGTTGTTACACAGTTGAAGCAATTGGTGCCTCTGTTTAACGTAGCGATGTCCCTGCAGGGGGAGTTGGTGCCTACTTATTGACAGTTCATTCTTTGATATTGATAAGTAGTACACAATGCATATAATAAACCCAAAACTTGGTTTCAGTCAGTATTTACAACGAATCAAAAGTCATGTACCGTAGCTTTCTTCCCTCAAGTTTTCAGATTATGCAATGGCAATAGTTGGCAGTTATAGTCTGCTTATTTAAGCAAATTGAGTGTAACCATCAATTATACATATGTCGTATGTAAGGCATTGTACAACCTACTGCTACTTCAAAGTCCATCAAAGGTGTTACTAAGCCACTGAACAATCCTTTTGTGTGATACATGTCTGTTGTATTACAAATATGTATTTACCGTACTATTTTCAGTCACCTCGCAATGGATCTAGATTATGGTTTCATTTGCAATGTCACAGAGGGGTCATCCCACCTGTGTCAAAAGAAAGACTAGCGCGGCAATGCCGCGCCTGATTTCTAGTATTTCTCTGTTCGTGATCATTGATCTGGTTCATGCTTTTGACAGTTGTTTTTGCATATGGCGATGCTTTCAAGATTTTAACCTCGTTCCATTCAAAAAGGTTTGCTAATTGCAACCATGTACTTTGTCCTGCTACGGAAAGGAGTGATTAAATATTGCAGTTTATTTTGAAAGGTTAATGTAATTGATAAATGTTTACCAGGGAATTCTAGTAGACACATCACACATGCAAGAAAGCAAGAAAAAAAACTTCATTTCTCCTGCTTCCAGTACTATACGAGCTACTCAAAGTCTCGACAGAAGAACATGCGGCTGCGGGGTCTCTCGACTAGGTGTGGCTGCGCAAATTAGTAAAGTGAACCATATTTGCATTAGTTAGTAATAATTTTTTAGGGGAAAATCTAGTGCAAATGGCTATGCGGTGCAATGGTGCAAACAAGGCGATCGGCACCCATAGAAGATGGTAGCAGCTTGAGTTTCTGTTTGTGCCACCCGTAGCCCCCCCGAACGATGCTCTTCTTCTTCAAAGTTTCTCCTTACTCAATCGATCCCCTCGATAAAAATTATGTAAGTTACTCCTCCTCGAAACCATCTTGCAGAGTCGTTGGTTCAAGGCCTGCGCGAGCTTTGGAAATACAAGTCTTCCTCAACTTAATTTGTCATGTAAACCAGCTCTTTTGCATGACATGCATGCTCGCGCGGACAGAGACAGCGCGTCCGCGAACGGCATTGACGCGGAAGCAAAAACCGACAGAGAAGACGCAGCCGCGAACGACATTGGCGAGCATGTGAGCGCGGACGACACGCGCGTGTATGTGGCCACAGATCTGGCAGTTCCAGACGAGGTTACCTCCATGGCCGTCGCCCTTGTTATAGCCGGCCATTCCCGGCATCGTAGACCGACAATCTTGTTTGCTGTGCAGTTGAAAGAAAGAACGATAAGAAATACTAGATCGGAGGAAGCTAGGAGAAGACCCGTCCAAGGATGTTTCCGCGAAACAAATGAATTTCAGAAGGGGTTTTCTGAAAATATGTTTAAGCGGAAATCAGGGGAAACCACGTCTAATTCTGGAAGGTTGGATTGCCATCGGCCAGCCACGAACGTCGGTTTGCACCGTGCACTGAATAGTGGGCATTTGCACCAAAATTTTCCCCATTTGTTTAAAGAATATAATATGGTATCTTTGTACCATTCAGCGTTCTAGCCATATGGGCAATTGAGATCACTATCAAGTAGTCCTACCAGAAAGCAAATTTGGTGAAGGCGTCTACTCATCCAACTGTAAGGCAAGAGAGGAGGCTGCACACCAATTGTCACGATCAGAAAGAAAACTCACTCTCAATCTCCAAACTAAGATCCTCACATATATGCAGAGATCTTTTTTTCAGTTAAAGGACCGATATCAAATGATTTAGTGTGCGCAATGAATCAAATGATTAGCTAGCTTTCTCGATCAAATGTTTGCGTTTAATAGAGCTCGGATCCAACAAGACTACAAGAGGAAGGGGCACCTAAAGGCAATGGAAGGCACATGCCAATCATTTATCTGAGCCCACCTAATCATGTGAAGGTACCTGTGCCTTTGGGGCCATGCAACAAGGTTATATATGTTCATCCAATTATTACTTATAACTCTGCCTTAATCTATACTTTGCCTCTTCCTTTAATGATTAGAAGGTTCGTTTGCATCAGAGGGCAATCATAAGAGGTCCTGAAAAGTGCTCGTATGATGAATACCAATATTGATCGCTCATTGTAACCTTCCCATGAAGATGAACACGCGCACTCCAATCGGTGGATATGGGCACAAGTTAACTTGGATATTGTTGCAATACTTTGAGGATAAACTAAGCGTCGTTCTTTTGTCGCCGTTGTGTGATTACATGCTCATGTTAACTACTACTCCTGAATATTTTTTCTTGGCGCTCAAACAAAGCAATTAGTGTAAATTTGCTCCAAGTTTCCTGTCTTATGATTTTTTTGAGTCGATGATACTGTGCACACATTGGAATGAGAAATTTTAGGAAGAAGCCAAATGCATGATATGAAAGACAATTTTACCATGAGTTGAATGATGAATATTATTCAGATAGCATGTAATAAAAAGAAGAAGGGGTACAAGAGTAGACGATCAACAAAAGAAAGGATATGAAGAACCAGAGGTGATAGAATACCAATTTCTTGTTGACATGGCTAAACAAAAGCTAAACGCCAGTGACAAATTTGATTGATGGTTGATAACGAGAATTAACTGCATGAAAAACAAAGGGTCAAATTATTAATTTGATAGACTGTTGCATGAAAAACAGAGAGAGAGAGAGAGAGAGAGAGAGGAGAGAGAGAGAGAGAGAGTTTTACAACAAGGAGATCATTGTCCTAAGGCTGTAAGGCAAGTGATCGTACATCAGGCATGCAACATGCCCAAGATCATGAGATATTTATCCCCGATCCCAAGCAAGAGATTCAACTATTATATTTGAGGAATTTTGTCATCCAGACTTATTACTGTCTAGATGCGCTGCTGCAGCCTGAGGAGGTTAGAGGCCACATACGAGGTGTGAGCGCACGATTGGAGATCGCGGCTTTGGAGCTCTATGCCTCTCATGGGTGGAGATTTAATATAGACTTGATCCTCCTTAATTTTATTTTCAGTTTGAGCTCTTCTTGTCAATCGGATGATTGACTTTTATGATAATGAAACAAAACAAAACCGGGCTGCGTGCTGTGCAGAGGCCGGGAACTTCTATTGGTTTCCATTATCTAAAAAAAAAATTACTGTCTAGATGACCATAAATTAATACTAGCACTTAACGGTTACCGAATCCCTTTATTATTAATAAAAAATAGACCCAATTTGTTCGGCGAGCATCTTGCTCTTGTTAGAACATGCTATTATCATATTCTCTACAAGCTTCTTTGATTTAAAGAAACAAAGTGTTGATGTGAATCATGTGACAACGCTAATCCATCAGTTCTAGTTATATCAGTTACAGATTTGATTCTCACCCATGTGGTATATGGTTGGGGACCATATATACGAAATTGAAGACTGAGAAAAAGGCATGATCTAAACTATTAATTGAAAACCTGATTTATAATAAAATCTGAACTAAATTATTTTTGTATGAGTACTTTGATCATCAATCATATATAGGTTCAAACGGAGGCGGGAACATTATTTAGTGCTCCTGACATCAAACAAATAAGAAAAAAAGGTTATGCATATCGTGTTTTATCTAATATAGTCAGTCGAAAAGGAACAATTAATGGCATCATATCTCGAGTACTAAGGTGTGGCATGTGAAGTTTCCAGTACTTATTCCTTGAACTCTGGCCTCTACGAGTTTGACTTTGACTTGGACCGTAATCAGGATAGATTTTCTTTGTTCCAGTTGGCATTAGTATAACGACAATCACACCTTGGTCGGTTTGGATCTTTGTTGTGAAACACTGCACAAGTAAAACTATAAATGTGTATATTAATTGGCAGTTTTGCCCTTTTATTTTATTCGTCTGCTTGTACACTTGCTCTACTTGAAGGTTTCTTGTTTCATATGTGCTGATATATGTTTAATTAGTGCTAACTATTTTTTGCATGGTAAGGTAAATAGCTTAGTAATTACTGTACTTTCGTTCAGACACGTTGTCGCATGCCTCAATTCATCGGCATTGTGACTTATGAATTGTTAAATTTGATGCTTCTAATAATGTGGTTGTGTTCCTGAAGGGTGCTTTTGATGAAATTTGATTTTAATTGTGAGGCAGTGCCATAATTTTCATTACCGCTAATTTTTGTACTATGCAATCTCACAATAATCCCTAGCAATCCTGATCCTGACTCCATAGCTAAGCTAACTTATGGATCGAGTCTGTGCTATTGTTTTTTTTTTTTCGAGAACGCGCAGGAGAACTGTCCTAGTGTAAGACTAGCAGACCTTAATTTCTGTATTTATGTCCTAGCTTCAAGAGATTTAGCTGCGTTAGAGGTGTTAACACAATAACCTGCCATATTTTGTTTAACTAAGATTGTGCTCCGCACCTGTAGCTGCGCAGATTCACTGCCGAAATCACTCGCTGATCACATGGATCGTGTCGTGCATGTAGAGTCTTCCAACCTCCTTAACCGCAAGTGTATCTTCTCCAACTTGTTCAGAAAAGTGCATCTTCTCCAGCAGCTAGCATCATGCATGTACATCTATACCCATGCTTTAGCCTTACAAACTAGTAGCAGAATCGGTGGTCGATTGCTGAGATCACGTCCTCATGGATACAATTAGATGGAGGAAGTCAGGAAGAGGTCGGTCACGTTGATCCCATCATGCTTCGTGCAGTCACCCCGCCCATACCACCACTGGTCCACCGGTCCAAATCATTGGTTGACCGCTTTTGCCGCCCCCACAACACCGAATCAAATTAAATGGGGCCCATGCATGCATCCACGCCATCTCGCTCCCCCATCACTCCTGCTGCTGCTGCTAATCATTCTTCAGATTGGCCATTAGTGCTCTACCAGATTGTTTATTGCTTGTTTTTCCTTTCCCGGCCCTATATATACTCCTCCATGCAACCGCCCCATGCAGCAGCAGCAGCAACCACCTTCCTCAGTCTTCTCTCCTCGATCCCAACGGCCACAACTAACCATCTCTAGCTCGTGTCTCACTCAGTGCGAGAGAAGTTAAGCGTCATGGACTTCTCCTACTTCTTCTCGTCGTCGTCGTCGTCAGAGAAGAAGGCCTCCAAGCGCCGCCAACAGCAGCAACAACAGCAGCAGCAGGACAGTGGCAACGCGACGAGGTACCTCGGCGTGCGGCGGCGGCCGTGGGGCCGGTACGCGGCGGAGATCCGCGACCCGGCCACCAAGGAGCGCCACTGGCTCGGCACCTTCGACACCGCGGAGGAGGCCGCCATCGCCTACGACCGCGCCGCCCGCAACATCCGCGGCGCCGGCGCGCGCACCAACTTCGCCTACCCCGACCTGCCGCCGGGCTCCTCCGTCACCCCCTACCTCTCCCCCGACATCTCCGCCGACCAGCTCCACCACTACTACGCCAACCCAGCCGCCGCCGCTCAGCCTGCGGCGCCGCCGGCCTTCGACCAGGCCGCCGCTCACGGCGGCGAGGACTACTCCTACCACGTGCCGCCGGCGATGTCCTCATACGCCGCCGACGACGCTAATTCGATGGCCTACGGCGGGAACGCCGAGATGGGCGTGTACGGCGCCGGCGACAGGGCGTGGTGCGACGCGTCCGAGCTGGAGTTCGCCGGGTACGGCGACTCCTCGGCCGGGAACGCGTCGCACGGGATGTACTTCGAGGAAGGGTACGTGCACAGCCCGCTGTTCTCGCCGATGCCCGCCGCCGACGAGGTCGAAGGCTTCCAGCTCGGCGGCTCGTCGTCCTCGTATTACTACTGATCGCCGCCATCGGTTTCCGTCGCCGGCGACTGGGCGCCCGCCGGAGGGATTACATGTATACTGTACTCCCGGCGTGGTGAGGTCATGTGTGTGTGTGTGTCGCTTGCCTCGTTCATTAGCCGTTTGACTTGCTGTGTATTTAATCTCCTGTTGTGTGTTCGTCGGAGTCGATGGGCCCAACCAAATCTTTTGTTTTGGTGAGATGGGCCTGCAGTTTGGGCTTGTTAATTCAGTACCTTGTGTAAAGTTCAGTCGGCAACTCGGCATGTGCATGTATACTGTTTTGCTGGCGCTCTACGGCTCTAGTTGGTTTCGTCCAGTTTCCTTCGCTTCGCTTCTCCTCAATAGGTCTTCTGTTTATTTTGCTGTTATCTTTTGATACTTTATTTACTCTCCAGTTCCACTTGCGAAGTTAACGAGAAATCACAGCATGGTGACTTAACTATGAGGCACAGTGTCAGGTAAGGCTGGGACTTTTTTTTCCTATTATCTAAAAAAAAAAGAGGCGCGGTCTCAAAAAAACTTGTACTCTTTTCACAACTTAATTTAAAATAAGGTCAAGGCTAAAAACTATGGTGTGTGCTACATTTCAGCTTACTGCATAATAACTATGTCGCCGTCCGGCCAATCATCTTCAAGGTCTAGATAGGCAAGACTTTTTGCTTTTCTCCATGTACACCACCTTGCCGCCTCCCCCCTCCTCCGGATATCCACTGGGGCTTCGTCTTCGGCCGGAATCCATGCCCCAAAAAAAAAAAAAAAAAAAAAACTCCTCCCTCCATAAGCCAGAAAATCGACCAGGTGTGGTGAAAGCGAAATTAGTAATATGAAGCGAGAGGAGGGTGCATGACTTACATGCATATTACATCCGGATATCAACAAAATGTTGCATCAAATAGTTCAAAACAATATTTTCAAAAGTTCTCCTGATCTGAACGAATAAATTCTAAAGATTTAAATACAATGGATTAAGTTCAGGTCAAGATGCAAGGATTTACATGTACACGATACAGAAGAGCAGAGTCTGCTGGTTCACCAAGGCATATTACGCAGAATTTACATTTAAATGTACATATACAGGAGCTTTGTCTTTCTTTCGATATAACAGTGTTGGCGCTGCATTCACCGAGGCACTGACTGCAACTAAAATATAAGGTACTGTTTGCTTGGGTATAAGACTATAAGGTACCATTGCGATAAACTTTCTCATCAGGCACTGGAGTGCGGCTGAAACCAACATAAAACAGATAGTAAACAGTAATCACAGGCAGCAAACAGCGTCACTTCCAAAAGGAATACCCAATTCAAGCCTGCCTCGCACTCTTTACTTCCATATTGATGTAACTATCGTCCAACCTTCGCAGACCTACGTCTGAACAAATGAACACTCTATAAAACATAAACAATGAGTGAACCTCCTGCAGATTAAGGAGACTAAATTTTATGAAGAATAGATGCAATCCAGAAGTGAACGGTGACAGAAACTAACTGCCGAAAGGAAATTTTCATTGATCTAGCAACTAAAATTAGTGAAGCAGTCGTCTGCGCAAAGCAGCATGTTGCAAAATAGAAAGGAGAGAATTCAGAGAAGCAGTCAATAGTAAGCGTGAAGCTATAAGTATCTGTATAGTCTAGCTCTAAGAGACTAACTAAATAGGAGGGGATTTGTAATAATAAATACGCAAAATAATTAAAAAAAAACGTATGAAGAACCTTAGCCGAGACATGAGAAAAGAACACTTTCCCCTGAGCAGGTGGATGATGACAATGCCAAATTTAGTTCAGATGGCCAGCCTGCGGCACACAAAAACAGGTTAGTCACCAAATATAAATTTGGTGTCCAACAAAAAGCATGATTTTAAAAACATCATGTGATACATATAAACCTATTTCAGCAATGCCCTGACTCTTAGGCTATGTATCAGCTGCCATCCGTATCAAGCAATCTCAAATGGTAGTTTTTAACCAATTTATATTCAACTGCTAGAGCTGCAAGTAACCGGATAACAAAAATGACCGGAGAAAATCCACGATATCTCAATGCAACGTCAAATTGGAAGGCTGATATGTATGTAATATCATATAGTAGAAGTAAGAAAGACATCAAAAAATATATAAAAGTAAGAAGGGCTGAAACATAGAGCATAAATCATAAACGAAGTATACAAAGATAGGCATCATATACATGCAGTTAACTATCTGAATACTACTGATCTTAGATTCACTGAATCATCATTTGCTGCAGGCGATAACAAATTAAGAGACTGGCTAGCAACAGATTGCAAAATCTGAAATATTAATCTCGCAAAATCTGCTCTTCTAATCATGTCAAATATTAGTAAAAGAATCCATGCTAACAGAACATCAGGATAACCTTTTTACCCTACCCACAAAGGACAGTATATCCTAGAACTGAGGTCTCATCATAGCAGAAGGCACCATTTATGTTTATAGGTTAATTATCAATTCTAATCCAAGGTATACAGCAATTGGGAGTTTGGGACAGCTGATATTCCACGAAAGAACTGTTGCACAAATATTTGCATATCACCAACTTGATGTTGAAAGCTGGAATCTGAAGGCTAAAAATCTCACCTTGCATTGAGGCACTCGCCCGCACTTGGCAGGCAGATGAAACGAACCCTGCCAAAAAAACTTTCCATATGATTGAATTAGTTGTGCTCTCCTACCTCCAGTCATCAGCTGGTTCCGAGAAAACATCATTTGAGGGGCTTACTGAACTCCTGAGCATGGAAAAGAATGTCCTCTCCGAATCATAATCTCTTCAGTGCGCCTGCTTGCTTTGGGAAGCTATGTGATGCTTGGGATGAAGCACTCATTTAGTTTCTGCATGGAACAACAGAGAAGCCTATTCGTAAGTGCAGCAATTGGGTTTTTTTTCCCCGGATTATTCGATCCTAAATTGGGCACAATACGGATGCCTATTCGTAATATGTATGAGATATAAAAAGGCAGTGTCCAGTCCCATAGTCAGAAAGCCTTCCATTTGGTTCTGATGGAGCTTAGAGTAGTTACATTAGTTGCTTTCTCTCTAAAACCAATGGCATATTGGACTGCATAAATGTTTCAGGGTAAAGAAATAATGTCGGGAAGGAAGAGGCAATCTGTTTAGATATGATCAACATCAATCACAGTCCATAGCACAGAAGGGACACCATCAGTATAGTTGCAAAATGAAATCACTGCATTGTTGTGCACTATTAATAATCATCAAGAAGGATGCATCCAAATCCGACTGAATTTTGCACTAGAGACCAAAATAAAAGAAATTATCTTGCAACACTATAAATATGACAGATCTGCACCCGGGGAAAGGAGGAGAGGTGAAAGCAGGGAGGGGGACGAACCATTTTAAGAGTAGATGAATCATCGGCAACAGTGGCCACCAGCACCATAGCCGATGCATCATGCCCACCGTCCCCTCTCTCCGAGGCGCAGGGAACAGAAGGGAGCCTGGGAAGCATGGGGCCCTAGCGGTCGGCCGGACGGAATTGGTGGCCTTGTAGCGGCGGCTCAGCTTCTTCCATCTCGCCAGCGCAGGCCACGACGCGCAATAACCTGCTCCTCAAACCAATAAATTGCTTAAACTGTACTTCATCGTGCCACCGAGTAGCAAAGTAGAATTCTGACGAAGCGGTATTTTTGTTCCGAGAATCCGAGTCAGAGCAAAATATGACCAGAGCAAGCAACAGCCAGAAATGAACCCATTTACCTCGTATGCCGCAGGTCACAGCTGATGGCGGCATGGAGAATGCGAGCATCTAACTGGCACAGCGCGTCAGAAGGCTCTTTTGCCATGTCCATGTACTCGTCAGAAGCCGAGTTCCCTTCCCTGCAACTGCAACAGTTTGGCCTGAAGGGTGGCGGCGGAGCTGAAGGAGAGGACCCCAAGGAATTCAGTGGATGCGCGGAGGCAGGGCAGAAATTCCCTGTGCGCTCGCTCTGCATCACAGCCTCACAGACCCGACGCCCACGATTAACTGAAGCGAATGAACAGTAAAATAATAGTAGGAACAGTAAGATAATAAGACCGCAATATATCATGGGACAGTCTCAAAAGCCAAGAGATAATTCAAGTCTCAAAACATCTGAGATATGAGGTGCAATACTAAAGCGAACAGAAGGCTTAAGGACAGAAAACACGACAACCAACAGGTAGAAACATCGCATGATGTATAGCACTCAGATCGAACTGATAGCACAGAATAATCTGCCGGTTAACCACAAGAGGTTCCAGCTATGTTTTACATCTGTTACACCATGAAAGACAGCAAAATGTAGTTCCAGTAGCGCACTACAACCATATTGTCACATGCATTCCGACAACTCATGAAATAAAAACTAACAAAAGGAACTTCTCCCAACGAAAGAGAAGGTTGAACACTATAGGGTAACTGGCCGGAACAGCAAAACACATTCGATAGAAGATCTAGAGCTTGTCCTCGAACTCAGACAGAGGGGTCATCTGCTCCTTCAGCCCCTTCCTCTTGCGAATATCCAAGACCAGCTGTGCCGCCTGCGAGCCCGCCTCCAAAGGATCAGACGACATCATGTCCCAATGGTCAAACACACACTGAGGGAACGCCTGGCCAGAGGTTGCAGCCCTGAGTGTGCTTGAGAACCCAAAGGACTCGATAACAGGGAGGTAGGCCTTGATGTTGTATAGTGGGGTACCAGGCCTCTGCATCTCCTCAAACACATGGCCTCTCTTCTGGTTCAGAACACCGTAAATGCCACCAAGAGCATTCTCAGGAGCCTGGATCTCAACAAGGTAAACGGGCTCCAGCAGCCTTGGCTTAGCCGTGAGTTGAGAAGCATAGATGACCCTCCTAGCAGTAGGGATAACCTGACCACCACCCCTGTGAATAGCATCAGCATGGAGAACAACATCACAAACCTCAAAGCAAATGCCACGCATGTTCTCCTCAGCCAGTGCACCCTCCTTGGACGCCCACTGGAAGCCAGCCACAACGGAGTCCTTGATTTCATTAAGGTACTGCACTCCCTTACACATATCAACAACCATGTTTGGGCCAGTTGTCTCGGGACCAAAGCACCAGATTTTCTTGGCAAGATCCTTGTCCCACCCGAACTCCTCCGAAAGAATCTTGGAGCGCACCTTAGGATCATCACGAGGGCCGATGCGACCATCATCGATGGCCTCAGCAAGTCCTTCCTCCAAGGGGCGAGCTTCCATGTAAAGACGGTTGTGCTTGTTGGGAGACTTGCTCATAACAGTGCGGCAAGACTTCTCCAGAACAGTCTCACGGAAGGACACAACAGGAGGGGAAACAATAATTTCAGCACCACCCATGAAGTCTTCCTGCAGATCCTTCAAACAGATTCAAGATGAAGCTCGCCAGCTCCAGCAATAATGTGCTCACCAGACTCCTCAATGGTACAGAGAACCATAGGGTCTGACTTGGCCAAACGCTTCAAACCTTCAACAAGCTTTGGAAGATCAGAAGCAACCTTGCACTGGACAGCAACACGCACAACTGGGGACACAGAGAACTTCATTGCTCTGATTGGGCAGGCATCAACTTCCTTCTCGTTTGTCAGTGTAGCGTTCTTTGTAATGAACTGGTCCAGACCAACCATGGCAACAGTGTTACCACAAGGAACATCCTCCACAGACTCTTGTTTCTTTCCCATCCAGATAACGGTACGCTGCACACTCTTGACATACAGATCCTTCTTCTGGCCGGGGACATAGTTGGGACCCATGATCCGAACCTTCATACCAGTAGCAACCCTCCGGAGAAGACACGCCCAAAGGCAAAGAACCTACCCTTGTCAGATGCGGGAATCATCTTGGAAACATACAGCATAAGAGGACCCTCTGGATCACAGTTTCTGATAGCTGTGGCATAAACATCATCAAGGGGCCCCTCGTACAAGTTCTCCACACGATACCTCTGTGCTGTTGCTGGAGAGGGAAGGTGGAATATCATCATCTCAAGAAGAGCAGTACTAGCAGGAAGCCAGGTTTGCATGACACGCTTCATCAGAGCCTTGCCCATCAGCTCCTTCTCATCAGACTTCATCGTTACGTTAAGCTTTTGCAGCATGGGCCACAGTTTATCCTTCTGGTCATTCATGCAGGTGTTGATGATTTGCTTGATTGGCTCATAGCAGAACTGAACAAATCCCCTCTTGCAAGTAGGGGAGCCAGTGTTCTTGGTGGTCCATTTCTTTGTGCTTGGGTCAAAGAAGTTCTCACCCCAAAGCCTCTCCATCATCTTGGTTTCATCAACTCCGAACTTGGATGCATACATCTTGGCAAAGTTTGTCAGGGTAAAGGCCCAGCCGTGCAGACCAGCAGAGAAAGCAACAGTTCCTTTCTCAGGGTACACTTGGACGTCACCAAGGAGCTTATCTTCATATGTCGCCATGATGACATTGGCATTTTCAATAACACGGGAGAAGGTCTGATAGGCTTCCTCACCGTCAACCTGAAGCTCGAGGAAGCACCTGTCCATCTTGTTCACTGTCAGGACAGGCCTAATCCTCTCACCGAGGGCTTGGCGCAGCACAGTTTCAGTTTGAACGCAGACACCCTCAATGCAGTCAACCACCACCAGAGCACCATCAGTGATCCGAAGAGCAGCCGTGACTTCAGAGGAAAAGTCGACGTGCCCAGGTGAATCGATAAGGTTGATCAAGTATTCATTCCCATCTCTCGAACCCTTGTACGTCTTCAGTGACTCATCAGTCATCTCATAGTAAAGAGAGATACCCGTGGATTTGATGGTGATACCACGTTCTGCTTCATCTGCACGAGTATCAGTCATGCGGACATCACCAGCAACTTCCTGGGCAATAATTCCAGCCGCTGCCACGAGAGAATCTGTCAACGTAGATTTGCCTGCAAAGAGAAAATAATGCTGAAAGTTAGAACATAACATTTCCAAATCCAAAACATATTAACATACCAGTAGCTGTTTATGCAAACCAGATATTAAGCAAAATCATGAACCATTGTTAGACCAATATAACAGTGACAGGATGAAAGGCACAAAAATGCATACATACGGAATACATAGGGATAAAAAATGGGATTAGTCAACAAGCATTGAAGTTTACAAGATTAATATTGCAACAAGTCAAGTAAAACACATAAGAGATTACAATGATATAGAAGATATTAACAGTCAAGCGCAAGTTTGACAATTAAATGGGCTACCATGCCTAGCCAAGGAAAAATCATTATTGTGCAGAAGATATAATAACATAGGTGTCGTAGGAAAACAGAACAATTAACTCAATCCAAACAGATAAGCAGTAGTACAGTACACAAATTAGCAGCGCAGGTGTTAGAGCATCTCCAGCAAGGACCTATTTGAGCCCTACTCTATTATTTAGGGTCTTGAGTCAAAAAATCAACTCCAGCAAGGACCCTACTTGGGCTCTCATTTTGCATGCCCCCTCAAACTCCTTCTCCAAGCCCTCATTCCTAGGGTCCTCCAATTCCCCCTCTCATCCGTGGGTCCCACCGGCTTTTTTTTCATTTTCATTTTTTTTCTCTTCTTTTTCCTTTTTCTCTCTTCTCCACCGAAGCCATGGGAGCCCGCCCCGTCGCCTCGCCGTCGCCTTGCCGCTCGGCGCCGCAGCCTCGCCCTCACCCTGACTTGCCTGCCTCCCAGCCGCACCGCGCGCGTGGCCTTCCGTTGCCCGGCTGCCGCGCGCGCCGAGGCCGCCATGGCCGCGCCCGCGAGCTCGCCCAACGCCATGCCGTGCCCGCGAGCTCGCCCAGCGCCTCCTCGACGAGCCGCCGACGCAGGCGAGGCTCGTCGTCGCCTTCCGGCTAAGATTGCCCGTTCCCCGTTTCCTCCGCCTCCGCGGCCTGCCTGGGCCGGCCTGCCGTCGATTCGAGCTCGCCGGAGTGCTGCGCGTCGCGGCCGTCGTCGATTCGTCCCCGCCAGCATCGACTCGCCCCTTCCCGGCCTTGTAGACGGCGCCGTAGCCGCCGCCCTGCCCGCCCAGCTTGAGCGCCTCGTCAGGTTGTTGGTGGCCTCCCGCAGGTCGCCGTAGGACAGCTCGGTGAAGCCTCGGGCGAGGGCCAGCTGGTCCTCCAGCTGCCGGACCTTGTCGCGCAGCGCTGCGGCCTCCCGGACGGCGTCGTCCCGCTGGCGGCGGAGGTCTTCCTGGTCGCGCTCCAGGGAGAAGAGCATGCAGTGCGCCTCCGACAGCTTGTCCTGCAGGTCGTTGATGACGCGCTTGGAGCTCAGCAACTGCAGCTCCAGCTCCAGTGGCCGCGTACCCCGCCCGCTGTGCTGGCCTCGCCGCCCTTTGAACACCGGAAGTTCAGTGACCAGCTTTGCATTGCATCTTGATCGGCCAGTTACATTCTTGAAGTAGTATCTTGATAGTTTTGATGTCCTAGTACTTAACACAGGTCATCACTGGAACAGAGGGAAATTCAGTGGAAATAATTGGGAATTGTATGCTGATGGAAAACCTGTAGGCAATGGTAGACTTGCAGACCTCAACCGTGCAAAAAATCTTACACTGCATAGTATTGCCAGATGGATGGATTCAGAAATTGCACAGCGTCCACAACTGAAAGTTTTCCTTAGGACAATGTCACCAAGGCACTTTGTGAATGGCGACTGGAACACAGGTGGAACTTGTGGTAATACTGTTCCCATGTCTCATGGAGTGAGGTATTGCAGGATCATTCAAGTGATGTACCAGCAGAAAGTGCTGTGAATGGTACTCGGGTTAAGCTTTTGGATATCACTGCTATCTCACAACTAAGAGATGACCAACTGTGTTTCAGTCAGTGTTCTACCATAGATTTGCCTTCTCTGAGTAATTTGAAGTTTGATTCAGATTCTTTCACACTCCGGTGAGAACAGATGAGGAATACCACAATATATCGTGTGCAGCATATTCTTCCGAAAAATGTTCATATGATTTGATACAAAATGATCTGTACTCAATTAGTTTAAACTTGGAACAGTCCAGTGTTTATGACCTCAGTGAAACAGTTAAAAAGATTATACTTGTTGACTTGATATTCGCATATACCATGCATCACTGAATTACTACCTCTATATTTATAAATGTGGCTTTTTACTTGGTGCTCTATATATGTTCATATCAACCACAAGTACAAAATCACGAGTGTATGAAAGTATGTCACTAAACCTGCAGTTAGATTGCTGCTCCAAAATATCAAATTTGACTCTTTTTTTCTGAACATGACAGACAAATAGTTTTGGAGGTTGACGAGGTGAATCTGTTTGGTGGTTCTGTCAGACAATAGACCTGAAATTTGGTGGTTCCTTGCAGACATATCCACACTGCCTCACCTCTCACAGACGTGCTCCCAAGATTGACATTACGAGGTCAAGGCGAGAGAGCCGAGCTTCCCGGGATGGTGCGTTGAGCCTATTGCCGGCGAGGTCCACCTCCTGCAGCTTCTTCAGATCACGGGCAGCTTCTTCATCTGCTCGTCCGATTCACCTCCTGCAGCTTCTTCAGGCGACATCCACGGACTGCTACTGCCCCGCTGCTCACTGCAGCATCTTCCGGCTTCGTACAAGGAGATTTCGGCTGCGGCGAGGTACAAGGCACGGAGTCGCAGGCTGCGGCGGGCGGCGGGCGGCAGGCCGCGGCGGGCGCGGGGGGCAGGCGCGGGCGGGCGCGGCGTCGCAGGCCGCGGCGGGCGCGGGCGGCAGGCGTGGCGTCGCAGGGCAGGGCCGGCGGGGCGGGCGCGGCGTCGCAGGCCGCGGCGGGCGCGGGCGGCAGGCGTTGCGTCGCAGGGCAGGGCCGGCGCGGCCGGGCGCGGCGTCGCAGGCGCGACGGGCGGCGGTTGGACGGACGGCGAGCGCTAGGAAGGAGACGGTGAGGAGTTTTTTTCTCTGACTAGTGGGTCCCACACGAAACAGGGGCTTGAGCCAGTTTATTGCTGGAGTTGAAGCCATATTTTGAGCCCTTATTTTTGCAGGCGGCCTGTAAAATAAGAGTAGAGGCCTTGTTTTGAGGGCTATTGCTGGAGATGCTCTTACCAGCATAGTCACAAACAATGAAACAAATCATGTAGGTTGCACATGCACATGTATAATAAACCATCAATAGAGATAGTGATTGCTCTTCTGGGAGACTGGGACATACCATGATCGACATGGGCAATGACAGACATGTTACGGATGTTGTTCTTCTTGTCCATGATCCTGCGGAGCTCTTCCGCGGTAAACTTCACCATCTTGACTGCCTTTGAATATCACGGTACAAATTCCTGTTCCAAACACACAAAAAAGAGCCTAGTTAGAATACAACAACAGTCCAGGGTGACTAGCTAAGCAGTAGAGCTTCACAGCGAACAGATCGGCTCTGAATTCCGAGGGAATCACATAAATCCACAAAGATTTATGACTACACAAAAACTTGTGCAGGAACCCACAAAGCCACGCAAGATAACTACACAAACATAAATCCGTGAGACAGAGAGAAGTTGATGACTACACGAACCTAAAGCCAGGCAGGATAACTACAGGAACCCACAAGCTCACAAGACCGAGCAGGCACAACAGATCTACGCAAGCAAAGCCTCTGATATGCCCTAGCGAGTGAATTCAAGGGATCTCCGCCGATACGAAATTGATGAACACAACCGAAACATCAATATAGATAAGTCAACTATGATACTGAACCAACCAAAACGAAATCGGCGCACGCTAATCTACCTCGAAAGCTCACGAAATCAACCCTAGACAACGCACAACACCTCCCGACACGAAAGGGAAACCAAATGGGTCTGGATAGACTAGAACTAGGCGAACCAATCGGCCAGCAACCATGGATGCATCAACCAGCAAAGCATACACGAACCCGGAGATGAAGCTGATGCTAGGAAGGAGAAGATGCGGACGAGGTCACTCACCTTTGGGTTGGGGGAGAGCCGCCTCCCGATCCCAGGAGGAGAATGGAATGAGGCGAGAGGAGAGGAGGTGGGAGGCGGCGGCGCAAGGGGAAGCGCTTAAAACCCTACCCAGTCGTCACTGAGTATGTGGTGGAGCCCTCGTGGGCCGGCATCTGGCCGTATATTCTTCCCCACCGAAACTTGGGGGCCAAGATATGTGAAACTCAGGCCTGCTGGGGTTCTATGAGCCCAGTGAATTGTCGCAAGAAAAAAAAAAGCAGTGAATGACCATGTCAAACGGAGGTACTCTTCCGTCCTAATTTACTTGGCATCCTACTCTCATCTAGTTTTTCCAAAATAATTGTCATTATCACTTCCCGATGCACCTTTTTTTTTTCCCAATACACCTCTATCTCTATCTCTCTCCTCCTTATTTTCTGCGCACCTACTTTTACCAATTTTTGTTAATCTACGTGCTGAGAGCTAAAACGACAATTATTTTGGGACGGAGGGAGTAGCGAATGCCTACTTGAAAAACCTTACTTGAGTGGATTATATTGGTTTACATCAGAATGACCATGTCAAACGGAGGTAGCGAATGCCTACTTGAAAAACCTTACTTGAGTGGATTATATTGGTTTACATCAGAATTTAACAGTGTTACACCTCATTTAGCATGTTCATTCGCTTCATATCGTCAAAGATGTGCCGGCTGATCATCATGTTCTATTGGCACTGTCAAAGCAATCAACCGTGTCCTTCATTTGTTCTCCTACACTAATTTACCTTTCCCTCCAACTCCAAAACGTCAAAAACTTGGCAAGTTCACCTAGCCTTGCAGATTGCATTTAAGCATGACAAAGGCTACACTGACTGTTTTTGGAAAGTGAAGAAGGAGAAGTAACTAGGTCTATTCACAACATTTCATCACAGCAAAGAAGTCCATGTGAGGATATTAAGGGCATTTACAGACACAAGGCATGGACAAGTCGCCATGCCACTTTCACATAGTATACACGACAAAAGAATACACATGAACCCTCAGTAATCAGCAGGCATCGGATTGATCATGCAAATGGACAGTTTCGCCCTAACTTCTGATGAAGCCAACCAATACCATGTTACTTGTGGATGGAAATGCCTGCGATTGAGGGATCATGCCACACGCGACAGTGTGCAGTTGTTACTGGACGACACTTAAGACTCATCACTAACGGCTCTTAAAAGAGAAGGGGGTGGTCTAAACGAGTGATTAGAGAATCTGATTTTGTTCTTATGGTTGCCATGCCTGCAGTTGAAGGTAGGAGAGAGACAGCTAACTGGCTGCATTCATCAGTTATCCACAGCAGCAGCATCGTCAACGGCCATCAGCACAGCGCAACCGCGCCGTCCGAGGTCGCCTGAAGCATCATGTACATGCCGGCCTGGTCGGTCAACTCCTGCGCCGCCGCCCCGGCCGCCGCCACCGGCTCGATCACCGCTAGCCGCTCCAGCAGCGCCGTGAGCGCCTCGCGCATCCAGTCGTACCGGCAGAGCTGGTAGGCTTCGGCCGCGGAGACCTGTTACATTGATCATGGATCAACAGCAGTATGACGCTTGTCAGGTTACTTTCTGCATCCTCAGGTGTTGGAATCGGCATTGCCACCATTAGGTATGGTGAGAGGCGCTACTCACCCATCGCCGGTTGTGGGTGGCCTGCTCCGGCCATGACTCGAGCTCCTCGGTGACCTCCATGGCGAAGATGTAGCCCTTGCAAGCTCCCCTGGGGCTGTTGCTGGTCTGGCTGCTCTTGCTCTTGAACACCCAGTGTCCCAAGGCAGAGCTCTGGTGCAGCAATAGCAAATGGCATTGGTCAGTAACTGAATTAGTTTGCTCTCCTAGTAAAATTTAACAAGTTTGTGATCTCTGCAAGTTGCATGATCCATAAAGGTTCTGAATTTCAAATAAGCAGCAGCAGAAACATATTCAAACCACGGATAGTTGAATTGAGAACAATAACATTAATGACATAACATCAGCAACACAAGACTGATTAGAGGCGCAGGGGGCACTGTAGGGCAAGTAGGAAACACGCCACATGCATAGTGGTTGGGATCATGTATGCACCAGGGATAAAAATAGCAGCCTATTGACTCAGAATCCGTAGGAAATTAAATTCCAACCACAAGCCGGCCAAGGAACGAAGTATGGCAGAAATAGGGGGAAACAATAATACAGTTTACACCAGGATCTTCGCCAACTAGAAAATCACAATGATTTAGGGGATATCACCTTATAAAATGCAGGTGATGATACGATTTATCGCCCCTAACTCATTGCACGCTGAAATATTAATTTGGTTCGTTAGTTTCGAACACTAACATTTGCGAACCACCAAATGAGCTGATGCTGCTGTTGCTATTGCTAGAGCAGAGCTCTATGCCTGCAGAGAAACCTTCTCTGTCCCTGTCATGCATGGTCACTGTCAACCTATAGTGGCTGTTAATTAATTTAAACTGTCTGATTGGAGGTGCTAGCCTCGCCCTAAATTACCATTCATTAGCTTTCGAGGTGACAAAACCAATGGGACGATAGCTCCAAATTGCGGCGTTAAATTACTGCTGAGATCAGACATTTTCCCCCGCGAAACGACACCGAATAGGCGTTTTCTTGCTGCGGTCGACAGCAGACCTTTCGGGATTCAGACATTTCAGGCACTTATCACGCAACAAGGCAGGGAGCACCATCACTACGTAGGTCAGCATCATTTTGTATAATGACATGCTCTAGAAGAAATAAATCTAATGGCTTTCAGAGCAATGGAGTTCAGAGGCCGGAACCGCGAATGTTTGCTGAATGCCGTTAGATAGCAGCAAGTAAAACAGCACTTAAATCGATGGCACGGTGCTTACGTCGATGATGCCCTTGACGCCGGCCTCCTCCATGGCCTCGCGGCATGCCGCCTGGTAGACGTCCTCGTCGTCCTCCCACCCGCCCTGCCGACAACGGCATGTTCGGATTTCAAAAACCAGACGAACTGAACTTGTTCTTTAATTTAGCCACGCTGATCGAATGCTGGTTCAGTCGCTGCGGTGGTTACCTTTGGGAAGACCATGTCGTTCCGGTTGGGCGTGGAGATCATGAGCACCTCCACCTGCGCCGCGTCGTCGTCGCCGCCGGGGCTGCTGCAGGGGTTGCCCTCGTCGTCCTTCTTCACCCGGTACGGCACGCACCTGCACAGCACATCCATGAGAACCCAAAAGGAATTAACAGAGTTCATCAGAAAGAAGAGCAAGAAATGGACGCGAGACAAGGAAGGACGTCGTCGCCGCAGTTGGATTGCATTTCAGACTCCTAGAATCATCGAAAGAAAAGAAAAGGCACTGACCCTGCGACGAGGCGGTGGTCGTTGTCGTAACGCTGCCTGAGCCGGCCCTTCCTGGCGGCCATCTTGTCGGACGACATGGTGGCTGCGCACTTGCAGGCAACGACGGACATGTGAGAGAACGACCCAAACCACCACTCGGAGCCGCAGGAATGGAGGGGATGGAAACGGCGAGAAGAAGACAGAGCCGCAGCGACAGGAAAGGCAAACACACACTAACCTTGCTTTATATAAACAGCAAGAAGAATCAAAAAGGGACCGGACAAGGAGGATGAGGGGGAGGAGGCAGAGCAAGGCCTGCCAGTCCGAGACGCGACGCGACGGGAGGGTGATGGCGGCAATGACGCCACGATCTTATCCCCCAAAGAGAAGAAAAGCCGGGCGCTTGGCTGACGTTTTCGCGGTAAAGCAAAGAGAAACGAGGAACAGGGTGGATGGGCGATTGGCTCGCGAGGCTCGTAGAGGGAGGAGGGGGGCTGACTGCGGGCAGCGGCGATGCGCGCTATAAATGGCGCGCACTTGGTTCGTGCCGCCATTTATGGGCGCGAGGATGGGAGAGAGGGCAAGGTGACCCGGGGTGCCATTGCCGCTGTCATCGCCTTGGCCACCACCGACCGCCCGCGACCGTCTCCCAGCCCAACCCCATAATTGGAACCAACGTGCTCTGTTTCTTGTTCTTCCTCGTGGATAAAATCGGTCAGTAAATATGGGGTAAGATACCGTCAAAGCACCGTAAGCTGAAACTGGAATGTACCTTGAGCCGACATACTGCTTCACTAGGGAATTGGATAGTAGTAGTACTGGTTAGTTGAAAGAATCTTCAAAATATAAACCATTTAGGCCCTATTTGGAATGGAGGATTTCTTCTCCATTCTTACGGGAATTGAACTGTTTCCTGTGAAATTCCTGCGTTATAAACAAAGCATCATATAACATTTCATTGGATCATGAACTTTTCCCGTGTTTTTGAATATACGTCAACACGTATATTCAATATCTAATTACCTATTTGAATTGGGTTATTAAACGTCAGCAAATAAAAAAAAACACAGAGGGAGTGCATAACGAGATTTTGCCCCCACGACCGGACCGCCACTTCTTTTATTGCCTCTCCTCAACCAACGTCTTCCTCTCTTGCACCAAGCGCGAGGAGGCTTTGTCCAAGAGGACAAGATCGGCACGAAATGAAGTTTATGTTTTTGCCCTACCTTTCAACCTTTCGAAAACAAAAATTACTTACCGCACAGAGATAGATAAAACAATGACGCTCCTCGATCACAAGAAAGATGATGGATGCACGATCAGCATAAACACGACAAACAAGATACACACGTGTCGTGAGACCAAATCAAACCCTTTCTGAAATTTATGATTTCTCCATTGTGTAGTCACTTTCAAATGTACATATCATATGGACGGAGGTAGATAGTGACCAACTTGGCGTTATTACACATTCGAGAAGCAAACCTACGTGAAACATTTGAAGTTTCAGATGGACCTAAATTCTTTTAGTAGTTATTATGACGCACTACCTTGTTTAGTGACATATTCCTATATGGCAATTGTACCCGCTCGTACTTACGAAAAAAAATCGCCAATGCTTTTGTACTACTACTTTCGATGCCGAAATCCTAGATGTATATACTACTATGATTTTGTGAGCATTGGACACTGGCGTGCGATGGCATGCTGAACCTTCTGTCAGGGCCATAGTTTTTAGTGCCTGACTCACCAGATTGATTTATGCTTAAATAAGGAAATTAAGTAAACACGTGGTGAGGAGGACCGGAGGAGACAGAGCAAAATTAAAGAGCTAGACTATAGTCCAGATCTAGCTAAATTTCTTAGATATGCTACTATATCTCTGTTGATGTTGAAATGTGTGTCGTGCTTCCGTGCTGCCTACCGCTAGTAACATCCTTCCGACTCAGCCTAACAAATCGGCAGATAGATGCTCATTGTAGACACAAGATAGGAAATAGGATAGGACAACAACACGCAAATTATTGGTGCACAGCTTGGATGCATCCTTAGTTTGATTGATGCCATTTTGTTGTGCCATGTCATGGCGCCGGTCCCAATGGTTAGATATAATTCTACTGATATACTACTACTCTGTTGCTGGTGTGTGTAGATGAGAAAAGGATATGCTTGTGCGAAAAGTTTCATCCTAGTAGCTGGTGTGTGTAGATGATGACGAGCTAGACAGAAAATCCGAACCGGTCCTCATTTTGCCTTCTTCGTCATCTATATCCAGTACTCGGTTACGTTATTCCTAGCTAAGGAAACCACTTCTTTGTCAATAAATCATAGAATTATTGAGCTCAAGACACCTAACTACAGCCTACAGTACTGCAGTTGAGCATTTTAAATCTTAACAAAGTTTTCCAAGCGATTAGATGCAAAGACAGTGAAGTGAATACATGAGAGCAATGTTCTCATACTGCTTATGGGTAACACAGTCGCTCACATGAAACCTCTGTCAACTCTATTTTAATTTATCTACTTATAATAGCAATAAGAAACTTCGTATGGGGATCATAAGCGTGTTGATTCTATGTATAATTGTTGATTTAAAATAATGTGAAGTTGTACTTGGATTCTTAGCATATTATTATTCAATACAAACTGAAGGAATCTCGTTCTCCCCTGATCACTTGGGGGAATCTTCTCATGATTTTAATGGTAGGTTAATTATAGTTGGGTCCAAGTTTGAAGTGTACATTCTTAGAGATAATTGAAACATAATTTGTGCCTAGAAAAAAGAGGGTGTTCTAGTAGTTTTACTGTGAGGTTGATACCCAGTATGTTAGTCAAGGATAAACTGTGAGACACATTCGATACAAAATATTAAAAGAAACTAAATATATATCTGAATATA
Organism: Eragrostis nindensis; assembly: GCA_012490785.1. NCBI lineage: Eukaryota > Viridiplantae > Streptophyta > Magnoliopsida > Poales > Poaceae > Eragrostis > Eragrostis nindensis. The sequence goes on along the minus strand of JAAXCT010000337.1, from coordinate 543,490 downwards.
TGCCTAACAAACAAGTTCCTGCCACAATACAATACTCCTATATGTTTATTTTAGCTAGGTGAAATATGCATTTTTGTTTTATTCTAAGAAGAAAACCGTGTTGCACTTCAGTTAGTGTCCTCACTTGATTGTGCTATATAATATATGTTTGAAAGTACAATAATTAAACCTCTCCATTGTTTGTGTGTTGGTTCTTTTGGCGATCTTAAGGTTTTGTCTCCATTCATGGTCGAGACCATTTAATTTCTTGTCATATACCCCTCGCAAAAAAAAAAAAATCATGTCATATATGGTGTCCATGTCTTCAGGTATCATTGACATGTTATAGCTAATCCCTTGGAGAGGTTATCTATTGCGTTATGTGTAGGGGATACGAACAACTTTTTAGCTAGCTGTGGATTATGGCTCACATAGTACAGATCAGTTGAATTCGTTGATGGGGCACTTCTCGGAGAGAGAGAGAGAGAGAGAGAGAGAGAGAGAGAGAGAGAGAGAGAGAGAGAGAGAGAGAGAGTAATCTAATGGCACAGTGGGAGTAGTTTAATCGCAGGTGCAATATAGAACCAGTCACATCAGCATATACGAGTATAGATTTTGACAACCGAATAATAAAAGTGTAGCGTACGACTCCAAATTAAGCCGAGCGTAACAGCCAGTGAACTATTTGGTTGTCCCAATTGCATCATCTTGTTTTGTTCTTTGTTTTACTAGTACCTTCTTCAACCACAAATATATTGCATTATAGATAGGGTATGCCAATGATGTTACAGCTAAAATAAGAAAACTGCACGAGCAGATTGATCCCAGTAACTTTTTATTTCGTGTTATCCTAACGTCAACATCAATTGAAAACCGGAAGAAGTGCTACTTACTTAGGCATATATTACATGTGACGTCACGATCCTAGCATTTGCACAAACTAGCTAGTGTTCTTCAATCTCCTAAAGACCTAATTAAGGCCCTGTTTAGATTCTCTAGCCGGCTAAAATTAGCCAACTAAAACATTAGCCAGCTAATTTTTTAGCCAACTAATTTTAAGAGGTACTTGTTTGGATCCTTGACTAATGTTTCTAGCTTTTAGACTTTTCTTACTTTTTTAATGTTTTTCTTACCTTTTTTATATGTTTAGTCGATTTAGTAGCTTTGAGGTGACTAGGGGCTAAAAGTTTAGAAGGAGGTGGGCTAAAAGTTTAGGAGATTTTAAGAGGTTATGTTTGGATCCCAACTGACTAAAATTAGCCAGCTAAAAGTTTAGGAGGTGGATCCAAACAGGGCCTAAACATATGAATGAAGCTCAATCCGGGCGGGCGTTAATCGCGGCCAGTCGAGTGAGTGTTCCCTGTCAAATCCTCAATATATGTGGTACAAGTTTCCGGGGCCGTTTGGAATAAAAGATTTTCAAAGGAAATTTTAAAGGAATCCCTTCCTCCATTTTGCTGACATCACTTCCTCCATGTAGCGTTTGGAACATAGGAATCAATATTTCCTTTCCTCTGGAAAGGCTTCCTTTGCTACACAAAATGGAGGAATGAAACAATCCACTCCGAACTCATGGGAAATTTTCTTGCGCGCGAAGAAAGAACTAATGCATAGCTCATGCTTTCGTTAAGCGCTAATGCGTTGAAGCGCAAGGCATCGAGGAGCTGCGTATGCGTACTGGTCTGCTCATGGCCATATGAATAATTAGGGGCAGAGAGAGAGAGAGAGAGAGAGCAACGCATGCATATGAATAATTAAGCCAGTGATCTGCATGTAACAATGTGTGAGCTAATGCGCTAGACATTTGGGTTAGCAAATGTCATACAGGAATGAAGCTATAATGATATTATAGCTTCTAAATATTTTATTTAGTCACCCTAACACTTTTTTCCATACGTTTCTATTCCTGCATTCCAAACGTCTCAAATTCTTCATTCCTCTGTTTTGGATTCATGTGGTTTTATGCCTTTTTCAATTCTTGTGTTTTCTTCATTCCTGTATTTTTTTCCTATTTCTCTATTTTTCATTCCTCCGTTACAAACAGGGCCTCCATCTTCGCGTCGTCAATTCAGAGCAAAGGGGACGCGTTCAAGCTAAGATTACTATTGAAATCACTGACGACTGATTGCACATGCCTTGTCCTGTAGGGTTACACGCAAGAGGTTGCATGGTCTATGACTGCTGGGTCGTTGGAGGGTGTTTGGGTTTGTCCTTCTGCTCTGCGTGCCGACATGCCGCAATGATCAAACAAAGATTCATCCAAGACCAAGTTGGTCTTCACCCCGATCGATCGATCGCCGTCGGTCCAGGTTAATGCAGTCGATCTGGAGGCATGCAGCAGGCAGGTCGGCGACGAAGGGGCCGGTCTACTGCTGGCTGCTGCGGACGCGACGTGACGCTGTGTTTGGTCGGTCATCAAGTGCGTCGTAGGTCGTGCGTTCAGCATGTCGTCGTCGCTGCCCAGACGCGTGCGTAGGTCGTCGAAGCTTCTTCGCCGCCGGCACCGGCGCGCCGGACGTCGGCTCCGACTGATCCAGTCGCCACCCGTACTTCCGCCGCTCGCGCCATTGGTGTTTCACTTTCCACTATTTGTATAACACACAGTCAACGTACGCCGATCCGAGAATCAGATGGCTTTTGGTTCGTACGTGTATATATGGGCGGAGACGGCGACCCACGCGCGTGCCCGCGGGACACGCCGCCGTCCGTCGACGCAAGGTACACTACTGCGCACGATGCAGGAGACTTCCGTGAAGACTGACTTCCCTGTGTGATTGTGTTGTGTCCTTTTTTTTTCGAAAGCCACATTGTGGACGATTATATTAGAAGAAAAGCAAAGCATCGAAAGATGCCGAAAATACATGCCGAAGCAAACAAAAAGAAAAACTTTACAATGTCTCCATATGTGATTGGTCAAGCAAAACCAGACACAGATCACAGGAAACACAACAAAGAACACCTCCTAACGATGGAGCCTATTGATTGTTGTCGTCGCCAAGCTTGCCGCAAAGGGTCGAAGCAGCTCCAACTTCAACACAATAGACAGCCTTGACTCCAGAACATTGCACCCATGCACTAGACCTTGCATCGGCATACCATGAGTCATCGTTGCCAAGCATAGCCGCACACCCGCAACTAGCAGCTCCAACAATCGAGTGCAAGCAACTAGCAGCTCCGACTCCACCACAGCAACGCCTTCCATCTTGAAAGAACAGAGTACAACTACTAGGAGACAAGGCCTCATCGAAACCACATAGGCCACCTCAGAAGTCCATTGCAGGCTCAAGCTAACAATCCTCCAGCATAGGGCATCGAGGGAACTCCAAAACGACGCCTCCAAGAAGGTTGCGACGTCAGAAACGCCGCCGTCGTCCAGCCCGGCTAGCCAAGCTAGGGATTTCTCCCAGAGAACCCTCTAAGAGTGGAGACGTGGTGGTACCATGGCAACGCCTCAAAGGAGGAAACGACGCCCACAGACGCCGCCGCTGCCAGCCCAGCTGAAGCTGAGCAGGCTTTCACCTGGAGCACCACATAATCCACCACATATGTGCCGACGCGGATTCCGGCCAGCGAAGAACCCAGCAGACAACGGATCGGGCCTTCTCCTTGCCGGATCTGGCGAACACCTTGCCAAATCCAGCCAACGCCTCCACCTTGCAGCCGCCATGGCCGCGATGGGAAAACCAACTGCTGCGCCGGCCGCATCCGCGCCTCCCCGCAGCCTGGTGCCGCCAGCGCTCCGCGAGCACCGCGCGTCCCGCCGCGCCGCACCCTCGACCTGGTGCCACAACCGCCGCATGCCGTCACCACGGCCCGCCGCGCCGCACCCCGTCGCGCCCGCGGCAAGGAGCCACGCCCGCCAAGTGCCGTCGCCGCGGCCCGCCGCGCACGCCACGCCGCCACAGCTCGACGGCCGTCGGCCTGCGTCGCGCCGCTGCACGCCTTGCCGCCAAAAGCCGCCGTCGCGCCCAGATCTGCGCGTAGAGGCCCCGCCGCCGCCATCCTAGGTCGCCGCACGGCTTTCCGGCGGCTCACTCCGGCGGCGGCGAAGTGGGGAGGAGGGGATGGGAGTGGCGGCGGCTAGGTTTCCAGTCGCCTCCCGAGCCGCCCGTGACCGAGCGACGCGGGGGCAGTTTTTTCAAGTTCGATTGTGTTGTGTCCTTGCCGGGGCAATACCGGGTGCTGGGCTATCAAAGTCTTCGATCATAAATAAACTTGGCCCGTCGCTCGAGTCGATCAGACGTCCAACACCCCTGGCGCCTTTCAAGTCCAGTGATTAAATCATCAGGGAAAATGTATAGCCAGGCATTATAATCAATTAATAACCATGTGTAAATGTAGTCCGTGCGCGCGCAAGATCCACAGACAGTGTTGAACATAAAAATGCTTGCGTATTGATATGTATATGAGCTGACCAGCCGGCCGGTAAAAAAGATTACAATAGAATCGAAAAAAAATTATTGACGAGAGTGGGATTTGAACCCACGCCCTTTCGGACCAGAGCCTTAATCTGGCGCCTTAGACCGCTCGGCCATCTCGTCTTTTGGAAAATATGGGATAATTTACTTCTTTTAAAAAAGTTCTTGTGCTGTATTTATAAACCTGATTTTGTTAGCGAATCAGAAGCTAAGGCACCCATCTCAATCTCCAAGTCTACGTTACACTCTGATCGACTGTAGTTCTCTACAGCAACAATTCTCCATTCAAAGTTTATGCATTGAATTTATTGAACAAAATCCCAAGTTATTTAAGATCATTGTACAAATGGTATTTCACTCGTTGTTAACATTCCATGTTTGACTATAGCAGGTACAAGCACGATGGCCCGATACCCTGGATAAGTTAAATTTCACTGTCCAGTAATCGTGGAAACGAATTGTGCGTGTCAGAAGGAGAGCTTCTCATGAAAGAGGCAAAAAGAGTTGATGCAGCTTATTCAAGACACGGAGATCGCTAAGGTAAAATGATAGCGGGATCATTTAGCTCCTCTGTTACCTCAATCAGCTTGGAAGAATGTAGTACACGCAATCCACGGTGTGCGTTTTGTGCTTAAGACAAATTCCGTTGTTGTGCATTGCCAAACTCATCAAGCAAGATTGTAATTCTCTTCCTATTCTAAGTTCAAAATGAAGCTCGCGTAGTCGTTTATATAACCAGAAAAGGTTCATTTTCGCATAAAATAAAAATCACCCAAATAAGTCACAAAAAAAAGAGCCACGGCAAAATATGTTGACGAGAGTGGGATTTGAACCCACGCCCTTTCGGACCAGAGCCTTAATCTGGCGCCTTAGACCGCTCGGCCATCTCGTCTTTTGTAAGAAATTCATAAAATAATCATATAACAACAGAACCAATTATAGATCACACATCTCCCGTGAATTTTGTCCATGTCCATCACCCATCTCGCGTGTGCGCGCGCGCCGAAAAGCAACCACGGCACACACCAAAAACGCAACCCCAGCATCCATCATCACACGCCACTCCCAGACTCCCTCTGTCGTTTCTTGACCCCTATATAAACCCTCCGAACAACACGCACCAGCTCACACAAACTTACCACTCAGCTCGATCGATGCACGTACCCGCGACTACGACGACCATGGCGCGTCCTCCTAGCCGCACCAGCAGCATCCTCGTCCTCCTGCTCGTCGCGCTGGCCGACGCCGCGGACCTGGCGTCCGCCACGGCGAGGCCCGCGGCCTTCGGCGACCAGACGACGGCGGCGGCGCTCGTGTCGTCGTCGACGACGTCGTCCCCGGTGCCCGTGGGCGGCGGCGGCGCGGACCCGGGCGACCTGAACGGCATGATGCAGTGCATGATAGGGTGCTTCACGCAGGTGTTCGGCTGCGCGTTCGGGTGCATGGGCAAGGGCCCCGACCTGCCGCTCTGCATCATCAGCTGCGACTCCAAGAGCGTCGTCTGCATGATCCGCTGCGGCCTCACGCCGTCGCCGCCGGGGCCCAAGCCGCCCGCGCCCACGCCGCCGGGGCCCAAACCGCCCGCGCCCAAGCCGCCTAAGCCCACGCCTCCTGCACCCAAGCCCACGCCGCCTGCACCCAAGCCGCCGGCGCCCGGGCCGCCCTACACCCCACCGTACGCCGTCGCCGGCGGCCGCAAGACCGAGACGTACGCATGAACACCCGCCGACGTACTTTCCAGTGGATCCGACAAGTAGTATATAAACTCTTACGGTATATATATAACCATCACGGAAAAAAAAAGGGGCATTTCTGATGCTACCAATATATATCCACTACATACATATTACCTTGATCATTTATGCAGCTTCTAGTATGCCCGGAGTGCAGGCCATATATTGTTGAAGGGTCATGGCTAGTGACTCGTATGTAGTATATGTAAACAATCTAATCAATGTACCTTCGTCTTGTATTCCATTATAATGCTATTTGTTCCATTATAATGCTATTTGTTGAAGTATGGTTTGCAAGCATCCAGATTTTATGTATATAATATAAGTATGAAAGCATCTCAAGTATGATACGAACCTCACAGTTTTTGGACCAGTGTCATTGTTTTACCACAAGAGTGCATTTCAGTGTACAGAAGAACAAAAATTCAGAGGTGAAAGCAACTGTGTAACAGATAAGGAACCTCTCATTACAATTTTCCCTTCGCCAAGATCCTGGTTGCGGATGCAAAAGGGGAGTGCTGTCACTACGGCGCCACCACACCAGTAACCTAGAACGTTCAAGAAAGAAAATCTTCTGAAACAGAAACTGTGCCTGTAAATTGTTAGTGCTAGCCTAAATTGTTCCAGACACTTGTGGAGGTGTATGCACAATGTGGAATCTGTAACACAAGTCTGCCAACATCACAAACTGTTACTTTCACACAAGAACAGACCCATTTCATTTCTGTAACCTTTTTCCTTTTTCGTGGCGCATTAACCATTCATTTCTTTAACCATTTATACAATTGCAGAGTTACAATCTGTTCCATAGAATCAGCATCCAATTTCTATGATATCAAAACACATACAAGCTTAGTAAATACCAACTAATTCTGTCGAGCTGCTCTGCGCAGAAGGCAGAAACTCACAGTATGAGCAACAGGAAAAGGCTAGTCACACAGTTAAGCTTTCCTGCTACCAAGGCTTCAGATCCCCCACAGGACCGGCTGTCCAGTTGAGATGCTTCTCGCTGGGCTGCAAATAGACACTCTTTGAGTGTGGCAGCTTCCGAGCAAGGCCGTTGAGGATCTGATGGAAAGCGTCTCTAGGTTGGGCTGGCTGTGGGAACAACATGGCTTTCTTCATAGAAGGATTGGCGAGCAATCTTTGCTTCCTTAAAATGTCTTCAATTGGAATGGAAGTGAGGATTGTATCTAGCTTTGGAACTTCCTCCTCATCAACAAAAACACCAATATCCTCCCACGGGATAGCATCAGCAAATGGTAGAACAATGTCGTCAGCTATGATGACTGGAATGCAGCCGAAAACCACAGCCTCCACCAACCTAGGGCTCCATGGTGCCCATCCCAATGGACACAAGCAGAAGACTGCACGCTGCATGTCTTCATAGTATGTGGCAGGATGTTCCGTAGAGATATCAAAGAGTGGGTTGTTCTTGAAGTTCTCCCACAGCGAGGCTCGGGCACCCCTATGTAAAATCGATCCGAAGTTAGCAACTTCAGTGCAGACATCAAGGGTGTATGCATCGCTGCACCAGTAAAAGGTCTGTGCATATACTTACCTCGCATAATACCCACCCTCAGGGTCGTTTCCATTGTCATAGAATAGGCCCCTGAAGTAAACGAAGATTGAGCGGGGAGTATCAGGGGGAATCAAGTGAGCCTGCATTTTCTGTGGAGGTGCAAATGGTGGTATAATGATAGAACCCTCCTTCAAGCAGACATGGTTCTTCTGCCCAAAAGTCTGAACCAATGTAGCACGACGAAGCATTGGAAGAATTCCACGTTCAATAGCCTTTTCTTCCTGTAATGACAGATGAACATTGCATATATAACTACAGAGTAATAGCAACTAAATGAATGAAACTATCCTGAACAAACATCCCTTCCAGAACTCCTACTTTGTGGAAAACTTAAAAGGATGGATGGCAGGAAGAAGATGGCAAGACCAATATGTTCTTACCTGATAGTGAAAGCATGCCCCAAAATCATGTGGAACAACAAAGAAATGGTCAGCTCCATCAGTTCTATTCCAGAATGGCCACTTGTTTGAAATATATTGGATTGCACTTCTCATCATCCTTGGAGACTTGAATGGCAATGGAAGTCCAGCAGGAGTAAGATCACAAGTAGTGTAAACTGGAGTGTAAAACCAATCAGCCTCTTCTGGGTTGAGTGTTCGAACTGCACTAGAAACCAAGAAGCGGTGCATGAATATCTCAGCAGCGAACATGTGATTGAGGCATCGTGGATCCTTGGTGACAATCCTCTTGTTGTACTTGCTCGGCAAGTCATACACAAAAACCTTTAACCTTCCGACAGGATTGTCTTCTAGCACATCACCAGCACTTCCTGCAGGTGGACGCTCTTGGCTTAGTAAAATTGTAACAACATGCAAGATCCTCCATATGAACCAGTATACATAAAGCTCGGGAACAAATCACCAAGGAGTCAATTATGCAGCCATATTAAATCAATCATGGTAATTAGGCATCAATGCTAATGTAGAGAAGTTGGAAAAATAATATAATTTAGGAGGTCCAAATTTTCAGTGCGTCATATGAACATGATTTGGCTTTTTGAACTTCAACGAAGCATTTAAAACATCTTTATTTTTAAATCTTCATGGTGCCAGGCATAATTTTTTAAGTATTCCTTTGTTGATCCTTATCATTTCTTTTTGGGACATTTAAAATTTATGGGCTAACTTCTGTCCGACAACTGTTCCTTAAATGGAAACATAATGGCACAGGCATCCACTGGAATTAATTTCCCTACCTCAATGTCATGGTGGTTGCAAGAGATACTATCAGTGACATTAGTACTCTGCAGATTGAGCAGGCAGATACTGTTGGCTATCAGCTGTGTAATATTTGAGAAAGTAAAAGTATTTCTGATGGCTGATGGGTAAACTCCACAATGCTAAACTAAAATTTTACTGGCACATAAAGATTATATGTTTATCAAAATTCAATCAGACCTGAGCATCCAACAATTAAAGCAGTACAGAATGAGAACAAAATTCCATAGGATGATGGACCTCAAAGATTAGTTTTTTATGTACCAGGTAGGTCTTTCCACTGCATTTCTGCAACAAGGTTCTGCAAAGTACCCACTACTACTAGGAGGTACAGATGCACACATCCATTACTTATAGGCTATTGGAGATAATTCCAACTGAAGACTATTTTTTCGTATAATCTTAATCTAATAATGACATCCATTCCAATTTGAAGCAAGACTCTTTGTTTGTTTGTTACTTTTAACCACTGGTGAGGGGGTGAGCTGAGCCCAGTTCAGAAGCTCTCCAAGCTGACCTTGCTCACAAGTCACAACACGCAAACAAACCTGAACTACTAACCCTCCAATCGTCTCCTAAGAAGATGATGAAGTAGGGCCCAAATAGAGCGAGAAGGGGTCACCTGAGATGCGCTCGGTGTTCCGATGAGCTGCCTGGCCGGCCACCTCTGCAACCTCGGCGGCGAAAGCCACCGGCGGTGAGAGGAGGCAGGAGAGGGAAGCGAACGCAAGGAGGACCGCCGCGAGGCGCCAGCCCCCCTTTGCTCCCATCTTCGCCACCTGAGAGAGAGAGAGAGAGAGAGAGAGGACGTGCGGGTCTGATCAGGGGAGTTGAGAGAGAGGGCTGAATGAAATGGAAGGAGCCGAACAGAGGTCTCTGTTGCTTGTGAGGACAAATTTGCACAGCAGGGAACGAACGGGTCAAGAGCGAGTAAGTAGGTAAAACACCATTGACCAGGTGGAGAATGAGTAGTGCCAATCAAGGTTATGCTGTTGATGTTGGCAACATTTTAGTAGTGTTTCTGAAAAAACTTGGTGCAGAGAAAAGAAAACTAATAAATACTCCTACTTTGGTAGTTGAGCGCCTTGATTTGTGGTGACTTTGTTTGGAAGAAACATAACAATGCACGGCTTGTCATCTTGTGTGATTTGGGCGACATTGTACTTGGTTTGAGAAACCAAACGAGTTGCTCCACCCGTTTTAATTATCACATCACATTGCATCATTGTCCTTGCCTTTACCTTTTCCTGTGAAATTCACTGTTATATAAGCCGGGAAATGGGGATTTACTTTGACTTCTTCAGAGTGAGAAAAAAAAAACTGATGAAAGGAACCTAAAAATTTATTTGAGTCTATGGCTAAGCAATCATTGGTGCTGTTACTTGCTGCAATGAACTGCTCATCTTTTATTTGCGTTTCCTTTTCTACTGAAATGAGCTCTCACTGTCCTCGATCATCGGAAGCTGATAACTAGAAATGTTTCCCTAGCCAGGAAACAGTAGTTATGAAAAATTGAAATGTTGGTGAAAGCACAATCCCAACTAACACGATAAAAAACTATCATGGACCTTACTAGATGCAATCGTGTCCTGTCAGCTAGCATCCATCAATCTGCTTCGAACATGAACTTTGAAATACAATGAATAGGGTCCCATAGTCGTTGAAAAGAAACGCGAAAGGGACGCGTCTCACATGGCGCAAACCCGATCTACAAGTGATTGCAGTTTCACTCTCTTCGAAGAAAATGACTGGCATCAAGGTGCCCGCTTGTGGCCCTCTAGGTTCCACTTGGAACTAGGGATGAAAACGATCGGAAATGATCGGAAAAATGCCCAAATTATTTCCGCTTTCATATTTCCTTGATCGGTCGGAAACGAAAACGGAAAAGTCGGAATCGGAAAACGGAATCGGAGTAATCGGACATTCGAAAACGAACAAGTCGGAACGAAAATATATTGGGAACGATCGATAAATGATATTTCAAGTAGGAATATAATAACATTGAACAACATACTTGTAGCTTAAACGTCAACATAGAACCACATACAAGTGATGTCTCATAGTCAATCATACATGTGCGTGAGGTGTTCAGCACATCACGAGCCACCATGTACTTGTGCGTGAGGTTTTCGAAGGGTTTGAGGCCTGCTTAGGCTGTTGGGCTGCCTAGGCTATTCCGATTGCTTTGAGTTCGGAATAAAACGGAATAATTCCAAACAAAATATGGTAATATGAAATATGATCGGAATAATCCTTAAATCATTTCCAATTCCAATTCCAACCACCTTGTACTCATTTCCGTTCCAATTCCGTTGAAATTCCGAATATTTCGGAAACGATCGGAAGAATACAGTATTCGGAGCGGAACGGAATGGAATTTTACTGTTCCGTTTTCATCCCTACTTGGAACGCACGAAGTTCGTCACAAAATTGTTGTTGAGATCCAAATTCACGGCTGTACTCTAGTCTCACAGAGCTCGAAATTGAAACTGTCGTCCGAGAACGAAAGCCGTGCGCTCGCATATACTTCCTCCGTCCATAAATATAAGGATTCGGAGACTTTCAGCTAACTCGTTTGACCGCTCGTCTTATTCAAAAAAATTATACAATTATTATCAATTTCATTATGACATGTTTTATCACTAATATACTTTAAGTATGGCTTATTTGTTTTTGTATTTTCACAACTTTTTAAATAAAACGAGTGGTCAAATGAGTTGGCTGAAAGTCAACGAATGCTTATATTTATGGACGGAGGAAGTAGGCACGAATGCTTATATTTATGGACAGAGGAAGTAGGCACGATGCTGTCTGTGCGTGCTGCGCACGTTCAGAAATTCACTAGTTCAGAAACAAGGACCACGGCCATATTAAAAGATGCAAAAATCCAATACAAATGACGTTACCACGAACCGTGAGTGTTTTACCCCAAAAGTGTTTTCATTGCAAGATAGCACTACAGTTTGACAACATATAAACCACTTATTGTTCACCCGTACCCAGAAAACCTTTATACAGTCACGCAAAATGCAAGCAAATTACGCATATGAAGCCACAATTGACATCCATTCAAGCAATATAACGACAGGGAGTATCCTTTTCACATGACTGCCAGCATAATTCGACATTCCATGAGGCATACAAAGTACAGCAGATTTTCTTTCATCCAACATCCAAGCAATGTCGGAACAGCCAGCCTCATATGCGAGATTGAAGAAAAGGTAGTGCCAGCTAAGGTAGAACAAAACCCTGCCTATTAGCTCATATACAGAGCCAAACTTGACATTTGGTAAGAGGATCAAAGCAGTAGCAGGTTATTCATTACTGTCAGGTGCTAGCAACAATACTGCACTCAGATAGATAACAGTCAACCTGAAGGTATACCCAAACAACAAAAAGGTAATTGTAGATCAAACACAAAACGACAGCGTCATAGGACAGATACTACACAGTAGTCTCAGCCGATGAGAAGCTTGTTCTCTCCAAAAAGCTATATGTTGGCACCTCCAGATTGAAGGGCGCTGGGCCCTTGCGGATCCTACCAGAGATGTCGTAGTGCGAACCATGGCACGGGCAGAACCAACCGCCAAAGTCTCCTGCATTGGGAAGCGGGATGCAGCCGAGATGAGTGCAAACACCAATGACAACGAGCCACTCAGGGTTCTTGACACGCTCTGCATCCTGCTGTGGATGACGGAGGGATCCAACGTCAACACTGTTGGCCAGCTTGATGTCATCCTCTGTCCTACGCCTAATGAAGACTGGCTTGCCCCTCCACTTAACAGTCACTGTGGTGCCAGGCTCGATGCTTGAGAGGTCAACCTCAAGGGAGGCAAGCGCAAGAACATCCTTAGTCGCCGACATACTCAGGACAAACTTCAAGATGAGGAGACGCAACAAGGAGGCGTAAATGAATCTCCCACCACTCAACACAAAGTAGGCAAATGCACGCTTGCTGGGGTCGCCTGGTGGGTAGCGCTCATGGTTGTACTCGTCATACACAATTTTGCACTGGGATTCTTCACAGCTGCCACAGTTGCTGGGAGCTCAGATAAGCCTACATCCTGATTTCTTGGAACAAGAGTTTCAGCCGAAAACCCTGCACAGGAGAATATTTAGATGACAAAACACTTCAACAGAACAAAACAGCACAAAGACAATGGTATCTTAAGGGTAGAAAGTAGCACATGAAAAACTACAAAGGCAACATTGAACTAGCGGGACAATAATACATAACAGCAGAATTTCAAGAAATTGTACTTGAGCAGTCTTCTACTGCCATCATACTTGAATATTAATTGCGACCACTTAAAGTCTTCTAGTGCCTAGTGTTAAAATTTCCTGTTCCCGATTCTAATTCTTGTCACCACTCATTACCTATACACTACAAGGTACAAACAGTTATAATTTCATTTGTTTGTTCTGATAAATCTTAGCATTCCGACCATGAAACTACTTGAAATGCCATTAAACCAAGTTTCTGTTGGAAAATTGCGGCAAATCAACATAAGAGCATTTCGTTATAATTAAACAGTACTGTACAAACAAGTATCAATGATATTAGTTTGTTAAGCAATCAAAATATGAAAAATCCAGATCAAGACATGGGAAGTAAAAAAAAATTGCAGTTGCACAAGAACAAACATAAATTAGTTTACATACACATGGTTGCTTAGGATGTCATGCACACAGTACATACACAAGTCAATTCTATCATGGCCAAATCTTCAGAAGGTTTCAACCAAAACATCAACAGCAAATTAGACCGCCCATTTCAGTAGCGGGTACGAACTAACAGAGCAGTGAAGAAATACAATTCATGTTCCAAAGTGTATGACACAGCAAGGAACATAGCCTTAGTTTGCACATATAGAAATTAAGAAAATAGTTTGTTCAGATGAGCTCCAAAAAGCCAAATTCAGATTGGAGATACCGCCACGTCAACAAAGATATCATGGAAATGTGTGCGCCGCCTATAAAACTGTTATCATCTGGACTCCATTATCAATTATTATACTCCTGTGTGTCCACTATGTGAATACGAATACTAAAAATGTAAACGAGATAACAAATAGTAGAGGATAAAAATTAGCTTGCAGAAACCAATTGCTTGGTCTGACAACGGAATGTAAGGACACTCGCAAACAGGATTCCCTACGTTTCCGGTGCACGCTACCTAAACCAATTATGCATCAGAATTTACCCGCATCGGTCATCAAGAGAAGCATAACCAAAGCTAACCGAGAATATGGCACGCCTCTGGCAGTCGCAAGGTGTGATCTTAGAACACGCATCACGCGTGCAGGGGGAGAGAAAAAAAAAACGCACACACAGATCAACAAGCACGGGGGGCGTCGAAGCAACCCGTCTCACTACGCGGATCAGAGACCAAAGGCACAAACATAGGAGCAGGGGCAGGACACCACACGAATCTACCATTCAATACCAGATCGGAGCGAGGGCGAGAAGGGTGACCACGTCACGTACCTCTGGCGGCGGTGAAGAAGGGGGAGTCGATGGCGAATCGCGGCCTGCGTTCGCTGGAGCTGTCGTCGTCGTCGCGGGGGAGGCCGCCGGCGAGCGGGCCCCGCGTGGCGGCCGCGGCGGACCGCCAGGCGAGGCTTGACGAGAGGCGCCTGCCCGCAACCCTCAGCATGGTGACGGACGGACGGATGGTGGTGGCCTGGCCGCGGTCGGTCACTGCTCGCCGGCTCCGGCCTCCGAGGGTGGGATCGGGTGCTGCTCCGGTTTGGTGGGGGACGCGAGATCGGTTCGAGCGAGGCCGAGGACGAGGAGACGAGGCGAGGCCGCGTCCGTGTTGTCCGGGGTCTTGGGGAGAAGGAGAAAAAAAAAGAGAGGGGCGAATGGAAGGAAAAAGAAGGAAGCGGGCGTACGCAACTTGGCCCAGTAGTAGCTTCTGGGCCGTTCTTGGGCTGCGTACGTCGGCAGAACAACGAGCGGCACAACACAAACGCAACTCAATGACGGCGTAATCCTACTACACGAGTACACGGCACAAACTAGCCACGGTCAAAGGCAACCAGGAGATGATGATCCAGGCAGGACTCCTGGAAAAGGCAAACTCGACGGCGGATTCTCTACCTTGCTTGCCGGACGTATCTTGAGTGCTCGCCTCGCCAGGCTGCCGATGGAGATGGCCCAGGATTTCAGAGGACAAATGACACTTTACACACTGGGCGCCTCTTGGGGAGGCAGGCATGAGTTCTGTACCTAAACTTTTTTTTCCCTTACCTTGGAACATGGAAAACAGAACATCACAATCCAAAAAAGAGCTGAACCACATATTCTGATTCAACATAAACCTTTCTGATTCGCCCAAATGGTTACCTGACATTTCCACATCTTAGGGAATGGGGATGGACCAAAATATGCATTTGGGGAGATGTCTGACTGGCGATACAACCGCTAGTGACCTTGTTCACGGAACTACATGATATAGTGCCACAGAATGAGGCAAGTGAGTGGCAGAAACGCTTTCAGGACAGCAGCAGACAGGTGATCATCACAGAGAAGCTACTCACAAGACTGCTGAATTTTGTGAAGCTCAACTTACGGAAATGGTAGTAGGAAACAGTTCGATCTCTCTTCAATACAGAGATGAATTTCTGGTTAATGAGAGGGGAAGGGAATCAAGATAAAGTTTTAACAAACGTTAGGGCAGGTACAACGCTACACATAGACAGTTTCATGCCTGTCTCATGCGTTGTCATATGGAATTTTCGATGACATGGAAGAGAGAGAGAGGGAGGAGAGAGAAAGAGAGTATGAGACGGGCTAATGCGGTTAATGCGATTGTTTCGTGAGGCAACCACCTCATGCGCTAAAATTTAGGAGTATGAGATGGCTTTCACACCATTGTAGGAGTTGTATTTGCCATGCAACTCATAAATATTTCTTTTTTCATCCACAAATAAAGGAAATATAATACTTCTTTAAGACAACTAAAACAACCATCCATTGTATATGTGGTCTCATAAATTGTCTTATAATAATAGGACCACTATAAAACAACACCTTTGTAACTGTCCTTAGTGATGCAACTCCAAATCAAATGTATTGTTCAACATGAAGATGCTCCCAGCTGGAGTTTACCATACAAATCAACACAAACCCGCAGTAGGCGCATAAATATATATAAAACATCGATATGTGATCTTTCATTGATGCAACTTAATCCATAAAAACTAAATTGATACAGATAGCAATCCATCTGCAGGTTCTGTGCTAGGTTATACTGCAAACATTGAACAAGTACTACCTAATCTCAGGATAGCATGTTAAAATGTCATTAACCTGCTGCACCTTTATACTACTACTAGAGATTGAGAATAGAGCTTTTGTAGCCCAACATAGATAGCCATAACTTAAGCACACCAACCAAATTAGCGAGCAAATAGAAAACGCAGATCCTAAGACGACGGGCAGCCGGCCTTTCAACACTGGTTCAAGGACGCCGAGTTCAGATTATTGATCTCGCGGGGCGCCCAGTGGAACTCCTGCAGATGCATCCGGACGAACATGGATGCCACGAAGAAGAAGAGCGTCGCCGTCTGCCAGAACACGTGCTTCATCGGCTGGTATAGGTCAGAGACGAGAAAGCTTGCGAGGACAAACGAGACACAAACCGATAGTATCCCACTGATGTGAACCACAGATCTCTTGAACGCCCTGGACTCCTCCATCTTCAGAGCATCCTCCCCCAGCTTCTTGTGCTTCAGAGCCTGCTTCCCCACCATGTTCAGAGTCGATCGGGGTCGTCGTGGGCAGGGGAGGGGGCTTCGTCGGTGGAAGGGAGAGGGGGCTTCGTCGGCAGCGGTCGACGGGGAAGGGAGAGTCGGCGGCGCAGGGCGCGGACACCAGCGACGAATTCGTAAGCCGCGGGGGTCGCCTCTCGCCTCTCGGGTCTCGGCTGCGCTCGGGGACAGGCAGATGGGCCGCATGGGCTGGGGACGGGCAGTCACGGGCGTGCGCACTCGCTCATGGGAATCGTGTGCACAGAAGCGCTCGCTAAACAACACCAGCCCATTGAAGCCCACAAGGCTGGTCGAGAATTTTTGCGGTGGCGCCAGGGCTCTTCTTCCTTTTTTCCCTCTATTTATGTCTAGTGATGTTTCTATTCATCTAGCCATCTAGGATGCAGCTGCATGGTGCAGGTATATCCAGAACCTTTCAATCTAAGCACCAGCGCAAATTGATTTGTATCGACCAAATCATCTAATCCCCAAATTTTTGAATTTAATCAGGCAAACCATTGCCGTTGAGCAGTACAACGCAACAGGAGGCTGTGCTCATACACTTCCTAACCTGCTTTTGTGGCTAAATCGGCACATGTTTAATAGCTGCCTTCGTGTTAATAATGCGCCCTTTTAGCATTGAATAAGTATAATAAAGGATCAGTGCATTACGCTTCATCTAGGGGTACACGTACAAAATAATTTTCAGAACATCTAAATTTTTACATTCACAAACAGTGATGAGTTCAATCAATTATCTCTTTCTCTTGAGCATTTCAAATATTAATTCTGGTTTCCTGCACACTTTACTTTCCATACAACACGGTGATAAGACACCAGTGTCCCTCCTAGGCTAGGACCACCAAGCTGAGCAGCAATTTTGCCAAGTTCCTTCGGTTTTTGTTGGATACTTAGAAATCTTCAGCCTCTTCCTCCCCAAACCCACAGACATCTTAGATCCACCATTAATATCGATGTGCTCAGATTCATTTGATGCAATGGCCCTTTTCTCCGGCACTGGAAATGCAGACCTCCTAGAAACGTCAATCCCTTCATGCACGGTTTTATTAGCATCACCTGATTTATCAAAATCCTTTGGTCTGCGGCTTAGTAACTCATCGAACTTCGATACTAAGCACCCAGGGTGCTGCAGGCTTGAGTTGCCA
Organism: Eragrostis nindensis; assembly: GCA_012490785.1. Lineage (NCBI taxonomy): Eukaryota > Viridiplantae > Streptophyta > Magnoliopsida > Poales > Poaceae > Eragrostis > Eragrostis nindensis. Next base: position 525,641 of record JAAXCT010000337.1, on the reverse strand, counting down.
TGTGTAGCTGGTCCCCAAACTGATGCTGTTGCTGCTGAAATGGGGTGATGCGGGTGGTTGAGTGCCACTTGAAGAAGTTTCTGGTGTTGAAAAAAGGAGCCATCCCTAATGAGTTGGCTCATCTTCAGGCGTTCAACAGTCGTGATCCAAAGTCTCTCAAGCTGATAAATGGTTTCTCCTTGTTGCATTTCATAGTAATACATGCCAGATAAAGAGAGCCATTCAATAAGTTGATCTCCAACGGTCTGCAAGGATGAAATGATATTTTTCATGCAGTTAGCATAAAGTGTGCTCTCTTAAAATGAACTTGGTTTCCATTGATACATAAACAAGTATATATGCCACATGAACTGGAAAGATGGGAGTTACCTCAACGAGGAGAAGAATGTCTTTCTTCAGCATAAGGTTCCCAACAAAAGTGGACAGAGACGTCAAAACTCTGAAGAACAACCAAGTTAAAATAAAGGAATGAGATACAAATAAGAGTAAACAATCAAAAGCAGCTTACAATCATTGAAACTTAATTGCCGTTACTCACCGGTTTGTGACATGGTTCTGTCCAGTTGGATTGGCTTTGAAACCAAAACTTGACAGCTTCATAAACCTGCATATATCATAAATGCTTGGAGATTATTGAACCCTTTTTTTATGTTAGGCAGTACAAATTAGAGGTATCGCATCAAGAAGTATATGTCAAGACACCTATTAATAATCTTCAAGCAACTAACTGAAAGTTTAGGTTGTATGCATCCAGTAGGGTCTTCATTTGTTCTGTTCAACTCTTGGTTAGCAGAGTTCAAAAGTTGGTTATTCTGTAACATTCCAATAAGTACTTCACCAAGAGTTGAAAGATAGCAGTACTTTGAAACTTCTCCGAGTGCTCAAGGTTGGATTGGAACACTGACATGTTTTCATCAATAATGGTAATCAAATATTCATAGAAGCCCTCTAAGAAAACCATGGAAGCAACCTTTGAACCACAAAAAGAGTTTATAGAAAGGGATCTATAAACTTCTAAAGCCAATTCCACCTCTAGGTTTTGTGTGACAGGAGCACATATCTCGGAGCTGCTCTCAGAATTCGGGTAAACAGATTGTGGCCCAGGGTATGAAAGAGCAAAAAATGGATAACAGAAGAACTGATATAGCACACATCGCAGCTACTTGATCTGAGACTAATTTCCAAGCAATAGTCATTTTGTTTGTTTAAGTGCTTTGCAAGTTTATTCCATACCAGCAACCATTTTAAATTTGTCCTATCAATTTCTGGGCACCTTATCTGCATATACATAAAAGAAACAGCAGCGTGAAAGTTTTCCAAGCTATCTGATGAAGAGAGAATTAATGCCAGCTTCTCAACAACATCATGTGACAGCTCTCCAGTAAAATGAGAAATCATTGACATAGATATTACAATCATGTAAACTGTTGGAGAAACCATCTCGTTGTACAACAGCACTTGGATTACTGGATATGATAGCTTTTGACTCCATTCTGCATATTGCTTTACCATTATGTGCTCAATGTCTAAGCATATCTCAAACTTTTCAGAAGCCAATAGAGAATGATCCAATTCCTCCACAATAACATTTGCGAACTGAAGACCAAACTGCAGCAATATTGCACTTCTGTTTTCGTTATCCTTTCCTACATGATCCAGAAAGAACCTTTTTACAAACTGGCACATCTGAGTAATGCATTCGCTGACTTGTTCATAAGCAAGCTGAAGTTTGAGTTCAGTTGCAATGCCTTGTACAAGAAACCTCCAGATTTGTGCTGCAAAATCCATAACAATCACCATCGTTTCAGAAATCATGTTTCGAAATATTTCTGGGTTCAGAATTGTGCCAAGAATTTCGAGATGAAAATGGAAGTAACTAATGTCCCATGGTAACCATTTGATACGTTGAACATCCCACAAGGCCTTGAGATGCATGCAAGACTGATCTAGCAACTTCTGATCCACCGGAGTACACAAATTCTCTCTGTGACTAACTTTTGTTGAAACAAAATCGTGAAAAAGACTCATGCAAAATGACCACAGAGGCTTGTTGAGATCACTGATTCCAAATGAGAAAACGACTTTGAGTATTGGCCCAAATGCAGCCTCCAGAATAGACAAATGGTTGATCAAATTACCGAGTTTATGCAGAAGGTAATGCCATGTACTCAAGCAAGAAGAACACAGCGCAAGACTACGACTTCTTGACAGAACTCGACATAAAGGCGCCATAATTAACTTTATCCTTTTCACCTGAGCACTTGGATATTCTCTTAGTGCGGATGAAGATACCACTGTTTCTTGAGCTGTAGTCCCTGCAGCCTGAGTCGGAAAAAATGCATCCACCAAATGTTTCCAGGAAGCCTGTGAATATGAAAGGGTTATCATAATATACTAGAAAACTTTGTATTATTGGGAAACTGATAATATTTCAGAAAAAGGAAAAATAGTTTCACTCACCATTGCGGCAATCTGAACTTGTAGGTCAAGATCAATAAACATCAGCTCAGGAACCTTTAGGAGTTTATTAAGTAGAGGCCTATTACTCAGTGCACGGGAACCAAGTAAAAATATGATCCATCCCCATGACTTTACTGCTTGGACTTTCTTCAAAGGATCACCAAGCATATTCATCATACAGGATAGTAGCTGTTGTTCAAGGTCTGAAGCTACTATCTACACAGAAATCATCAAAGAATAGAAACTGAATTATCGCAGCAAGACATAACACTGCGGAACCGAGTAACACAGAATCATTTAACATGATATATAAAGATTGACATACCAAACGCCATGTGAAAACAAACACATGAAGCAACATCCTACGCCATAAGTTGTCATAATGAGAAATCTACTAATATTGTCCAGTTTGTGCTAGTACATGGCTTCTATACTACTTTTTGACTATAAGTAATAAAAATTGCTGGATAACTATCCACAACATGAAATGTTTACTAATCTTCCAGGACCTGTCATTACAAAATTTTACTACGCCATACATTGATGATGGCGTGTTAGTTTGCTAATATTTACACATACCAAAGACACACTGAAGGTACTGAAATGTGTAGCAAGAAGAACAATAATATTTCACCAATAAGTGAAAGCTAAAGCTCCATTGAATCCCTTGGTGTTCCAAACACATGGAGAAAAGTATGTATTCAGCTTTGATTATTCATATATAGCTTCCCTTGAGTTTTATCATGCTAACATGATCTCCTTATGCCTCTAAGTACACTATTAGAGTGGTTACACCAACGTAGTTGGGTTGTCTAACATACGCTATGAGTACTTCCAGTTTCCAGATAGATACATATAGATTACTTCTAAGCGTACAAAATACATCTTTAATAAAAGCATATTTTTCAATTACCTTGGAAAGAAGAGGTTGAGGTGGTAGGAGAATGCCTGACACTTTAACGAGGCATCTTTCTGCCATGTCCCTTTCTGGCTTAGCAGCACTTAAGAGTCTTCGATATATTGGTGGAACCCACAGGCTTGACAAGTCTCTCATCCTTTTGGGACTTTGTCCAGCAAGTTTCATGATAGCCTTCAGCAAAAGGATACATAATTAGGCAATAAAAACAGGGAACAAGGTACATATAACATAGATGACTATCAGTCTGTACGCTTATCATACAAGGAAGAATAAGACAATGCCCCATGTATTATGATTGTGCACAATTTAAGGAAAATTTATGTAAAATGACAACCAGTTTGAAGGCACATGGCTATTTAGTAAAGCTGTAAAGAAATTATTTGTGTGATCAACTTGATCCTTAGCTGTATGTGTTATTTCCTTAGACCACAGACAGGTCATGAGGCATAGTTTCGGTAGATATTCAGAATAACCTGAGCTGCCTCAAATGTTGTTGACAATGAACCAAATGGATTGTCAACTGCATGAACAATAGCAGTGAGCAGCGATGCTGCTCGATCATGTATAATCAATGGCTCCAACTGTTGAATAGAGACACACCAAACTCCCAAATTGCACACAGACTGCAGAGACAAATTGAAAAAGGAGAAAAAGGGAATCAAATGCTAAAGATCAAACATATTCAGTACACTACAATAGAAGAAAATGGTCAGTCAGATCTACCTTCATCTGAGTACTCATGATTAACTGCACCAAGGTATCCAGTATCGATTGGGCCACCTGGACTGCACGATAAGAAAAATATATTATTGGCTACCTCCTTAAAGCAAATATACCGCGTAGACAGCGTATCATATGTGAAAGCATTAAGAAAGCGTTTGACCGTGTAGATAAATACTAGATACTTTTCTCTTTTTTTTTAGAATCGATAAATACTAGATACATTGAGAATGTGTCAAAAGAAACACTACTGATTTTAATACATGAGGAACTAATGATTAAATAAAATGGTGATTAAAGTGATGTCACTACCTACAAGAATTAGTATAGGTAACATTACAAAAAGAAAGGAACTCAGATTAATAGCCGAGCACCAGTTAAAAAAAATCATTGAGTCTTAATGATGCTGTTGTGAACTCAAATTCGGAACCTCGGATTCTCAACGTGTGTCGCAAAGCAATGCGTTTTGATATTGTACCACGCTGTCAAAGCCTAATATGCTTCTTAATGAAAAGCAATGCATCTGCGTTCGCAAATGGGCTTCACATTCCAACTGCGCCTCAATTTCGCGGGAACTATGCTGAATCGAATCAGTTGCACCTCGATTTACGGATAAATCCATAACTATGCTCAACCAACACCGGGCATGTATGTAACTGAAGAAATGCGGGTGCGGGGGAAGCACTAGTAGTACCAGAGATGGTGGAGACGAGCACGGGGTGGTAGAGGGCGAAGCCGAGGCACTTGAGTGCGGAGGCGGCGACTGATTCTTCAGGGTCGGCCGCGTCGCGGATGAGGAGTGGGAGGAGGGTGGAGGGCAACTCGGCAGCGAGGTCGGCGGCGGCGGAGGGGTCTTCGGCGCAGCCGCGCTGCAGATCCAGGAGACGCGCGTACGCGGCGGCACGGTCGGGATCCGCGGCGATCTCCGACACCAGCCGCGCCGACGGCGGCGACATTGAGGTGGACGCCTAGGGCTTAGCTTTTCGGCGCGAAAGGGAGGCGACGGCATTCGCGCGCCTGAGATTTCGGGAGCGTAGGGTGACATGACAGTTTTTTTTTTTTTTTTTGATAATGGGTGACATGACAGTTGACGAAAGGAAATGCGAGATGTTTGTGAAAGCGGCGCCCAGCGTTACGCCAATGCGGCATAAAAACGAATCAACGACACATGAATCCGTTGGCGCCTCCCACCGTGCTGCTTTGGTATTGGTAGCTTGAAAACAGTATTCAAGAATCCTATTTCATTCTGCTGCCGTTTTTGTATGCTTCCGTTTGTTTTCGAAATGTCAGGATAAAACGGAACCGGACGAAAATGGGATGCGAAAAATAGGAACCGAGATCGAAACAAATTAGCAACTTTCCGTCTGTTTCACCGGTATCTTATTTTAAACGAAAAGTTTCTGAATTGTTTTCGGTTGTTACGCCGTTTACATCAGCCCACAAATAACTTAAGACCCAAAGCTGAGCACCGTGAGCGAGCCAGCGAACAGAGACTCTTCCTCCTCCTATCTATATATCAAGATGCGTGTGCTCCGTTGCTGCTAGTAGACGAGGTGGTACTAACGCGAGTGCTTTGATATTGAGTGGCCGGTGGAGTCATGGGCGGATGAGTTTTTTTCTTCACTGCCAGCATCACGTGTAGAGGTGGGCCAATAGCTGTTGGAGTTCAGAAGTCTAGGTGAGCACAGCAGACCAACGATTATTTGTTTACTTGTAGTTTTATTTTTTTTTCAAATTTTACAACTTCTTTTGCCTGATTAAAGAACATTTCATTTATATTAGAAAATTATAAAGCATGTTTCCATAAAGAAGTGTTAAAGATACTATGTTCTCGACTTTATCACCGGTTACCGACCGATACCGATATATTTCCGACCGTATTCGTTCGTTTTCGAGTGACCGAATTTTTCCGATCGTTTTACTGGCTTTCTCGTTTCCGTTTCCGTCCGGTTTTGCAAATTTGAAAATGAAAACGGTTGGAGTGTGTTCCGACTGTTTTCGCCCGTTTTCACCCCTAGGAAGCTAGCTGCTTTCTCGATGGTTTTGTCTCACCATCTCTTTCGTAAGTGCTATGGTGTTGGGAGCGCAGAGTAGATCTACCTTGGTGAGTGAATTTGAGGAGAATTGAGGAATTGCGTTGTTAAGTGAGATAACATAAGTGTCGAGCTGTGAGTTAGTTTCGGTTAAGATGAGGTTTGGGTCGCTGGATTGGAAAGAGTTCTACGGTTGGATTGAGTTATGAAGGATAGCACGCGGATCACGATCCGTGAGAAATAGATACGTGCGTTCTCATTGGCTGGAGAGATGTAGGTCACACGGCGTATATTACCAGCACCACCACATAATGCGCAAGGTGCATGCGTATAATGCTAGCACAACCACATATTTGTTGTCTAAAGGAGCTTCGAAAGCTACATATTCACATTGTCATCTTGTTTCTTCTTTCCTAATTTTTAGTATGACTTTTCTCTACTATCTTAAAAATAAAAGTTGGTGGTGATCATCAATATGTCACCACCACTACTCTGACCCAAAATTTCATTTTATTTACCAATCATTGCCATTGTACTAATACATACAAAGTGAACTTAGAAATTCAATAGCGGCCTTACTTATTGTATAATCATTGTATGAATGTAAAATTATTTGATTTATTATGATCTGATAATACATAGGCATGAAGCTACTTTTGTATTTGTTACTCTTCTTTACTTCGTTGTTGGTTTTTGCTAAGTCTCTTAGGGGATTTAGCCCTGACCACGTTGTAACAAATTTCTCTTTTCTTCTTAATGAAAAACATGCTCCGCACGTCCTCTCTAAAAAAAATATGAACAATTTAACCTTTCATTTTCTATCAACTAGAAATCATCAAATCTCACTTATTATTTTACACACACTTTCAGAAGATTTCAAATACAATGATTTTTTTTCTACTTTTTAAAAATATAACATGTTGGGTATCGTCATGACTCCGTTCTAAGTAGTACTCATCACTTTTTCATGTAAAACAACTAACTGAACAGAAAACTTACAAGTATTTGATTTTTTTTCCCTCTTTACAAACTTGGCTCCACACAACGATCATGATTATTTTTTCATTGCGAATGATGTTTACTATGTATAACCTCTGCTGTTAGGTTTCTACATTCTTAAGTAATTCAATTTCACACTCTTTTTTTTTCTGACTTCTTTCACATCACAAGAAAAAAAATGTCACTGATTGTTTTTTTACGTTAATAGTAAAAAATGCATCTTCCACATGAGTTTGTTGCCAGCACGTCCTTTTTTCTACCGAGTTACTGACTTTCACGTGAAAATTACATGACTCTCATTCACTTGAAAAAAAATATGAAAATTTGCACCTACCCGTGCAGTGTTTCACGTTCCAGCAATAAGATCACGTTGATGTATTCGTTACACGTGAAAATAAAGAAAAAAGGTCAACTGCCACCGGTTGGATATTCTCTCTGCATCACGATATATCTTAACAAGCGCAGAAACAATTTTTCTATAATTATAGTATGCACCTTAAAATAAACGCTAGGCCATCTGGGCGTGGAGGCTTATGTTAATTTTCCATTAAAGAAAAAAGAAAAAGATGATCCAAAGTTTAGGCTCAATATGGCCGACGCAAAGCTGGATTTTTGTCGTAACAGATGGTAAATCCCAAGCCGTATATAGCCTAGGACCTCGCTGCCGCAACACATAGCGCAGGAAGCAATACTTGAATAACCACCACAAAAAAAGAGTTATGCACCAGTAACATCGCTCGGAACATGGGCATACGCAATTTAAGGAAATAGGTGTTCACGACACTGAAACATTCCCGAGTCCTTTAGCTTGAATTCATTTCTAGGACAAAAGAAAGTCTCCAAACATGACACAAAATCCCTCGACAAAATCTAACAGTACTCAGGTAACATAGGGTGATTATACTGGCTCAGAACCAACTGCAGGTTTACAAGCGCTTTAAGCTGCAGCACCCTTGCCCTTCTTCCTCTGGAGCTTCTTCATGTAGAATTCCAGCTCTTTACCCTCGAGGATATAGCTGAAAAGGAGAAAGTCCAACATTCACATTAACATGGATAAAGTAGGATATGCATCAATTCTATACAATTATGTTCAAACTGCTCTATTGTGTAACCCTAATGAGATGAGTGGCTCATGATCAATGTTTTCACAGAGGGAGGATCTAAGTAGTTCTTTTATCTCAAGGATTCCAATGCGGGGGACTTTGCAAGTATCAGATCTTTTCTTACCCATCAGCACGACCACACTGCCCAGGGCGAGATGAAATGCAGGCCAACAGCCTTCCACTGCCAAATTGCTCTTCAATATGGGGGTCAAGTGTGCGACCCTGTTGGCGCTTCTCAAGCTTCCTCTGGACATGGTTGCTTTTCTTAGTTTCCTCAGCAGCAGCTTCACCCTCCTGCCCCTGTAGAGAACAATACATCAACTGAGTAACCAAAAGAACAATCTAATTCGAGCAGGTTTTGTTTCAAAGCAGATACCATACCAAACAAAAACATATACATTCAGGCTGGCTGGAAAATGTGGACAAACCATAATGCAACAGACAGTAATCTAGGAAAACATTAGCACAAAAGATAACCTAAAATTCAAGGATCACAGTAACCATGGTTAGATTTAAATTTAAATGTCAAAATACTCTCAATACCCTCTAAATAATGGCATAAGATATAAATATTAAATTGAATACATGTGCCTTAACACAACTAAAAAAAGCTTGAAATAAGACAAGGTAATGTGGCAAAATGAATTAAAGTCCAAGGAACCAAGATCCAGTTATTTCAGAATTGATTGTTTTAACTGTTGTTACAACCCAAAACTTTATTCATCCCCATAATCCAATAATAAACAGTCAAACGACATCAGAACACCACATACCTCAGCACCCTCCTTCTTGGCAGCAGGAGCCTTCTTCTTCCTACCAATATCCACCCCGTAGTGGGTGAGGTACCACTGCTTGAAGGGGGCAGCATCAACTTGCACGATGGCACTCTTCACAAGGGTTTGAGTCCTCACAAGCTCATTGTTGGATGCATTGTAGACCACATCAAGGAGACGGGTCTTGCGGGTCACAGCCTCGCTACCCCATGAGTAGTTGCCAGTATCCAAACGGAGAGCCCTCCACTTCACATTACCTCCACGAACACGCACCCTCCTCACTGTCTTGTTGCTGGATAGCTTGGTGTTAGCAGGCTGACGGCCAAGCTCATACCTACATCAGAAATGAGTAAGTTAAATCATCATCTAAATAGTCAATCATCAAGATTCAACTATGGTAAACAATTTCCTTCAACAACATTAATAAATTGTCTACCATGTTACACTATGATCCAGCACAAGTTAACAGCAGCACAAAACTGGAAAACACCAGCTAATGCAAGTTGAACAATGGTAAAACAACCAGAGTCAGGACGGTACAACTAAAAATGCCATTTTATATCCAACGTAAGAGAAAATCACAGATAACAGTGGAAACGAGAAATAACATATTCTTCCGTAACTAGTGTGGTATACAGCAACAAGCAAACTACCATCTTATGACAATGTTTATCGGGATTAAGATCTATTCAAAAAATACAGAGCAGCTAACCAAGCGTCATTCCAGGTGTGCTGTTCAATTCTCTTTTTTCCCCTAATACAACACGCTCTCGAATTTGCGCCCACATTAATCAGCAACTGTCCAGTAAAACAAACCATTCGGTTCAATACTAGCCGCGCTAAGTTAGCAGACTACGCGAAAACGATGCATCCATCCTACAAATCTAGAGGGCAATCGATATAGAGAGATCCAGGGAGAAGGTGGAAGGGCACTCACTTTCGCTTCTTCCTCCACGCCTTCTGCTTGCCACCGGTGGCGCGGCGCTTGTGCATCGAATCACGTGAGATACCTGCGATGAACAAACCGCGGCAGCGCCAACGCCATGAGCGAACGACAACAAACAGAAACAGAAGAGCGATCTGAGGCCGACGAGGTCGCAAGGGAGCTTACCCATGGTGACGGCGACGGCGGCGGCGGCTCCCCTCTCCTCCTGCTGCGGCTGTGGTGTGGCTGCGCTGCGCCGCCGCTTGCTCAGCCTCGCACGCGCGCTTTGGGACGGCTATATAGCTCCGCCAGGGATTAGGGTTCAGTGGCGCGGGGACCGGATCGGACGGCTGCGATGGATGCACCCGTGGTGGGCCGTCTGTGGGAGGAGCTCGCTCGAATGCTGCCGCTGTAAGAGCCTGGCTCGGCCCATATTCAGCCCATAGCCTTCAGTCAGTCGCGCGCGCAGCTCATGTTTTTTCAGAATTTTTTTTATTTTTAATCGATTTTTTTATTATATTTTTATTAATAGCCGCACGTTTTAGAAATTTGCAAGACTAGTCGCCCAATCGCTCGTCTATTGGGCGATAAGGCCTTGTCGCCCGACCAAAGGGCGAGAAGAAGCGCTACAGTAAACCTTGTCGCACTGTAGATGGGCGACAGGAGACTTGTCGCCCGACATTCGGGCGACAGGAGGCTTGTCGCCCGACATTCGGGCGACAGGTTACTGTAGCGCCTCTTGTCGCCCAACAGTGGGGCGACAGGTTACTGTAGCGATTTTTTATTTTTTCGAATTTTTCTGCATTAACAGTTAAGCCTCCCAAAGACTAAATTAAAAATACTTTTACACATCTAAAGACAATGGTGATTTTAATGGTGGTGAATAATATGTTGATGCAACCATTTTAACACAGAACAGCCCAAAAGTTGCTGGTAGTTTTAAACTAAAAATCCCTGAATCAGGCTAGCTGTTAACCGCTAATTGATAAAATAAGTGCAAATTAAATATTTCACTTTGAGGGAAGGTTCAGGAATGCTATGAGATGCATGCATACCAAGAATTAGCATTTTTACATGAATCGAAATGCCTATAAATTATCTTTAGGTTTTTATTCTCTGAATTTTGTACAAAGATTGGTAGAGATTTCACGAGTTCATGTTACTCCACTGGTTAGATCTAGGAACAAGGATTCGAACAAAATTGGTTTTACAATTTTACAATTTTTCTACGAATTTATATCAAATTTTGAAGTTCAGCCGAGTTTTGACATTTTCTGGAATTAAGCGATGAACAGTAAAAGCAGGGGACTCAGGAACAGGCGCCCTTACAACGTCGAAATCCGTCGATTTGAGTGGTGGAATTTCACGGGAGATGACTCAAATGGATGCTTAGGGATGTGAGGAAGCTTCAATCGCGAGGAATCGAGTGGAAACTCACCGGAGAAGCGGGAATCGACGGCGAGGTCGATGAAGGTTTAGTGGCCGGCTTGATGAAGAACGGCTTCGATTCTCTGGACTCGGCAAGGGATGACGACCGAGGGTGCTTGGGGGCGCTACATGAGTCAGGAGGATGCTCTGGCAGCACCACGACGGCCGGGATTCAGCATCATGAGTCAGTATTTTTAATTTAGTCTTTGGAGGCTTAACTGTTAATGCAGAAAATTCGAAAAATAAAAAATCGCTACAGTAAACCTGTCGCCCGACTGTCGGGCGACAAGAGGCGCTACAGTAACCTGTCGCCCAAGGGTTGGGCGACAAGCCTCCTGTCGCCCTTCCACAGTGCGACAAGGTTGCTGTAGCGCTTCTTCTCGCCCTGACACCGGGCGACAAGGCCTTATCGCCCGATAGACGAGCGATTGGGCGATTAGTCTTGCAAATTTCTAAAACGTGCGGCTATTAATAAAAATATAATAAAAAAATCGATTAAAAATAAAAAAAACTCGTTTTTTCATGGGCTTCTAAGCCTGCGGCCTGCTGTGTATGGGTGGGTGGTGGTTCTACTTCTCGTTTCCTCCAAGCACTGCTTTCTTCCTCTCTCTCTCTCTCTCAAAAAAAAAAAAAACTTCTCCCATCGATACTCGCCAATAGTAGATAAGATAAAATAAGGTGTAGAGATACCCTGTGCAAAAGAAACACAAGGCGACTATCGAACTAAAGTAACTCCCCAATACTTATTTTTGCAAGCTTTGCTGCTGTTTGAGTTGGATCAGTGAAGCGCATTGCCATAAAAAAGTGTCATGCATGACTGAAACATAGGAAGGCAATACTTTAACTGGGTGAAAATTAAACATATTGTCACGAAATGAGATTTCAGCATTTTTACAGCCAGAATGCCACAAGATCATTTTGGAAGAAGCCCTGAGTGGTTTCTTCAGGCACCTTGTAGCATTGCACCCGACAACGCTCGCCAGTCGTCAGGTCTCCATTGCTGTCATAGCCAAGAGAGAACGTCGTCAAACGATAGAGGTAGGAGCTTGTGCATCGAGGCACCTCTCCCCCCACCTCGAGCTGCTGCTGGTGGTCATCGGCGGTGCCATCGAGCTGCTCGAGACCATCATCAGCGGTGCCGTCGTCTCCCTCCTCCTCGAGCTGCTCCAAATGATCCTCAGTATTGTTGCCGTCTGCAATGGAGACGCACTGCACAAGGCAAAACTCGCTTCCTCCCATGTAGTTGTAGACGTAGACGAGTGCAGCGCCTACATGAATCTCACCTTGCTCCTCACTGAACAACTTCTCCTTGCTGAGCTTCCACGCAGAAAAATGTCATATGGGGAGCCAAAGAAGCACTTAATTTCCGTCTAGGATTTGAGCTAACACAGCCTCTTGTCTTCGATGATTTACAAGCCTCGTACCAAGTTAATACAACCTCAAAACTTAAATTGCTTAAGATCATTTGTATCATTCTTTCGAATGATAAAGAGATTCACTGTTGCTTCGATCATACTAGCTAGCTGATTTTTTCATATCACATTCGAGAAAAGGTTGAGATGGAAATCAAGGCGCCTCTACGTACTTCTGTGTTCACTGTGACCAGGCCACGTACCGGGCGACGCCGACGTAGTCGTCGACTGCGGGAGGGACGTCGTCGCCGGTGAGCCATGGACCAGCTGCTGCGTCGAGAAGTCCAGAATCTGAACCGGTGACGACGGCGGGACGTGATCAACGAGGCGGTGGCTGCTGCTGCTGCTTTCGCTCTGCAACAGCCGCGCGTACTTCACCAGGTCGGGGAACGGCGCGACAACGGCCGCAGCTGGCCGCTGCAACGGCGCCGGCGGCTGGGGGACGCCGGGGGCGACAAGGAAGCTGCCCTGGCTGGTGCGGCCACGAACGCGCTCGGGGAAGTTGAGCTTGGCCTTGGCGCCCTTGAACCGGAGGGCTGCGGCGTCGTAGGCGGCCGCGGCGGCCTCGGCGGTGTCGAAGGTCCCGAGCCACACGCGCGCCGCCTTGCTGGGGTCCCGGATCTCCGCCGCCCACTTGCCCCACGGCCGCTGCCGCACGCCACGGTAGTGCCGCTGCCCAGTCATCGTACTACCTGCAAACTCGTGAAAACCATGATGTTACAACTCATTGATCGTGTTTTAATTTGAGTGCTCAAGTTACTGCAGACTTATTTTCCGGTCGGATATGCTATTTCGCTTCCTAGCAATTGGATACGAGGCTTGTAAATCAAATCAACGAAGTGGAAATCTGCTGTGAATGGCTTTGCGGTTTGCACCATATAGCTGAAAATGTGAATATGCACGTTTCAGAACAGCACGCACGTACCTGCTTCCGACTCCAACACCTGGCCAGCTGGGGAAGCAGGAGGAGCCATCTCCGGCTGCCTCTGCGGCTGAGGAGATCCAGCGGCCACGCTCAGGTAGTCCATGCCGACGTCGTGGTTCGCCATGGCGGCGGCGCTTTGCAACTCGGCCTGCGCGTGGTACGGCGCCGGACCTGTCCAGTAACGCTCGTCGCAACCCTCACGGCCAACCCGTCCGAACACTATCTGCCGCTGAAGCCGCGCGAAGCGGGGCCCTTGGCTCGGCACCGTCGACGCCGGCGACGGCGACGCTGTTGGAGCCTCCTCGCCGTCGTCAGGCTCAGGGAGGGGACGCTTGCCGACATGCCTCCGGTGCTCCACCTTCGATCACCGACGCTATAGCTTGTTCCCTTAGATTTGTGGCTTTCAACAAACCTTGCGTCTTTGACCTACTGGCCTATCTAGCTGAGAGCAATGAGTAAAGTATTACACTGTTGCAGATGGTGATCGAGATATGGGGGAGAGCTTTGCTTTGTGACGCATCGATGAGCTGAAAAGGTCTTTTACCTCTCCATGCGTCCTTGTGTACTAATCCTCTTTTTCTAAATTGTTGACTTTTTTTTTATGTTTCTAAATTGTTGACGTTGGTTAGCGCAAGTCTGTTAATTTGCACAAACAAACATCAACAAATAAGAATTGGAGGAAGTAATTTATACTGGAAAGCGTGGTTTTATTTCGCTATCTACTTTCTTGCAGAAGTTATGCAGACACACCAATACTTCGCGAATTAAAAATTTATAAACAAAGCCCCTACCCTTTGTTAATTATTCCTTTTACTTGTCATTCTCCAAAAAAAAAAAATCAACATGTTTTCCCGATACATATCCTAGCTATTTAACATCATCTCTAACACATATAGCAAAAATTAATATTTTTTGTTTGATATGCTAATCAAAATGTATAATTTGATTGCATACATCACTAAATAACTTTTTTTGCGATGACATAAATAGCATTGTTTCATTTACCAAAATAGAACATTTGTTTGAAATATAGAGTATAAATTACATTGTATGGATTTATCACGGCCAAAATATGATACAAGCATTGCCACCGATGGTTTACTAGCTTAATTTGGAAAATCAGACGCTAGATGAAATAATTGCGGACAAGGCAGTAGCATGAAAGGAAAAGCCAAAAAAAGAAAAGAAAAGGTATTCACTGTGGCCACGGAACAACTATGCTCCGCTACAAGCCAGACTGCAAAAGGATGACTAGATCGCCGCCTCATGGTCAAACGGATGGTCGGTAGTGCTGTCGTTTTTGCGGTTCCATCTACGGCATGATAAGAACGCAAAATCATTGTTTAGAATCAAAAAGAAAGTGGAGGATAGCCTTTTGTATGACGTTGATCCTCTACTGCAAATCGCACGTGCGCCTGATGTTCCTATATTTTTGTTTCAAATATTCTCTCCGAGCTATGCATCCGTCCATGTCGTTTATTTGCAACAACTTCCGTGTTTCGTCCTGCTCACGCCTCTAGTAACTAAAGAAATTCCATGGGTTCGAAACATGTCCTTAGTAAAATATATAATGGTGCATCAAGATAAAGTTCTTATATGAAATACGAAGACAACTGCGAGAGGCGGCGACTCAAGAAAGAAGAGGCTACGCCGGCCTCCTCGTCTCCGGCGGCCTCGTCGTCGGTGGAGGAGGAGGCCTGGCATCCCGACGTCCGCTTTATCCTCTCATAGGTTTAGATAGGTAGGTCTTCCCGCGGTGGTCGCTCTTGGCGGCGACCGTAGTGTTTGTTAGGGTTAGAGTCTCTCTGGTGGTTCGGTCGAAGAGATTGGCGGCGGCGGTGCGACGTCGTCAAGTTCGTCGGCATGGCGCACTGGAGGAGCATGCGTCTTGATGGTGGTGGCGAGTCAAAGGCGCCATCATCGACGAAGAATAAGTTACTCCGGCCCCTCCTTTGTCTCGTCATGGTTTTTCATAGCCATGGCTGTGGGCTAGTGAGAGTTTGGTTTCCGGCGACATTCTTCTGTATGTTGCTCGGATTTGTGTTTTCCTATTGCGAATATGGTAAAGGAGGCGACGATGGGCTCGGCTGGGGGCTCGACGGCGGCGAGTTTTTCATACTTGCATGTGGAATATCAGTCTACCCCTCTTTTGCGAAAGGGTTGGGTTTCAAATTTCCCCCGTCGGAGATGAGGATGGCGGTGGTGGATGGTGAGATGGCCGTGTTCTTTCAGATCGGAGTTTTCGTCCATGACATATCCGTCTGGGATGGTGATCCTAGATGGTGGAATTTGCGGCTCTTTCAAAATTTCTTGTCTCCCATCAATGGAGTTGGCGTTGATGGGGATGTTTTTGTAATCAGGGGATGTAATATGCTTCAATATTAATGAAATTCCCTTTTCGCAAAAAAAAAGTTCTTATATGAAAAAAATGGCATCAAGATAAAGTTCTTATATGGGAAAAATGGATTGTGTGAAACCTGACTTTCGATGCCACACCAATAAATAATAGTCTTTTCATGTCTTTTTCTTGAATGCCCGTTAGCTCAAATTTTCAGCTAACGGTGTCAAGAAAAAAGAACGGAGGAAGTAGAAAGGTAGCCTGATCAAGGGCTCTGGTTGAATGGTCGGCGTAGCCCAAGACCAAGACCGCCAGGAGATGTGTACGTGAGTGTAATGCTATTCAAAGATGCTGTGCCCAAAATTCAGCCATGGTAATGCGCCAAGATCCATCAGACTTTATTGGTCGATCCAGTGGCGGAGCCAGCCATGAAAGAAAGGGGGGGCCGATTAGTGAAAGCCACAAAGGCTAATCAAGAAGTGCTATAATAATTTTTAATAGAAATTGGATTTTGAAAACAAAAGAGAAAATGGTAGAACTAATAGGCTACTCGTGTGGCAAATAACGACCGGAAAAAAATTTAGTAGAAATTATGATGGGTCGAGCGAACTAGGACCGAGAGAGGTGATAAGCAGAGTGGAGGCCGTCCAGGCGTCAAGCGTTTGATGACCACAGTCAGTGGTAGTCCATTTTTATTCTATCTTCTTCTATTTTTTCTTTTTCTTTCCATGATGGACCTTCTCAAAATTTCATTGTCATTAGCAAAATCATAGCAAACTTACTGGAATTATTAAAGAAAGTTGGTTCAAAACTCAAAATGAATACTAGTGGAATTAGTCCATGATCCACAACACTAAGGTTTGTGCTAATCTGGGGCAGTAGTGCTTCAGAGTGGTAACTAGAATTTATATAAAACTATGTATTATAGTAAAACTCATACTACATACTAACAGGCGAGAAGGAACGTGTGCATCAGTGCTTGGATGATCCGTTCGTGTAAGCATAGCAATGCCTTTATCTGGCTGTCTTAGTTGAGCGACTTTGCACCTGGCTGAGTATGTACTAATTAAACCTTCACAAATCTTCCTACGGCAAGGGGGGGCCACGGCCCAGGCTGGCCCTGCCGTGGCTCCGCCAGTGGGTCGATCTAATCCACGCATTGGTCTCTAGCTCCTGTGCTACAGTCAGAGTCAAATTTTTTTGAAACAAAACAGTCAGAGTCAAAAAATTTTGAAACAAAACAGTCTGAGTCAAAATTGTCGCACACATACTGTAACCGCCATGAGGCATGACAGCTCAACTTACAACAACGTCTGACTGGCCACAGTTTCCACCTAATTCCAGGTCAAGTTTTGAATTTACAGATCTTTTGAAGTTTCTCCTAGTTAATTAATCCCGGCCTTACTGAATGTGTTAGTTTGCTAGCACCGATCGAGCTAAGATACCAACAGTTTATACTTACTGCTGGAAACATTTGTTGCTTTACCTAGTGCGTGACTGCATGATGCAGTTGATGCAATCAAGACACTGATAGTAAGGGTGTGTCGAGACGCAGGTCTGCGATTTCCTTTTCGCTGCCCGATTGTTAGATCTCCACTAAACAAATCTCTTATATATTAAACGCCGTGCGTTCTCTCAAAGCTGGTTGATCCACGTCAGCTAAAATAGTATCAACCGTCGGATTAAGATCTAACAGTCCATATATGCTTAGGAAAAAAAATCAAAAAGTCTAGATCTACAAATCCTTCGTTCACCCAATAAATAGAAAAAAAATACAAATCAGACACAACACGATCAGATCATGCGCTACAGTACTCGATATGAGATATGAGTTTAGAAAAATGAAAAAAAAGAGGAAAAAAATACAAAGGAGAACATCCCCAAAATTCCAGATCTGCACATCCTTTCTCCACTCAGACCCGCACGAACCACTCAAAAGAAAACAAGAGGAAACCCTAACCCTAGTCGCCGGCTCCGAGCCACCACCGCGCCCGAGGTCGTCGCCGTCTTGAAGCCGCCGCCTCCGTCGGCTTGAAGAGCAGGCGGCCTCACCGGATGCGCCCGCGGGAGACCGCCGGTCGGCGGATCGAGCCGACGAGACGGCGTTGCGCCAGATCCGCCGTCTTGCCCATCCGCGTCGTCGAACGCGAGGACGCCGCCGCCGCTTCTTCGAGTCGCCGTCGCCGACTTGGAGCAGCCACCTCCTCCCCGAGATCCGAAAGCCACCTCACCGGATCCGAGGAAGGGGAGGTCGCCGCCGCCGGACCCGAAGAAGGGGAAGCCGCCGCAGAGCCGGAACGAGTCGCCACGTGGTCACCGCCGCCGCGTAGATCTCGCCGAGATCTCGCGCGTGCGCGCCAGACCCCGGCGGAAACGGGCACCGGCCGAGAGCCGCTCGACGGAGCCGCGCACAGGCCGAAGCACGCGCCGCCGCTCTCGCTCTCCCTCACCATCGCCGCTGCGCTGAAGAGGAAAAGAAGGAAGGCAAAAATGATTTAGGGTTTCGATGATGGCTGAAATGAGAAGATTTTTATACCAAGTCCAAACGTGTAGCAGCCGTCCATCGCGACGGACGGTCGCGATGGAGGCGGGGGTGATCAAACCCCACACCGGGCTGGGCCGGCCTTTTTAGACGGCTTTTGGCCCAGGCGAGCCGGCCCTTTTTCACCGGCTTTTAGCCCAATCAATTTCTCTTTTTTAGTTTCTTTTCCTTTTCTATTTCCATTTTACAGAAGCAATTACTTAGGGCCTAATTAAGTCTCTTTAAGAAAAAATAATCATGATTAACCTACTGTTAATTAGAAAGTTTTTGAGGACCTTTTTCTACATGTAAATTACACATTATTTTCTTTTAAGATTATTAGCATTCTTTTCTCCATTCAAATTTCATACAACATGAATAGGTTAATGGAAAAGTGGTTAACTACTTTTTATAAATTTCTAAATTAATCATTTTCATTCATTCACTATCAACAACAAATGTAAATAAACATAATTACATTACGTTTTTTAAACCAATATTTTTGTCTCCCTTTTTAACACATTTAATATATATGCACCGGTCTCTATTAATTCAATATGGAAACAACAATGACTATTATATTTGAAACTGCATTGTTACGCTTCAACTGGTTTCCAATTGTACCAATGTTTTGCATGAACTCCAGATTGCATAAACCTCTCGTACCTTGTATCATCTTAAAAGTTTGAGATTATACATGCCTATAATGCAAAGTTTTTCATGCTATTTTTACGGCTTTGCCAAACCAGACCCCCCCTACATTGCCCCTTAAGTTAATATGCGATTAAAACAAACAGATTGTTTAAGGTTGTATTGTATGTAAATGCTGAATTGACAAAGCCAATTTTGTAAGCACCGATTAAGCTTCCAGTACCCATTTTGAAGAAAACATAGCTTCTTTTTATTAACTACTAGATATGATTAATGATTTAAGAATCTTGACTTACAAATAGGCAGCTCTCCAAGGAAGCTAACAGATTCAGATGTGCTCCTTTTTCAAATCCATTTCTCCTAACAAAAGATTGATATCGTCAATTTGAGCAGTGCATCTTTCGAAGACATGAGTTAATTGGCTCCTCGACTGTATGTACATTGTATTTAGTTTTTGAGAGAACTATGCTTATACTTTCTTTTGTATAGAAAATATATTATATACTTCATTTCTGATCTTCTAACATATAAATACCCTCAACCTTTTCCCATTGGTGTGTTCTACTACCTGACAGAATATATGTTGACTTCTGGACAGCCTTCTAATTTTGCCATGTGCGAGCCTTCGCAACAAACTTTATATTAAATTAAATGCTCCATTTGCAGGCAACTACCCATTCTGTGTTGTATTTAAAAAAAGGGGAACAGTTGCAGCATCGATTATATTTTGTACACTGAAACTATCGAGTTTGATCATTCAAAATATAACACGTCATGTTTAAATAATATGATTTAGTTCGACCACCTACATGCAGGTTCTTCTATTCCCACATTCCCATATATTTATTGAAGCATTTTCTATTATCAACATAAGGTATTACATTACGTTTCCTAAATTAAATGAAATTTCTTATGATAAAAAAACTCCTTCAAAATTCATTTTAACTAAAATTATCAACTCACAAACAAATAATTATTTGACTCATTGTGCTCCAAATAAAATAATTTCAAGTATTCCACCCAAAAAA
The DNA here is from genome assembly GCA_012490785.1 of Eragrostis nindensis. Taxonomy (NCBI): domain Eukaryota; kingdom Viridiplantae; phylum Streptophyta; class Magnoliopsida; order Poales; family Poaceae; genus Eragrostis; species Eragrostis nindensis. The sequence goes on along the minus strand of JAAXCT010000337.1, from coordinate 505,406 downwards.
AAAGTGCTCATTGCGCGCAAATTGTTTCTTATTCTTCTCGCTCCAACGGGTTTACAACAGGAGCAGGAAACGCGACGCGCGAATTGCGCGCTCTTTTTTGGAATAAAAGAGGAGACTTCGCTAAATATATCTTTTAAATTTAACTCCATTGAAGTAGATTGTATATGACTGACATCCTTACAAAACATAACCCGCATCTAATTTCAGTACCCAATGCTAAATATATCAAGTTTTCTTTTTTTTTCCTTTATATATTGAACCACATAGTAATGGAGTCCACAATAACATGCATGCCAAATGCAACTAAAATCTATATATATCTATTTTAAATTTAATTTAACATGTAAATTAAGTCACTCTATCTTATTGAACTTTCATATATTTTTCTTATTCTAAACTGATTGCAATTTTAACAGCCAAAATATTTAACGCCCAACAAAATAAGTCTATTACAAGATAGTTACTAATAATTTGTCACAGTAAAAATCACTTCAGCAATATAAAATTTCCTCCTAATTTTACAATCTGGCCCTTATTAATAAAATTTTTATTCGTACTAATCACCTTTAGCAACTAATAATTGTATAAAAAAAGATTACTTAACCACTAAAAAAATTGTGCCCATCCAAACATGAAAAAAATAAGTTTCTTACTCTGTTCACTTCACAACGGGTTCACAACAGGAGCATTCCATGTGCCATTGTCGCGCTTCTCTTGTTATATATTGCATGATCCATTGTTGTTACATGTTAACTGCCCCCGTTTCTAATTTTTGTTCGGATTAGATGATCAATTTCTAAGAGATTCTATTTGGCACTATAAACCAATCTATATCATTCGTGATTGTTACAAATGGTCAAAGGAGCACGGGTAGTCAGAGGATGGGAGTCCTATTATTGATAGGTCTCTTTGGATCAAATTCTAGAAGAAACAAAAACAAATACTTATATCAATCTTCTTAGTGGGTATCTTTCTCCCTGCAGTCATTTGCATACACGATGGTTTAGAAACCTTTTTTTCCCCAGAATCTTTGGAGACCCTGTCAGCACTGGTCGTGCTGAACCACCTTTGACATAGCAGAGTCCTTTTTGGGATCAATCAATAATCCAAGATTGGAACAATTTACGATAAAATCAGAAATTTATTGTTTTACTCTCTTCAAATTGTTCTCAGCTCGCATTCCATGTACTGAGTTTTGGAGTATCTTGACTGTTCAAGGATAAGGGACTGTTTCTGAATGTTTATTTGTGCTTCTTCTAATAGAGCCTTGGGAACATTAAAATCCCGTAGGATTATACTAGAACCATCCAGAAGTAGAAATTCCATCAATAATGGCTGTAGCACATTCAGAAATTGGAGAGCTTCTCCTGGACCCTTTTTGTAGAGAATGCAGGACATCAGATTTGAGAATGAGTCCGAAACACACTGTGTGTCAAGATTCAGCTTTAGAACAGCACTGTCCCTAATTAGATGTTTGTCCCCTTCACAGGTTAAGTTAGCTGGTAATGCACCTTCGACTATTTGAGCAATTGACCAACAGGGAATTGACTTGACTACAGCAGGGAATGGAAGTGAACATGACACAACACTCCCAGCTGGTTAGCAGACTCTTTCCTCAACATGGTTCTGGAAGACATATGCTTCACAGCTAGCAAACTGTCGTTACCTACCTCCAGATTCACCTTCCTGCCTATTGCTTTAAAAAAAGTGCTCATCCAAATAAAGGACAAAAATATTTCTTATTCTTCTCGCTCCACAACGGGTTCACAACAGGAGCAGGAAACGCGGCGCGCAAACTAAAATTGTTAACTCACAACAAAAAGGTTTTCTCTTGGATACAAAAAGTTTATTTGACTCAAATTTAATTACAGCATTTATATTGATCTTTATTACTTCCTCTTCAAAAATTATCCTTTTTGCCACTTCAGAAGGCAATCCAACTACATCCACCCCGATGTAGGGATCGCTGGTAACAACATGATGACAAAGTTGACCCTTTGATGATAAACAATGTTCTCATTTTTCCAACCACTGTTTGGTTGACAACTTAGCTGAATCTCTGCCAACTGCAAATCTCTTTCTGTTTTCTTGAGGACCCTTCAAAATAACACATAAAAGTTATCGGTAGGAATAAGAAAACATTAAAATTATAAACAAATAAAAATTATGATCAGAACAACAATGTTGTGGCAAAATCATCATTACCAAATTTTTGGTTGATCAACACATGTAAAAAAATTGCAAAATTTCAGGTCCTATTCTAATGGTTCGACACATTTTTAAATAACGTTTCCATAAAACATGCAAATACAATTTCAGTTATCATCTTCGAATTATGCCACATACCCTTGTAGTATTGGCCGATACCAAGTTGCAAATCACATGATTCTTCATCATGCGATTCAATGTTTCGGGAACTATTATATTGCTGAAATAATCTTTTAAATTTCTTTATTACAATATTCTATCAACCATCTTGCCATTACTGCAAAATATCATGTCTAAAGCGCTTGGGCAACTAACTAATATTTCCTTACCAGACTTCAACAATATAAAGTTTCTATAATCTCTTCACAATGGGTTCACAACAGGAGTAGACCACCTGGCGCGCAAACTGCGCGCCTTTTTTCTAGTTAACTACTCTACTGAGGCTTTCACCCGGATTACTTCTTGGAGCAGCGATCTCCACAGTCGGATACGGTCCTTCAAAGTCGCATTGGGTATCAATCGAGCACGCCTAATTTGTCCCGGCGCACGTCATCATTCGGACCATAGATAGTGCCTACGATTAAACTATGCATCACTACGAGTACCTTACATTCTTACACCACTAGCGAAAGATGGCGAAAGCGCTCCAGCTACGTCTTTCTATTTTCATCACAGTGATGATCCAGGGTCCAGGCACATCGCGTGTCCAGCTGTTTCATCCTCGTTGGAAGCAAGAATATACAAGGAGTAAACGTAATAAACAGACTAATTCCGGACACAACGGGCATTATCCTCCGGACTCCGAAGCAAATACACAAGGAAGAAAATGAATAATAAAATCAAACAGCTTGGTATAGCAGGTCATATCCTACCCTCTCAAATATCTCATGATATGGAATGGACAGGTCAAATACTTCCAAAATACAAACATGAATTATATATAAATTCCTGAACAATATGGAACAGATGGAACCGCATCGCTAAACCAGGCTGCAGGAGGCAGGAATGATACTAACTGAAAGAGCGGCCTACGAGGTGCCTTATCCCACAAACTAAAAAGAGGCATAAAATATAGTACAAAACACAAATAATATGGGTCACGCAGCAGCTGCCGAGTCCTTGAAAAAATTGAATGCACATAGCAAAAATTGCATTTGGACTGCCATATCCCTTTAGATGATACAAGATTCTAAGTTTCTAACCCTCAAGTCATATCTTACAGATAGGTACAAGGAAAGAATAATAAATCGTCTTTCCAATCACGAATTGGCCTAAGCAGTCTCAGAACTCAAACATAGTAAAGTCTGATAAAACTTGACCAGAAATTAAGACGGCCTGAGGCACAAATAGCTCTTCATAAAAAACGATCTGCAGCCTGCAGTCCTTGCAGTTCTAACGCCAACACACCATTTTGATGAGGGCTCTCATATCCGGGAGATTAATCTTGCTTTAAGATTTGCAAAATTATGTAACTGAATGCCCAAAATCGTAAAAATACAGAACATTAGAAGATTTATCTTCTTCAGAAACATAGCATCATATATTAACTAATTGCCTGAGTTTCTCTTGTTCTCATGTATGTAATGAATTGCCCTGGTATCTCAGCAAGCAGTGACTGAAGCGTGGATATTCCACTGCCTGGAGTGAAGGATGGACTTGATATCAGATAGGTTAGTTTTACAAATAAAGATGGACAAGGCAAAACTACATGAATCATGTCTGGAGAAACCAGCAAGCACAAAAATAAGAAAACCAGGGGCTACCAATATGAAAATACTTTGCGTTGTTTCATAAAGAATAACATGTTGTGAGGAGGTGATCTATGACTATATCTTTTTAAGAAGTTGATGCAAATTAAAAAATAAAACAATATGTAGTATTTATATTCATGCATACCGTGTGTATCCTTCATTGGGGCAAACTGTATCATATCCCTTGATGCAACTCTTCCCGTTGAGCTTTCCAGTCTCTCTCCTTTATTTGGATCTAGAAACTGCACAATAGAAGTTCAATAAAAATCATATTATGCTAAAGCATCAGCAATCAGTCATGTCATGATGCCTGAGAAAACTTAGAACTGAAAAAAAAAACGAGAATTTAAATTATTCACTTGTTAACCGAGCCCCTATAGTTCTGGGAAGAGCTACCTAAGAATTTCAAGCTCCATTAAGAGAAATGCACAAACGAATTTACGAGACTGCAACGCCTGATCCAGTCCATGCATTACCTCCATTTCCTTGAAATCAGCCCCACCAACTCCAACAACAATGATGGATAAAGGAAAATCAGAAGCCTTTATGATTGCATCAATAGTTTCTTGGAAATCAGTCACTACACCATCCTGGCAAATGATTTCACAGCTAAGAAGAAAAAATGGAGCATTTTTTTTTCTCTGAGGATGAGTTCAGAGGTGTACATACAGTGAGTATTAACAAGACGAAGTACTTCTGTTGATTGCCAGCAAGAGATTGACTAGCTATCGTCGTAGCAGTGCTAATTAGCTGACCAAAGAGAGTTGGACCAGCCAATGATACATTACGGAGTGCACTGATATAAGCTGACATTATTCCTTGTATTCCGTCAACCTGAGAAGTTTCATACGATCAGCTTATCTATAAACAGCTTTAGCAAGCATAAGACTCCAGAACTCATGCTACTGTACAAATCTACTGTAAATATAAATATAGCAGTGAATCTACTGTACAAATAGAATATTATAAGTGAGAAAATAATTTCAACTAGCTCTGCAGAAGTAGTACTTGAAATTATTCTGAATAAAAGAAAAAACAAATATTTAAATAAGCAAAGGGTTTAGAATACCTCAGGTTGATAAGTGCTGCCATTCAAGTTGAAACAGTGGGAACAAGGACCATCAATAGGTCTTGCTCCAAAGCCCCAAGAGGGGAAACGTTTAGATGGGTCATAATACTGTAGAACATCGCCAATTTCGAGTATTGCCTGCAGCGAAAACAGAAATGATGAACTTGAAGCACCTAAAGTCTACACATGCTCAGAGGGTCAAGAACCCATGCATGAATAGATGCGGCCGTGGGGAGCAGTCAATCAGTTGCTCACCTTCTGATACACGTTTGGCCTACCTGAGGGGTCAATATAATGCAAGGAATCTGGAAGCCTTGGATTTCCATTTGAAGCTAGAAAGAGTAAACATCAACTATGAAGCATTAGAATCACGAGCTTACAGCTAGAGAAATAGAAATGAGGAAAGGCCATTTGCATTAGCATGCTGCATACCTGTAAAATCTACAGCTACCATAAAATTCAACTGGCACCCAGCAGAAATATAATCTAGAAAGGTATGTCTATTACTCTCAACATATTTCTCCACATATACCTGACTCTTCAACACCTGCATATCAAAATGAAACACAACTTACACAATGCAACAGTTAATGAGATTCTAAAATAACAAATCTTACCTCCTTACTGTGACATTCATGTGTGGTGCTGGCAGGCACAAATAAGTGTTCACCACTCTGACTCTGGTGCATGTTTTCCAATTCTGCAACTGATTTTACTATCTTGCTGTCGAATTACAAAGGGTATCTAATCAGGAAGCAAATTGGAATTCAAGCATTAATGGCCCGTTCTCTAAGGCACCATAGAGCATATTTTGATATTTATGAACAGACCGAAATGGAAACAGAGTAGACGGAACCACAGATACAGCAAGTGCAGGTAGTGGAATGAGTTGAAAAGGGGGATGATTACCCGACTAGTTCATGTTTGCCATTGCTACTGAAGTTAAAACACTCTATGATTAAAGGGTTCTCCTGCAACAGAATAGGACCATAAGGAAAAAAAAAACACACAACAATTAGATTGATACAAACACTTGGTCATAAATAAACAAAAAATTATGCAGAATACTATTGGCCCTAGATAGTGGTTCAATAATTTAAGGTGCAATACTGCCTACAAGAGTGTCAGAGATCAAAACTATTCTGAAAATAGATGGTTCTGATCGCACACATCAACAGAACTACAAAAGTTTGCCATAAGAAAAAAGAACAGAGAAGATAGTCTCATGCCTTACTTCCAATCTGTTGGAGATTCAGAATCACTGGCTTCCACCTAGGATTTAGATCATTCTTTCTAACTTCCGTCTTGCAAATTGGAATAGCCATTCCACTATCGGATATTCTAGATATTAGCAAGAAAGGATCCTGTCACAGCATATCTAAGCATTAGAATGGTGACAAAACTACTTAAGATAACCAGAACATACACTCGGAATGTCCACAGACACAGATAAGTACCAAAGGAGAAAAACAGAAACTAAGAGCATCTCCAGCAGGGCCCCTAAACAGGGGCCCTATCTTATATTTACATGCTCAGAGTAAAAATCTGTCTCCAGCAGGGCTCTTAAAAGGGATCTTATTTTGTTCAGGCCCCCAAATCAACCCTCCCACCCCTTTGTTTTCATGCCCACCCTTCAGGCCCTCAAAAGCCAGATGTCGTGGGGCCCATGCCAATTCCTCCCTCCCGCGCACTCCCTCCTTCCCGCGAGCTCCTTCCCGCGCCGCCGCCCCCGCTGCCCGCCGCCACTCTTCACCGAGATTCGACGCTGCTGCCGGTCCGAGACTCCGCATCACCCCCCACACCGCCTCCTCGTCGCCGGTGAGTCCCCGCCCTTCCCCTTCCCTCTTTTTTTGGCTCAGATCTGAGCTCCGCCGTCATGCGCGCGCCCGGCAAGCTCCGCTGCCATGCGCGCCGAACGAGCGAGCTCTGACGCCTCGGCCGCGCGCCAGCCCCTGCCGTGCGCTCGCCCCGTCCGCGCTGGCTGTGCCTGCCCCAGACACGCGCCCGCCCCTGCCGCGCGCTAGCCCCGGTCACGGACGCGCGTCCGCCCCTGCCGCGCGCTCGCCCCGGCCCCGGACGCGCGCCCGCACTGGCCGCGGTGCCCATGCACGTCCGGGATGCGCGCCCGCCCTGGCTGCGATGGTCGTGCCTGACTGCCTGCCCAGGACCGCAGGACGCGAGCTGCTGCTACTGCGTGCGATGCTGTGCTGCTGCTGCTGTGCGTGCCATGCTGCCTGCTTGCTCGCGCGGCTGTGCGCGATGCTGTTGCTTGCTACTGCTGATGCATACTGCTTGGATTGTTCGCTACTGTTGCTTGGATTGTTCCCTACTATTGTTTGGACTGTTCACTGCTATTGTATGGTTGTTCACTGCATGCTAGTACCTTTCGATTGTTCACTAGGACTAGAAATTGTGCTTTGATTTGATTGAAATAGTGTGTATTGATAAATAATTGTTTGTCAATTGCCTGGCCTGGCCTGTGTGGCCTGCTACTATCTACTGCTTGCTAAATCATGTTAATTTACTGCAGGTTGCTATGGCGTCCCATGCTACTATCTACTGCAGGCTGCACAAGCTGTGAACATGATGTCGGAAGAGACCGACGTAGAAACATGAAGAAGAACATGTGGAATGTAGGGAAAAGGGAAGGAAAAATGAATAGGAGCTCTGTTTTAAAGGCCCCTGCTGGAGTGGACAGCTGTTTGAGAGCCCCCTGAAATACATGCCAGCCCTTATATAGCATTTTAAGGGCCCTGTTTTACATGCCCTGCTGGAGATGCTCTAAGGAATAGAAACAAAAGAACGCAAGCTTACACTCTTTGAGAGAAGATCCTTGATCTCAAGATCTGAACAGCGGAATACCATCTCCATTATTGCTTTTGAACCTGCACTTTCTTCAGCCTGAACAGTTAGCTCACCAAATTTACTAGGATTTGGAGAGTTATGTTCAGAGACACCGAGCTTCAGAGTCAGAAGTCTGTTCCGTTTCGTGATAACCTGCGAAACACAGCCATGATATCAACAGAAGTACAAAACATATATAATCATATAGAACTAGGGAAGCATTAAAAGTTTTCTTTAAAAGTACAGTAATCTTCATGGGATGCACTATGTGTGGTCACGTTTAATAACTATCCAAGTGTTATATGCTTGTTATTGTAGGCCAACAGAGCTGGAGTTACCAACCAGGCTAAGTTATAAACCTGAGTAAATTGCATAACGATGTTACATATCATACATGAGACGGAGGAGCAGCTTCCTATACAAAGCAACAAAATCCTATGCCCTGTAACTAATAATGTTGAAAGAGCAACAAAATCTCATCTCTTGTATCTTGTGCAAGGACATACTTGAGAACAACAGAATGTAACACCTGAAAAGCCCAAGAACGGAAAACCCTTTTTTGAAAGCTAGTACCTAATTCACCAAATCCACTGTTATCATAACTTTGGTTTAGGGGTCAGGGAGGCAGTCTTGGGGAGTTTGTGGAGCGGAAGGAGGGAAATATGTCCAAAGCGTACTTGCTATCACTCAAACTTGAGAATCATCACATGTCTCAACATTAGCCGAATTACACAGGCAAGAAAACTGTTGCCTGTAAGCCTGTGTGCGTGTTATTTCAGTTAGCGTCAGTGTCAAGTTTCAGTTTCAGAGTTTCAGTCAATTCTGTTAGAGGGTCAGTCAGTTATCTTTGATCCAGTCTTTCATTGTTCCTAGTATCTAGCAGTCAAGCGCACAGTGCTGAACGTGTGCAGGTTTGTAGCGGCCACTATGGCCTGTTTTAGCGCCCACCATGGGTTAGTGGTAGCCTGTAATTGGGGACTATAAATAAGAGAAGAGTAAACAGAAAAGCTGCAGCTTCATCGCAGCACCGAAATCCTTGTGTTCTTGCGTGTTCGTGTGAGCTGAGAGAATTGCCTGGATTTCCAACAATAACATGACAATTCGGAGGTTAGGATGAATATACATTATGCTCTGTCATGGTGTCTTTTTTCTTTAGGTCCTCCTTTCCCCTTTTTCCTTTCTATTACATTATTTGTACTTCTATTCATGTAGGAAGAGCAGAATGATAATTATCGCTACAAAATAATTTACGACATGCGGTGTGCACAAAATGATCAAGGGTCCTACGTAATGAGATTTACCGAAATAAGCATACCTCAGACAAAAAACAGGTAGCCTCTCCAAGAAACTCTTGCTCCTCCAGTTTAAGCATCTGCATTGCAGAGCATATAAGCATAAGAATCGCAAAGCAGCTCAAAGGAGCAATGAGGAGAGCAGGGTGAATAAATCACATTCACTAGCATTCATGCAGAACCTAAGACGGATATCGAGATGTGGCCTTGAAGCTCAAATAAACAAAGATTTAAATGTGGCACGAGTCGTATTGATGAAAATATCTAAATTTAATGCTATAGATTCCAAACTGAATCCGTGCAAAATGGTAAATAGATCGCAAGGTCCTGAAGACAGTTTACTTGCCAGTAAATGGGATACGGTTTGCTTTCCTACAAGCAATTAGCAGACTAAGAAGGAAACAAATTAAAAGAATGAAGCAATAGATAAGTGAAACAATAGTCACCATTTCGCTGACATCATGGAATTGTGGGTTAATGTTGTAAAGCTGAAACCTGCAAAGAAACTAATCTGTTTAAGCGATAAGCCATGGTTAAGAGGTAACATTCACTCAAGATTTAATAGAACTAAAGAAAAATTTTTTAATAAAAATACAACAGAATCTTACACCAATGGCTGAAGAACCTCAAACTGGTAATGCACAGTGACTTTTTTAGACCAAGATGGGTTCAAAGAATTTAAAATTACTTCACTACGCCCAATTTCTTCAAGTTGCCCATCTTTTCCTTTCAAGTACACAACCACCATTGGATTACTCTGAAGAAAAACGAAGAGAGGTTAATAAACAGAAGGAAAGGTTAGGTGAGACAGCAGAAGATCTCAACCAAATATTCAGATAAAAAATAGTGGCATGCATGTGGAGAGAAAAAAGTTGCTGCAGGCTGCAACTATTTTCTTGTAGCAGTGCAGGAGGAAAGGTGCTAGAAAGGACAATTAAATCTACCTACCATCTGTGAATGCCAGTTTTATGCATTTGCTGACTTCTCTCTCAGGGCAGCTAAAAACTAGCTGGGTTTTAAAGAATCCAATTCTACAAGCCGCCTATGTTATTGAATATTGTTGAACCTGTCAGATACTAGCCATATGCACCGCAAATACTGAATTGGCAAAGAGTTTGTCATTCTAAGATTGCTGACTGAAAAGGCTGTATCATAAATTAGGTGAACTCAAATGGCCAACAAAAAAAGGAGGTGCATGCAACTAAAGTACGTGCACTGAAGAAATGACTACACATGAGACCATAACTCCATATCAGCAACAGTGATCAGAAGTTCAGAACTAAGTCATTTACTACACATGAGACCTATGCAGCAGCATACATGAGAGAAAAGAATGGAAAGCAGTTGGGTGTAGCGTAGGAATGAGTGAGGAGGTGGGTGCCGGAGATAACCACTCTGCAACCGTGAGCGTAGTTAGCTTGGAGTGCGAGGCAATATGGCAGGAAGAAGAAGAAGAAAAAAATAAAGGAGCTAAAAATGGACTTGACTAAGTGTGTATTGTCAGCAAAGATGCGACTTGGCAGCTGCATAGGGCAAAACCAGGCCAGGGTTAGGATCAGAGGACCAATAGTGGACCTTTTCCCTTACTGGTTTATGGCCTCGTTTTAACATTGGTGTATGTTGCTGCAATGTTAAGCGAAATAGATAAATGATAAATATGATTAAAAAACACACAGGTAATTTCCCCATATTCTATCTTAGTGGGGCATAAAACATGCTAACTGAACAGAACCAAATCATGTGCATATACTCCTTAAGGAAAATGTGACTTTGCCCAGAAACATGCTCCTCATAGTAGCAACCTTGACAAATATTTATCTCATTAAGGAATCCTGGAGAACACAATCTGAGGTTCATGAGATAACAGAAAGGGGAACCTAAGGGGGGCTATTTACTATTCTAGGACCACGTTTATACTGTAAAATAGTGGATTAACATTACACAGGAGTTATGAGGTAAGAAAGCTTAATTCTCCTATTTCATTTTAAGTAGCTGATAAACTTTTATAATTAACAATTTCACATGCCACATTTTTTCGTACTTTCCAGTGTTCGTATCACATAGTGTTAATAATCATTACTCAAACAATATCATTTATTGTATTGAACCAAACAAAGAGTTGACATGACGTTGCAACATATAAAGCAGGCAGCGAAGACTTAAAAGCAAAAAAAAATTGTATCAGGAAGTTCTTCTGCCTGTTTCATTGACTTCCTCCTTTTCTTCTTTTGACGCGAGAAAAATCAACAGAATCAAAGTGCAAATGCCTTGGGAAAATATTCTTGAGATGTAACAAGGAGCATACCTTGGGAAAATATTCTTGATCGCCCAGATTTGATGCAGAGAGGGATAACTGCACCACATCATACATACAGATTTAAAACTCCACAACTAAACAAACACCATCTGTTCTGTATTTACAACTAGTGCTACAGACAACAGATTAGCAATAAACCAAACAAAAGCATAACATAAATTCACATAAACAACCAAAGCCCCCACATGAAGGATCGAGCAAAATTGTAATATCAATCCCTAGACCTTGGGAATAGTCTAGATAGCATGTAACACTACAACAGAAACATGAAATGCAAGGTACACAACTCGAATTCCAAGTACCTGAGACAAGAATATAACATTAAGGACTAGTAGTACTCCTACTTGTTATCACTATTGGACACATATATGCTTAATAGCTTAAGCAACTTCTCCAGCATGTACACACACATCCAATGCAAATACAACATCTAAAACAGATTCTAACCTATTGCCATGGTTGTCACTAGACCACATAAAATCCAAACCATTACTGATCGTTTACTCTACAATCTACAGGCACCGTGGCAAGAGCACACAAGCCAGAACTAGATGCAGTGCACCTTTCAGAACTCTCGGTGCAGCAACAAACCAAGGAACAGCATAGTCAAAGCTCCCAATGACAGTAGGTTAATGCAGTAATGTGACAGTATCCCATCCCCCAGATACAGGTTATTTCCCCATAGATGGTGTGTTCCCGGACGGTAACATCTCGCCCGCAGCTGGACAAGCCTGATTGGGGACCAAGCAACTATTAGTAACCCAGGCATACTGAGAACTCTCATCGCCCAATCGCAAACCAGTAGTGTTCCCCCTCCCCCACCACCCTCCGTGCGTCTCCAGCGAAACGCCATAAAAGCGGAGCACCGATCCCCAAACGGCAATTGGAGAACACGCGGCGGACCTAGCCGAGCACAATCACCACGACACGCGCGCAATGCCGGCGCCCGAGCCCCTGGCACACGACCGGCGCCGTGTACCACCTGCCTACGACTCGAGACAGAGAAGCGATGGGTGTAGGGGGGAGGTTCCGCTCCGTACCTCGATCTGCGTGGAGGCGCCGGCGCCCCGGGAGCGGAGGAAGCGGTCGGCCGCGGCGGAGGCGGCGGCCGAGGCGGACGCGGAGGCGGGGCCGACGGGGTGGCCGCCGGCGTGGCCCATCTCGTCGGAGCAGCAGTTCCCATCGCCCTCCCTCCCGTCGCTCGCCGGCGCGGCGAGATCTCGGGTTATCGGAGGGAGGAGGGGCCGCGCCGCGTGGGGATGGGAGTCGCAAGTAGACAGACAGAGAGAAGAGAGCAAGTGGAGTTGTGGAGACGACACGGAGACTTTTGGACCCAACCAAAATGGAGCAGCAGCAGCAGCAGCAGCAGTACGCGCAGAGAGAGGCAGAGAGAGAATGGTGGTGGGGCCGCCTCCGCGAACGGGGCGGGATTTACGGCTCTGCCTCTAGATGTCCCAGTGTTCCACCGGACTGTGGGCCCGGGAGCCTGGACGGCAGGGCGAGGTTTGACTCCTGCCCCACCCCGGCTTCTTTTGTTTGACTCCTCCGTTTGGACTTTTTTTTGAATCGGTTTTGTTAGGATATTGATGGTTCTTCCATAAGGTTTGACTTTTATTTATGTAAAGGTCTGATTTTATAGTGTTGAATGTAAGAAAACAACTTTATTTTTACGGGTTCACTATGTTCCAATCAATTTGAAATCTAAGCTTCTACCACTTGATGGTCAACTTCGGTGAGGTTAGTGTGTGTGTGTGTGGGGCGGCGGGGGGGGGGGGGGGGGGGGGGGGGGGGGGGGGGGGGGGGGGGGAGATCCTCCATGGCTGCCGAACCTAAAAAGTCGGGGGGAGATAGGCTGGCCCGACGGTGACGGCAGAATAGACACCGACAAAGGCAGCGCGACGGAAGACGACGGTTGAGCAGGGTTGAAGCGGGTGAGCTTGTCGTCGATTAGTTAGCGAGGGGTAACGGACATGGCGACGGGGATTGCCGCCGAGCACAAAGGCAGGAGGGATGTAGGCGAGGGAGTGTGCACCAGCGAGTTGGAAAAAGCAGCAGCGAGCGTCAACATCTGAAGGTAGGAAGAAGAAAGAACCGGTGAAAAAAAAACTTACCACGTTCTTTATAGTAACCCACGTTTGTTTAATAATTAGGCATTTTAAAATGAAAACTTGTTCAATACAAACTGTGCATAATTTTGCAAGAAGAAGAAAGAATCTGTGCATAGCTTTTTCTTCTTTCTTTAATTAGACGAAGTAGCTAGAGTCTAGAATCTAGAGCCTCCGATAATATGGCATGTGGTGGTTTGGAGCACAAAACTTGATTTCTAGCTCTAGCTTTTATATATGCAGATAGGTCAAACATTTCTACAATCACAATAGAAGCATTTTCGAAAGCCTGCTTTTTGTGTGACTATATATGTGCCTTAAGCTGGACAGTCCGCAAGTGTCGATGAATTAGACAAGAAACTCCCGGTATAAAGTGTCACGAGCCCTCTTAGATCCTGCGTCATCTCCAGAAGTCCGCGAGAGGACAAGTTGACCGAACAAGAAAAAAACTATTTATGTCTGATGTAAATGGCACTAAGCACATTTTAACATGCTATCATTTTCATCCTATTCTTGTAATCTGAATTAATTTAATGTATGTTTATTACTGCTGAGGTAAATAGAGATCTTGTTAACTTGAATTTGCTTATAAAACAAAGCCTAAAAAAAGCAACAGCAAGTATGCTAACCCTCCTTCCCACCGTTACAAGGAGCTCCACCAAGGACCAAATTCTGGGAACTGCAGGGCCCTCCACGCAACAAACTGGCGCTCTCCGTTCTATATCCGGCGGTGGCTGGCTCCGTTACCTTTATAAATAGAGGTCCACCCTTTCCGGAACATACAACGAGACCCTCAAACATTTCCTCTCCACACCTTCGTTCTCGTAGAATTCGCAAACCAGCCCTCACCGCTCCCCGTTCCGTCAGGTCTTTCCCGCCACGATGGCCTCCGGTTCAGGGAAGGACCAAGACGTCCTCCAAGACCCGGTCCATGGACCGCTCGAGGAGTCCAACGACGACGCCACCGCCGCCGCCGCGGAGGCTGTCCGCCTCCCCCTGCTCGGCCCGCCGAGGACCTCCATGAGCCACCTGGCGAGGGAGGAGGGAGCTTCTCCCTGACGCCGCGGCGGAGGCGGAGGCAGCGGCAGCGGCCGCGGCCGACCGGAAGGGCAAGAAGGTCGCGGCTACTTCTCCTTCCCCGCCGTCTTCCGCGGCCAGCAGCTCCCCGCCGTATTCCGCGAGCAGCAACTCCCCGCCCATCGCGCCCGTCGTATTCTCCGCGGGCAGCAGCTCCCGGCCCGCCGCTCCCTTCGACTACGTCTCTGTGGGAGGGGGCTCGAGCTTCGCCTTGGCGGTGGACAGACGCAGGGAGGCGACGGTCTCATGGAAGGAGCCGCTGGTGGGAGAGATCGCGGAGGTGCCGAAGGGGACGAGGGCGATCGATCTGAAGAACCTCTTCGACACCATGCTGCAAGAGCAGAAGGCGATCAAGGATACGGAGCGGCAAGTGGCCCAGGAGGAGGAGCAAGAGAAGGGGCAGGTACGGTTTCATGGAGATTCGTAGTGCGTTCTTGGGTGATTCTTGACTTGCTCGTGGTTTGGGGGGTCTCGATCCTGTCGTTCGGGCGAAATCTTGGGGATGATTGGTGCGGTGGAGCCAAGAAATCTGTTTGGCTTTCTTGGTTGCAGAGCCAATTCGGTTTCTTGGAGAATCCGATCGCATTCTTGTGTGTTTCTTGTGATTTCGGAATCCCAGGACCATGTCGTTCGTGCAGAATCTTGCAGATATTTATGGAGTGCACTGGAGGCGAGAAATTGCGTATCATTCTTGTGAAAGAGCTTCTGGGTTGTCGGACTGCGTTCTTTCTTTTTTAAGATAATGGGAAGATTGCATTAATCCCGGCCTTGGCTCTTGGGGACTGCATTCTTGAATCTTGAGGGTTTCTTGCTTGTTTGTGACTTGAGGATTTAGGACATGTCGTTCTTGCCGAATCTTGGGGATATTTTGTCCACTGTACGCGAAATTGCATGGCATTTTAGAGTAGGGAGCAGGTTTGGATTCTTGAAATGTCAGAGTGCATTCTTACTGGTTTTTTACTTCAAAATTGTACGATCCTGTGATTCATGTGGAATATTGGGGATGCTTAGTGCACTGCAGGCAAGAAACTGTGATACATCCTAGAATAGAGGCCAAATAATATTTTGCGAATGCTAGGCTATTTCTTTTGCTGCATTGCTTCGAGTATTTAGGTGCTCATTGTTCGGTTGAGGGTGATGCCACGTTCTTCTTTGCACTGTAAACTGCAACTCCTGTCATGTGTTGATGAGAATCCCTGGAGCCAAAGGTCCAGGCTTTCATTTTGAATGAATGCCCTTACTTAGGAAGTTTCTGTATGTCAATTTGAAGTAGCAGAACTGGATGTAATTTCCATAGATCTTTGACCAGTTACATATAAAGTTATTGACCACCTCCGCTGGTTTCGGCATTGGCTTATTGATGTTGCTCAGAAGCCCCAATATAGAGTTCTTAGGCTAGCGAGGTTTCATTGTTGTGATTTTTTCTATTCTCATGTATGAATAAAGACTGTTTTATGTTGATTCTGTTGTGCAGGTGAAATCACCGATACTCTGGCGTCCAAAGAAGAGTTCACTCTGGAGCAAAGCTAAATATCGCTTGATCAACATGGTACAACCTGAATGTTTCAATCTCTCTATGTCGATTCATGGATATTGCGTGCTTTATTGTGATGGTATTTTGTGATTGAGATTTGGAATGGGATTTTAGAATGTCTGTTTATCCGTGCTCATATGAAATCTTGAGATTATCACGTGTAATTGAGCCAACAAGCATTGTTCAAAATGATATAGCATCTTAGGGTAGAGATGAAGGCTTTGGCCAATGTGACTTCCTGGTTTGCAAATATTCAACCGTTCTTGACTACCTGTAGGCTATGGCCTAATCAGATATGTAATTTTGGCACAACAAAAAGAGGTTCTTGTGATATGTTGAACTTTTTGGACGTGCATGGTGTTCTCGCTTGCACTGATTCAGTTTAATGTTCAATTTGATGGCTTATTTTCAAAGAACTGAAAGTTTTTCTGATATATTGAGGGCAACACCACGGTTGATGTCATATTTGATGTAAGAAATGATGTAATTTCAGTGTTCATGAATGTTGTCACATTTGAGAAGGTAATTTGAATGTTTATTTGGGATTGCTTAACTGCAATTATGTCTCTGTAATAAAAACAGAAGCCGAATTTTAGGGCAAACCAATTCTTTTATACTGCTATGTGATACTGTTTAGATAATTCAAATCCATTTTCCCTTGTTTCCTAGTGTGACCTTTTTTATGGCAATGTTAATTAGGTTCTGTTGCTAATAAATCTTGCTAATGTGAACTTGAACCCATCTTCTTCATTTCAATAGGTTTTGCACAGGATAGGAAGGCATATGTATCCCTCCTATCTAAATTTCACATTTCCTCATGTGGATGAGCTGGTAAGTCTCCGTCTACTATTGCGTTTCACTTTCTTCTATAACTGTAGTACTGGATAGTGATGGTACCATAATCTTCCTTGTATGACTGTTGAAATACGAGAAGTGTGGTGTATCACGTTATTTCTTTAATAAACAACATGCCATTATCAATGTAGAAATTATACTTATCAGCGCTTTAAAGCATTTTCGTAAATGATATTAAGAAAAAAAAACATTTTCGTAAACTAAGAAACCTGAAAGCTGAAAAATATGATAAAATTTCCATCTCACTTTAGATATGTTGCTCCATGTCAGGTCAGAATGATTGTAATGCCTTTATTCATACATTTTGGCGCAGGTAATACCCATGACTGGGAATGGGTTGATTGAGCATTATCACCTGCTTGAAAGGGTTGTCGGAGAAGGAGTAAAAATGAATTCAAATGCTCTGCTCCTTCGTCGTTTCTATTCAGGATTTAGGCCAGTGCTTGGAGATGGAGAGTGTTTCTACAGAAGCTTCATATTTTCCTACCTCGTATGTCTTGTGCCCCTTTTTTCTTTAACATAGGATGCACTTTTAAATGCTAATTTGTTATTTTAAACAATTGTAAAACAGGAGCAAATTCTTGATAGGGAGGACAAACATGAGGAGCGCCGTCTCCTCGCTGCTGTTACAGAAGTTGCTAGACAACATGAGCTCCTTGGATGGACTTCCAAATTTTCCAACAGCTGCAAGGTAGCTCTTACCTTGTCCACACCTGGCATTTCTGAGATAAAAATTGCTTACTTACGCACCTCAAGCTATATCTGGTATCTCACTTTCTTTATTTATATTATTTGCAAAATATGCACAACTATTCTAAAGTATAGTAGTTGCATGCTGGCATGTGCTGTTGACATAAATTCAAACTAAAATGTGCTGTAACTTGAAGAATTAGATTGTAGAAAAAACTATCTTGAGATAAGTTCACTTTCACAGAACACTACTAATGAGTTAGCCCCCATTTCTTCCACTCGTTTTTCAATAAGAGAGTCAAAATCAATAATTCACACGTCATACTTACGTGGATACTCACTTGTCGTGCTGCTTCCTGGTGTGATCATCTGATCCCAAATCACAAATGCTTTCTTTTGTGCTACTCCCTTATCAAATATTTTCTTTCTTCAGTACTACCGTCTTATAAGGGGTATTTACTGATTAAAGCTTCTCAGATGAGTGTTGCCATTCTCGGATTTGTTCATACCATGTAACATGCAATTATTATTACGTAATAATTACTGTAACAAATAGCAAAACTTACAGAGATGCCAGCTTTATGTAATGACTAATCTGATTGTTTCAGGCGTTTAAGAAGATGATAAAGAAAGTAAAGAGATGGAAGGGTTACCGCAGATGGAAGCATGTACCAACGACTAGCAGGTTTTTGATATGTTTCATAACTGCAATCTTCTCTTAGTATCTATGGCAGAAACGTTGGATCTGATTTGAGCATGCACTGTTCTCAGCTATCGCAAACAAAAGCTTCTTGATTTCTTCAACGGGTGGGACACGACGAGAGACAGTGAGTAAAACATCCCCTTGAGCCAAATCATTCGTTCCTCCTCTTCATCCTAGTTCATAGTTTTTCCAACACATTTTGTTTTGTCAGTTTTGTTTTCCTCAGATTGGTAGCAGCTATCTGGATATGCTCGCACTGGGAAGAGTACGAACCACATGTTGCTGGCCTCAGAGAAGATTACACTCTAAGAGATGTCAGTATCAAATCTAGTTTACGTAGCATTACATATTCTGAACTGCCATTGGCAATAATTTTAACGAGACCTTTTCTTTTCCTCTGAAAACAGTGGTGCTTTCAAGAAGTAATCCCGGAGAAGATCTACACGGACCATATTCAGATGACAGCATTAGTAACAGCCTTTGGGGTGCCCCTGCGAGTGGAGAACCTCTTTCAAGGAGATGGTCAAGACCTCTACACTGGCCAAGACCCTGAAGACAATATGCCAAGAAGTACATGTTGGCCGCGTCATCGTCTGCCCCCTAATCATGTAGTGCCGCGTGTGACCGTGCTATTCACAAATGGCCATTACGACATCATCTATCCCGTGATGGTTCCCTGCCTTCTATTGTGAAAGTGGTGGTGGGGAGACAGGCCGGGTAGAGAGCTCCACTGCCACTGGTCAGACTCAGAGTTCAGCAAGCCGAGGGATTGTCCTGGAAAGGAGATCCTCTGGTGGGAGTAGTTCAAGTCTAGAGAATGATCAAGGTGGAAGATGAGTTCGACTGCTTCCATATGAGCCTAGCTAAGAGAGAGCATTGGTGCCTGAAGTGTGATAGATAGAGAGTTAGGCGTACTTGCTCGTTCTTGCTGGCACAAATGGCTGGTGCCAATTGGATGATTAGAAGCTGCCCCCTTTGTCTGAAAACTACTGGGACAGGGAAGAGACCCTTGTTGTGTAGCTCGGTTTTAAGTCTTGACGCGATACCTTGATTCTTTTTGTGAATTTTGGCCATATTATTGTGTACCCCTTTTTGAAACATCTGTGCCTTGTAATAGTTGGTATACAGAGAAACCGAATCATTCTTGTGTCTCTTTTTTCTGATGGGCCTACATTTCCTGTGTCCTTTTCGCCTGCCTCTGTAGTTCTTCTCTATGATCTCTAGCTATACATCAGCCTCATTCATCCTGAGATGTGTGACAACCTGAGAATCCATTTTGCCATGTTTTCTTCCTGATCTTGTGTGACAAACGGAGATGTGAAATTTGACCTCGCATGCTCATCGAAATGCTCATGTAAGCAAGTATGCATTCCCAGTCTAAAATGTTGGGCAAAATGGATTCCCAGTTTGGAATGTTGAGAAGGGGGTTGCTGATTGTCTGCGGTCGCCGCCATGCCTCCCAAGTCCCAAGTGCTAGAAGAAGCAGCCGTCAGCGTCACTGTAGTCATCCCCTCGCACTAGTTCAGGTTGCTCTGCCTGGTGAGTGTCTTTGTGCAGTTTGCAGCAGAGTCACTGGTGTGATAGAGAGTTAGACATACTATCACTTGCTCGTTCTTCTGTCGGCACAAACGGCTGGTGCCAACTGGATGACCAGTAGCTGTTCCCTTTGTGTTTCATTGGTTCTTTTGTGAATTGTGGCCACGTTTGAAATCTATTTGCCTCATCGTATTTGATGTATAGCGAAATCGAATCAGTGCTTAAGGGCCTACCAGTTTTCCTCTACCATTTTTCGAATCAGAGTCCTTGACGTTTCAAGAATTCCTCCGGGTACCCAAAGGGCCTCTCCAGCGTCGCGCACCCGAACCCGCCCAGCTTGATCAGCGCGCCGCCATCCGGGCCGCCCACGAGGAGGATGTTATCCGGATTGATGCCGCCGTAAGCGATCCCGGCGGCGTGCGCCTCCTCCGCCACGCACAGGAGCTGCAGCATGTACGCGGGCCCCCGCGTCAGCCGACCAGCTCCATGACGATGAAAGGGTCCGCGGTCGTCAGCGGCGTCGTTGAGCTGGACAACCGACGGGTGGCCGTGGAGCGCGGAGAGGTGGCTCATCTCGCCGCCGCGAATGCGCTTCATGGCCACCGTCTCGCACGTGCACAGGTTGCTGCGCGCCTTCAATACCACGCCACGGTCGCCACGCCCGATGATCTCCTCGAGCAGCTCTTACTCGTAGCGCGCGTGCCCGTCACCTCCGTGTCGTCGTTGGACGCCGGTCGCCATGAGCGGAGACGACGGTAAGGGTCCTTGTCCGGCAAGTCAGGTTGGGAGGCTGCTGCTCTCCTCGAACAAGACACAGAAGCGTACCTGGATGGCGAACACACCACCTCTCGTACTCGTAGCCGACGGCAGCAGAGCGGCCACCGCTCATTCGGCGACGCCTGCTTATCGGTGCGCTGCGAACTGCCCGCCGCGTTCTTAGGGACGAGTTCACCATTGTCTGGCTCCTCGTCCTCCGGTTCCAATCATGCCATGAACAAGATAGGCTCCTCCATGCAAGGACGAGTTCGCTATTGTCCACGCAAGGACTTCAGCTGGTTCGATCGATCTGTTGCCAGCACGTACGGTACGTAGATTCTGTTTGTTGGTGTTCCGTTCGCCTACGACAGTAGTGTAGGATACGATGTTGATTCCTGCATGTCCGAGAGAGCCATGCATCCTATTCGGTCTCACGTAGCAGACGTGACTCCACATATGTGGATCCTCTATCAACCTCGATCGCCGGCCAACAATCATCAACCTTCTAACCCATCGGAATCCCAACAAACAATCCCAATCGACATGGGTAATAAATCCCGTGCTCTTGGCCAGCTGCTTTCCTGTTTCTTTCCTCGCCGGCGCAGGCGCGACACCGCCGAGGGGACGACGATGATGGAGGAGAACCACGTACCAGGGAACCCCGACGGCGGCAGCCTCGTCTCGCTGCCGGACGACATCATCTTCTTCGACGTGCTGTCCAGGCTGCCGGTGAAGTCGCTGCACCGGTTCCGGTGCGTGTGCAGGGCCTGGCGCGCCCTCATCTCGGACGACGAACCTGCCTTCGCCGCCGCGCGCCGCCGCCGCGCCGCTCCCCTCGTGGCCGGCGTGTTCGGGAGCCCATACCCGATCGACAAGTTCCGCCCGTCCTGGGCGCCGCGTTATCCGCACGCGTCGTTCGAGCTGCGGGTCATCGATGTTGGGAATTCCTCATTATCGCAACAAAGAATCCCGACACAAACAATCAAGAGACACTCAAGAGACAACGGAACAGCATTTCATTACAGGGGTGTGATCTCTCCTGTTCCGTCCCGTTCTACGGAGCCCGGGGGCGGGTATTTATAGGGGAGGCCAAGGGTCATTTTGACATGACCAAATTACCCTTGGCCACCTACTATATTCGCGGAATATTCTGTACAACATTGTCAAAAGGATACAAACGACATTTCCATATAGCGACGGAAACCCTAACTAGGTGACGTCATTCGCCAGCCCGATCCTTGGACGTTGTCGTGCCGAGCTTCATCTCCTTCAGGGACTGCCGCCATTTGAGGACGCCATTCCTAGTCGCCGCCAATTCATCGCCAGCGGTCGGGTCTTGTTGAACAATGTCGGCGACGCGTAACGGCGGCACCCAGGGTTGCCGCCAATTCGTCGGCGAAGCCGTTAATGTCGGCAGCTAGGTTACCTGCAGCCAAAAACCAAAGGCAGAAAGGGGGTGTCGTTATTATCGTAAACACCGATCCCCAACAGTAGCCCCTCGCGGTTGAGGTCCAACTTCGGCGGGCAGAAACCGCGACACAGGATAGGAATTTTACGAACGTCACCCCCACGTCACCCCCCTTCCGAGGTTTCCCGAAAATCGAGGCGACACTTTTATTGTTTTTACGAGATTCGAGGCGACGCCGTAAATGCGGCGGCGAGGCCTATAAATACAGGGGGAAGGGGCGCCGGAGAGCCCCGTGCTTTCGTTGATTGCATAGAATTGCTGCCGCGTTTTCTGTTGAAAACTTTGCGTCGCTATTGTTGCGTTCCGGACTTTTTGTTGATCCGCAGCAAGTTTTTTGTTGTCGCTGATTCGGTTCGTCGGGCTTTCTCTGCTGAAAGGTGAGTTCGTCTATGTGCCTTCAGCTATGAATCTGTGTTTGTGATTGATTGTAACATCATAGTTTGCATTCTAGATGGCTCGCGTTAAGGAGACCGCTCATCTTGTTGAGTCTGACGAGGAATTCCTTGCTGACTCGCCTGCCGCTAATGTGGAGGGAGACGCCGACCTTGGCCGGCGAGCAAACCGGTTGAGGTTGACTCTGACGCTGCCGCGACTCCCAAGGGCTCCCAGGAGGAGGCCAACCCCGCCGCAGATCTGGAGGTTTTGGCGGCGGCTGCCTCCAAAGCAGCTGGAACTTCGGGCGCCAGCGGAGGTACTAAATCTGCCGCCTTTTTAGGTAAGGGTTTGGGGTAGTCGTGTTATTTTCCTGCATATTGTGAGTATGCTCTTGCTGGGTCTGCAGCCAGAAGAGCGAGAGGCGCGATAGATACTGGCTCTAGCGAAAAGGAAACCTCTGCTGATACCGACGAAGGCGAGGATCTTTCTGGTGTGCCGGCCTCTCCTAGTGAGCTGGTAGGGGAAGACTCCTGGGAGAAAAGCGGCATCGAGCCAACTTTTCGGTTTGGGCCGTCGAAAGTTACTCCCGCAGATATCGAGAGGTTTGTTGCTTTGGGGTATTTTGAGTCCGGAAAGGCTCGTGCTCCTGGCGGAGAGCAAATTCCACGGCCCGAGAACAATGAAGCTATAGTTTACCGTGACTTCTATGAAGCTGGCCTTAGGCTGCCGTCGTTTGGTTTTCTAGCCCGTGTACTGGAAAGATATGGGCTAGATCTGCATCACTTGACTCCAACGCCGTCGCGACGGTGTCGAAATTTATATGGGCTGTTCGCAGTTATGGTTCGGCTCTTCATTCTGACGCCTTCTGCCGCTATTATGATCTGAAGCACGATGTGAAACCCGTGAGTTTCGATGAGGTGAAGTATTACCCCCAGTATGGATGTTGCAGTTTTCAGCCTCGCACTTTTGTGAAGAAATCAAAGTATGAAAAAGTTGAGCTTGTTGGCGGTCGCCGGAATAAATGGCCAGAGGATTGGCGGAACCATTGGTTTTATGCCGAGGTTCCCGAGGAGACAAAAGACGATGGTAGCTCGTACTTTCCTCTGTTTAGTCGTTCTTGCGCCCTACGGCCGGTGCTGTCGCCGGAATTTGTGGAGTCAGAGGGTTTTAAAAAGTGCTGCAACGCCTTTGAGACTGCGGTCAAGATGAGCAGCGCTCGAGATTTGGTGGAGGAGTTCGTGGCCTGTTGCACTTGGCCCATTCGGAAAGGGTGGAGCCCGCTGAGAATGAAGAACAAGCGGATTTCCAAACTGAACCTTAACTACCAGGTGCCGTCTTTTGGAGTGAAGAAACCCGAGAAGTTATCGGACAAGGACTTTGTTCGCTATGTTGAGCTGACTGCCGCAGTTATTTGCGGACCTTATACTGTGTTGGAGAAGCAAGAGTGCGAGACCATGCTAATTTTCCCTCAGCGTGTGAATCGCATTTTTGATGAGATGCAAGTGAAGTACGGTCACCGTGCAGTGATGACCGTTAAGAAAGGGCGGCGAAAGAAAGGCGAGCTTGTGATTGGAGCAACATTCGTTGAGAGGCGCGGCTGGGAAGCAGCCTCCGCCCATCTCTATTTACCCGACGCGCCAGCCCCAACAGCTGGGGTCGGCTCTTCAGCCGCGGCTGCTGCCAAGGTATCTGCGGCAGCCCCAAAAACGGCGGCTGGTTCCTCATCTAAAGGTGCCGCTAAGAAATCTGCGGCGTCCGGCAAGGCTGCCGGGAAAGTAAAGGCATCTGCTGGGACTTCGAGGGCTGCTGAGAAAGCTAAACGCCAAACTCTGCGGAAGATGCCTGCCTCTCGAGCTGCTGTTGTGCAGCAGGCCAGTGCCGCTATAAAACGGCGACGGGAAGACACAGAGCCGGTCATTGCTGCTGAGCAGATGGAGACTGGTTCCAGCGCGGCAGGTGCCGCTGACTTTGCTGAAGAGGTGTCAGTTCGGGAGGAGTGCAAACGACGCCGGAAATTACTAGCTTCAGCAGCTGGCGATTCTGACGATGAATTTCTAGACGACGAGCCTGAACATGACTCGGGGAATGCACGGGAGCAACCTTCGCCACTACATGAAGCTGAAGTTGAAAGTACTGCTGCTCCCACTGGCGGATTTAACTTGCCACGGAGCCCCGTTGAGACTGCGGCGCCGATGAGGCGGAAACCGCTCTTGCCGGCTTTATCAGATGATGAAGAACTTGAGTTGCTGGACGACCCCGTGGATTCGCGTGCCGAACTTGGCCATGAGCTTGATGCTGCATTTGCTGGGATGAGTGGCTCCGATGAAGGTGCCGACTATTCCCTAAGGAGGGCAAAATCTGCGGCAGCTTCCTCTCCCTTGACTAGAATCGATGATAATATTTCTTGTTCATCGGTTAACGGGAGTGCGTCTAGCAGTTCTTCTGAGACTAGCTCCTCTGACGCAGGTGAAAAATCTCCTGGTGCGGGGAAGCAAGAGGGCGATGCCGACATTCCGCCGTTGGCCGCTTTTGTCGAGATGACGAAGGCGGTGGATCCTCAAGGTTTTTCAACCTCGTCGCTGTTTCTCGTTTATTTGATACTTGACAGTCGATCTGACTTTGTTTAATTTGCAGAGCTTTACGACTTCTTGACCAGGGCCGATAATGCTTCGGTCGCCGAGGTGCTGGATAAAAATGCGACGATGGTAATTTCTGCTTTTACACCTGTCGCTTTTTACTGTGACTTTCTATAGGTGTGATGCTGACGCGCGAATTTGCTGCTCTTGAGCAGACTCTTGCGGCGGCGCGCGCTCTGAGTCGTCGCTTTTATGGGTCCGAAGCCGCTTCTTCCTCAGGCGACGTACTTGAACTGCAGCGTGCGCTGAGGGACGAACGCGCGTCTTTCGACGCTGTTAAGGCTGATCTCACTGATCAGATTAAAAAGAAAGACGAGGCGTTGGGAGTGCTGCATGATGTTATTCAGAGCAACGATGATGAGATTGCCCGCTTGAGGCAAGAACTGAAAAATGCGGGGGAGAAGCTTACTGCGGCGGAGGCGACTGCCAAGAGTGCCAAGGAAGCCGCTCGCAAATTTGCTCGCAGTTTTTCCAGCGGCGCTAGTAGTGCACACGCTTCTTTCGGAGCTGCCCTGGCTACAATTGGCGGTGAGCCTAATCCTCTTCCGGCCACACAAGGTTCGCTGACACCGGAAGCGTATTTCAATTTCCTGAAAGGGGAGTTTGGCGACCTTCCTGAGGCCTTTGAGCGGTTCAGTCAATTTGCGGCTCGCACGGCGTGCTCTGCACTTTTGGACCTGCTTGAAAAGCTGGAGTGCAAACACTTCAGTGCTTTGGCACGCACTACCTACCCAGACTCTAATTTTGATGAAGCCAACGCGGCAAGCGAAAGCAAAAGCGTTCGTTTGACTGCAAAGCGCTTCGCGAAAAGGTATTGGGGGGCGCATGGGCTAGAGGCCTGCCGCCAATATGCGAAGAGCAAGCTTGAGGAGGTAAAGCGTATTTTTGTTTCATCGGGGACTTTGTGAGGAATGCTTTACTAAACTTTTGTTTTTAGATAAAGGCGGCGGCTGGCGCCGAAACTGCGGCGGAGGCGTCAAAGAAGCGAGCGGCTACTCCTGCCAGTGAGACGCCGCCGGCGAAGGTTGCCCGCGTCAAAGGTGTTGCGGGAACTGAGAAGACTGCCGCGAAAGCTGATGCGCCTGCCGCGATTGAAGCTCCTGCACCTTCCTCGGCTGCCGGGACTGCTTCGCCTTCTGCGGCGGCCGAACCGGGAAATGCGACGGGCACCGCCGCTCCTGATGTTGCCACTGCCGCTGCTGCTGCTGCGCCGCCAATTGAAGAGGTTTAGACTCTTAGGCGTGAGGGAGTGTTTCAAACTTGGTCTGTAATGATATACGTTCTGGTACGCTTTGTGCGCAGGATTGTTTTCGCGGCGCGTTGAACATTGCGCCTTTGAAGTATGAACATCACGGCTTACGCGTTTCTGGCGAAGCACATTTGTGCTATGTTTCGCGATACCCGCGTGATACTTTCGGGCATTTCTGGAGGGAAATGGTGGCTCAGTACATTCAAGGACGGGAGTGCTTGATTCGATGTTTTCACCGCCGGCATTCTTCTTCCGTGGCGGCTGTGAAAACCGAAAGCATTGAAGATCTTAGGTTTGATCCTTATTTGGATCGTTTTAGGTGTGTGTACGATAGAGCGGGGCCTGAAAGCGGTCCCGGGTTTGTAGTTGAAGTTGAGCTTGATTTGTAGTTTAGGAGCAGGACTGATAGCGCTCCCGGATATGACGTTGTATTTTTTGAAAGCTTCCTTTGCTTTTTTCGCTTAATAAGAAGCGCGCGCCGTTGCTCGGTCGTCTGAATAAAACGAACGTCACCCCCCCCTGGCGATCGAGGGACGGAGGGCGCGCAAAAATTGCGACACACGATTAATATGGCGTTCTCGTATAAATTGAGAAAGACGTGCCGGGTGCCGCTGTTTTTGGTTGGCTTTAGTACTTGTGGGGTGTTTATCGGTTGTCGCTATTTTTAGCTTAGAAAACGTCATTTGACGATATGGGTCCTTGACGCCCATCCAAGTTAAAAACGTTTGTGCTTTTTGTTTGGTATACGACGCTCGTCGTGGCTCGATTGATTGCATGACACGAACGTCACCCCCCTCCCCCTAGCAATCGAGGGATGGAGAGCGCGTTAAAATTGCGAGATGGCTCTTGCGCAATTATATTTGGTGAAAATTGCGAGTGGTAGATATGGTTGCCGCAATTGTTAGGTTGTCTCCGAAATCTGTCGGATATGGAACATTTGTCGCTATTCTTGCTGAAAGCGCGGCGCTTGAGAGTTTGCAAGATCATGCTATCTCCATGGTCTTGAGTCCCGTCCTTGGATGGGTGTTTATATTTAGTCCCTTAAGACTTCGATCTTAATGATCTGTTTTTGTTTTGTCGGATTTTGTCCGGAGCCCCTTTGGGGTTAAAATATATCCTCCACTTTCCTTTAAGGAAATGTGTGACCGAGCCCTTGGGCTATCAACGTGCCTCAATTCTCTCAATTTAGGAGAACGATTTAAGAGATGGCCTCTTGAGGCACTTTTTTCTCTGATGTCGCTATTTTCTTGTTTCGTGAAAAAGATCGGCGGCGTAATTCTTTCTCTTAATTTAGGAGAAGAATTAAAGAGATGGCCTCTTGAGGCACTTTTTTTCTCCGATGCCGCTATTTCTCAGTTTCATGAGAAAATTCGACGGTGTAGCCCCTTAGGGCATTTTTTTCTCAAAGTGCTTTATAGAGAAGGAAGCCTGGGAGAAAGGAGCCGAAATTCTTTGCTTCCTTTTGAGTGGCTTTGTCCCAGGAGTCAAATTCTCCTGCGTCGATGTGGCGATATTTTTGCAAATATAGCATCGACTACTTAAGAAATGGTGAAAGTTTTTGGGGAAGACAGCATTATATTGAACTGCAAGGGTTACAAAGGTCCCACCTCGTTAAAAACCTCACCCCCGATATGGGGTTCCCCTGTGAGGAAAAGAGTATGGGCCTTGAAGGCTAAGAAAGAAAAATTACAACTTAGGTGCCGACTTAAGGCTCCGCTTATAACTGCGCGTCGCCATTAGTCCTTACATTTTAGGTGAAGTACCTCTTGAGGTTGTCCACATTCCAGGCATGCGGGAGCTCGTTGCCTTCATTGTCTGCTAAGTGATATGATCCAGAGCGATTGCTCCTGACGACAATGAAAGGGCCCTGCCACTTGGCGTTGAGTTTTCCAGTGTTTTCTGTTTTTGGGCTCCGCAGGAGGACAAGGTCGCCGGCTTTAAATGCTCTTGGCGCTACTCTGGCGTCCCGCCATTTTCTTGTTTCTTCCTGATACCTCTCCAAGTTAAGGATGGCTTGGTCTTTGTCTAATTCCGACATGTCCTTTGAAACGGCGTCGAACTCGTGGCAATTTCGCCCGAGAGTTGCCCTCATGCTGCGGTGTTTTATCTCTTCGGGAGACATTGCTTCTTCGCCGTACAAGAGCCTGAAAGGCGTGAACTTGGTGGTTCTTGAAACTGTAGTGTTATGCGACCAGATCACTTTGTGCAGCTCATCCATCCATTTTCCTTTTTTCTGGCCTTCTAGGCATTTCTTGATGCCTTCGAAGATTTGCTTGTTCGCGTTCTCGACGGCGCCATTTGACTCTGGATGATAAACAGATGCAAAATTCACTTTTGTGCCTATGGAGTGACAGAACTCGCGGAACTCTTGGTTGTCAAACTGTTTTCCATTGTCCACCGTAATTTCGGCAGGTACACCGAATCTACATACTATGTTTTGCCAGAAAAATTTCTTGATTGCTGGGCCAGTGATATTGATCAATGGCTTAGCCTCTATCCATTTGGTGAAATAGTCGAGAGCGACAACGGCATGCGTATAATTTCCGGCAGCCGTAGGCAGGGGGCCGACTATGTCAATTCCCCATCGCTGAAGTGGCCACACTGGCTGGATGAGCTGAGTGAGCTGAGCTGGGTTGTTGATTTTCCTTGAGAATTTCTGACATGCTTCGCATGTTTTGACAAGGTGCTGGGCGTCCTGAAGTGCGGAGGGCCAATAAAAACCTTGCCGAAAGGCTTTGCCGACTAAAGCTCTGCTGGATATGTGAGAGCCGCAGATTCCCTCGTGGATCTCGCTGAGGAGCTTTTTCCCTTCTTCTTGATCAATGCATCTCAAGAATGGAGTGGATGTGCCGAATTTGTAAAGGAACTCATCGACAAAGGCGTAGTTTCTTGCTCTTTGTTTCATGCGCTTGGCTTCTAATTCTGACTCTGGCTCATAAAAATCTCGGAGATACGCCATGATGGGGGCGCGCCAATCTTCGCTTGAGATGGCATGTATCATCTTGGGTTCTTTCTCTGCCGCTTTTATGGAGGGCGAGCTCAGTGTTTCAAAAAAGACGTCAGGTGGTAAAGGATCTTTTCTAGCTGCCGCTTTTGCTAGCTGATCTGCTTCGCTATTCTGGTTTCTGTCAATATATTGACAAGTGAAACCCTTGAAGTATTTTTCCACTCCCCGTACATGTTCCAGATATCTGGCCAATAGTTCGTCTCTGGCTTTATAGGTTTTATCAACATGCCCGGCAATGACCTGAGAGTCTGTCTTGATGACGAAGTTTTTCACACCTAATGCTCTTAGCTTTCTTATGGCTAGCAAAAGGCCCTCATATTCTGCAACGTTGTTTGTGCACTTGTCAGTGTCATGATTGAACTGCAATCTAATTGCGTACCGCAATTTGATACCAGATGGTGAGGTTAAAATTGCGGCAGCTCCAGCACCGAGATGGCACCACGCGCCATCGCAATGGATCTCCCATGGGACTTCGAAGACTGGACCCTCGGTGTACGATGAAGGCTCAGTCCAATCTGCGATAAAATCCGCCAACACCTGAGAATTTGCGGCACTTCTTGACTCGAAGTCAACAACGTGTTCTGATAATTCCGAAGCCCATTTGGTGATTCTTCCAGATGCTTCTCTATTTCTGAACATGTCATTCAGTGGTTGATTTGTCAGCACTCGAATGGTGTGAGCCTCAAAGTAATGTCGTAATTTTCTTGATGCCATTAAGACTGCATAGGCTATCTTTTCTAGCTCGGAATAGAATCTTTTTGATCCTGAGAGAGCTTCAGATACATAATATACCGGCACTTGAACTTTCATCACTTTGCCCTTCTTCTCAATTTGCTGTTCTTGCACAAGTGCGGCACAAACTGCTGAGTGCGATGCTGATACATACATTAGCAGAGTTTCATTTTGCTTGGGACTCGCAAATGCGGTCATTTCCTTGAGATACTCTTTCAATTCTGCGAATGCTTTCTTCTGCTCTTGGCCCCATTGAAAGTTGCTTGCGTTTCTGAGAACTTTGAAGAAAGGAAGGCTTCTTTCGGCTGATCTGGAAATAAACCTGTTAAGTGCCGCAATTCTACCGGTGAGCTTCTGCACATCTTTGAGGCATTGTGGCTCTCGCATATTGATAAGTGCACTTATCTTGTCAGGATTGGCTTCAATGCCTTTGATTGACACAAGGCATCCCAAAACCTTTCCCTTGCGAATTCCAAAGACACATTTTTCGGGGTTGAGCTTAAGGTTTGCCTTCCTGAGGTTTGCAAATGTTTCGGCCAAGTCAGAAGTATGGTCTTCTTTCTTGCCGCTTTTTACTACTATGTCGTCGACATAGGCTGACAGATTCTTGCCTAACTGATTCTCAAAGGCGATAGATGTCATTCTGCAGAAAGTCGGTCCCGCATTTTTTAGACCTTCCGGCATTCTGACAAAACAATAAGTTCCGAAAGGAGTGATAAAACTTGTTTTCTCTTCATCATCTTTGTACATGAAGATTTGGTGATACCCGGAGAAACAATCCAGCAGTGATAGAAGTTCTGAGCACGCCGCTGCGTCGACAATTTTGTCAATTCTGGGCAATGGAAAATCATCTTTGGGGCAGGCTTTGTTAAGATCAGTGAAATCAATGCACATCCGCCACTTTCCGTTCTTTTTCTTTACTGGTACAGTGTTAGCCAACCAGGTTGGATATTTCACCTCCCTGATAACATTTGCATCAAGCAACCTCTGTACCTCAGCCTTGACTGCTTCGACCCGGTCGTCAGACATTTTTCGGAGTTTCTGCTTCTTTGGTCTGATGTTTTTATCGATTCGCAACTTGTGCTCTATGATGTCTCGGCTGACGCCTTTTAGGTCACTTGCAGACCAGGCAAAAACATCCTTGTTTTTGCGAAGGAACTGGACGAAAGCTTTCTCCATGTCCTTCGGCATACCTGCCGCAATTATCACTTCCTGTCCTAAGACCTGCTTGTCCAATGGAACTCTCTTTGTTTCCTCGTTAGCCGCAATTGCTGGTTCTTCCTTGTCCATTTCTTTTTCCAACTGGAGGACTTCTTTCCCTGGCTTTTTTCCTGCCGGGTACAAGACGTGCACATTCGGGTGAGCATACAAAAAGTGAACATTCTTCTGGCCGGGGGCTGCCGCCCTTTCAATATTTCTGGCTTCTTGCTGATCACCAAAAACTGAGATGACCTCCTTGTGTGCCGGTATTTTCATACAGAGATAAGAACTGTGCAAAACTGCTTCAAATGCATTGAGGACTCCTCGTCCGAAGATTGCATTGTATGGATAGGGCATATCGACCACGTCAAAAGTGATGTGCTCAGTTCTTGCATTGTCAAGAGTACCAAAGGATACTGGTAAGCTTATTTTGCCGAGGGCACGGACTTCTCTGCCGCCAAAACCATACAGTGGATACTCGGAAGGCTGAAGTAGAGATGAATCAAGGTTTAGCTGGTCAAATGTTCTCTTGAAGAGGATGTCTGCCGAACTTCCATTGTCAACAAGTATTTTGGTGATTGACCAACCATAAGTGTTTGCCTGGATGACCATGGCATCTGTATGAGGGTAGCAGCGGAGGTTTAGATCGGCTTCAGTGAACATGATTGGGACATGCGACCACCGCGATTTTACCACGGGACCGTTACACACCGCATTGACGGCTCGGAAGTAATTTTTCTTTTGCTTCTTACTTTCAAACTCAGATGAAGATCCCCCAGTGATTGGTAGGATGACTCCATAAGTGGGAAGGCTCTGAGAGGAATTGTTTTGGTTTGACTGTTTTGGAAATGGCGGCGGATGAGGTAAAGGCGGCTCCTCCGAGGCAGTGATTCTAGGAATTTGCGGCTGGGGCACGTGTGAACTTGTTTGGGAAGTCGCCAGATGCTGTATTTGCGGCGAGTGTGGTGGATGTGGTTGGTATGGGCTTTGGAAGTGGTGATGGGGGTTGTAAGAATTCTGGAAGTATTGGAATGGGTAAGAAGCACCGAAAGGTGAGTTGTTCCAAGAATTGGCGGCAGACGTGTGATTGACGCTTCTCTGTGTTTCGCTTCTTTGCTCTTTGGCTTTCATTCTTTCCATGGCATCCTTTGTTTCTGGGCACTCCTTGGAGGTGTGACCCTTGTCAAGTCCGTGAAACAGACAGTATGGCTTTTTTGGATCTTGGTTTCGCGAGTTGTGCGAATTGCCGCGACCCCTTCCTCGAGAGCGATGTTTCTTCCTCCTCTGTGCTGAAAATTGCCGGCAGAGCTGCTTGTGTCGGCTTTTTCTTCTTGGTTGTCAATATGATTGACTAGGTTGGAGTTCTGGCTTTGATTGTTGTTGCCACCTCTCCTAGACGAATTCCAATCCTGCTGCCTCTGGCTCGATTGGTTTTTCTTCGCCTGGCGCAGCGCGCTCTGCTGCTCTAATCTTCTTCTATGGTCATTGTCGGCTCTACAGAACTGGTCGACCGTTGAGAAGAGCTCTTCGAGTGTTGAGGGGCGGTGCATGGAAAAATGAGTGGCACAAGGGCCGGCTCGCAACCCCCCAATTGCGGCATCAATGACAATTTGGTCTGGCATATCATCAGTTCGGGCTTTTAGCTTGACAAATCTCTGGAAATAGTCTTGCAGGGGCTCTTTTTCTTGCTGAACACATGCTCTGAGTTCATCTGCAGATATAGATGTTCTATGAAACCCTTGAAAATTTGTCGTCAATTTGTCCCTTAGGTTCTCCCATGAATATATTGATCCGGGCTTCAGCCTTGAGTACCACTCGAGAGCTTGATGCTCAATTGCGGTGACAAAGGTCTTGGCCAATACAGTATCATCTCCTCCAGCAGACGCTACAGCAGCTTCAAATGACATCAAAAATTGCCTTGGGTCGGTTGAGCCATTGTACTTTGATAAAGAGATAGGCTTGTATTTTGCTGGCCATGGGGTCAACTGGAGGCCTTCTGACAAGGGAGAGTTCTTGTCGAATTTACTGACAAAAGGTGCAAATTTGCGGTATTCATTCCGAGGCCTATGATGGTCTTCGCCATTGTTGTTTGCTTCAAAGTCGGGAGTCACCCGGTATTGCTCTCTCTTTGCTTCGCTATTTTGCTCCGTGGCGCTTGTCATTTCATCGAGCTCTTTTGGAGTTCGGCGACTGCCGCCTTTGCTTGTTCAATTTGCAGCCGAAGCCTTTCCTTCTCTCTGGCCCTCTCTTCGGAGATTATCTTCTCCTTTGTTAGCTTGAGTCTTTTTCCAAGTTGTTGCAAGTTGGAGAGCTGACGCAATTGCTTGTCAACTTCATCTTCCTCTGGATCACTTTCTTCAGGGTTGACTGTCGACGGTGGTTCCGCCCATTGCTTGCCGGCTTTTACCTGCTTCGACTTCTCTGCTTCTTCACTGAGAGTGAAGTCGATGGTGCTTTTAGCGGCGATAACCTCATCAGATGGCCGAATTCCGGCGGCCAAGCTCGCTTGCGCCGCGCCGGAAATTCGGTTGGCCTCGTCGGCCATTTGCCTTGCTTGAATGAATGCCCAACGAATTTCTTCTTCCGAGAATGCCGGGTTGGGAGGGAGAATTTCTTCCTCTAAATCCGGCGGGTGGGAGCTGATGGTGGTTCTTGGACTAGGTGCTTTTTTCTTCCTTTGTGGCATCACGGGTGGTATTTTCGAGCAACACAAACGGTGGGCGCCAATGTTGGGAATTCCTCATTATCGCAACAAAGAATCCCGACACAAACAATCAAGAGACACTCAAGAGACAACGGAACAGCATTTCATTACAGGGGTGTGATCTCTCCTGTTCCGTCCCGTTCTACGGAGCCCGGAGGCGGGTATTTATAGGGGAGGCCAAGGGTCATTTTGACATGACCAAATTACCCTTGGCCACCTACTATATTCGCGGAATATTCTGTACAACATTGTCAAAAGGATACAAACGACATTTCCATATAGCGACGGAAACCCTAACTAGGTGACGTCATTCGCCAGCCCGATCCTTGGACGTTGTCGTGCCGAGCTTCATCTCCTTCAGGGACTGCCGCCATTTGAGGACGCCATTCCTAGTCGCCGCCAATTCATCGCCAGCGGTCGGGTCTTGTTGAACAATGTCGGCGACGCGTAACGGCGGCACCCAGGGTTGCCGCCAATTCGTCGGCGAAGCCGTTAATGTCGGCAGCTAGGTTACCTGCAGCCAAAAAACCAAAGGCAGAAAGGGGGTGTCGTTATTATCGTAAACACCGATCCCCAACAATCGACACGGCCGACGGCAGCGTCCTCAGGGCGGTCAAGGACGTCAAGAGCGCGAAGCTCTGTCGCGCCGCGCGCCTCGGCCTCGTCTACGTCGACCAAGGCGTGCACGGCGGCCGGGTGGTCGACCCCGCGACGGGGCGGCTGGTCGCGGCGGTCGGCATACAGAATCCCCAAGGGTACCCCGTGGCCGACCCCGACGGCACTCTGTACGACACCATGAGCCCTCGGCTGTGCCACTCCAGCTTCGGCCGCGCCGCTCCGTCCGGCGCGAACAAGGTCGTCCACCTCCGCGACGCGTCCACGGAGGAACGCGGCGAGACGCAGGTGTGCCTCGTCTCCGTGATCGGGGAGGAGCAGGAGCCCGTCGTAGTCAGGAGGCAGAGGCGGGAGCCCCCCTTCGTAACCTGTTGCTGCTCGAACTGCGCGGTCACGGTCGATGGCGTCGTCTACTTCCTGGATCGCGGCGCCCCCGCCCATGGCGCGCATCCACGAGGGCCTCCTTCTGGCTGGAACCGCATAGCCGTTTTCGATCTCGAGAGCGAAGAGTGGAAGACGACTATCGATGGTCCACCCGTTGGGTGCCCGAACCCCGAGGAGAAATGGGAGATGGCTCTAGCGGAGCTCATCGAAGGCGCCTTGTGTGTGGTTCAAATCATAGGGCCTCGTCGCTGCCAAGGTGACCGTTGCGCGAGCGTATGGCGCCTTGTTGATTCCGTTTGGGTGAAAGAGTATGCGATACAAATTCCCAAACCTTGGATCATGTTTAGAGCAATCGAGATCTTGAGTGATGGACGAATATTGGCGTTGAACGGCTTCAAAGAAGATGATGACCAATATTTCCACGATGCGCGGTGTGTCCTACAGCTTTATGATGCCAACACAGGAGCTCTCACGGATTTGATGGAGATGACACAGGATCTAAGAGGCATCGTCACACTTTATACCGGGAGCTTCTTGTCTTGACTATCCGGGGGTGATGTCGCCGTGGGCGATCCCGGCGGCGTGCGCCTCGGCCGCGACGCGCAGGAGCTGCAGCATGTACGGGCGCGTCTCGTCGGCTCGTCCTCGGTCACTCGGTCAGGCCCCCCCGCCGCCGACCAGCTCCATGACGACGAAAGGGTAGAGCTGGACAACCGACGGGTGGCGACGGAGCGCGGCGAGGCAGCTCATCTCGCGGCCGGCGGCCGTCTCGTCGCCGCGGATGCGCTTCATGGCACCGTTTCGCCGGCGGCGCGTCGGCCGCACCAGTGGGCACGTGAACCGCCGCGGAGCTGCCGACTGCGCCGTGACCCTTGGCCGACGACGACTTCTTTGTTCACCTGGCCGTTGCTGTTGGCGGTGATGTTGAGCGTGTGGGGCCCGTCGGACCCCGACACCTGCGTGCGCACCGGCCGGGTTGCTGGTGGTCTCGAACGACGCCAGCGAGTAGAACTGCGACACGGTGTGGTACGTACTGCCCCAGCGAGCGTCATCTGGTTTGCAAAACCGCCTTCTTGGTTTTCATACTTGTGTGTGAAACGACTGAGCCTTGATTCTTTTGTCAATTGCACGCACATTTACATTCACTCTACTAGCCTTTTGAAATCTATTTCATCATATTTTTTCATGTACATTGAAATCGTATCAGTGCTTATGGGCCTACCATTTTTCGAACAACGACTCTAAATGATAATACGGCATGGGACCAAAATTCCATTGTCATAGACTTCTTGTCGATTTTTTCTCACACCACGTCGTGACACCTGGATCAAGACAAGAGGCTCCCGGTATAAAGTGTCATTGGCCCTCTGCATTCCTCTGTCATCTCCATTACGTCTGTGAGAGTTGTTTCGCTTGGGTTATAAAGTTGCAGGATGCAAGAACGATCCTTCGATAGATCTTCTTTCTTCTCGAAGGCGTTGAGCATTAGGATTCTTCCATCTCCATAGATCTCCAAAGGTTTAAAGAAACTCCAACTTTTCGTCATCTCTATCGTGCACTCTATGACCCAGACACTCCTCGAGGAATCAACGAGGCGCCATATGTTCGTGTAATGACGAGTTCGGGTCCATACCATGTGAACCATGCACAATGCACCCTTGAGCTCCGCTAGCGTGATCTCCCACCTTTCCTCCTTGTCAGCGTGCCCGATCGGTGGACCACTAATCATCATCTTCCACTCCTCGCTCTCGAGGTCAAACGAGGCTATGTGGTTCCAGCCGGAAGGCCCTGGATGTTTATTGTAACCATGTGAGGGGCCGCCGCGATCCATGAAGTGGAGGACGCCATTGACAGTGGCCGTGCAACCAGAGCACCAGCAAGTGAGGATCGGAGGCTCCGGCCTCTGCCTCCATGTCGGTTGTTCCACGACAGCGTCATCGTCCTCCTCGAGCGTGGCGATCTGACAGATCTGGCTGTCCCCCTCCGCCGACGAAGCGTCGCGGAGGCGGACGACCTTGTACGCGCCGGACGGAGTGGCGCGGCCGAAGGTGGAGTGGCAGTAATGGATGTTGAAGGTTTCATTTTTTTTAGATAATGGAAACTGTTCATGTTCAAGTTTCCGGCCTCTGCACAGCACGCAGCCCGGTATTTGTTTTGTTTTTGACAATTATTACATAAATGGTGTCGATCGACAGATTGACAAGAAGAGCTTAAACGAAAACAAATCAAACTATGGAGGACTGAGTCTATTATTAAATCTCCACCCGTGAGAGGCATAAAGCTCCAATGCAGCAACCTCCAATGCTGCGCTCACTCTACGAACGTGGTCACGGACCTCCTCAGGCTGCAGTAGCGTCCAGTACCTCAGCCAATAAGCTCCCCTGAAAAGTGCCTGCATATACGATGTATATTTAACATTATCAAAACAAATTTCATTCCTACATCGCCATATCGCCCAGCACATGGCAGCCACACCGACTAGGATAATTTTACGCTTGTCTGAGTTAATATGAGCAAGCCAATCTCCCGCAATATGACTTAAAGATCTAGGTGGGCTAATCCCTGTAGCTGTTTGAACTACCCTCCAGATGGTTTTAGCATGATGACAGTCAAAGAACAAGTGTTGGATTGTCTCATTAAGATTACAGAAACAACACTTTTGGCTCCCCAACCAGTTACGCTTAGCTAGGTTGTCTTTGGTTAAAATGACACCCTTCACTAGATACCAAAGGAAAATTTTTATCTTTAAGGGTACTTCAACTTCCAAATTAGCTTATGACGGAACGGAGTGTCTTGGTTCATTAGGTAAGCATACATAGACCGAGTCGTAAATTGACCAGATCTAAGTAGTTTCCATGACACTGTGTCCCGTTCATCAGTTAATCTAGAAGTTGAAATTTTAGCTATAAGGTCATTATATTCTGTGAGTTTAATCCCAATTAAAGTACGCCTAAAGGATAAATTATACGGCGCACCACCCATAACCCGAGCAACTGTATCATTGTGGTTATAAGATACATGATATAGATTAGGATATAGCTCACTGAATGGCCTAGTTCCACACCATGTGTCCTCCCAAAATCTAACTTGGGAGCCATCTTTAACATTAAAATATATACATGATAAGAACTCATCTTTGACCTTTAGAAGGCCCCTTCAAAAGTAAGAGTCACCTTGTTTGATCTTGACCTGTGACAAAGTCTTGAAACCTAAATATTTATTCCGTATTAATGATTGCCACATGCCGTTGTAGGTGGCCGTGGGGAACCCACTTCCGCTGACGGCGACCACCAGCCCCGTCGCCGGATCGATTACACGGCCGCCGTGCACGCCTTGGTCGATGAAGACGAGGTCCAGGCGCGTGCGCATCAGCTTCACGCCCTTGACGTCCTTGACCACCCTGACGACACTGCCGTCGGCCGTGTCGATGACCCGCAGCTCGATCGACTTCATGGGGAAACGCGGTGGCCGTGGCCGGAGAAACTTCTCGAGCGGGTTCGGTTTCCCGAACACGCCGACGACGAGGGGAGCGGCGTGGGGGCTGCGCGCGGCAGCGAAGGCCGGGTCGTGATCCGAGATGAGGGCGCGCCAGGCTCGGCACACGCACCGGAACCGGCACAGCGACTTCACCGGCAGCCTGGACAGCACGTCGAAGAAGATGATGTCGTCTGGCAGCGACACCGACCGAGAACGGGATGTCGACGACATGGCGAGTGCCATCTGGTTTTGTTAGGTCCTTCTCCTCGATCGTCGTTCCCACCGCGGTGATTGTCGACTGTCGACATGACGAAGCTGCCGCCGTCGGGGTTTCCTGGTGCGTGGTTTTCCTCCATCGTCTTCTCAAGGCGTCGCGCCTGCGCCGGGAGGGAAAGAAACAGGAAAGCAGCTGCCGAAGAGGCCGGGATTTATTGCCCATATCGATTAATTGGGATTCTTTGTTGCGATCTCGATGGATTATAGATAGTAGTTGCTGATTGCGGCGCCTGCGATTGCGAGGTTGATACTTGATAGAGATCCACATATATATGTAGAGTCACGTCTGCTACGTGACCGAATCGGATGGCTCTCTCGGATTGCAGGAATCGACATCGTACCGTACACTGCTGTCGTGGCGAACGGAACACCGACAGGCAAAATCTGATCTGAATGGGCAGGCAACGAATCGATCGGACGGACCTGCAGACCTTTTGTGGACAATGGCAAACATGTTCTTCATGAGTGGGATAAAACGACAATGGCAGGATAGCATTAATATCAGCGTGATCTAAAAACAGAATGGCAATATGGATAGATTAAGAGGAGTTTTATTGTGCCCTATACCACTAGTATATACTAGTGGTATTTAGCATCCGAAGGTTCAAATCGATTGTCCTCCACCCTTAGTACCACTAGTATTTTTTTAGTAGTATCTATAATACCAGGGCATGTTAGGAAAGAAACTAAATGATAGGCTTATGTTTATACTGACAAGGGCGAGATGTATACCCTAATCGAATGAATCACAGCTTAGAGTTTGAAAGAATATGACGGTTGTCGAAATAGGTCCGGCTGTGATGGCCAGGGGCGGAGCCAGAATTTGAGCACGACAAACAACACAATTTGCCTACCGTTTACGTATCACTCACCAGACGTACAAACTGGGATTGGCGCATGTGAGTATTGAAAATAGTTTTTGAATTGATGTTTGTCAAAAAAAACTATGATATCTTGAGTGAAACACATAATATTCTAGCAAGCAAAAAATTAAATATACCATAATCCTTTGAAATATTAGGATACTAAAATGATCGAAGGGAATTTCGGCTTAGCAGTTGACAATCGCCAAAACAATTGAAGGAAAAAAAAAACAGAGATATGACTATGAGTCTGTTTTTCTAGGAAATTATTGGGGGGGGGGGGGGGGGGGGGGGGGGGGGGGGGGGGGGGGGGGGGGCTGGAATCAGAATACACATGCAAAAGAAATGCATGCTTAAATCTTATATACATGCAAGAGTTCTGAAATTTGATTGTGTTTACCTGGGTCCCTCTCAAATGCAACAGTTCTTTCTTATTGATCTTGTGATGATGCAAAAATATCCAGATCCGGCATTTGAACATCAACTGGCTCAATTACTATCATTACGTGCGCTAGGATTTTCACATGGATTTTCGGCACCAGCACCCGAACTTGAACAATAAAGGGCTTGTAAAAACTATCAATAGTCCTTACTCTCTTCTTCATGCTGAAGTCGGCATAAGCAGAGTAGTGTTGCTAGCATAATGCAACGGCTGATTGCTAGTAACTTTGCGTGTTTGAACTAATATTTTGAATAAAACAAATGGTCAAACGTAATAAAAAAAGTCAATGGCGTCAACAATTTAAAATCAGAGGGAGTATCATTGTTTACCCAAGCTAAAGCCTAGAAGGTGCCTATTCCAAGTCTTGTATGTATGAAGCATATGTACCAAAACAAGATAAAATTAACTAGAGCACACTGTCAATTTCACACACATACGCAAAAAAAAAAAGGCAAACAAAGAATGGCATGATGGGCACTAATCATTTGGTTGAGACTTCTCTCCAACAGATTTCAGTAACGATATTGCCTATTCCCCTTTGTGAATATTGCTAATCATGAACATTTGACTTGCTGTGCAGGAGATATCAGATGACGGTCTTGCGGAAGTAATTATGAACAACGTTTTTTAACCAAGAAAAACATCCAAAAACTGAACAACGGTGGGGCAAAAAGTCTATTGAAATGAAATGCAAGAGGGTGGTGACTGGTGAGTTACAATAAGCGCAGTGGTGAAGCCCTTGTTTGATTGCTGAATCAAGTTTAGCCGACTTTCAAGTTGTGGTTTTGTAATCGTTTACTGTTGAGGTAAATAGAGATCTTGTTAACTTGAATTTGTTTACAATAACAAAGCCTAAAAAAGGCAACAGCAATTATGCTAACCCTCCTTCCCCACCGTTACAAGCAGCTCCAGCGAGGACGAAATTCTGGAAACCACAGGGCCCTCCACGCAACAAACCTGCGCTCTCCGCTCTATATCCGGCGGTGGCTGGCTCCTGTTACCTTTATAAATAGAGGTCCATCCTTTCCGGAATACACAACGAGACCCTCAAACATTTCCTCTCCACACCTTCGTTCTCGTAGAATTCGCAAACCAGCCCTCACCGCTCCCCGTTCCGTCAGGTCTTTCCCGCCACGATGGCCTCCGGTTCAGGGAAGGACCAAGACGCCCTCCAAGACCCGGTCTATGGACCGCTCGAGGAGTCCAACGACGATGCCACCGCCGCCGCCGCGGATGCGGTTCCTCCTCCCCCTGCTCCGCCCGCCGAGGACCTCCATGAGCCACCTGGCGACGGAGGAGGGAGCCTCTCCCCTGAGGCCGCGGCGGAGGCGGAGGCCGCGGCCGACCGGAAGGGCAAGAAGGTCGCGGCTACTTCTCCTTCCTCGCCGTCTTCCGCGGCCAGCAGCTCCCCGACGTCTTCCGCGAGCAGCAACTCCCCGCCCATCGCCCCCGTCGTATTCTCCGCGGGCAGCAGCTCCCGGCCTGCCCGCTCGAGCTTCGCCTTGGCGGTGGACAGACGCAGGGAGGCGACGGTCTCATGGAAGGAGTCGCTGGTGGGAGAGATCGCGGAGGTGCCGAAGGGGACGAGGGCGATCGATCTGAAGAACCTCTTCGACACCATGCTGCAAGAGCAGAAGGCGATCAAGGATACGGAGCGGCAAGTGGCCCAGGAGGAGGAGCAAGAGAAGGGGCAGGTACGGTTTTATGTAGATTCGTAGTGCGTTCTTGGGTGATTCTTGACTTGCTCGTGGGTTGGGGGGTCTCAATCCTGTCGTTCGGGCGAAATCTTGGGGATGATTGGTGTGGTGGAGCCAAGAAATCTGTTTGGCTTTCTTGGTTGCAGAGCCCATTCGGTTTCTTGGAGAATCCGATCGCATTCTTGTGAGTTTCTTGTGATTTCGCACCCCAAGAATCTTGCAGATGTTTATGGAGTGCACTGGAGGCGAGAAATTGCGTATCATTCTTGTGAAAGAGCTTCTTGGGGTGTCGGACTGGGTTCTTTTTTTTTTTTGATAATGGGAAGATTGCATTAATCCCGGCCTTGGTTCTTGGGGACTGCGTTCTTGAGGGGTTCTTGCTTGTTTGTGACTTGAGGATTTAGGACATGTCGTTCTTGTCGAATCTTGGGGATATTTTGTCCACTGTAGACGAGAAAATGCATGGCATTTTAGAGTAGGGAGCGGGTTTGGATTCTTGAAATGTCAGAGTGCATTCTTGCTGGTTTTTTACTTAAAAATCGTACGATCCTGTGATTCATGTGG
The DNA here is from genome assembly GCA_012490785.1 of Eragrostis nindensis. Taxonomy (NCBI): domain Eukaryota; kingdom Viridiplantae; phylum Streptophyta; class Magnoliopsida; order Poales; family Poaceae; genus Eragrostis; species Eragrostis nindensis. The sequence continues at coordinate 462,980 of JAAXCT010000337.1, read as the reverse complement.
AATATTGGGGATGCTTAGTGCACTGCAGGCAAGAAACTGTGATACATCCTAGAATAGAGGCCAAATACATTTAGCGAATTCCAGGCCTATTTCTTTTGATGCATTGCTTAGTATTTAGGTGCTCAGTGTTCGGTTGAGGGTGATGCCACGTTCTTCTTTGCACTTTAAACTGCAATTCCTGTTATTTGTTGATGAGAATCCCTGGAGCCAAAGGTCCAGGCTTTCATTTTGAATGAATGCCCTTACTTAGGAAGTTTCTATATGTCAATTTGAAGTAGCAGAACTGGATGTAATTTCCATAGAACTTTGACCAGTTACATATAAAGTTATTGACCACTTCCGCTGGTTTCGTCATTGGCTTGTTGATGTTGCTCAGAAGCCCCAATATAGAGTTCTTAGGCTAGCGAGGTTTCATTTTTGTGATTTTTTCTATTCTCATGTATGAATAAGACTGTTTTATGTTGATTCTGTTGCACAGGTGAAATCACCGATACTCTGGCGTCCAAAGAAGAGTTCACTCTGGAGCAAAGCTAAATATCGCTTGATCAACATGGTACAACCTGAATGTTTCAATCTCTCTATGTCGATTCATGGATGTTGCGTGCTTTATTGTGATGGGGTTTTGTGATCGAGATTTGGAATGGGATTTTAGAATGTCTGTTTATCCGTGCACATATGACATCTTGAGATGATCACGTGTAATTGAGCCAACAAGCATTGTTCAACATGATATAGCATCTTAGGGTAGAGATGAAGGCTTTGGCCAATGCGACTTCCTGGTTTGCATATATTCAACCGTTCTTGACTACCTGTAGGCTATGACCTAATCAGATATGTAATTTTGGCACAACAAAAAGAGGTTCTTGTGATATGTTGAACTTTTTGGACGTGCAAGGTGTTCTCGCTTGCACTGATTCAGTTTAATGTTCAATTTGATGGCTTATTTTCAAAGAACTGAAAGTTTTTCTGATATATTGAGGGCAACACCACGGTCGATGTCATATTTTGATGTAAGAAATGCTGTAGCCAAACATATATTGTTTCAGTGTTCATGAATGTTGTCACATTTGAGTAGGTAATTTGAATGTTTATTCGGGATTGCTTAACTGCAATTATGTCTCTGTAATATTGACAGAAGCCGAATTTTAGGGCAAACCAATTCTTTTATACTGCTATGTGATACTGTTTAGATAATTCAAATCCATTTTCCCTTGCTTCCTAGTGTGACCTTTTTTATGGCAATGTTAATTAGGTTCTGTTGCTAATAAATCTGGCTAATGTGAACTTGAACCCATCATCTTCATTGCAATAGGTTTTGCACAGGATAGGAAGGCATATGTATCCCTCCTATCTAAATTTCCCATTTCCTCATGTGGATGAGCTGGTAAGTCTCCATCTACTATTGCGTTTCACTTTCTTCTATAACTGTAGTACTGGAAAGTGATGGTACCATGATCTTCCTTGTATGACTGTTGAAATACGAGAAGTGTGGTGTATCACGTTATTTCTTTAATAAACAACATGCCATTATCAATGTAGAAATTATATTTATCAGCGCTTTAAAGCATTTTCGTAAATGATATTTCGAAAAAAAAACATTTTCGTAAACTAAGAAACCTGAAAGCTGAAAAATATGATAAAATTTCCATCTCACTTTAGATATGTTGCTCCATGTCAGGTCAGAATGATTGTAATGCCTTTATTCATACATTTTGGCGCAGGTAATACCCATGACTGGGAATGGGTTGATTGAGCATTATCACCTGCTTGAAAGGGTTGTCGGAGAAGGAGTAAAAATGAATTCAAATGCTCTGCTCCTTCGTCGTTTCTATTCAGGATTTAGGCCAGTGCTTGGAGATGGAGAGTGTTTCTACAGAAGCTTCATATTTTCCTACCTCGTATGTCTTGTGCCCCTTTTTTCTTTAACATAGGATGCACTTTTAAATGCTAACTTGTTATTTTAAACAATTGTAAAACAGGAGCAAATTCTTGATAGGGAGGACAAACATGAGGAGCGCCATCTCCTCGCTGCTGTTACAGAAGTTGTTAGACAACCTGAGCTCCTTGGATGGACTTCCAAATTTTCCAACAGTTGCAAGGTAGCTCTTACCTTGTCCACACCTGGCATTTTCTGAGATAAAAATTGCTTATTTATGCACCTCAAGTTAGATTTGATATCTCAGTTTTCGTATATATATAGCAAGTTATATCACATACCTGATAATGATTGTTCGTCTGACCTTAATGTAACGGCCACATTATTGTTCCTTTCTGAATTTCTCCCATTTATAACTGAGTTCTTATTTTGCTTGCTTGCTTATCTGTTGTTTAATCATACATCAGTTAAAAAGGACTCTTGAAGACAGAGCATCTCCTGTACTTGAGCCTGCAGAGGCTAGGGAGAACTTCTGGATTGCTAGTAAGACAATTGGGTGGCATGTCATGTCGTTTTTGTATAACTCAATGCTTGGGTTGACACTTGGAAAGTTCTTTGGCTACCGGGATATACCACTTGCACCAAAGCCTGGATATAGCTGGCTGGACGTGATGGGGAGACCAATTAAAAACACTGATTGTAAGTCCGCTAGTACTTCTTTCCCTGCGAAAACTTGCCTTCCTTATTTATTTCATAAAATGGATATGAATAATGACAAAATATTTTTTTTTTGGCAGCTAGTTGCTCCATCGCAGCTAGCTGTATGTGTATACTAGCCCAACACTGCCTGGCATTCGAGCGATTGCATGGGAAAGGATCTTTCCCATGCAAAGTCGTGAATCCCGAGAGGCTAAAGGCGGAGTGCAGGAAGCGAAATGTGTGGAATAACAAGACAGGAGGACAAACGAAGAACGTTCTAAAGGTTATATATGATATTGGTGGTGTGCAGACAAAAAGTGGTACCAAAACGGTTTTACTTCCTATTGATGGATTTGTCCATATCGAGGCAAATAAACTCCTCAATGCTATTTCGATTGCCCAGTTGATCTATGCACACGGTCCTATAATCGGATCACTATGGGTGAAATATGATTTATGGGATAACTGTGTAGGGGATAAAGTGTATCCTGGATGCCCAATCCAGGATCAAAAGCCTGGCTCTGGCGGTTTTCATACCGTAGTATGTTTTGCATATACATTGGCTCCCGGAATGGAATTTTGGGTTAGAATCATGGACAACCATGCGCATGATGGTCCACTAAGATGGGTGCTACTTCAGGCATTCAGATATTTTATTCTTCCAGTCATTGAAAAGCCAATTGAGCCATCAAAATTAAGAAAGAAGAGGTGGAAGAAAAACAAGGATGGTTTCTTACCTCTGATATTGAAAAGAGTCAAGCTTTGGATTATTAAGAAAGAGGCCAGAAGATATTTTCTTTTAAATAACCAGAAGTCAAGCCAACTGACTCTCCTGGGACAGAGCTCAAGCGCTCATCCGATCCCAAATGACAAACTGTTATTTGAGAAGGTAATTTGAAATCTTTATTCAGGGTTGCTTAAATGCAATTATATCTCTGTAGTATTGATAGAAACTGAATTTCGGGGCACACCAATTGTATTATATTACCATGTAACACTGTTTAGATAATTCCATTCCATTTCCCCTTGTTTCCTAGTGTGACCTTTTTAATCGCAGTGTTAATTATGTTCTGTTGCTACTAAATCTGGCAATAATGTGACCCTGAACTCATCTTCTTTGTTGCAATAGGTCTTCGAGAGGATAGGAAGCCAAGCGCGCCACTCCAATCTGAATTTCACATTTCCTCATGTGGATGAGCTGGTATGTCTCGGTCTACTCCTTTATTATATAACTGCAGTAAGGATTGTGATATATGACCATAATGTGCCCTGTATGACCTTTGAAATATGGGTAGTGTGGTGTATCATCTTCTTCCTTTACTGAACAACAACAGGTCAATATCCAAATAGAGATCATTTTTTTTCAGTGGTCGAAAGGATTTTTGTAAAATAAGGAACCTGAAAGCTGAAAAATATGATAAAATTTCCATCCCACTTTAGATATGTTGCTCCATGTCAGGTCAGAATGATTGTAATGCCTTTATTCATACATTTTGGCGCAGATAATACCCATGACTGGGAATGGGTTGATTGAGCATTATCACCTGCTTGAAAGGGTTGTCGGAGAAGGAGTAAAAATGAATTCAAATGCTCTGCTCCTTCGTCGTTTCTATTCAGGATTTAGGCCAGTGCTTGGAGATGGAGAGTGTTTCTACAGAAGCTTCATATTTTCCTACCTCGTATGTCTTGTGCCCCCTTTTTTCTTTAACATAGGATGCACTTTTAAATGCTAACTTGTTATTTTAAATAATTGTAAAACAGGAGCAAATTCTTGATAGGGAGGACAAACATGAGGAGCGCCGTCTCCTCGCTGCTGTTACAGAAGTTGTTAGACAACATGAGCTCCTTGGATGGACTTCCAAATTTTCCAACAGCTGCAAGGTAGCTCTTACCTTGTCCACACCTGGCATTTCTGAGATAAAAATTGCTTATTTACGCACCTCAAGCTAGATCTGGTATCTCACTTTCTTTATTTATATTATTTGCAAAATATGCACAACTGTTCTAAAGTATAGTAGTTGCATGCTGGCATGTGCTGTTGACATAAATTCAAACTAAAATGTGCTGTAACTTGAAGAATTAGATTGTAGTAAAAACTATCTTGAGATAAGTTCACTTTCACAGAACACTACTAATGAGTTAGCCCCCATTTCTTCCACTCGTTTTTTCAATAAGAGAATCAAAATCAATAATTCACACGTCATACTTACGTGGATACTCACTTGTCGTGCTGCTTCCTGGTGTGATCATCTGATCCCAAATCACAAATGCTTTCTTTTATGCTACTCCCATATCAAATATTTTCTTTCTTTACTACTACCATCTTATAAGGGGTGTTTACTGATTAAAGCTTCTCAGATGAGTGTTGCCATTGTCGGATTTGTTCATACCATGTAACGTGCAATCATTATTGTGTAATAATTACTGTAACAAACAGCAAAACTTACAGAAATGCCAGCTTTATGTAATGACTAATCTGATTGTTTCAGGCGTTTAAGAAGATGATAAAGAAAGTAATCAGATGGAAGAGTTACAGCAGATGGAAGCATGTACCAACGACAAACAGGTTTTCGATCTGTTTCATAACTGCATTCTTTTCTTAGTATCTATGGCAGAAACGTTCGACCTGATTTGAGCATGCACTGTTCTCAGCTATCGCAAACAAAAGCTTCTTGATTTCTTCAACGGGTGCGACACGACGAGAGACAGTGAGTAAAACATCCCCTTGAGTCAAGCATTCTTCCTCCTCTTCATCCTAGTTCATAGTTTTTCCAACACATTTTGTTTTGTCAGTTTTTGTTTTCCTCAGATTGGTAGCAGCTATCTGGATATGCTCGCACCGGGAAGAGTACGAACCACGTGTTGTTGGCCTCAGAGAAGATTACACTCTAAGAGATGTCAGTATCAAATCTAGTTTACGTAGCATTACATATTCTGAAGTGCCATTGGCAATAATTTTAACGCGACCTTTTTCTTTTCTCTGAAAACAGTGGTGCTTTCAAGAAGTAATCCCGGAGAAGATCTACACGGACCATATTCAGATGACAGCATTAGTAACCGCGCTTGGGGTGCCCCTGCGAGTGGAGAACCTCTTTCAAGGAGATGGTCAAGACCTCTACACTGGCCAAGACCCTGAAGACAATATGCCAAGAAGTACATGTTGGCCGCGTCATCGTCTGCCCCCTAATCATGTAGTGCCGCGTGTGACCGTGCTGTTCACAAATGGCCATTACGACATCATCTATCCCCATGGTGGGGAGACAGGCCAGGGAGAGAGCTCCACTGCCACTGGTCAGACTCAGAGTTCAGCAAGCCGAGAGATTGTCCTGGAAAGGAGATCCTCAGGTGGTAGTAGTTCAAGTCTAGAGAATGATCAAGGTGGAAGATGAGTTCGACTGCTTCCATATGAGCCTAGCTAAGAGAGAGCATTGGTGACGGAAGTGTGATAGATAGAGAGTTAGACGTACTTGCTCGTTCTTCTGCTGGCACAAATGGCTGGTGCCAATTGGATGATCAGTAGCTGCCTTCTTTGTCTGAAAACTACTGGGACAGGGAAGAGACCCTTGTTGTGTAGCTCGGTTTTAAGTCTTGACGTGATACCTTGATTCTTTTTGTGAATTTTGGCCATATTATTGTGTACCCCTTTTTGAAACATCTGTGCCTTGTAATAGTTGGTATACAGAGAAACCGAATCATTCTTGTGTATATATCTTTTTCTTATGGGCCTACATTCCCTGTGTCCTTTTTGCCTGCCTCTGTAGTTCGTTTTCTATGGTCTCTAGCTATACATCAGCCTCATTCATCCTGAGATGCGTGACAACCTGGGAATCCATTTTGCCATGTTGTCTGCCTGATCTTTTGTGAAAACCTGAGATGTGTATTTGACGTCGGATGCTCATAGAAACGCTCATCAAAGCAAGTGTACATTCCCAGTATAAAATATTAGGCGAAATGGATTCCCAATTTGGAACGTTGAGAAAAACAAAAGGGGGTTGCTGATTATCTGCGGTCGCCGCCATGCCGTCCAGGGACCAAGTGCTAGCAGAAGCAGCCGGCAGCGACACTGCAGTCATCCCCTCGCTCCCCATCCTCTCGCATCCGTCGCCGCCACCGTCGCAGCACGGTTTCCCGTGCTCGTGCCCCGAGGCAGCGCCGGCTGCTTCGCCGGGACCGTCGCCGATTTGGAACCTGGGCACGGGGGGCTCTGTCTCTCCATGCCCGCCATAGGTGCCCTTTGCTCCGTAAGCTCCTCCTCCTCATCCTGTTTACTCCTTTCTGAAATGTTGTGAAATTGGAACCTCCGTTGTTGTAATTAGCACTAGTTCAGGTTGCTGTGCCTGGTGTCTTTGACTGTGTACAGTTTGCAGCAGAGTCACTGGTATCTGCTTGTCTTGATGCAGTAACTTCTTGTCAAATGAATGTGACTGATTCGTGTTCAATGTTTCCCTTATAACCCAGCACAAACAATTGCAGCTTGTTGTCCAAATTTGTTTCTGTACCGTGGCTGAGAGGTTGATGAGAAGGCTAAAACGATAGTTAGACATAGTTCACTTCTGTCGACCTGCAGGGCTGTAGCTGTTGACTTCACCCTAATACACACACACACACACACACACATGTGATTTTGCTGAAGAACAATGTCAATGTCCTGTACAGGTACAATGGCAAGATGTTGTGGTCAAGCCAGAGTCAAAAAGCAGTTAATTGAAGCCATCCAATGGCCACAGAAAGGAGCATTTGGACGCATAGGGGTCTGACTACCCTGAGGGTTGCTAATGATCGGGCACCAATCTCTTCTGAATTCTGTCCTAAAGCTCCTCACAAAATTGATGGCAGATAGACTGCAAGGAGTTGTCATCCCAATCGTTCATCAAAACCATTATGGGTTTATAAAAAATAGAACAATACAAGACTGCTTTGCTTGGGCCTTTGAGTACATACATCAATGTCAACAGTCAAAGAGACCTACTGTGATTCTAAAGTTGGATTTTGCCAAAGCCTTCGACACCATAGAGCATTCAACCATTATTTCAATGCTGAAGCATCTAGGCTTTGACGACACCTGGACAGACTAGACACACAGGATTCTGAACTCAGGTTCATCCTCAATTCTACTGAATGGGGTCCCAGGAAAACCTTTCCAGTGTAAAAGAGGAGTTAGACAAGGAGATCCCTTATCCCCTCTCCTTTTTGTGTTGGCTGCTGAGCTCCTGCAATGCATAATTAATAAAGCACATCAACGAGGTCTTATGTCAATGCCTATCCCAGCTCGTGCTGGCCCTGACTTTCCTATAGTACAATATGCGGATGACACTATCATTATCATGAAGGCTTCCCAAAGAGAACTTTATTGTTTGAAAGCACTGCTGCAATCTTTCTCACAATCTACGGGCCTGAAAGTAAACTACAACAAATCATGCATGGTTCCCTTAAATGTGGCAGAAGAAGAAATACCTCTGTTGACAGGTGTCTTTGGGTGCCAGCTTCGCACTCTTCCTTTCCCCTATCTTGGACTCCCTCTAGGCACGACAAAACCAAGGGTGGATCACTATGCACCCCTCATGACTCGAGCAGAAAGAAGAGTGTCAACACTGTCGTCCATGCTAAACCATGCTGGAAGAGTAGAAATGGCAAACTCAGGAGTCACCTCACTGGCTACTTACACAATGTGTACAATGCTTATGCCTGTCAAGGTCATCGATACCTTTGATGTCTCTAGAAAAAATTGTCTTTGGAGAGGATCTGATGTCAATGCCAAGTCAAAACCTCTGGTGGCGTTTCAAAAGTGCACCAGGCCAAAACTAAAGGGTGGGCTTGGACTCACAGATCTCAGAAGGCAAAATGAAGCTCTACTTATCAAGCACCTGGACAAATTCTACAATAAGAAAGATATTTCTTGGGTTAATCTTATCTGGAACACTTACTATACTGATGGAAAAATTCCACATGCCACAACCGAAAAAGGGTCATTTTGGTGGAAAGACATCCTGAGACTAAGTGATCAGTTCAGAGGAGTGGCTGCTTGCAAAATCGGTGATGGATCCACAATTCTATTCTGGTCTGATGTTTGGAACGAGCTGCACCTGGAGACAAAATTTCCCAGACTGTTCTCCTTTGCAAAAAACCAAAAGATCTCAGTGAAGAATTTCCTCACAAACCAAAATATCAACACATATTTCCATCAACCTCTGTCTATGGAAGCTGAGCATGAGCTCTTTGAACTTCAGCAGACCATCCAAGGTATTCAAGTCCAGCCTGGCACAAAAGATGTATGATCATACATATGGGGGAGCCAAAAGTGTACCTCCACGGAATATTACAACTTCCCCTATAGAAACTTTCAGCCCCCTGCACCCTTTGGTTGGATATGGAAATCCAAATGCAGCAACAAGTTAAAGGTGTTTTCATGGCTCCTAATCATGGATAGATTGAATACAAGAAATATCCTCAGAAGAAAGAAGCACAAAGTTGAAGGTAATAATTATGGATGTGTGCTTTGTCAGGCATGTGTTGAGGAAACTGCTATGCACCTCTTCTTCACATTTCTTTTTAGTAAAAGATGTTGCGAAGAGGTTGGAATTCAATGGAATCAGAATTTGTCTTTCTTTAACATGATCATGGAAGCAAAACAAAACTTTCAAGGAAGTTTCTTCATGGAGATAACCATAATAGCAGCCTGGAATATATGGAAGCAAAGGAATGGAAAAATCTTTGAGAATCAAACTCCGAGCTTCCAGGCATGGAAAGAAATTTCAGAAATGAGTGCACACTCCAAAGCCACCGTTTCAAGGAGAGCGACCTTCAGGGCTTCATAGCTTGGCTAGATTCTTCTCTGTAATTTTGCTGTTTAGTTCTCTTTTCTTTCCTTTAGGTTGTACAGTTCTCTTCCCTTTTGTTTTCCCTTTTAAGCAATAAAATCTCACACAGTAGGGGCCTCCCTGCTATAGTTCCGTTAAAAAAAAAATGATCGGACCACCAGGCTGCAGCAAGACATTGCTGGCTCATGCTGTAGCTTCCGAAGCAAAATTGAACTTCCTTGCAGTTAAGGGTCGTGGACTTCTCAGCAAATGGGCCGATGACACTGAGAAAGCAGTGAGATTGCTATTTGCAAAGGAAAGAGAGCTAATTCTCCAGCAATATTATTTTTTGATAATAGATGGGCTTGCAGTAACTCGCGGTCAGGAAAACGATGAAACATCTGTTGCTGATAGGGTACTCAGTTACTTTATTTTTTTTTTTGACTGTCAGGGGGGGGGGGGGGGGGGGGGGATTTTGAAATCCCCACCTGGTTTCCATTAATAATAGCCCAAGTTGGCTCAGTACATGTTACAGCATTTGAAGATTTACACGGAGGGAGGGCTCAGTACTCAGTTACTTTTGTAAATGGATGATGAGTTACTAGGAAATTCCTCTTTTAATCCTATATTTTTGTCCAGCAACTTGATAATAATTGCCTCAGCTACATATTTGTCACCTTATTTTTGCATATTTACTTTGTATAAAGTGCTTGAAAACGTGCTCGCGTTCAAGCAATGTGTGGTATGTCCGATCTGTTTCAAACTTCGTGCACTTTTTTTTTTTGAACGGTAACTTCGTGCACTTTGATCACGCTTGATGTGGTATGTCCGATCTCGTTCCGATTGAGAATATGGAGCCTGACGATTATGACTCCAAATCAGATCAAATCCGATTAGGATCCGCGGATCGCGGACCGTCCCCTATAAAACGGAGCAGGGCAGGGCAGAGGGGGCGATAGATCTTGTATCCAGCCCTACTGCTTCTCGTTGTCTCGCGATGGGATCCATGGTGTCTTCCGCGTATGCCGCGCTGTGCTCGTTCGTGAACGCCCAGCTGGACGAGGCAGAGAAGAGGAGGCTGGCGGAGTGCTTCCCGCACCTGCGCGACCTGCCCGCCGAGGAGCGGGAGGAGTTTCTGCGGTGGCTCATGAAGGGGCGCCACATGCCCCCTCTCTCCGGGACTGTTGTTCGTGATGCAATCTCTATTGAGAATATGGCGCCCGAGGATTATGTGGCGCCCGAATACCGTGTAGAAGGAGGAGGAGGTGAAGACGACGGAGGAGGAGGTGACGATGACAACGAAGAAGGATGGGATGAAGCCGACGAAGGGGAAGAAGAAGACGACGACGAAGGAGGAATAGGGGACGAAGAAGACGACGACGAAGAGGATGATGAAGAAGAAGACGGAGAGAAGGAAGACGAGAAGATCTTGCCTTGAATAAAATCGCTTCTTCGAATTAGCTAGTTTCTCTACGAGCATTATTGTTTTTTCTCCTTATTTCCATCTGTCGCATCCCAATGAACTCAAATGTTTTTTTAGACCTAAGGGGGCGTTTGGATACCCTCTATTTCACCCTCTAAACTTCTACCCTCTAAAGTAAAAAAGAATCTTACTATTTAGGGGTACTAAATAAAATTTAATTGCAAAACCTTTCTGCAGACGGGCGTTATTTTTCGAGACGAATCTAACGAGCCAAAGAAATCAATGTTTTGACACAGTGATGCTACAGTAACCATCGTCTAATCGCCGCTTAATTACCCTCATTACGTTCGTCTCGCGAAATAGAGGGGGGGTCCTGGACTTAGTTTTGTGATTTGACTTTGTTTAGTACATATAAATCGTGCCGGAAGTATTGATGTGACATCTACAGTAATAATCGCCCCCTATTATTCTCATCCGAACGGGGCCTAAGCATATCTCTAGTTTCGTTCAGGATGGGCCATCATCGCCCCAAAAAAAATAGTAGCAAATGGTGACCCGATAAACAGGAAAACCTATTAGTACTAGCCAATCAAGCCATGAACCGGTTCTCTCCGTGTGTAGGTATTGCTTGTCTCTGTTTACCATGCCATAGTTTGTGGCTGCCACAGCAAAAAAAACCAGCTGCTTGGTTGCCAACCATGAGCAGTAATCACCACATCAAAGCAGTGAAAAAGGTGTGGCATCAATATTGTGCGGCACAAAGTGTGGCGGGGTGTGGCGTGGCCAGCCGCCCCAATCCAAACATGCTCTCAGTACCATGCAAAAAATAAACAACCCATAGGAAGCAAATTACATAGGACACGGGTCCTTCACAAAATTAAAAGGACCCCTCTCCCCTCGCGCCACGTGTACTGTCAAAGCAACCGATTCATTCAGGCTCACCCCGCTTCGTAACAACATTATGGCCAGCGAATGCTGCAGATTGAGCTCTCGCCAGAAAGATTAATTCTCTTTTTTTGAGGCAACTAGAAAGATTAATTCTTAGTAATTGATGCTATTGCCCTCGAGATTAGAATCAAATAGCACCGAACTCACATTAGTTAACTGCCGCCGCCGACCGAGCGTCGCCGTCCTGCGCGAGCAATGATCGTTTCCGCCGACTCTTTGCCTGGTGACTTGTTCGTGCGTCCCGCACCAGCGAACGAGACGGTTATGGGAGTTACAGAGCGGGAGAAAGATCGGTTGCTTTGAGATCTACACGTGGCGTGAGGGGAGAGGGATCTTTTTGATTTTGTGAAGGACCCGGGTCCTACTCCTATACAATTTGCTTCGCAACCGATATCACTTAGCCTTGCAGGTACAACAAATTCAGTATGTGCATTTATACACTCAACAATCTTCTAGGCTACATAACGGCATGTTAACTTCCCCGGCACTATACCTTTCACCACGACGCGCCATCCACAAATCTACGGAACTGCGCTGCAAACAAGAAAACTTGACATCTGACTTTCGGTGTCAAGTTTTCCTGGTTTTTCTTTTGATTAGTTGCAAACTTGAAATGCCTGATGTCAAAGTTTTCCTGTTTGCGGTGGTCTGTGGTTAATCAGTGAACCTTTTGAAAGCATCTGCTAGTAAAAATCCAGATGGACGTGTTACAAGACAGGAATGTGGATGAAGTATAGCTTACATCAAATGCAGAAACAGCAGCTTTCCTGCAGATGAGCTTTATGCCGGCACTGGTGTACCCTTCTATCAAGAGTGTATGGATGCTGCGAGTACAAGGCCCTGTTCATTTTCTCTAGGCCTAAATTTAGACCTGTCACATCAAAGAGAATCTTGCTATTTAAGAGTATTAAATTAAGTCTAATTACAAAACTTTATTGAGTTCAGCAAGCCGGGAGATTGTCCTGGAAAGGAGAGCATCATCTAGTGGGAGTAGTTCAAGTCTAGAGAATGATCAAGTTGAAAGATGAGTTCGACTGCTTCCATATGAGCCTAAGAGAGAGCATTGGTGACTGAAGTGTGATAGATAGAGAGTTAGACATACTTGCTCGTTCTTCTGTTGGCACAAATGGCTGGTGCCAATTGGATGATCAGTAGCTGCCCCCTTTGTCTGAAAACTACCGGGACAGGGAAGAGAACCTTGTTGTGTAGCTCGGTTTAAGTCTTGACGCGATACCTTGATTCTTTTTGTGAATTTTGGCCACATTCTTGTTCACCTCTTTTTGAAATATCCTTGCCTTATAATAGTTGGTATAGAGAAAACGAATCATTCTTGTGCACCTCTTTTTCTGAAGATGGGCCTACATTTCCTGTGTCTTTTTTGCCTGCCTCTGTAGTTCGTTTTCTACCTTATAATTGTAGCTATACATAAGCTTCATTCATCCTGAGATGTGTGACAACCCGGGAATCCATTTTGCCATGTTTTCTGCCTGATCTTGTGTGACAACCTGAGATGTGTATTTGACCTCGGATGCTCATCGAAATGCTCATGTAAAGCAAGAGTGGGCGAAATGGATTCCCTGTTTGGAATGTTGAAAAGGCAGTTGCTGATTGTTTGCGGTCGCCGCCATGCCACCCACAAGTCCCAAGTGCTAGAAGAATCAGCCGGCAGCGTCACTGCAGTCATCCCCTCGAACTAGTAATTCAGGTTGCTGTGCCTGGTGAGTGTCTTTGTACAGAATGCAGCAGAGTCACTGGTTTATGCTTGTCTTGGTGCTTTAACTTCTTGTCAACTGAGTAGATATACTTGTTCCGTTCTTGATCTGTCTGTACAAACGGCTGGTGCCAATTGGATGCTCAGTAGCTGCTCCCTTTGTCTGAAGATTACCGGGACAGGGAAGAGAACCAGCTTGTTGCGTTGCTGGGTTTAAGTGTTCATTGATTCTTTTGTGAATTGTGGGCACATTCTCTTTGCTAGCCTTTTGGAATCTATTTGCCTCATCATATTTGATGTATAGAGAAATCGAATCAGTGCTTATGGGCCTATCATTTTTGCTGTGCCATTTTTCGAATAGAGTTCTTGACGTTTCAAGGATTCTGTCAGTCTGTGCCATTGTTCGAATAATACGGCATGGGAGCATAATTTCATTGTGATAGAAAGAAAGAAGGCGGAAAAGAGAAAGAGCTAGTTCATAAAACCTTACTTCTATACTTGATCAAGGATAGCAATTCCATTTTTCACAAAAAAAAAAAAGGGATAGCAATTCCATTCCATGTTACAAAATCTTATGTTGCAGACATTGCATATATAATAACAAACAAATCCCGATGAAAATAATTTGCACAAGATTACAGCACAGTGCTTCCCCTAAGCTGGTTTACCAACTACTTCCAGCGCAGTTCTGTAGATTCGTGGATGAAGCGGCGGGGAGAAAGCTGTAGTGCTGGGTAAGTTATTGAACATGCCGTTTTGTAGCCTAGAAGATTCTTGAGTGTAAATGCACATACAGAATTTGTTGTAACTTGCTTGATTCGTTCGTAAATTACAGCAATCAAGTACTCTTTGCTGGAGCAAGTAACCTTGCCGAGGTTGGTGTTTTTTTTTTTTGGTTCCTCGGCGCCTGTACTCTTTTATTCGGGGCAATTTAACTAGTTGCTTCTAGCTTTATATCGTTTTTATTGCCCATTCTATATTTTTTTTCTGTTGTTGCTATGATGTCCCATTCTGAACGAGAACTAGAGATATACTTTTGTGACAAAAAGAGATAAACGGCACGGGAGCATAATTTCATTGCGACATATGGAAATAAGAGAACAAAAAGGAACCAATACTAGAGGGACTAGATAATTCAAAGAAGCGGTTTTGTTCAGGGCAATGTCATCTCGTCGTCGTCCTCCTCCTCCTCCTCCTCTTCTTCGTATTCATCATCATCGTCTTCTTCGTCGTCGTCTTCATCCCATCCTTCTTCGTTGTCTTCGTCGAGTCCTCTTCCACCTTCCTCGTCGTCTTCTTCAATTCCTCCTACTCGGTATTCGGGCGGCGGCATATAATTATCAGGCTCCATATTCTCAATAGAGATTGCGTCACGAACAGCCCCGGACGGAGGGGGCTTGTCGCGCCCTTTCATGAGCCATCGAAGAAACTCCTCCCGCTCCTCGACGGGCAGGTCGCGCAGGTGGGGAAAACACTCCGCCAGCCGCCTCTTCTCCGCCTCGTCCAGCCGGGCGTTCAAGAACGAGCACAACGCGGCGTACCCGGAGGACACCACGGACCCCATCGCGAGATAATGAGCAAGCAGCTAAGGCTGGATACAAGATCTATCGCGCTCTGCCTGTACCGTTTTATAGGGAGGTCTGGGATCCGTGGATCCTAATCGAATTCGATTTTTTTTAGAGTTCTAGAGCGCCGAAATTGACGCTCCCGAGTCCCGACAGATATATTTCAATCAGGCATAATCGGATTTGATCTGATTTGGATCCTAATAGCGATTTTGGGGACGATCCTAGACGAAAGGAGGCGGGAAGCGGGACGGGGGCCAGTCATCGTCACACAATAATCTACTCTCTTCGTTTTTTAATATATGACGCTGTTAATTTTTTTCATTAAGTTTGACCGTTCATCTTATTTAAAATATTTATGTAAATAGCTAAGTGTATAAGTTAATTTTAAAGTGCTTTTAATGATGAATCCAATGATATTCATTGCACATTCGAAAACTAATTATTTAAATCTATATTATTGGTCAAAGTTCAACAAAAAAAGTCCACGGCGTCATATACTTAAAAGCGGAGGACGTAACTGTTTTTTCTTTGTCATTACACAATAGAGTTTACCTTGTTTTAGAGGCAAAAAAGATACTTGAAGGACCATTTTGCCCCTAGTTGTCCACAAAGCTTTTGTGATTCTGTTCGACGAAATTGGTATAAGCGTTGGAGAAAAGCGAAATTAATTATTTTCAACGCTAAAAATTTGTGAAAAGGTCAAAATCGTTACTTTTTTATCCGAAAATTCCAAATTTCGGAAAAAAAATCAAGCCGAGCACACGCCACGCAGCCCACCATCTGCTTCGATGCTCGGCCTGCGTGCACCCCCTGCCCTGTGCCCTTGCACCATGCCTTGCGCCGCGCAGCCCGCCATCTGCTTCGATGCTCGGCCTGCGTGCACCCCTCCATGTGCCCTTGCACCGTGCCCCACATCAGCGCAGCGCGACCCGCGCCCCTCCTCTGCGACTGCCTCAGACTGACTCCAACGCTAGTGGAGACCTAAAACCCAAATTGAGTGTTGAAGAGCTTCAAAATACCAGAACATACCGGACCAAAAAAAAATTGGATCTCCAACGGAACTCCTAAAATCGACCTCCTCCTTCCTCTCGCCACCAGCTGCGCCATGGCGCCACCGTCCCGCCGTCGCTCTCCGGCCCCGCTCCGCCACCGCAACCAGCTCCGCCACGCCGTTGCTCCCCGGCCCGCGCTCCGCCCCGCCCTGGCTCCGCGGCGATCTCGAGAAGGACCACACCGCACGGGGATAGCGATGGCAATTGGGACGGGGACGGGAGCTCGAGGTTGTAGATGGTGGAGCCTGGAGGCGGACGGCGCTAGGGAGGACGCGCACGCTGGCAAGGAGGAGATGTGGCCGGCGGTGAGGAAGAGGAGGGGAGATGCATCGGCGGCGTCAAGCCGGCGGCGGGTTCCGGTCCCTGGCGGTCCTCGTCAGCCGCTGCGTGGTATCCAGCGGCGCGGTGGACTGGGCTAGGGTTTGGGGGCGACGCGGCGAAGGAGGGGGAGGAGGCGGCCGCATGGCGAATGGGGCGAAGCGGAGCAGGGACCGGCGAGGAAGAGGAGGCGGCGGGGGCGGGGCCGCGGGAGGAGGAGGAGAGAGGTGAAGATTGAGAGAGCGCACGGGTCGGCGGTGACCAATTAGTGAGTCGCGCGATGGACGAAGAGGAAAATACGTATGGCGTTTGGGTGCTCCGTTGGAAACATGTTTTACACATTTTAAGACCTATTTTGGGTTTGGATCACCTTATATGTAACACCCCAAATTTCGAAGCAAAGCAAAAAGGAATAAAAATCAGTGCAAATTTAAATTTTTGTTCAACTCTTACCTTGCCATGAATTTTGAAAATAAAATACCCTAAAACAATTCAACCTAGTTGCAAATCTGAGATTTTATAAATATTAAAACTAGTGCTCAAGTGCTTGCTTTCATTTAAAATACACTAAAAGTTTGAACTTTTTGAATTTATCACAAACTAAAATAATTATTTGTTAAACTCCAGGAAATTCACCTCGAATTTAAAAATTTGACTTTTGAAAACTTGCACAAAATGCATCATATGCATTTTTGGAGTTCTTGTTTTCAATTGTGCGTTTGTCTGATTTTTGATCCTGTCAAATTTGAATTTACCATTCAAATTTGAGTTCCTTTTTAAAATCCAGAAAAAGATAAACCTAATTCCTAATCCCTTTTTCCCTCTGGGCCTCATCTTCCTTCACTCACCCAGCCGGCCCAGCCCAATCCGCTTGCCTCCTTCCTTTCTTTTCCCCGCGGGCCGCTTCTCCTCCCTGGCCCAACGCCCTCGGCCCAGCTCGC
The DNA here is from genome assembly GCA_012490785.1 of Eragrostis nindensis. Classification (NCBI taxonomy): domain Eukaryota; kingdom Viridiplantae; phylum Streptophyta; class Magnoliopsida; order Poales; family Poaceae; genus Eragrostis; species Eragrostis nindensis. Next base: position 445,647 of record JAAXCT010000337.1, on the reverse strand, counting down.
CCGGCCCACTTTCCCTTCTTCCTCCTCTCTCTCCTCCGGTCAGCGCCGCGTCGCGTCGCCCAGGCCGCGCCCATACTGCCGACGCCGCCCTTCGTCACCGGTTCGTCATCCCATCGTGTCGGTCACGTGGAGCTCCGCCAACTCGTCGCCTCGTCCCATCAAAGCTGCGCGCCCATGCCCCTTCTGACCGGCAACCTCGCGACCGTCCTCAAAGACCGACGACGCCCACGCCTTGACGCCATGCCACGCAAGCTCTCCCTCGTCCCGTCTCATCTCCTGCACTGCAGCCATGCCGCGCCTTCGTCACCGCGTGCAGACGCCCATCCCGCCGCTCCTCGTCGCGTCCCGTCGGCCTTCAGAGGCGACGACCGAGCCGACGACGAGCGACGACCAAGCCGATCCGCTTCTGGCTTCTTCCCGGCCGCCTATAAAAGCCGCTGAGCTCTGCGCCGTTCCCCTCATCTATCTCGCGAGCTCAAACACCACCTCAACCGCAGCCAAGCGTTCGAATTTCCTCTTTTCCCCAAATCTTCCCCAACTCCGGCGACGCCCGATTCGCCGCCGACGAGCTCCTTCCTCCCCTCCTCCCTCTCCTTCCTGCTCCGCAGTCCTCCCATGCCTCGCCCGCGCCCCTCCGCGCAGCTCGGAGAGCACTGGGGACGCGCGGACATCCAATCCTAGCCGCGCCGCCGACCGTCGCCGCGCGAGCTCGACGACGGCATCCCTTTTGACCTCGTCTCGCTCGTCCCGTACGCGCACCAGCTCCGCCTCACCACCGCGCACCTCCACGACCAGCAAGAACTCGACGCGCCGCACTCTTCCTCCTTCTTCGCGGAGCGGCGCCTTCCGCCGTCTTCATCGACGCCGGCCACCCTCCGTCGTCCTCCGCCGCCGTTGAGCCCAGGGTGAGAATCCCCATCCCCTCTTCTCTCTCCCTCACCTCTTCCCTTCCTCTCTTTCCGCTCGCGCACGACCACCCGCGCCGTGCGCCGCCGCCCGCCGCCACGCGACCTCGCCGCCGACCAACTTCCGGCAACGCCCGGCCAAGCCAGTGCGCGCCACACCATCGCCGCACCTCCCTGTACCTCCACAGGAGCACACACTAGTAGAAATTCCACACCCTCACCCTTTCCCCGTCGAGCGCCGCCGCGCCGCCTATCTCCGGCGAGCTCTCGCCGTCGCTCCACCGATCCCCGTCGTCGACATCTTCCACCCACAGCTCCGCCGTCACGCGCTCCACCGCCGCGACGAGATCCCGTCGCCTCTCTGCCCTCCTAGCCGCCGGCGGCGTAGATCCCGGCGACGCGCCGCGGCGCCCAGCCCGCTCCGCCGCTGCTGGCTGCGTCGCGCCGCCGCCGACGTGGCGAGCCACGTCATCGCGTGGGCCCCGCTTGACCCGGTCCGCCAGCCCAGTCAGCACCCCACCTCTCTCTTCCTTTCCATGCACCCGGTCCACATGAACCCAAGGCTCATGAGGCCCTCCGGCTCACAGTAGACCCGGTTCACAATTCTTTTCCTTTACAAAAATAAACCCAGAATTCCGGGAAAATCGCCAGCCCCTGCTCTTTTACAGATAAGCCCCTAATCTTTTATATAATTCTGTTTAGCCCCTGTCTTTTTACAGAAACACCCCTAGACTTATTACCTTTCAGTCCTTGTCTTTTTACACCAAGGCCCCTAAACTTTTCTATAATTACAGAGAGGTCCCTAGATCTTTTCTGTTCTTACAGATAAGTCCCTAGAACCTTTCTGTAATTATAAGTACGCCCCTGGAATCTTTAATTGCCCATATCTTTCCATCCGTAACCCCGTTTCGAGCGATTCTTGCGCTCACGCGTTCATAGAAACGCGTAGTACCTTTTGGTACTAATCTCAAAGCTCTAGATTATATCTACGAGCCATCAATACTCTAAATCCCACACTCTCTCGACAAGCTCATCATATGTCGTTGATCCCACGTGTCACGAATGCTCGCTCACCTTTAGCGTGACATTGAACTTAACCTATCATATTGTATCATTCCGTATCAAAGTATACAACCTCCGTTGTTCTCACCAAGCTCCAACGCTAACCAAGTTCAACTAATCTTAACCATTGTTGCCACCCACCTCCACCAAGTTCTATCAAAATTTATGCTGCTTTATTCATATCTGGTATTTCATTGGACTTATTGAAGTTACTATTCATTGCTATTTTAATCGCTACTTATTCTTAATCAATTAATTGTTTTATTTCCAACCGTGCATCATACCATGCATAATCACGTGCACGTACCACGGTTATGCGCTGCGCACATGACCAATAACTAGTAGCTTAGTCTTAGTAATTAATTTAGTAGGTTATATAATAGCTAACCACCATTAGGTACCATAATCTCTAGATAATAAGTAATTAAAGTGACACACCTTGCACTTGTACATGTGTCGCATGAACCTTCATATAGTTTACTACCTATATGAAGACTTAGTGCCACAAAGGTACAAAGAACACGTACACACACGGTCCTCACCTTCACATACACTCATGCATTTCTCTGTTTAGCATCCCTCATTACATAAAAGCCCTAGTGCTTGAAACATCACTCCTAATAGTCTTAAGATAATAAAATCTTCCTAAAGTAAAACCTATTGCATCATACATGATTTATGCCTCTTATCCTTCTTCGGTGTTCTATCGGTTCTTATTGGAGTTAATTAGATCTTAATTGGCTTTTTCGATCTTTATTTCTTTTGCGGTAGTTTGTTTATACGTTGTGTTCCTATGCGCTAGCTTACACGAGATCCGAGGAAGAGCCAGAAGAATTCAAGGAAGATCAAGAAGATCCAAGCTGCAAGGACGACCCGAAGGAGCCGAGCCCAAGGACGAGTCAGAAGATACAAGCTTTTAGGAAGGACTTGAAGATATCGACTTCGACAGAAGAATCTGAAGACCAGGTATTGGAAGATTAGGATAGCGTTTTCAGGCAAGCTCTACTTCTCCTTGATCATGATTGAACCTACTGTTTTCGCAATGCACCTATATGACCTGCTCTCGTATTATGCATTACTTGTTATTTTACTGCTTGTGTAGCTATAATCCTACTTGCTTATTGATATTGATGTCTGTTACTTAGACGTTAATATCTTAATCCTTGTTTACCCTTGTATACCTGTCACCTTGATAACCCTAGGATAGTTCCATCATTTCTATGATGGCACGACCACCTTGCTATTAAATATGCTTAGGACCCCGCAATGTTTCTACATTGCCACACCTTCTCACATGCGTACTTTTATAAATGTGTTAAATGAGTTTGGTGGTGTGTGTGATACTTGGGTTGGGAATAGCACAACTGTGTTAGGTGATGACGATGATGATGACGGTGATGATGGGATGGGTTGGATTGCGGGCAAGGCCACTAGTGAGATGTGATGGTGTGATAGTCCCCTAGTGTGGGAAACCTGGTGCTTGCCCGGCCACATAAGGACCGGTTCTGACGCCCGTTAACATAATGATTTCTCGTACAACCACGGAACCTGTATGGGAAGGACTTACCCTACCTTCTTGGTACTCTTGCATTTCCATCTGGAGGCCGGTAGAGGCAACGGAAGCTCAGGAACAGGCCCGGGAAACGTACCCGTGGTCTGGTTGCGGAACCCGCTGTTTGTCTCGGGAACCCATTGTCGGTACATGGGAAAGCCGCCCGTCCTGTTGTGTGTCTCAGGATCCTGCAAGTAATGCAGGAGCACGACATACCTGTTATAGGTGTTGTGCCTTAGTGTGACCTTTCATGTCACAAGCCCCTGAGTTGGATTCCGTGGTGGACTTGTGAGACTACTCGGAGAAGATGGACTAAGCGTTGCGTACCCCCTTGCAAAGGGTGCGTAGCCCGTGGGAAAAGATGTACAACCTCTGCAGAGTGTAAAATTCATCCGGATGGACGTTGTCACGGCATATGACACATTATTGTGGCGCACGTTGGATTAGCCACCTCTCTTATCCCTTGGAGTGTGAGTGGGTTGTAGTCGACCCGTGTTTTGGAAGTGATGGCATGGATGCCGGGTCAGTATGACCCTTGAGGTCAGAAGGCCCAACTAAAACTTGGGAACTGGCGGGAATGTTACATACTCCCCCAGGGCCAACCAATTAAAATATTGACAATCAACTCCCTGTTTTGTCTATGACTCCTTCACTTGCTTTAGTGAACCCTGCATAAAGCTTGCTTACTGCAAATGAACCATTTAGCCTATTCCTTGCTAAGTCCAAATATTGCATGTATATATACCCTTGAGTAGTGTAGGGCTTGCTGAGTACCTTATGTACTCACGCGTTTGCGATTGTTGGTTTAGTAGGAGAAGACTTCGTAGAAGACGGCGACGATTTGGTTTTCAGTTCTACTTCTCAAGTCTGCTTGTGGCTTTGGGCCAAGGTCTTCCGCTGTCTGCTTCACCGTTAGTTGGTTGGAAGGACTTGGATAGTTATGAATCCTTGTCGCACCACCACTAAGGGTCCTATATCAGGTATTATGCTTATTTACCTATTCGAAGTATGCTTTTGATTATCATATCTGTGTTCTTGTGCGTATCAGCTACTGATCCAGGGACTGATACAGGATGCACAACATATTCCAGAAATGGGGTATGACATTATAGGTGACCGGTTGGAGTAAGGAACCGCTACCACCGTGGCCCCTTAGCTTCAAGTGAGGGTTCAAGCTCTATTTTTTTAGATAAAGAGAAATTTATTGCATCAAGCAAATGAAAACATTCCAGCCTCCATGATCACGGGTGAGGGTTTCTTCATTTAGATACGACTGCTCTAGGTCATGGACAGGGTGAAAATGAGCAAGAAGTTCGATTCCAGTGCCTAATTTGGCCAAAGAGAAAAAGGAAATGGGATTCTAGAGGGACAATGTTGATATGTGATGACTGATGATGGAATCATCGATGGTGTTGTGTGCAAGCGTTCTTTGCTAATGTTGTTTTGTGGATGGATCCCTTCAGGGATAGTGCTAGATGAATTATCCTGCGGACGACCGCGGGAGACAGAAGGGGATAAGTGAACTCTAGCAGTTCCCGATCCCACATGGCGACATCCAATAGTAAGAAAAAAACTATCATATGGGGGACGTAGAGGCCATGCTCCGGTTGTTCCCCAATCGCAACCTCTCCTTTTCTCCATCCCACTATAGTGAAATCGCTCCTCCACCGTTATTCGTTGGCGCGAAATGTTCCCGCCGGTACTCCTCCCTCTCTCTCGCTCGCCAGCTCACCGCCACCAATCGTAATAAGTCCACGCCCCCAGCCACGACATCAGAAACAGGAGTGACTCCGGAAGTCCGGAGGCTCCACGCGGTGGTTAGCCTGTCCTCCTCGCCTCCGATGGCCTCTTTGTCAGCAGAGATGGTGGTCCGCAGTGGCGGAGCGTGCAACCAAACTGAGGGGGGCCAATTGCTACAGTACAAAGACGAACGCCGGAGGCGAGGACACAAACGCCTGAGCTATCACCGACGGCGCCGCTGCTTTTCTGCTTGAATCAACCGACTAGCTCAAAAGCTCGCAGCTCTGCACGTATCTCGCTGAGCCATGCACACAGCAGGCCAAGCTTCTGCCGCTTAGATTGAATTGTATGCATTGTTTTGACCAAGCATCCATGTGAGGACGGCAATAGCAGCTGTTATCCAACTGGGCAGGTGAAAGCTGAAGAGAGCACTTGAGAATTTTGCAGCGGGGAAGGGGGGGCCGGAGCCCTCTTTCGCCAACACTACGCTCCGCCGGTGGTGATCCGGTATCCGAGAGTTCATCTTGCTCTTTCTCAGGACTAAGTTTAGGTTTTCTCACGACGTCATTTTCAACAGCGGTTATTAGGGTCAGGATTTGTGACATCCCAGATGTCTCCTTTATTTTTTTTCTATTCTGCTAGAACATCGAGTTGAGTTGAGCGCCTGAAGAATTCAAAATGTTCTATAAAACAATTGATGAAAATAAGAAAACAATGCAAATTTAATTGAAATTTAAAAAAAAAAGAAGTTCAAAAATTTGAACATAACAATGTGTAATCAAAAATTTTGGGAAATATGAAAGCTAAATAAAAATCTACTAAAAATCCCAGAAACAATTGAATTTTGGAACTTATTCAAATAAGTGAGACAAGTTTAAATTTTAAACAAATTGTTTGAAATTCATATTTAAATTCCTGAAAGTTTACATCAAACAAAGCTGAAATTTGCCTTGTACGCATATCTAGGAGTCTCCAGTAAAAATCTGGAGAATTGTAACCTTTGTTTAACCCTTCAATTAGTATTTACATGATAGGAAGAAAATTCAAACAAAAATAAAAACGAGTGGGACCCACACGTCAGCCATACAACCCCTGATCGTTCTTCTCCCTCTGCTCGGCCGAGAAGCATCGCATGCACGCCACCGAGCTGCCTGCGTGCTTGCCTGTCTCAATCCCACCCTGACCTCGCTAGAAATCGGTCGCCCGACGTCTCTTCCTCGCTCTTCCTCATCCACTCTGTCTCTTCGTGCAGTATCTCGCTCTGTAGACCATGAGCAAGCCGCCATGACCGCCACCCACTGAGCTTCCTCGCCCCGCCGTCTCCGTTCGTCCCAACCCGAGCTCAAGGGTGCAAAAGCTTCGCCAAGACCTCCTCTGTCCATCCCCGCAGCATATTGTCGTCGTCCCCAAGTCTTTTGGCCGGAATCGGCGTTCTTCTCCGACGAGCCGCCGCTAACCCTAGCGGGTTCATCGCCGGAATTCGTCGCTCTCGGTGAGCCATGATTCAATTCCATCTAGTGGCTTGATCTTCACCTTGTAGCGCACCTCTTGACCGAGTTTCGCTTTGGTTGCCGCAGTGGATAGCTCGCTGTCCTCTCGCCGCCATCCGCCGCCGAACCGACGCCCTACGCTCCGCTCTCGCACGGTGCCAATCCGCCACAGTGAGCTTTTCTCCTCGTCGTCTCGAGCAGCATGTTGTCTAGGGTTCACTGATGGTGTAGGTGTTAGATTTGCACGTCCTCGTCCACTCCTCGTCGCCGGCGAGCCTCGCCAAGGCATCGCCGCCGTGCGTGCCGAGCGCTCCCCTGTTTTATATGAACGGGTGGCACTTTCGTAAATAAGTGAAACTTGTTCAAAAATCATTCAAACTTCAAAAATCGATAACTGAAGTTTTAGATGTCCAAAAATTTCAAACTAAATTTTGTTGTGTTCCTCTTGCTTAGCTCTGTCTAGTGGTACCCTAGTTGATCTTTGTTCCTGTGTAGTTTTTCCTGGATAATTGCTTTAAGCTAAACCTTAAATAATTCATAGCAATGAATTTAGGTACGGTAAAAATGCAAACTCAAGTTTGTTAGAACCCATGTGATACCCTCTGACCAGTAGTACAGTCCATAACCCCTGGTTCTGTAAGGTAAACTCTGTATGAATTTTGCAAGCTATACACCAAATAAATCATAGTAAATTAAGTATAAGTCATAAAAATGTGAACTAGGGCTTCATCTTCTCCTTTTGAGATGCCCTGTTCATAGAGATGAACCATGATAGTTGTTTCTGTAAGAAACTTTAACTATGAATTTCTCTTTGATAAACTTGTCATCTTTTTAATAAATAATCTAGTCACCAAATTACCTTGAGCTTGTGCATGCATGTTGAATAGGTGAACACCTTTCACCATGATTTTGGGTTTGACCAGAAACAATTTTAGAATTTATTAACATAATTTATGAGCTCAATTGTGATAATTTGAACAAATTACTTAATAAGATAACAATGCTTCATGGGAGTCAATGAAGGAAATACTTCAGACGAAAGTAATAAACAATTCTAACATATTCAGAACTGTACCTCACATTTCAAATGTGAAACCAAGTCATTCTCATTGCATCACATATTGGTTTATATTCTCTTTGCATTTTCATCCAATTGACATATACCATATTCTAGGGAAACGACCAAGAGGAGGATATTCAACAGGACCATTCTACTCAGGATCCAGAAGTTGAAGTTACTAACTTAGCTGTTAAGAATCAAGGCAAGCCCCGGTTTCATTCCAAACCCTTCTTTACAACTTTTGATTTCTAGAGAATAATTGCTAGAGTGTCTAGGATGATTGTGCACTTAGGTTAGTGGAGTTGATGTGAAACCCACCTGCATGATATCCAAATATCCTATGTTTCTATGTCTCTATCCTGGTTAGCTCGTTAGCTTCTGCTACGCTTAAGTCAAATGTTTAGTATCGACAAGATTTATTAGGTTGTTGATGATTAAATTTGACTCACTAAAGCTGAAGATAACAATGAGTTTACGTTATTTGTTGAGACCGGGCAGGGGCATTGCATGTGTAGGATGGATTGGGAAGTCTGGGACTTCACGGTGGTAGCCCTGCCTAGTCGATTAAGGACCGATTCGTTGTTGGTCCTCTTGATCAAGCATTGAACAGTACCGAGTGCATACTAGTGCTATGGGAGCTAGTAAACTGACGTAGCATGTATGGTGGCAAGGTGGTACGGTACCCGGTACAGGTGTATTGGGCAGGTTCAGACCATGGGAGGTACGAGGTACCGTTGGTGGGACGGCTGCCCAATCTCTGAGACTGGACCCGTGCTGATTGTTTACTGTCTTGCGAAAGGTTGCCGTATATGACCATCTAGAGTGGTGCGTATACGTCGTGTATCTCGGGTTTCCGCCAGCTGGTGTAAATCGATTGCAATCGCTGTCCCTCGCAGTAATGAGTACCCGCTTGTGAATTGCGCCTTCACGTAGCACACATGGTACTTGCTTATGATGATGTATATTGATGATATATGCAGTTGCCATATGGATTGTTGCTCCTGATTACTTATGATTATCTTACAGATTGTTACTTGTCTTTACTTGGTTTACTTTCAGCTATGCTCACATATGTTCCTGTTTAAAGAACTAAAAGTTGACTAAAATCTAGTTAGCAATGATTAGTGCTTAGTGCGAGTCTTTTAAATTCAGCCATCCTATTGTGAGCCTTGGCATGTTTAGGAGTCAATTTGACGGGTAAGACTTGCTGAGTAATTAGTACTCAGGATTTGTGCCTATGTGGTTTTCAGGTAGTGGAGATATTACTTTGCTTGATGGATGTGCAAGTTCCAGAGTCTCGCCGCTGCAATGATTGTGTTGGCTGCTAGAGTGGTAATCCGTACGGGCTCGGTTATTACTACTGCTGTACCGTTAAGAGTTAGATGTAGCTCTCGTGTATCTTTCGTATTTTTGAACTTATCGTTTATCGCTTTCACTAAATTTTGAACTTCCGCTGTACTCTGAACATAACTTGTAAGTGTTTTGCAAACTTGTCGTTCGCTTCCGCTGTATCTTGAGACTTATTTATGTAATATTAATGTAAAATATGGATCGAGTGCTTGTATTATCTCGTGTCTGCTTAAACAGCACCGTGGGACAAAGATCCTGTGGATCAGACTGTTAGAGGATTCATCTAGTGGTCCGATCAAAAAAGGACGGCGACGGCGGTGCAGCGTCGTCAAGTTCATCAGCATAGAGCAACAAAGGACGAGATGTCCCGATGGCGACGGCGAGACGAAGGCGCCATATCATCGATAGAGAGTAAGGTACTCTGGTTCCTTCTTTATGTTGTCGTGGTTCTTCGTAGCCATGTCTGTGGGCTGATGAGATTTTCGTTTTCGTTGACATCCATTTAGATGTTGATCGAATTTGTGTTCTCCATGACAAATTTTGTGAAGGAGGAGAAGATGAATTCGACGACGGCAAATTCATCGTGTTTGTGTGTGAAAGTAGCGGACTACCTGTTTTTTGCGAAAGGAATATGTGTTTTAGTTTCCCCTCGTCGAAGATGAGGACGTATAATACGTTCTCGAAAGAGATGTGGATGATGGTGAGATGACCGTATTCGCTCAGATTGGAGTTTTCATCCATGACATACACATCTAAGATCTATATAGGATGGTGATCCTAGATGATGAAATTTTCTGCTCTTTTAAAATTTATTGTCAATAAAGTTGATGTTGTCTGAACTGATTTTGTAATCCACGAATGTTATAAGCTTTATTAATATCAATGAAAAAGTCACTCCTCCGTTGCAGCTATCATCTCCTCGCCGCCGGTACATGGTCACGTCGAGGTCGCCCGCCCGCCCTTGAGCCGATTTGGGCATTGCGCCGCCCAAGTTGGGGGCACCATGAATCCTGACGGGGCCGACATGGAGGTTCCCTCCAATCTCCCTCCACCCCCTCTGGGCCGTGCTCGCCGCTCAAGAGTTGCCACACGGGGCCGCCCTCTGTCAAGATCTTTGCATTTAGCCTTGGTTTTGCTTTTACCCAAATAACATGATAAGAAAGGGCTTCACCGAAATAACATGACAAGGACGGGCTTCGCTGTTTTGCCATTATAACCACTCCCTCTCCGTTTCTTTACCATTGCTATATGTTACTAGTATCGTACATGCGGCATCCGCATACAAAGATTTACTAATATATTTATGTTGATAAAAAGGGTTGATAATAGATCTCATCAAATGATAAACATTTCATAGTAGGACAAATTTTACAATAATATCTTTAAAAACTAAGCAAAAGTCCAATGATAAAAAGCAACTTGTGGTGTTCTGACAACCACTACAAGGTTTTTATTCTTCAGCCTTCTTTTTGAGTGGTCGACAGTGTTTCTTGTACACATGAATGTATTTTCCTACTGTTTTAACTCATTAGCAACAACATTATAAATAGAGGGGCAGAATCAGGAGCAGAATCTGTTTTTGGAGGAGCAGCAACTGTGCCAAACGAGCCCAAATCCTCCTTTCCCACCGTAACAAGCAGCTCAACTAGGGACCAAATTGCCGGAAACCACAGGGCCCTCCACGCAACAAACTGGCGCTCTCCGCTCTATATCCGGCGGTGGCTGGCTCCTGTTACCTTTATAAATAGAGGTCCAACCTTTCCGGAACACACAACGAGACCCTCAAACATTTCCTCTCCACACCTTCGTTCTCGTAGAATTCGCAAACCAGCCCTCACCGCTCCCCGTTCCGTCAGGTCTTTCCCGCCACGATGGCCTCCGGTTCAGGGAAGGACCAAGACGCCCTCCAAGACCCGGTCTATGGACCGCTCAAGGAGTCCATCGACGCCATCGCCGCCGCCGCGCAGGCGGTTCCGCGTCCCCCTGCTCCACAGGCCGAGGACCTCCATGAGCGACCTGGCGACGGAGGAGGGAGCCCCTCCCCGGACGCCGCGGCGAAGGCGGAGGCAGCGGCAGCGGCCGCAGCCGACCGGAAGGGCAAGAAGGTCGCGGCTACTTCTCCTTCCTCGCCTTCTTCCCCGTCATGGTCCGCGGGCAGCATCTCCCGGCCTGCCGCTCCCGTCGAATCCGTCTCTGTGGGAGAGGACTCGAGCTTCGCCTTGGCGGTGGACAGCCGCAGGGAGGCGACGGTCTCATGGAAGGAGCCGCTGGTGGGAGAGATCGTGGCGGTGCCGAAGGTGGTGAGGCCGATCGATCTGAAGAACGTATTCGACACCTTGCTGCAAGAGCAGAAGGCGATCAAGGATCCGGAGCGGAGATTGGCGGCGGAGGAGCAAGAGAAGGGGCAGGTACGGTTTCTTGGAGATTCGTAGTGCGTTCTTGGGTGATTCTTGATTTGCTCGTGGTTTGGGGGGTCTCAATCCTGTCATTCGGGCGAAATCTTGGGGAAGATTGGTGTGGTGGTGCCAAGAAACCTGTTTGGCATTTTTTGTTACATAGCCAGTTCGGTTTCTTGGAGAATCCGATTGCATTCTAGTGCGTTTCTTGCGATTTCGGAATCCCACTTCTCAGGACCCTGTCGTTTGTGCAAAATCTTGCACATTTTTAGTGCACTGGAGCCGAGAAACTGCGTATCATTCTTGAGAAAGAGCAGATGTGTCTTCTTAGAGGGAGTGCGTTCTTGAGGGGTTCTTGCTTGTTTGTGAGTAAGGGGTTTAGCACATGTCGTTCTTGCCTAATCTTGGGGATATTTAGTCCCCTGGAGATGAGAAATTGCATAGCATTCTAGAGTAGGGAACAGGTTTCGCTTCTTGGAATTATCAGAGTGCATTCTTGCTTGTTTGTGACTTGAAAATCTGAGGATTCTGTGATTCATGTGGGAATAGTGGGGATGCTTAGCGCACTGCAGGCAAGAAACCGTGAAACATCCTAGATTAGGGGCCAAATCCGTTTGCGAGTGCTAGGGCCAATTTCTGCTGCATTTCTTAGAGTAGCAACGGTCTTGTAGTGATTTCGGGTTCACATTGTTCTGTTGAGGATGCTGCCACGTTCTTCTTTGCACTGTAAACTGCAATGCCTGTCATGTGTTGATGAGAATCCCTGGAGCCAAAGGACTAGGCTTTCATTTTTAATGAATGTTCTTAGGAAGTTTCTGCATGCCAACTTGAGGTAGCAGAACTGGATTTAGTTCCCATAGAACTTTGATCAGTTACACAAAGTTATTGACACACATGCACTGGGTTTAGCATTTGGCTTATTGCTTGTTGATGTTTCTCGGAAGCACTAAACTATTTTCCTTAGTTTAGTGAGGTTTAGTTTTTGTGATTTTCTGTTCCCATGGATGATTAAGACTTTGATGTTAATTTTGTTGAGCAGGTGAAACCACTGATACTATGGCGTAGAAAGAAGAATTCACTCTGGGACAAAGTTAAATGTGGCTTGATGAACATGGTACAGCCTGAATATTTCAACCTCTCTATGTCGATTCATGGATAGTGCGTGCATTCTTGTGATAATCTTTTGTGATTTATATCTGGAATTGGATTTTAGCATTTCTGTTTATCAATGCTCATATAAAATCTTGAGATTATCAAGTGTAATATAGTCAACAAAAAATGTTCAAATGATGTGGCATCTTAGGATAGAGATGAAAGCTTTGGCCAAAGTGATGGAACTGTGAATTCCTGTTTTGCATACATTTAGCAGTTCTTGACTTCTTGTAGGCTATGACATGATCAGATCTGAAATTTTAGCACCCAAAAAGAAAATGTTCTTGTGATATGTTGAATTTTTGGATGTGCCAAGGTATTCTTGCATACACTGGATTTTTCTAGTAATACTGTTTAGGTAATTCCATTCCATCTTCCCTTGTTTTCTAGTGTGACCTTTTTATGCCGTGTTAGTTATGTTCTGTTCTGTTGCTATTAAATTTGTCAGTAATGTGAACTTTAACCCATCTTCTTCATTGCAACAGATTTTAAAGAGGATAGGAAGGCAAATGTGTCACTCTGATCTAAATTCCACATTTCCTCATGTGGATGAGCTGGTACGACCCGGTCTTCTATTACGTTTATTCTATAACTGTAGTACTGGATTGTGATGGGACTATAACCCGCCTTTTGTGACCGTTAAAATATGGGAAGTGTATCACCTTCTTCCTTTATGAACAACAACAGGTCAATATCAAACTAGGAACTATGTTTTTCTGTGGTTGAAAGCATTTTCTTAAAATAAGAAACCTGAAAACCATTAAACATGATAAAGGTTCTAGCATATTTTAGATGTGTTGCTCCATGTCAGGTCAGATTGTCAGAATGATCGGAATGCCTTTATTCATATGTTTTGGCGCAGGTAATCCCCATGACTGGGATGATTCAGCATTATGAGCTTCTTGAAAAGGTTGTCGGAAAAGGAGTAATAATGAATTCAAATGCTCTGCTCCTTTGTCATTCCTATGATGGATTTCGGCCAGTGCTTGGACACGGAGAGTGTTTCTACAGGAGTTTCATATTTTCCTACCTCGTACGTGCCGTGCCCTCTTTTCCTTAAATAGGATGTGTTTAAATGCTAACTTGCTATTTAAAACCATTGTAAAACAGGAGCAAATTCTTGATAGGGAGGACGAACATGAGGAATACCGTCTCCTCGCTGCTGTTAAAGAAGTGGCTAGACAGTATGAGAGGCTTGGATGGACTTCCGAATTTTCCAACTGCCGCAAGGTAGCACTCACCTTCTCGACACCTGGCATTTCTGAGATAAAAGTTGTGTATTTATGCCGCTCAAGCTAGCTCTGGTATCTCAGTTTCCTTATTTATTATTTGCAGGATATGCACAACTGTTTTAAAGTATATTTGCATGCTGGCATGTGCCACTGGTATAAATTCAAACTAAAATATGTTGTAACTTGAAGAATTAAATTGTAGTATGCTTGGGATAAAAAGGCTTTGTTGTTGTTGTTGTTGATAATTTCAGTTTCACAGAACGCAATTAATGTGTTGGCCCCCATTTCTTAATTCACACGTCTTACTTACACAGATATGCACTTATCGTGCTGCTTCTTGGTGTTCTGATCTCAAATCACAAATGCTTTCTTTTGTGAATATTTTCTTTCTTAACTATTACCATCTTATATTGGGTATTTACTGATTAAAGCTTCTCAGATGAGTTTGCCCTTGTTGTATTTGTTCATACATGTAACACACAATCAGTATTGGGTAATAATTACTGTAACAAACAGTACAATTTACAGAAATGCCAGATTTATGTAATGACTAATCTGATTGTTTCAGGCGTTTGAGAAGATGATAAAGAAAGTAAAGAGATGGAAGGTTTACAGCAAATGGAAGCATGTACCAACGACTAGCAGGTTTTCTATATGTTTCATCACTTCAGTCTTTTCTTAGTATCTATGGCAGAAACATTGGATCTGATTTGAGCAGCACTGTTCTCAGCTATCGCAAACAAAAGCTTCTTGATTTCTTCAACGGGTGGGACACGACGAGAGACAGTGAGTAAAACATCCCCTTCAGCCAAATCATTCGTTCCTCCTCTTCATCCTATTTCATAGTTTTTCCAACACATTTTGTTTTGTCAGTTTTTGTTTTCCTCAGATTGGTAGCAGCTATCTGGATATGCTCGCACTGGGAAGAGTACGAACCACGTGTTGCTGGCCTCAGAGAATATTACACTCTAAGAGATGTCAGTATCAAATCTAGTTTACGTAGCATTACATATTCTGAACTGCCATTGGCAATAATTTTAACGAGACCTTTCTTTTTCTCTGAAAACAGTGGTGCTTTCAAGAAGTTATCCCGGAGAAGATCTACATGGACCATATTCAGATGACGGCGTTGGTAACAGCACTTGGGGTGCCCCTGCGAGTGGAGAACCTCTTTCAAGGAGATGGTCAAGACCTCTACACTGGCCAAGACCCTGAAGACAATATGCCAAGAAGTACATGTTGGCCGCATCTTCATCGTCAGCTACCCCCTAATCATAGAGTGCCGCGTGTGACCGTGCTGCTCACAAATGGCCATTACGACATCATCTACCCCCAGCGCAATGAGGAGACAGGCCTTGGAGAGAGCTCCACTGCCACAGCTAAGAGCTCCTGTCTACTCATGGTAAGTTCTCACCGTCAGCACATGTCATTTTAACTGAAACAAACCTTGGATTTTTGCAAATCTCATGGTGCACAATAGTGTGAAAAAAAATACAATGCAGGTGCCATTTGATGGAAATGAGTATTATACACCTGGTTATTATTGTTTGACTGTCATTAAACGATCATATAATTGTTCTTTCTGAATTTCTGGCATTTATGACTGAGTTCTTATTTTGCTTTATGTTTCTTGTTATTTGTTGATTGATCGAAAGTTGAAGAGGAATCTTCATGACAAGGCATCAGCGTTACTGGAGCCCGCAGAGGCCGGGGAGGATGTTTGGCTCACCAGCAAGGGGGTTATGGGACTAGTTGTCTCGTGCTTTTGGAAGACAATTGCTAGGTGGTCTTTTGAACTGCTCTATGGCTGCCAACAAATCCCCATGACACCGAAACCAGGATTTAGCTGGTTACCTGTGATGGGGCCTCCCATCATAAATACCGACTGTAAGTTCGCTAGTTTTATTTTACACTTATGTTGCACGCTTGCCTTGCTTAATTGTTACTCCCAAAGTAACTTTTTTTTTTTTTTTGCAGCAAGCTGTACCATTTCAGCTTGTTGCATGTGTATTGTTGCGCAGCACAGGTTAATGTTTGAGCGGTTGCATGGGAAAGGGTCATTCCCATGCAATGCCGTATACCCCCAAAGACTTAAGATGCTGTGCATTAAGCGGAGGGTCTGGAATACCAGGAATGGTGGGAGCATACAGGGTGTTCTGCGAGTAATTCATGAGATGGGAGGGGTGCAGTCAAAACGAGGAACTCATCCTGTTCTACTTCCAATAGACGGGTATGAGTTTATCGAGGCAGATCGGCATCTGGAAGAGATTCGCATATGTCAACTTATATATGCTCACGGTCCTGTAATTGGATCTCTTTGGGCTAAACACCACTTGTGGGAATCTTGTATCGGTGACAAGGTTTACCCAGGATGTCCCAAGGAATGTCAGAAACCTGGTTCAGGATCTTTCCACGCAGTCGTGTGCTTCGGGTATATGTTTGTACCAGGCATGGAGTTATGGATTCATGTGATGGATAACCATTCCGAAGATGGTCCTCTGCGCTGGGTTCTCTTTCAAGCTTTTCGATTCTTTATCCTTCCAATTGTGGAGAATGCTATTAAGCCAGAGAAGTTGATGAGAAAGAGGAGAAGAAAGAAAAGAATTCATCTTTTATCCATCCTATGGAGAAACTTGAAGCTTTGGATGATAAAGAGAGAAGCAAGAAGGTATTACCTTCTCAAGAGTCAGACAATGCTGGGAGAGAGCTCCGCTGCCACTGATCAGTGTTCAAGTCGACAGGTTGCTTAACTGCTATTATGTCTCTCTATTATTAACAGAAGCTGAATTTTAGGGCACGCCAATTCTTTTATATTGCTATGTAATACTGTTTAGATAACTCCAATCCATTTTCCCTTGTTCCCTAATGTGACCTTTTTTATGACAATGTTAATTCGATTCTGTTGCTAATAAATCTGGCTAATGTGAACTTGAACCCATCTTCTTCATTGCAATAGGTTTTGCGGAGGATAAGAAGGCATATGCATCACTCCAATCCAAATTTCACATTTCCTCATGTGAATGAGCTGGTAAGTCTCTGTCTACTATTGCGTTTCACTTTCTTCTATAACTGTAGTACTGGATAGTGATGGTACCATAATCTTCCTTGTATGACTGTTGAAATACGGGAAGTGTGGTGTATCACGTTATTTCTTTAATAAACAACAACATGCCATTATCAATGTAGAAATTATATTTATCAGCTCTTTAAAGCATTTTCGTAAATGATATTTCGAAAAAAACATTTTCGTAAACTAAGAAACCTGAAAGCTGAAAAATATGATAAAATTTCCATCTCACTTTCGATATGTTGCTCCATGTCAGGTCAGAATGATTGTAATGCCTTTATTGATACATTTTGGCGCAGGTAATGCCCATGACTGGGAATGGGTTGATTGAGCATTATCACCTGCTTGAAAGGGTTGTCGGAGAAGGAGTAAAAATGAGTTCAAATGCTCTGCTCCTTCGTCGTTTCTATTCAGGATTTAGGCCAGTGCTTGGAGATGGAGAGTGTTTCTACAGAAGCTTCATATTTTCCTACCTCGTATGTCTTGTGCCCCTTTTTTCTTTAACATAGGATGCACTTTTAAATGCTAACTTGTTATTTTAAACAATTGTAAAACAGGAGCAAGTTCTTGATAGGGAGGACAAACATGAGGAGCGCCGTCTCCTCGCTGCTGTTACAGAAGTTGCTAGACAACATGAGCTCCTTGGATGGACTTCCAAATTTTCCAACAGCTGCAAGGTAGCTCTTACCTTGTCCACACCTGGCATTTCTGAGATAAAAATTGCTTATTTATGCACCTCAAGCTAGATCTGGTATCTCACTTTCTTTATTTATATTATTTGCAAAATATGCACAACTGTTCTAAAGTATAGTAGTTGCATGCTGGCATGTGCTGTTGACATAAATTCAAACTAAAATGTGATTGTAGTAAAAACTATCTTGAGATAAGTTCACTTTCACAGAATGCTACTAATGAGTTAGCCCCCATTTCTTCCACTCGTTTTTTCAATAAGAGAATCAAAATCAATAATTCACACGTCATACTTACGTGGATACTCACTTGTCGTACTGCTTCCTGGTGTGATCATCTGATCCCAAATCACAAATGCTTTCTTTTGTGCTACTCCCTTATCAAATATTTTCTTTCTTCACTACTACCATCTTATAAGGGGTATTTACTGATTAAAGCTTCTCAGATGAGTGTTGCCATTGTCGGATTTGGGCATGTAACATGCAATTATTATTACGTAATAATTACTGTAACAAACAGCAAAACATACAGAAATGCCAGCTTTATGTAATGACTAATCTGATTGTTTCAGGCGTTTAAGAAGATGATAAAGAAAGTAAAGAGATGGAAGGGTTACCGCAGATGGAAGCGTGTACCAACGACTAGCAGGTTTTCGATATGTTTCATAACTGCAATCTTTTCTTAGTATCTATGGCAGAAACTTTGGATCTGATTTGAGCATGCACTGTTCTCAGCTATCGCAAACAAAAGCTTCTTGATTTCTTCAACGGGTGGGACACGACGAGAGACAGTGAGTAAAACATCCCCTTGAGCCAAAGCATTCGTTCCTCCTCTTCATCCTAGTTCATAGTTTTTCCAACACATTTTGTTTTGCCAGTTTTTGTTTTCCTCAGATTGGTAGCAGCTGTCTGGATATGCTCGCACCGGGAAGAGTACGAACCACGTGTTGTTGGCCTCAGAGAAGATTACACTCTAAGAGATGTCAGTATCAAATCTAGTTTACGTAGCACTACATAGTCTAAAGTGCCATTGGCAATAATTTTAACGCGACCTTTTTCTTTTCTCTGAAAACAGTGGTGCTTTCAAGAAGTAATCCCGGAGAAGATCTACACGGACCATATTCAGATGACAGCATTAGTAACAGCCCTTGGGGTGCCCCTGCGAGTGGAGAACCTATTTCAAGGAGATGGTCAAGACCTCTACACTGACCAAGACCCTGAAGACAATATGCCAAGAAGTACATGTTGGCCGCGTCATCGTCTGCCCCCTAATCATGTAGTGCCGCGTGTGACCGTGCTGTTCACAAATGGCCATTATGACATCATCTATCCCCGTGGTGGGGAGACAGGCCAGGGAGAGAGCTCCACTGCCACTGGTCAGACTCAGAGTTCAGCAAGCCGAGAGATTGTCCTGGAAAGGAGATCCTCTGGTGGGAGTAGTTCAAGTCTAGAGAATGATCAAGGTGGAAGATGAGTTCGACTGCTTCCATATGAGCCTAGCTAAGAGAGAGCATTGGTGACTGAAGTGTTATAGATAGAGAGTTAGACGTACTTGCTCGTTCTTCTGCTGGCACAAATGGCTGGTGCCACCTGGATGATCAGTAGCTGCCCCCTTTGTCTGAAAACTACTGGGGCAGGGAAGAGACCCTTGTTGTGTAGCTCGGTTTTAAGTCTTGACGCGATACCTTGATTCTTTTTGTGAATTTGGCCATATTATTGTGTACCCCTTTTTGAAACATCTGTGCCTTGTAATAGTTGGTATACAGAGAAACCGAATCATTCTTGTGTCTCTTTTTCTGATGGGCCTACATTCCTTGTGTCCTTTTTGCCTGCCTCTGTAGTTCGTTTTCTATGATCTCTAGCTATACATCAGCCTCATTCATCCTGAGATGTGTGACAACCTGGGAATCCATTTTGCCATGTTTTCTTCCTGATCTTGTGTGACAAACTGAGATGTGTAAAGCAAGTGTGCATCCCCATTCTAAAATGTTGGGCAAAATGGATTCCCAGTTTGGAATGTTGAAAAGGGGGTTGCTGATTGTCTGTGGTCGCCGCCATGCCTCACAAGTGCTAGAAGAAGCAGACGGCAGCGTGACTGCAGTCATCCCCTCGCACTAGTTCAGGTTGCTGTGCCTGGTGACTGTCTTTGTACAGTTTGGAGCAGAGTCACTGGTTTATGCTTGTCTTGGTGCAGGAACTTCATGTCTACTGAAAGTGACTGTAAGTGTGATAGAGAGTTAGACATACTATCACTTGCTCGTTCTTCTGTCGGCACAAACGGCTGGTGCCAATTGGATGACCAGTAGCTGCTCCCTTTGTGTTTCATTGGTTCTTTTGTGAATTGTGGCCACGTTTGAAATCTATTTGCCTCATCGTATTTGATGTATAGGGAAATCGAATCAGTGCTTAAGGGCCTACCGGTTTTCCTCTACCATTTTTCGAATCAGAGTCCTTGACGTTTCAAGAATTCCTCCGGGTACACAAACGGCCAAACCCGCCCAGCTTGATCAGCGCGCCGCCCACGAGGAGGATGTTGTCCAGATTGATGTGGCCGTAAGCGATCCCGGCGGCGAGCGCCTCCTCCGCCACGCACAGGAGCTGCAGCATGTACGCGGGCCCCCGCGTCAGCCGGCTCCGGTGGGTGGCGCCGCTGCCGACAAGCTCCATGACGACGAAAGGGTCCGCGGTCGTCAGCGGCGTCGTTGAGCTGGACAACCGACGGGACGGGTGGCCGTGGAGCGCGGAGAGGCAGCTCGTCTCGCCGCCGCGAACGCGCTTCATGGCCACCGTCTCGCCCGTGCACAGGTTGCTGCGCGCCTTCAACACCACGCCACGGTCGCCACGCCCGATCTCCTCGAGCAGCTCTTACTCGTAGCGCGCGTGCCCGCTTCTTGATTGCCGCCGCCTCCGTGTCGTCGTTGGACGCCGGTCGCCATGAGCGGAGACGATGGTAAGGGTCCTCGTCCGGCAAGTCAGATTGGGAGGCTGCTGCTCTCCTCGAACAAGACACAGAAGCATACCTGGATGGCGAACACACCACCTCTCGTAGCCGACGGCAGCAGAGCGGCCACCGCTCAACCGGCGACGCCTGCTTGATTATCGGTGCGCTGCGAACTGGCCGCCGCGTTCTAGGGACAAGTTGTCCGGGTCCATTTATACAATCCAAATGCTTCCGGTCTCCTCGTCCTCCGGTTCCAATCATGCAACGAACAAGATAGGCTCCTCCATGCAATGCAAGGACGAGTTCGCCATTGTCCACGCAAGGGACTCCAGCTGGTTCGATCGATTCGTTGCCAGCACGTACGTTTATATTCTGTTTGTTGGTGGGTGTTCCTTTCGCCTACGACATACGAGACGATGTTGATTCCTGCAATCCGAGAGAGCCATGCATCCTATTCGGTCTCACGTAGTAGACGATCCCCCTCTACATATACATGGATCCTCTATCAACCTCGATCGCCGGCCCACAATCAACAACCTTCTAACCCGTCGAAATCCCAACAAACAATCCCAATCGACATGGGCAATAAATCCCGTGCTCTTGGCCAGCTGCTTTCCTGTTTCTTTCCTCGCCGGCGCAGGGGCGACGCTGCCAAGGGGACGACGATAGAGGAGGAGAACCAGCCACAAGGAAACCCCGACGACGGCAGCGTCGTCTCTGTCGTCGTGTCGCTGCCGGACGACATCATCTTCTTCGACGTGCTGTCCAGGCTGCCGGTGAAGTCGCTGCACCGGTTCCGGTGCGTGTGCAGGGCCTGGCGCGCCCTCATCTCGGACGACGAACCTGCCTTCGCCGCCGCGCGCCGCCGCCGCGCCGCTCCCCTCGTGGTCGCCGTGTTCGGGAGCCCATACCCGATCGACAAGTTCCGCCCGTCCTGGGCGCCGCGTTATCCGCACGCGTCGTTCGAGCTGCGGGTCATCGACACGGCCGACGGCAGCGTCCTCACTCCTCAGGGCGGTCAAGGACGTCAAGAGCGCGAAGCTCTCTCGCGCCGCGCGCCTCGGCCTCGTCTACGTCGACCAAGGCGTGCACGGCGGCCGGGTGATCGACCCCGCGACGGGGCGGCTGGTCGCGGCGGTCGGCATACAGAATCCTCAAGGGTACCCCGTGGCCGACTCCGACGGCGCTCCGTACGACACCATGAGCCCTCGGCTGTGCCACTCCAGCTTCGGCCGCGCCGCTCCGTCCGGCGCGAACAAGGTCGTCCACCTCCGCGACGCGTCCACGGAGGAACGCGGCGAGACGCAGGTGTGCCTCGTCTCCGTGATCGGGGAGGAGCAGGAGCCCGTCGTCGTCAGGAGGCAGAGGCGGGAGCCCCCCTTCGTAACCTGTTGCTGCTCCAACTGCGCGGTCACGGTCGATGGCGTCGTCTACTTCCTGGATCGCGGCGCCCCCGCCCATGGCGCGCATCCACGAGGGCCTCCTTCTGGCTGGAACCGCATAGCCGTTTTCGATCTCGAGAGCGAAGAGTGGAAGACGACGATCGATGGCCCGCCCGTCGGGTGCCCGAACCCCGAGGAGAAATGGGAGATGGCTCTAGCGGAGCTCATCGAAGGCGCCTTGTGTGTGGTTCAAATCATAGGGCCTCGTCGCTCCCAAGGTGACCGTTGCGCGAGCGTATGGCGCCTTGTTGATTCCGTTTGGGTGAAAGAGTATGCGATACAAATGCCCAAACCTTGGATCATGTTTAGAGCAATCGAGATCTTGGGTGATGGACGAATATTGGCGTTGAATGGCTTCAAAGAAGATGATGACGAATATTTCCGCGATGCGCGGTGTGTCCTACAGCTTTATGATGCGAACACAGGAACTCTCACGGACCTGATGGAGATGACGCAGGATCTAAGAGGGCTTGTCACACTTTATACCGGGAGCTTCTTGTCTAATTCATCGACGCTTGCGGACTGTCCGGGGTGATCTCGCCGTGGGCGATCCCGGCGGCGTGCGCCTCGGCCGCGACGCGCAGGAGCTGCAGCATGTTCTCGTCCTCGGTCACTCGGTCAGGGCCCCCCGCGTCAGCCGGCTCCAGAGGCTGACGCCGCCGCCGATCAGCTCCATGACGACGAAAGGGTCCGCGGTTGTCAGGTCCTCAGTGGCGTCGCGTCGTTGAGCTGGACAACCGACGGGTGGCCTTGGAGCGCGGAGAGGCAGTTCGTGTCGCCGCCGCGGACGCGCTTCACATATGGCCCACCGTCTCTCGCCCGTGCACAGGTTGCGCGCCTCGAACACCACGCCGCGGTCGCCACGCCCGATCTCCTCGAGCAGCTCGTACTCGTAGCGTGCCCGCTTCTTGGTTCTGTAGTTCGTTTTCGATCTGAATCTGAATGTGCAGAGCTTGCGTGGACAAAATGGCAAACTTGTCCTTGTATATCCTCGTGTGTTGACGGTCTTGTTCGTGGAATGATCGGAACTTGAGGAAGAGGACACCGGTAGCGTCTCCACTCTCCATTGCGGTGGGACTCTGCTGCCGTCGGGCTTCGATTAGTCCGCTTCTGTCTTCTGTGTGTTGTTCGTGGACACGTTCGAGTAGCAGCAGCCTCTGAACCTGTGAACCGGAGCCTACGTCAACTACCTGCGATACACAATTTTGTCATCGTGATATACCGTATTTTCTTCTCTTTGCCTGCGACACTGTCGACGACATCAGCTTTCCAGATTGAACGCTTCCTGCAAACATATCGTCGTCTCGATCTGCAAGCGGTGTGCGACAGTGTTAGGGGTTATTGGAATCAAATTGAATGAAGAGAATCACGGCAACTCCTTTGGAGATGCCTGAACATTTTATTGCATAGAACCATATACACATGTACAAGGTTTGAAAAAGATTGCATCCAGCTGAACAGGGGATTTTCGCTCCACTGAAGCATGAGATCCCGATCAGTTTATTGTTGCGCCTGTGAGACCATATCTTCCTTGCATCTTCCTTGCATCTAGCAACAACAAGCGAGCTTGCTTCATCTTCATGTCTGAAAATCTTGGTGCTTCGACTCTTCAGTCGTGTGTATATCGACACTTCCTTCCAAATGTTCCATAGAAAGGCAGTAATAACAACAGCTGACAGATTTTCGCTTTAGTGATAGCAACGGTCCCTGAATACTCCATATATCTTCCACACATAAAGCTTGTAGAGCTTCAGGCAGGCCAAATGAAAGCTTTGTGCTCGAGGAAGTGATGAAAAGGTGGATAATTAATGTCTTCATTTGGGGCTTTTGATTGAACCTTAGATAACCGGAGGCAACTTTCATTCTGCTAGACATGAATTAACCATTTTATATGTTAGGATAAGGAAATGCTTGGTTTGTATCCTATGTAGCCCCGCTCATGCTTGACCATTACGAAACGTTGATAGCAAGGCTATATATCTGATACATGGCACACTACGTTGCTTGGCAAAATCCCAGGACACAACGAGGCAGGCTATACCCCTTCTCTGAGTTACCGGACGTTTGCGCCTACAAAGATGAAGTAAGCTCTCTGCTCATAATTATAAAGCCATATTTTTACAAGGGAAAAACTTCAATTGTGACATTGGACAAATTTATCTTACAATAATCATGGAAAACTAGTATTATATTTAAAATGTGAAACTACTGATAATGCTTTTGGACAGCAAACATGAATATAAGCGAATGTTGGTCAAAACTAATGAGCATTGACCATTTCTATTAAAATAATGCGCCTACTGAAGTGGTCAGGCGGTCAATTAATGGGATGAAAATGGCAATGGGATTGACTTGGGTAGTTTGAAATTCCTGATCCATGCATATTCGCTCGCACATACGCTCCACTCTTCTCTAGATATCTCCATTCCCCCATGCCATGTGCTATATATGATTCTATGTACATGTGTTGTAACCATTATTTGTAGGAATCACTTTTTTGGGAACCATATTTAAAAGTATTCACAAAACTTTAGGATAAAATTAACTAAAAAAATCCTACCTTTTTGACCGAGAAAATTTCCATAAGTCAAACAGTGGTAGAGGGCAAAGTTTCCTCATAAGAAATACAAGAGGTTATTAAGTCATGGTAAGTTGCACTACTAGTATGCGCAAATGGTGAAAGGCCTTGTTTGGCTGCTGAATGAATTCTAGCCAACTTTCAAGTTTTGGTCTTGCTTTCAATAATACACTTTTGTTAAAACTTGCCAATTCATCTGCACCAACTGCTTGCGCGGGTACTCACGATAACGTAACATTTGTTGATGCTTTACGCACCCCTAATCATCTCAGCCCTATCACCTAGTCTCACAAAAAGTGACATGGCAAACCAAAAATTGAGAATTGTTAGAAGAGACAAGTTTTGTTACTACCAAAGTATTTTAGAAAATCCCTAAACTGAAGTATATGAATTGTTTTCTTTTCATAAATATTGGAGATGCTCTAAGCACTAAGCACATTTTAACATATGAGTATTTTCATCCAGTTTTTATAACTTGCATTAATTTAATCGATCCTTTTATTACTGGTTAGGGAAATAGAGGTATTGTACACTTTAAATTGTTTGCAAAACAGAGCGAAAAATAGCAATGGCAGTATGCTAGTTAACTAGGGACCAAATTGCTAGTCCTCCTTTCCCACCGTAACAAGCAGCTGAACCAGGGACCAAATTGCCGGAAACCATAGGCCCTCGGCGCAACATACCTGCGCTCTCCGCTCTATATCCTGCGGCGGCTGGCTCATGTCACCTTTATAAATAGAGGCCCACCCTTTCCGGAACACACAACGAGACCCTCAAACATTTCCTCTCCACACCTTGGTGCTCGTAGAATTCGCAAACCAGCCCTCACCGCTCCCCGTTCCGTCCGTCAGGCCTTTCCCGCCACGATGGCCTCCGGTTCAGGGAAGGACCAAGACGCCCTCCAAGACCCGGTCCATGGACCGCTCGAGGAGTCCAACGACGACGCCACCGCCGCCGCTGCGGAGGCGGCTCCGCCTCCCCCTGCTCCGCCCGCCGATGACCTCCATGAGCCACCTGGCGAGGGAGGAGGGAGCCTCTCCCCTGACGCCGCGGCGGAGGCGGAGGCAGCGGCAGCGGCGGCCGCGGCCGACCGGAAGGGCAAGAAGGTCGCTACTTCTCCTTCCCCTCCGTCTTCCCCGTCAAGGTCTGCGGGCAGAATCTACCGGCCCGCCGCTCCCGTCGACTCCGTCTCTGTGGGAGAGGACTCGAGCTTCGCCTTGGCGGTGGACAGACGCAGGGAGGCGAGGGTCTCATGGAAGGAGCCGCTGGTGGGACAGATCGTGGAGGTGCCAAAGGTGGTGAGGCCGATCGATCTGAAGAACGTCTTCGACACCATGCTGCAAGAACAGAAGGCGATCAAGGATCCGGAGCGGAGATTGGCCGCGGCGGAGGAGCAAGAGAAGGGGCAGGTACGGTTTCTTGGAGATTCGTAGTGCGTTCTTGGGTGATTCTTGATTTGCTCGTGGTTTGGGGGTCTCAATTCTGTTATTCGGGCGAAATCTTGGGAATGATTGGTGTGATGGAGCCGAGAAACCTGTTTGGCATTTTTGGTTACAGAGCCAATTCGGTTTCTTGGAGAATCCGATTGCATTCTAGTGTGTTTCTTGTGATTTCGAATCCCAGGACCATGTCGTTCGTGCAAAATCTTGCACATTTTTAGTGCACTGGAGCCAAGAAACTGCGTATCATTCTTGAGAAAGAGCAGATGTGGCTTCTTAGAGTGTCGGAGTGCGTTCTTGAGGGGTTCTTGCTTGTTTATGACGAAGGGGTTTAGTACATGTCGTTCTTGCCTAATCTTGGGGATATTTAGTTCCCTGGAGATGAGAAATTGCATAGCATTCTAGTGTAGGGAACAGGTTTTGCTTCTTGGAATCATCAGAGTGCATTCTTGCTTGTTTGTGACTTGAAAATCTGAGGATTCTGTGATTCATGTGGACAGCAGGCAAGAAACCGTGAAACATCCTAGATTAGGGGCCAAATATTTTTGCGAATGCTAGGGCCAATTTCTCCTGAATTTCTTAGAGTAGCAACGGTCTTGTAGTGATTTCGGGTGCACATTGTTCTGTTGAGGATGATGTCACGTTCTTCTTTGCACTGTAAACTGCAACGTCTGCCATGTGTTGATGAGAACCCCTGGAGCCAAAGGACTAGGCTTTCATTTTTAACGAATGTCCTTAGGAAGTTTCGGCATGTGAATTTGAGGTAGCAGAACTGGATGTAGTTTCCATAGAACTTTGATCAGTTACACAAATTTATTGACACACATGCACTGGTTTTAGCACTTGGCTTGTTGATGTTTCTCGGAAGCACTAAACTATATTCCTTAGTTTAGGGGGGTCTAGTTTTTTTGATTTTCTGTTCCCATGTATGAATAAGATTTTGATGTTGATCTTGTTGAGCAGGTGAAACCACCGACACTATGGCGTAGAAAGAAGAATTCACTCTGGGACAAAGTTAAATATGGCTTGATGAACATGGTACAGCCTGAATATTTCAATCTCTCTATGTCGATTCATGGATAGTGCTTCCATTCTTGTGATAATCTTTTGTGATTGATATCTGGAATTGGATTTATTATTTATGTTTATCAATGCTCATATAAAATCTTGAGATGATCAAGTGTAATTGAATCAACAAAAAATGTTCAAAATGATGTGGCATCTTAGGATAGAGATGAAAGCTTTGGCCAAAGTGATGGAACTGTGATTTTCTGTTGTGCATACATTTAGCAGTTCTTGACTTGACATGATCAGAATTTTAGCACCCAAAAAGAAACTGTTCTTGTGATATGTTGAATTTTTGGATGTGCAAGGTATTCTTGCTTGCACTGGATTTTTGGGCGTGCAAGGTTTTTTTTTTTAGATATGTAATACTGTTTAGATAATTCCATTCAATCTTCCCTTGTTTTCTAGTGTGACATTTTTTCTGCAGTGTTAATTATGTTCTGTTCTGTTGCTACTAAATTTGTCAATAATGTGAACTTTAACCCATCTTCTTCATTGCAACAGATTTTGGAGAGGATGGGAAGGCAAATGTGTCACTCCGATCAAAATTTCATATTTCCTAATGTGGATGAGCTGGTATGACCTGGTCTACTATTGCGTTTATTCTATAACTGTAGTGCTGGATTGTGATGGGACTATAATCCGCCTTGTGTGATCATTAAAATATGGGAAGTGTGGTGTATCACCTTCTTCCTTTACTGAACAACAACAGGTCACTATCAAAGTAGGAACTTTGTTTTTCTGTGGTTGAAAGCATTTTCGTAAAATAAGAAACCTGAAAACCATTAAAGTTAAACATGATAAAGTTTCTATCATATTTTAGATGTGTTGCTCCATGTCAGGTCAATGATTGTAATTCCTTTATCATGTTTTGGCGCAGGTAATCCCCATGACCGGGATGATTCAGCATTATGAGCTTCTTGAAAAGGTTGTCGGAAAAGGAGTAATAATGAATTCAAATGCTCTGCTCCTTCGTCGTTCCTATGATGGATTTCGGCCAGTGCTTGGAGACGGAGAGTGTTTCTACAGGAGTTTCATATTTTCCTACCTCGTACGTGCCGTGCTCTCTTTTCCTTAACATAGGATGCGTTTAAATGCTAACTTGCTATTTAAAACCATTGTAAAACAGGAGCAAATTCTTGATAGGGAGGACAAACATGAGGAATACCGTCTCCTCTCTGCTGTTAAAGAAGTGGCTAGACAACATGAGAGGCTTGGATGGACTTCCGAATTTTCCAACAGCCGCAAGGTAGCTCTCACCTTCTCTACACCTGGCATTTCTGAGATAAAAGTTGCGTATTTATGCAGCTCAAGCTAGCTCTGGTATCTCAGTTTCCTTATTTATTATTTGCAGGATATGCACAACTGTTTTAAAGTATTTGCATGCTGGCATGTGCCATTGGTATAAATTCAAACTAAAATATGTTCTAACTTGAAGAATTAGATTGTAGTAAAAATGATCTTGAGATAAGTTCAGTTTCACAGAATACAATTAATGTGTTGGCCCCCATTTCTTAATTCACACGTCTTACTTACACGAATAGGCACTTATCTTGCTGCTTCATGGTGTGATCTTCTAATCTCAAATCACAAATGCTTTCTTTTGTGAATATTTTCTTTCTTAACTATTACCATCTTATATTGGGTATTTACTGACTAAATCTTCTCAGATGAGTTTGCCGTTGTTGTATTTGTTCATAACATGTAACACGCAATCAGTATTGTGTAATAATTACTGTAACAAATAGTAAAACTTACAGAAATGTCAGCTTTGTGTAATGACTAAACTGATTGTTTCAGGCATTTGAGAAGATGATAAAGAAAGTAAAGAGATGGAAGAGTTACAGCAGATGGAAGCATGTACCAACGACTAACAGGTTTTCGATCTGTTTCATAACTGCAATCTTTTCTTAGTATCTATGGCAGAAACGTTCGACCTGATTTGAGCATGCTCTGTTCTCAGCTATCGCAAACAAAAGCTTCTTGATTTCTTCAACGGGTGCGACACGACGAGAGACAGTGAGTAAAATATCCCCTTGAGCCAAAGCATTCTTCCTCCTCTTCATCCTAGTTCATATTTTTTCCAACACATTTTGTTTTCAGTTTTTGTTTTCCTCAGATTGGTAGCAGCCATCTGGATATGCTCGCACTGGGAAGAGTACGAACCACGTGTTGTTGGCCTCAGAGAAGATTACACTCTAAGAGATGTCAGTATCAAATCTAGTTTACGTAGCATTACATATTCTGAAGTGCCATTGGCAATAATTTTAACGCGACCTTTTTCTTTTCTCTGAAAACAGTGGTGCTTTCAAGAAGTAATCCCGGAGAAGATCTACACGGACCATATTCAGATGACAGCATTAGTAACCGCACTTGGGGTGCCCCTGCGAGTGGAGAACCTCTTTCAAGGAGATGGTCAAGACCTCTACACTGGCCAAGACCCTGAAGACAATATGCCAAGAAGTACATGTTGGCCACGTCCTCATCAGCTGCCCCTAATCATAGAGTGCCGCGTGTGACCGTGCTGTTCACAAATGGCCATTATGACATCATCTACCCCCACCGTCGTGGCGGTTTGCTGCCTTCTATTGATGAAAGTGGTAGTGGGGAGACATGCCGGGGAGAGAGCTCCACTGCCACGGTCAGACTCAGAGTTCAGCAAGCCGAGAGATTGTCCTGGAAAGGAGATCCTCTGGTGGGAGTAGTTCAAGTCTAGAGAGTGATGAAGGTGAAAGATGAGTTCGACTGTTTCCATATGAGCCTAAGAGAGAGAGCATTGGTGACTGAAGTGTGATAGATAGAGAGTTAGACATACTTGCTCGTTCTTCTGTTGGCACAAACGGCTGGTGCCAATTGGATGATCAGTAGCTGCCCCCTTTGTCTGTAAACTACTGGGACAGGGAAGAGAACCTTGTTGGTTTAAGTCTTGACGCGGTACCTTGATTCTTTTTGTGAATTTTGGCCACATTCTTGTTTCCCTCTTTGAAATATATCTTTGCCTTATAATAGTTGGTATACAGAGGAACCGAATCATTCTTGTGTACCCCCTTTTTTTTTATGACGGGCCTACATTTCCTGTGTCCTTTTTGCCTGCCTATACATAAGCCTCATTTATCATGTTGTCTGCCTGATCTTGTTTGACAACCTGAGTTGTGGATTTGACCGCGGATGCTCATGTAAAGCAAATGTGCATTCATAGTCTAAAATGTTGGGCAAAATGGATTCCCAGTTTGGAATGTTGAAAAGGGGGTTACTGATTGTCTGCGGTCGCCGCAATGCCACCCAAGTCCCAAGTGCTTTGAAGAAGCAGCCGGCAGCGTCACCGCAGTCATGCCCCCCTCGCAACTCTGACCTCGCATCCGTCAGCCGCCACCGTCGCAGCTTCGCCAGGACCGGGAGCCGCCATAGGTACCCTGGCTCCATCAGCTCCTCCTCCTCAGCCTGTTTACCTTTCTGAAATGTTGTCTGTATTTGCACTAGTTCTGGTTGCTGTGCCTGGTGAGTGCACTCCATAAGCTCCTCCTCCTTTGTTGTACTGTAATTAGCACTAGTTCAGGTTGCTGTTCCTGGTGGGTGCCTTTGACTGTGTACAGCTTGCAGCAGAGACACTGGTGTCTGCTTGTCTTGTCAACTGAATGTGACGGATTCGTGCTCAATGTTTCCCTTATAACCCAGCACAAATAATTGCAGCTTGTTGTCAACTCCAAATTTGTTTCTGTATTGTAGCTGAGAGGTAGAACTTTGAGAAGGTAGAACTTTGAGAAGGCTAAAACGATACTATAGTTAGACCTAGTGCAGTGCGATCGGTATCACTCCTATCGACCTTACCTACAAGGAGGTCCGTGCATCCTGCCACGCCGCAACCGCTGACCTGCTGGACACCGTCGCAGGGAGGCTGATTTCGGACCTGGTAATCATATTACTAGTATATCCCGCTCCAATTACTACTAGTAGTCCATACATATATATTCTCATTCGTTACTTTTAATTGTTTATTATAGTTTGCCAGTGCACTGCCGTGGAACTGAAACAAAGTGAGTCTGGAGGTAGCGCCATTCCTGGAGATGAAGCACAAATGTGTATCTTAACGTCACTTATACTCGTTGCCGGAGAAATTTTAGAATAATAAGAACTTGTTGTCCCATCTCTTTCTCCAAAAGACGTGCAACTGCTAACCGGAACTCTGGAAGGTCTGCCCTTTGTTGAAGGCAACAAAGTTCTGAAGTTTTTGTTTCCAAGTGCATCTCACAAACTTACAACACGGAGCTCTTGTCGAATTATGTGTGCTCTGTCTATTAAGTAGGAGAACATGCAAATGCTTGTCCAAATTAAACATTAATTAATCCGTAGTAGGACCATCATAAAAATTATTCGTGGGGGCCATCAGACTATATGTATGATGACCTTTTACCAAAACACTATTGCA
Organism: Eragrostis nindensis; assembly: GCA_012490785.1. NCBI lineage: Eukaryota > Viridiplantae > Streptophyta > Magnoliopsida > Poales > Poaceae > Eragrostis > Eragrostis nindensis. The sequence continues at coordinate 414,061 of JAAXCT010000337.1, read as the reverse complement.
ATGAAATCATGTGAAAAGATTGCTTTCGTTTACTTCCCTTAACCAATCAAAAAGACTCATTGCATTGCATACTTGCCTCACATGCTCATATGGACAGGTACCACAAGTTATGGGGGTGCATTAAATTTGGAACCCAACAATCAATCCAAAATGTATTAGCAAAGTCGCATCTCCAAGAGCTTCCCATAAAACTGGCCCCGAAACTTGTTTTGGGAGCAACCAATAAATTATGAGGGGCAATTTTTCATCCCTCTTCCAACAGTCCTCTAAAAGTGGATCAAAACACTTTTGATTGGGCCACATCAGCATTTAAAGCCGCAAAACATTAATTCTATTGGAAAAATAAGGAATCAGGGTCCTAATTCTTCCCATGTTTATAGCTACAAATGAGGTGAGTTTAGGGGGTATAAAAAGTTGAGTTTAGTTTTGGGGTGCTGTTGGAGATTTTTTTTATTGAACCCTATTATTTTGATTTAAGGGGAGTTTATGGGGTTTTTCTGAAAATGCTCTAAGGAGAACAAACCCAAAACTGTGAAAGAATGCTTCACCTAGCACTTTAAAACCTGATTAAAAAGACAAACATAGGTGATACTATTGGTACTATGCATTGCATCATTGATATGCTAAATTGAGCGTTTTTTTTTTTAAATTTCCACAATAGTGATAACTCCCTCTCTACCAACCTTATCCATGTCCTCTCCAATCAGGCCACTAATTTCCCTTCCCCATTAGCTAGTTATACAGTGCCCACCCCAGTAATACATAATTAGCACAAATGTCAAACATTAAAAAAAAAAGCTCTCTAGTTTCTTGACTTAAGACGTCCGACAGTTACCTGTGCTGTTTCCTCTAATTTTGATAGTGCATGTTTTCAAGTCATTGGAACAGGTTTGAACCAAAGAATTGGTGTCACTGTTAGTGCAGCTATGAATCCTCCTGACAAAATGGATCATGCACTTCTCAGATCAGATTATGTATATTTATATTCCATCTATGCATTTATATTTGATTGTTTAAACATGTTCCTTGAGTTACAATGCTTCCTAGTCCCTCGCCTGGCATAATGAATGGCGTATATGGACTAGACCATTTCGATAGGTTGCTCGATGTGCAGCCACCAGATGAAGGTGACCATGAAGATTCATACACGCAGCATGCCACACACTAGTACTGTGACACTACACACACATAAGGATAGCTCCTGTTGCTGCGTTTGATTTGATGAAGCTATTTTCTCCGGATTCCTGTGGTACGGTCATCTGCATTTTTACTAGGCTGGGGGACTCCCCTCTCATTTTCTGAACGAAAAGAGCTTATAATTAACAATAGAGTTTGCGAGGGTAGAAGAAGAAAAATATATAGGGGGAGAAGGAGGGAGGAAGAAGACACGAAAGCTCAGCTCCCCCCAAACTTTCGCCCTACGTCCGCCACTGGTAGTAGAGGGTTTTAGTGATTCGCAAATTAACTACACCACCGCAAACAGGAGAACTTTGACATTTCAGAAGTTGCAATTGCAATCAGGCATTTCAAGTTTGCAATCAAAAGAAAAGCCGTCAGATGTCAAGTTTTACCAGACTACTCAATCCCGTAGATTCGTGGTGTGACGCGTCCCGGAGAAAGGTGTGCCGGGGAAGTTACTGAGCATGCTGTTTTGTTTTGTAGCCTAGAAGATTCTTCTTGAGTGTAAATGCACACACTGAATTTGTAGCTAGCCTAGAACCAAGGTACCTTGCAAGTGACATAGGTTGTTTATTTTTGCATTGGTGCTAAGGTTAATGGCTTGATCGTCGTCTTCATCATCGTCTTCTTGTCGTCGTTTTCTTCATCCCCTCCTCCTTCTTCGTCGCCTTCTTCACCTCCTACACGGTATTCGGGCGCCACATTAATTCTCAGGCTCCATATATTCTCAACAGAATTTAATTCGTTGCGACTGATGAAAATAAAGGAGCAAAAAAAGAAGCAGTACTAGAGAGACTAGCAAGGAAGTGGAACAAGCGATATATTCGGGGCGAGATCTTCTCGTCCTCCTCTTCTTCTTCGTCGTCTTCATCATCTCCTTCGTCGTCGTCGTCTTCACCTCCCCCACCTCCTCCTCCTACACGGTATTTGGGCGCCACATAATTGTCAGGCTCCATATTATCAACAGAGTTTCATTGCGATAGATGAAAACAAGGGAACAAAAAAGAAGCAGTACTAGAGAGACTAGCTAGTAAGTGGAACAGGCGATATATTCGGGGCGAGATATTCTCGTCCTCCTCTTCTTGGTCTTCTTCTTCATCATCTTCTTCGTCATCGTCTTCTCATCCCCTCCTTCCAAGTAGTCTTCGTCACCTCGCAGGTGCGGGAAGCACTCCGCCAGCCGCTTCTTCTCCGCCTCGTCCAGCTTGGCGTTCACGAACGAGCACAGCGCGGCGTACGCGGAGGACACCATGGATCCCATCGCGAGCGAGCAGGGTTGGACGTCATGGAGTCTGCCCGACCCCAGCCCAGATATAGAGGACGGCAGGACGCTAGCAGCTTGGATCCCAAGGAAAGTGAATCCGAGCCTGGTCCCAGCCTTCCCCCGGTACCTGTATGCGGAGTTTGAGTCGGAAGCGCCACGCCAGCACCAACCTTCACGGAGTTCTTCAGACTGCATTTAGTGCTCACAGGAATTTCAGTGGCTTGGCAACCGAAGATATGGACGACGCCGGAGCCTTGCCATGCATGCTTCCCTCGTTGACCGAGAAAACAGTTGCCCATGGCATTCGTAGCGTGGCGTGACAATGGACAACGCTTTGTATCGGTGCAGCCTGCTTTGCAGAGTTGATGAAGTAAACAGTAACAGAAAACTTGATTGGTATATCGGTGCCGTTTCAAGAATGGCCTCTTGGCCTACGGAGCTTAGTGTCTGCTTAAGACAATCTTATAGTGTCACTTTTAACTAATGGTGTTACAACTTCGATTCCTGACATCACAAGTTAAAATTTTATATTGAATCGTCTTTTTCTGAACTAGGGCTTTCATCCCGGGAACGGCACACGACTAAATCAACCTGAAGCATGTGCAACATTAGTTACTTTATCGCACTCCAGAACTAGCAACAAGGTCCGTTGGTGAGACGATAACCACCAAACAGCAACATAATAAACACGAGCGTAGAGATCAATTAACCCAGTGTAGCAGCATCTCGCAAATAGATGACGACAAAACTCATACTATTTAGATGTAGATTTACATAAGGTTGATGATAAGTTCTGTCAACAAAATCGAGCTCCTCTGCACACAACTTAAAAGAGGAGCCATCAGCTCAAATAGAAGATACATACGAAGGCAACAGAGAAGGTTTCAAAAGAAACTGCAGGCGAGGACTTCCTCTCCACACACCACCACTAAAAACTGATGAAAATGTCTCCTTCGCTCACCCCTCAGCACGGTTACAGGAAACTGCTGTACAACACGGGGTTAAATCTCACAGCGACCAAAATTTGGAAGCCTCTCCCTGCACCTTTCACCTATCTCGGCCTTCAGGTTAAAATGAATATACTTCTGGCAAAATGGAACCGCCCTCTCGTCGCGCTTCCCATCAGAGACAAAATTTTGCTAGAAAAGTCATCGGTGACCCGCATCATGGAAGTTAATAAATACAGATCGGGAGACTTGCGAACAAAACCAAAATGAGGTAAAAAGAGAAACTGGAAGCTGAAAATGCTTGCAAAGGCCTTTGTGGTCAGCAGTTGGGGTTACTCGGTCTCCTTGGTGGGACCCGAGGTGTCAGCTCCATTGGAAGAAGAGTCACCATTGGTCAAGGTTGTCTGGGTCTCATGGTTTTCTTCACCAGAGGAGGTCCGTGATCTACCTGACCTGGCTCGGATGTTTGTACCCATAGGAAATGGTTCCTGAGATCATCACAACAAAAGCCCAATATCTCAATCAAATATTACGTTTAGAATCATTGTATGTACAATTATAGAATGCCATGCTCTGAAATAATCGAACAGACACCAGCAAAATTGAGAAGGGTACTCCAAATCATGTAGCAAATGGCATGAAAATGCAGTTGAGAAAGTAACCATGAATATTATCATTTTCTGGAAAATAGGGAAAAAGCTGCCAATTGAAACTCCTATACACACACTACCGTAAAGGCAGTGTAGCTAAGGACAGGTGATGTTCTACCTCCCTATTTTCTATTTAAACAGAAACTATGACTTTGTTCAGCAAAAGACTTGTCAGGACAGCACCCAGCAATGTAGTTGGAGAACAAGATAACAGAGCAGGAAACAATTTAAACCAGCATAAAAAGTAAAAGGTAAGAAGCAGTAAAGATACCTGGTCTCCTGCATTAGGACCATCCGAGTGGAAGAGTATGGGACGACAGCGCTTGTCCTCATTCATCAAACTGGAGTTCTGGAAATGAGCAATCAGGGCTGATTTCCCTTGAATTCTGGCATAAGCAAGTGATGCCACCTTCTCGCTGTTAAATTTCTCCCACTTCTTACCATTGAAAGTCTGAAAAATAACAGACAAGGCTCAGGAAGTGGTTTGAGGTAGATATTTTACGAAGTTTGAGCATGACAAGCTACATGCTTTAATCAAAGGCCAAAACAATCATTGTTGCTTTCATGTAATCAGCACATGTCAATTCTATAATTTTCTCACCTGATAAAATGGAACGATATGCCGAGGATTGGTCATGTTAATGAAGGCATAGCCAACATTACATTTATTCTGAAAAGTACAACATATTTCATTTAGTCATATGAACGGACAAGTATGGTCTGAACGAGTGAGGCATTGGATTCTTAAGTAAATAGTTACCTTAAAGTCAATAGGCAGGTAAATAAAATCATAAGTTCCCTTATGGTTTTCATCAATAGCAGCCAAAAGCATCTTTGAGGTGTACCTGAAACCCGAACAAAATAATATAACATCAGAAATCAACGAGTAGAAATAAAACGCAGACTAAAAGTAGGTTATCTGAACCACATACTTATTGGGGATATTCTTTATCATTAGCGTAGTTCGCGTGTCATCCCCCCGCAGAATACGCTCAACATCAAGCTCATACTGCCTTTTATTATCAGACTGATTAGCACTTGAGTCGTTTCTCCGGCTTCTCATCCGCTCGCCAGGTGAATCGAACGATGGAAGGGGAACCATAGGATTCCTTCCATGGAACATAGGAGCCCTCTGCTGAGGAGATGGTGCACCAATCTGAGCTGGAGAAACAGTTGGATCCATGCGGTTCCCACCAGTTTGAGAAAATATGTTATTTAGCTCCAGAGCATGAAGCTGAGGACTACCGGGAAATCCCATGCTTCCAACACTGCCAGGATGAAAATTTGGTGCTTCTGCTAATTCTGCTGCATAGCTGTTCCGCCTGTCCCAAAGCGAGGGATTGATTGCTGGCGCGGAACCAACATGATGGTGGTGCATGGGGAGAACATTATCAAGCATGTGCGATGGTGCTCTTGGAACTCCATGCATTTGGGCAGGAGGGCGAGACGGGACATTGTTTACATATGATCCTGCATTTTGCCACAGCACAGGAGAATTGGAGTGGCGGTGGAAGTTATTCGAATTATTCCACATTAACTGGTGACCATGGGGAGTGCCGCTTCCACTTCTTGAAAACCCAAACCCTGTAAGAAAAAAGATAAACATTTAAGGAATGTAAATAACAGATATTACTTGATCAACATTCACAATATATAATGCTCAATTCCATTCACAATCCTGAAAAATCCAACAGCTTACAGAAAAGAATGATAGATTCTAAAAGCATTATCGAACAATGACGATTAGGATAGCCCAGTTTACCTGCTTCACCAGCACGATCAAATGAATGTCCATTGAGGTTGCCTGAGCCCACTTTATGGAGATGTCGGCCGTCCACTGCTTCAGCTCTCGAGCTGCTATTAACGCCAACAGGTGCCATGGTGTTTAAATTATAAGCGACGCCATTAGTAGCTCCATTATGAACTTCAGGCAGGGAATGATGGATAGCACCCATGCCTTGGAAACCGTAATTCATATGTCCATTCATCCGACCGAGTGAGTGGCTGAGCTCAGTAAGGGAAGCCTGATTACTATGAGTTGCAGCAGATGCAATTCCAATAGGAGATGACAAACTTTGTGGTATGGTAGAGGAGAGGCCCGGAAAAGATGCCTCTCTGAATGGGCTCATTGATGTGTGATGCCCAGAATGCAAACCATGAATGCTTCCATTTTCAAGGCCAGAAGATGTGATTGTTGCCATATTAGATGAACCTTGAAGATTGAACATTCATGTCAGGAAATGCAACTAATAAAAAAGCATATATTGAAATGATAAAACAATTATCATACCAAATGAAGGTATTGGAGGACTATTTGTGCTTGGGCTCCCTAGTTTAAAAACACCAAGCTCTTCCTGCCCCAGCTCGGCGTGCTGTGTTAAGCTGTTATAAAGAAAACATTACAAGCAATATCAAAGAAGTGACTGCAAATAAAATACTCATTCCAAAGGTTTTGGTCGAATCAGAACAAGAAAAGCCGCATCAAATAAAAATAGCTATTGCTCTCTTAAAATGAAATGACTTGCATATAAATACCAATCAATCTAAAAGAGTTTGAATAAACAGTCGTTACACATTAAGGCAGGGTTTAAATTTTTAGGAGAGATTTTTTGAGACAGATTAAAAAGATAGTCAAGTTGGCTTAAAGCATACATACAATCCTGGGGGGTGTCCCACCAGCCACCATACAGAAAGAGTGATACCACTTTTTTTTGGGGGGGGGGGGGGGGGGGAACAAGAGTGATACCACTTAACCAATGATTAGTGATCCATCAATATTATAAACAAATGGTCCACTCAAAATATGGATAACGTCAATGATTGAACGTGGAGTATTCAGAAAGTTGTGAGGAAAGAAGTAATGATAAATTGTGAGAATGAACTTAATCATTAGTATCTCACGCAACATACCGTCTAGAACCACCGAGACGACTGGTCTCCAGATTTATTTTCTTGCCAGCAAGATCACTCCTGTTTAATGCACGAACAGCAGCTTCAGCCGCTCTGACATCATAAAATTCTATTATTTTGTGATGACCCTTTTGCAGAGTATCTCGAATCTGCAATTCAAATTTAAGACCTTTTAGTTCTAAAACAAATTATAACAGGAGCCAGTTAATGTTAAGGACATACCTCCTTGATTTCACCATAGTCACTAAATATCTGACGGAGATCATCATTTGTTACAGTTGGGTCAACATTGAATACTACAAGCATTCCTTGGTTAATGTCCTTCTCTGAAGGATTGTCCTAAGAAAGAAGTGACAATTAGCATGAGTCTTTCTAAACACAAAACTGCAAACATCACATACTCCAACATTCTTGTTACCAAGAACAAAAGTGTGTCCCAAAAAACAATCCATAAAGAAACAGAAAGCATTATGGTCTGAGACAACTCTGATCATGTGAATACCTTTGGAATGGAGTAATGTATGTCAAGTTTTCTACGCCTGAGTGGCTTGTTCTGAAGTGCCCTCATGGCATTTCGTGCTGACCTTATGTCATAGTAAGATATCATCACAAAACCACGATGTTTACAGGCAGTGTAAAGGGTGCGGATTTCTCCATAATGCTGCAGGGGAAGGGTAAATGGCTTTCAAGACCAAATCCAGTGTACAAGATCTATATGATATGCACAAGATGGAAAACTGAACTCTGTGCAATAATAGATGGAACAAGTAACACACCTCAAACAGGAGCTTCAATTCAGAATCCTCGACATTGCTATTTATGTTTCGGACAAAAAGGGTTCTGGAAGGGTGTTCTCCATATGGGTGTTCACCATTCAATGAGCCATTCAGCAACCCATGTCCGTCATTAGCTCCACCATTAAGTTCTGTCATTTTCTTATTTTCATCAGTTTCGAGTTCCATCCCACCCCCCGTGTAGAAGATATCATCATCGACATCATCGCCATTGTTAGCATTGCCTGTGCGGCCAACTTCACCAAGAACACCTGACAACAGGTCATCATCATCAGGAAGCAGGTTTCCTATTATTTGGGCCTCGATTTCCTCGGACAACTCAAAGGGCTCATCATCAACATGATTCAGATCAACCTTTTCAACTGGTCGACGGGCAAGGACATTCTTGGATGCCAGTCTCACTGCAGATTTAAGTTAAAATCTGTGAGCAGAAACTACGTAGGAACCATATTTTGCTTATTACAATAGTAGGAAAGTAATGACTGAGTAAGAGCATCTGACTGCTTAAAATTCTTGCACAAGATGCGCCAGAAAAATATATAGATAAGATACCAAAGTGACTAGATTCTTTTGGCCAATAGAACAGAAGGAGATAAAGGAAACAAGATTCTATGAAGAGAAGTCTTTTCATTTTCTACTCTTTCATATATTCACTTATGTCTTCTTTTTTTGTACTTTTATTCCTTTCTATATAAAATTAATGGTGCAACCATAGAGTGCAGTCGTGATATGATACCATTCATTGCAATTCCCAAAGAGAAGTAAATATGATCACGACACAGTACAATAGTCTGATCAAATATAATGCAAGTGCTTAAGCAAAGCGACTCACAATTCTTGTCAAAAATTTCAGACAGGGAGCTTGAGAAAAGTCCATTCTCATTGAAGGCCTCATTTGGATTAGTCCTCCTTCCGTCAGGAAATAGAGCTTCCGTCTTTAAGGATGAATCAGATTGGCAGTTAGGGTCTTGATCAGCTCTCCATGGAGACGGGGGCAAGTTAGCATGTCTCTCTTGACCAAACAGCTGGTGCTCAAGGCTAAACGCCATCTTCTGGTCCCTAGACTTGTATGCTTGTAGAAGTTCTGGTCGAGCCACAATTTTTGTCCCAATAGGTTGCGGCTTTTCAAGGGGAGAAGATGCGAGTGACTTGCTTCCTGATAACAATGGAAACAGATCTTGTTTTGAGAAGACATCATGATAATGAACAACAAAATTAATCAACCATTCTGATAATCTTCACCATACATAAAAAATGCGAGTTGGTAGCGAATGAAGACTGATTATGATAGTAGTACCACAGAGAAAATGAGGGAATAATACGAAAAACAAGCAGCAACCAATTGCTTACAGGTCATATAACATTTGTGAGAACTCCTTTACAAACAAAGCAACAGCTTGACCTAAATATAGAAACAAAAATTGAACTTGCGATAAATCTTATCCAGCAAATCCAAACAGGGAGCTAGGCTATAGCAGAGCATCACAATACCCAGGTTTTGTCTAGTCATGCAAAAAATATTGTGACCCGCTACATGTGAGGTTTGTGGCGTCCTAACACAGAAATCAAAAGGAAAGTTAGGGCAGTGTGAACTCAAAATACAGCAGCACTCACCGATGTGATGAGGCAACGAGTCGGGCTTCCAAAATCCAACTTGCCTCTACAAAGATAAGGACAATTAGAACATGCCACAGTCAAGAATAAGGTCATAAACGAAGAGAACACAAATGCTGCGTATATCAAACAAGAAGAGCTCAAGGAGTGCAGCAGTCCCCATACATATCCATACATATAAACAAACCCCCCCAAAAAAAGAACAAGCAACAATTCTGCAATTACCTCTGTGGGGAGGCGAAGCTCCTCAGAGAAGGAAGACGCAGCCATGGTGGGATTGTTCAGCGGGGAGAAATGGCGCCTCTGATCCATGACCTGAGATGGCATCCTGCAGGCGCCCAAACCACAAAACGTGTCATATACAAGACCTAGCAACACCTCGTGTAGCTCAATTGCATGGGATTATTGGTGAAATTTAGTGAAAACCATGAAGCTTTGCAGAACAAACGTGATAAAAACAGGGCAATTTCGTGCGCAGAAATTCAGAATCGACAGCGACTGAGACAAGGGGGGAGCTGAAAAAACTGGAATTTAGTGCTTGCAAGCTTCCAGGGTCAAAACTTTTGAATCAGAGCAACTAGATTTGACAAATAAGAGTGGGAATCCCTCAAAGTCCTGCGCGAAAAGTTTAATTTCCCCAATAAAACAGCACAGAAGATGTGGAATTTAATGCGCCTCGGGCTCCACGAGCTCCAAACACGCAAGTACCTTGTGATCAAAGAAAGCACCAAAATAAAACGACGAATTCCGCGCAGCCGGAACCAAATTACCTCGGTGACCCCGGAATTGAAGCTCAGATCACACCAGGCAAGTTAGGAAACAGAACGGACTTCCAAAATTTCCCCAAATTCAAGCATCCCGAAGCAGAGTAAAGCACGAAAGCAGCAGAAAACGAGCAAGGCCTCACCAGATCGGCGCCGGCGGCCACCTCCTCGTCTTCAGAGCCCCAGACGCCGGCCAATTTCGAAAGCGGCAGCAGCAGGCGGAGCAGATGCCCCCATGCGCCGCGGCCGGGCCCCTCTTCCGAGCCCGAAGACGGCGGGATCACGCGGCCCGAGCGGCGGTCCCGCGCCCCAATGCGACGGCGGGACCGAGCAGCCCCGCCCGCGGCGAGGTGAGCGAGGAAAGCTACGGCAGCTACCTAACCCTAGAGAGACCCAGCAGCGACGACGACAACAGCCCGCTCCCGGCCGCTGGCCCCCATTCCGGCGTACGCCCCCGCCCCACGCTCCGCCCCCTGTGTGTGTGCCCGCCGGAGTTCTTCGCCGGAAGCTGGGTCCGGCGAGGGTTCCCGGCGAGGTGGTGGGTGGTGGTGAGACGAAGCAGAGACGAAGGCGCAAGGACAGGGGAACAACAACTACCTACCCAAATGAGGGCGGCGAGACAGAGGGGCGCTGATTTTATACCAAGCCACGCGGTGACGCCCGAACACCGCAACCGCGGAGCACGGGACCGCGTCGCGAGGGGGCGGGCCGAGCACGGTTCTACCTCTGTCACTGACCCGCGTGGGCCATAACGTGGAAAGCCCACGTGTCGGTAACACTGGGTTTTCTCTGGGTCCTTATGTCAGTGAGTGATGGGAAGAGAGCGGTGTCGAAGGAGGAGGTGGCTTTAAATTTGGGTGGTGGGAGTTGGGGGAGACGAGCTTTGGGCTGAGTTGGTTAGGACAGAGCATCCGATCGATCGATCGACCGGACCTGAGTTGCTTGCGCCGGAGATATAGATGGTTCTTTGGATTAGGTTACTTTTCCCGTTCCATTTTCTGTCCTTGACTCACAATTCTTTGCTTCCAAACTTTCTCGGTAACTAAGTTTTAAATTCGGCACCTTTTTCTTATTGGTGTGGCTACTTCCAAACAGTTTCAGCAGAATTTCCTGTCAAAGTTCGAGCGATACAAAGATTCCTCGCTCGTTTTCAAACGTAGTACTAAAAAGCTGAGAGCAAGAGCACCGACATGTGATGCACTGAAACTTTCCCTTTAGCATTTGACAGCAGCCAACTGCAATTTTCTTGAGGTGGACATGCACCTAAAAGACAATGCAAATTGCTAGTAGTGGTCGTTTAATGCTAGCTATGTATTGGCAGTAGCTACGGCTAAAATTAGAAACCGCGAACTAAAATCACCACAAGTTCCAAAATGTGATAAGATTCTTAGCCCACAAGTTTCGTGACTTCTTCGCTAATCCATTGCATAATAAGTATAGTGACTAAAAACAGCTATTGCCCTACCTTTTATCTTGTTGTTATCGATTTTGAAGATTGTCACATCTTATCCCTTGGCGTGATATATGCTAACTAGTAAATATTTTCCGATAAGAGTTGGTTATGATCTCATGCCACATTATGCGTGTAATCTTATCCATATTTGTTTGTACACTCCCTTTGGTCATGAAATGTAAAGCTAACATGATGAATAGTACTAGTCATCTAGTGCTAATTTTGTGGTGGCTCTAGTTACGCCTAAAATTAGAGGAGCAATTGTGATCCCCATGTACCAGATTGGTTAGGTAGCTTCTTCATCAATTTGTTGTGTTATAAGCATACATAGAGTGAAGAGGGTCATGTAGTCATTCTATTTGTTTACATAGAATTTCAAAGACAATAATATGCCATAATTAACAAATGTTTTTGAACATACTATGTTGATTCTAATATCTCCATATCATTTTTATGTAATATTTTATTGGTATCGACATCCAGGTGGGCAGTATATCTAGCAAGATGATAAGATACATATGGTATTGATTTGCCAGATGTTTATAACAGATGTAATATCTAACATTGTAGGTCGAATTTAAACCTATAGCCATGTACATATAAAGCATTTATACCTGGTCTAACTCTGCTTATTCATCACAGAAATAAACGGCCAGTGTAATACAGAAACCTTTTTGCTCTAAACCTGAAGTGTGAGAGGCCGGCTTGGAGCTTACACAGCTACCTTGTGCAGAGGATCCGGGGGCGGGCCCGCCAATTAACCGCGCTCCAGTTCGAACGGCCGAGGGTGAGGGGCCGCCCAACCCCGTTCGCGTGCGTCAGAGCAGGTGGGTCCCGCCGCCCTTCCGAGGATAAGGCCCCATCAATCCTTTGCCGCAGCGGCCGCACGCACAGCCTACCCGCCTCGTCGCACCGTCAGATGCTAGCGGGCCCGCCGCCAGGTGAGACAAAAACACGGGAGCAGGCGAGGCGGGTAGCTAGCGTTCTCGTGAGAAAAAAAGGGAAGGGGCTGGAGGGAGCGGCTCATACGGAAGATTCGGAGGGATCGGTCGAAAAGCTGGGCGCGGGAAGAAGAACGGGGGTTGCGTTGCGTGGTTTTCTGCGACGCAGATACCCGCCTACCCCACCCTGCTGCGCGGCGCCTAGGCTCCCTAGGCACTACGTAGTGGCGTGTACGTACGCCCCTGGTGTACAGCGTACGCCACCGCAACAGCTCTACGTCTACGCTACTCTGGCTGCCGGGGTTGGAATCGTATAGCAAGCATTGTACGATTTGCAAAGTTTTACAACTACCTCTGGTACTAGTGTTGTACTCTACAGTATACGTATATCTATATATGCTCCGGCAAATTGGTCAAAATCAAGACGAGTTCTGACTGATGTACACGCAACCGAGGCTTTCTCCCGACGCCCTTCCCATGCCTAGCCAGCTAACCCAAGGCCGAGCTGGTTCAAGTTCAATGGAGGAGCGTCCATCTTCCGTGATGCTAAACCAGCACCGAATGATGTGGAGTACTACTACCACCCTGAGCACAGTCACATCACAACTCAAACTACTCCATCAACCACATTTTTGCTCAATGCTGAACAATCTAAAAGCATTTTACTAGTCCCTGGTTTTCCACAGCCTACTGTACACCGGTAATCCATTTCACGTCAAAGATGCATGTGACCTTTTTTCTGTGGAGTAGTAAAAACAAAAACAAAAAAAAAATCACATTTTGTTGCTCTGCCGCGCGTGACACGTCCTGCTTGGCCATGGGGGGACCGACCACCAGCGCAAAATGCTGGGGCCTCATTTCTTCTGTTGCAAGCTCTGCTGCTGCCGCACTAGGACTGTGATGCTGCGCGGTGTTGAAAAAAAAAATTCAGGAATCTGCTTGCCATTGCAGCATAGAGATGTCAGGTTGCATAATTTTCCTTCTTTCTTCATTCGCCAAAAAAAAAATTCCTTGCTCTTTGCCTCATCTCTCTCTCTCTCTTCAAATTGTTCTGCAACCAGAGAGAAAAACAAGCATCTGACGCCGCACCTCCCTTTCCCCCCTGCTGATGAAACTGTACCATCCGTCTGATGATGACGAAGCCACGCGCCTCTCTCTCTCTCTCTCTCTCTCTCCCCATCATGATCACTGTGCATAGGGCATGGCCACGAGGCGCTGGGCCCCGCAGGAACCTATCAGAATAAAGATCAAAGATGCTGTTGCTATCCACAGCCTCGTTGGTGTCGCGCACACTGTCACTTGCATGGATTTCTTATTAATTAGGATTATCCCTATCCGTCACATTATTGTCATATCATCATTTCGCAGCCATACGTCCTGCTCCCTCTATTTCAAAATGTAAGCATTTATTGACTTTTGAACATCACGTTTGACCACTCCTGAGAATGTTCAATGAACCTGGACACCTAAAAACATACGAGCTGTTCAGCTGGCTGAATTGAAGCCGTTTTACTGTAGCGGCTGCAGAAGAAATAACTGCGAACACTGTAGCGGCTACAGAAGAAATAACTGCGAACACTGTAGCGGCTGATAAGCAGCAGGCCAAGCGAACAAACTGATAGTCAGAATGTTTATAAATTGAAACGGAGGGAGAAGTACTCTAGGCGATCAAGAGGTGTCCAGCAGAATAAGCTAAGATAATAAAAAGAGTAGAGTTCAGTGAACCAATGCAACATGTTTTCACTTGATCAGGAGTGCTTCAAGTACTGCCGTTCACTGTTACTAGGTGTGTGATGTGAAAACAAAGATTATGATAGTACGACTGCTGCGTAAAAGAGAAAGTACTACCTACTGATCTTTTGACATGCAAAATTGCGTTTAACACCTGGGAGCACATGCGCATCAGGTTAGGTTAGGAGCAGAGCAGCGAACAACAACATTCTCTCAGTTTGTTTATTAGTAAAACGTTTGCTGTTGGCGCGGGCAAGGGAGGCCGCGAATAAAGGGGCAGGAAAAGGACGCCGGCCGTTTCTTGCTATGGATAGCTGTTTTTGCTTCAAAATTCCTTCTCAAAAAAATCTGTACTAAACGAGTAGTAGCAGGTGAGGTCCGCTCATCCCTGAATTTCTGGTGGCATGTGGTATTGGAACTCACGCAAGGAGGAGGAGTATTATCTATTCAATCAGATAACACCTGCGCACGGACGGAGTAGATTACAAATTTATAGAGCTTTTTTAATCCCTTTTTAGGTGCTATAGTTGACTCTGGGAATTAGGTTGGGCGAGGAAGGCCGAACGATAGCAAATTAAAGTCCAACCGATGCGACACCAATAAGTGTCAGGACAGGAAATGGCATGTTTGTGCCAGGTGAAAACAGCCATAGTTAATTTAAAACCGCAGTTTGTAAAAGGAGCTAGTACTATCATGGCGCACACGTCGCAGGTAAGTATACATCAGCCGAGAGAGAGAGGTACAAGATGAGCAACAACCGCGGCGTTTCGCCACTTGAGACGCAGCGTTCGCGTGGAAGCGAAAACGCTTTCGGCGTGACGTCTTAACTCGCCGCTAAACCTGGAGGATCGAGCTGCACCCCGGTGGAAACGGACAGGCAAAGAGAGTGCAAAGCTTCATCAATCTGCCATCTACTGTATTCATCAGGCTGTGGCTGTGCTGTGCTGGGCTGGCGTGATCACAAAGTAATCTTCACTGGTCCTCCTAATCGGCCGGGTGTTTGGACTTGCCTGCAAGTTTAGGATTTCGTGCGGGGTAATCCAATCCCAACGCCCAAGCCAAGAAGAGGCGCCGCCGTGATCGACGCGCTACGTATTCCTCCTCCTGCGGTGTCGTCGTCCTCGCGGCCGGATCGGAAGCGTACGCATCGGCGTGTGTCGTCCACCAGCAACGCGTGCGTGCGTGTGCGTGTGCTGAATTCGGAGCGTCGCGTCCGTGTGGAGCGACTCAGGACGCGCTTTGGTCGGAGGGAGCACACCTGAGTTGTATTTTATTCTAGTTGTATTTTATTCTCATCCTATTTCTCGTGGAATTCCTATTATCATCAAGGTACACGCATATTTCTGTCGAACATACCGTGATCAGCCTCTGGTTACATCGAGCTTTCCTCCAGATCGAGTCCACGATATTTTTGAGGTGATCATCAAGCAGACCAACAACAGCTAGCCAATCAAGTACTCGCCTATTGGACTTCATTTCAATTCTGACCACAATGATACGGATCTTCAAGTCGTCTGAAATTCTGAATCATTCTATATCCGAACTGTCGATTTCGACGTTGACAACTATAGAAAAGGCACATTGCCTAATTTTTAAAGTAAAAGTATACAGATTAATACCAACACAGCTAGACATTCGAATCATCGATCCATCGATGGACATGTTACTATGTTAGTAGTATCAAGTTAAATACTATATCACAAAGGATTGTATAGCCAGCTGAGTACAGTGTATATCTAAATAAACTGTTGGGCACGACGTTGACACAATAGACTCCACGGAACACCAGCTGTGATAAAGAATTTATAAAGTGCAACATTGACACAATAGACTCCACGTATCTGATCCGCTTGCAACATTCTACCATGACATGGCTGTTGCGATATACTATCTGGTTTATAAAGTGCAACTTTGACTATGATTTCCTTTCTTTCTTTCTTTTTTGAGACAAGAATAATATACTATTAGATATACTAACTATACAATGTAGAAGTACCTTTCACAGAATTTTTTGGAAATGGCACAATGGTTTTGTTCCCTAGTATATTCTACTGCCGCTAGAATGCAGATCCTGTTGCCCTCGAGCCAGTGCAGACATGGCTTCGTCCAGGCACAATCAACAATGTCGTTTTCATCCTCTCTTTGCATTGGCATTTTTTTCATGCCTTCAAAATCCCAGTAGTGCTAGAAGGTTTATTTTGTCTATCACAATCTTGTTTCAGTATTTCTCACATTTTTTCCTTTTTATGTAATGTTGGAGGTGCATTCACGCTCCTGCAGCTGGCATTTTTCTTTGCAGCTGGTTTACCCTTTTTACAGAGAATATTTTTTTTTTAAGGAAATGCTTAACCTTTTTTTCGCAAAAAGCTGATAGCTGGAGTTTAGAAGTTACGGGATCCATCCTTGTGTAGACACCAAATAGCACCAGCATACGCAACCGTGCTTATTTGGTGGCGTTGTCCATTTTTGGATTATGATCGTAACAATGCTTAGTGCTACTCCCGCTGATCGAAAGATGGTTGGAAATTGGATTATCTTGACCGCGGCACTAACAAAGTGACAACCCAACGACCAGCCGCTAATTTTCTACTATATGCACGCACAACTATCTTATCACCTACTGATGCTGAGATTTCCTTAAATACGTGTCCTAGGCAAAGTAGGGTAGGTCTCTGTGGCTGGGGTCGAAGATTGAAAACCAGAAACTAGGAGCACTTGCCCACGGTTTCAGAACAAGGGAAAACTAGAATTGGGAGGAGTTATGAAATATCTATTGTTCCAACACACTGGAGTGGAGTTAATCTGGTGAAAGACCTGTTACGTTTCAACATTCTGTGCCTACGCAAGATCAAAGTGAGGGAGAAGACGGCAATTTGGTACAAATCACACACTGATCAAATATACAAGAATAAAAATCCGTTCAATTAGAGTAGCTAGCATGTTCATGATTTGCTACAAACTTTTTACACTTGCCCTTCCAAAAATTATGTTGAAACACTCGAGAAAGTTCAGCACAAACTTTTTTGCAAACACAATCTTGCTGATAGTAGAAAAATAGTGTTGCAAAGGCGCAAATTATACGCTTCACCCACCAAGACCTTGCGGAAGCTTCAGTTTTTGCCACGTCTCTTGGACACTAATCTGGATGAGATCCAAGAGCAGAAAAGGCGAGGGAAGAGGGGCCTTCCGAATGTGTATGCTTAATTTGTCTTTGCGCAAAGCTTAAATGATTAATCTGCTGAATTATTGCTAACATATGTTGGCAGGGGGCACATGACAGTTCATCCCAGTGTTGAATAATTAGCAATTATGTGGGCAATTATAGCAATGCAAAATGCGTATGTTCATGGCGCCATTGGACATTGCACGTGTACAGTTGGGTTGGTTACATTGGCCACATGCCAGACAGTGAATCATGCGATAAATGTAGGAGTACATCACTGGTAGCATAGATTTGAGGATGCCTATTCTCCATATTTAACCTCTTTTTTAGTAAGGTAACATAGGCGTTGTGGATTCCATGTTGTAAATGATGTAGTCCTACGTTTGTATGTACAGCAGCCAGCAGTATCATTCAATTTTAACTCAGAATCAAGAACTGAAAATATGATAATGGACCAGGAGGGCCCATACATTATTTTTTCTAAAGAACAAACAGCTTGTTCGCCAAGCCTGCTGCTTATCAGCAGCTACAGTGTTCGCAGTTGTTTCTTCAGCAGCCGCTACAGTGTTCGCAATTATTTCTTCAGCGTCCGCTACAGTAAAACAGCTTCAAAACAGCCTGCCGAACAGGCCGAAAATATGCAAATACTCCTATTAAGTACAGCTTTTCAGTGAGTGACCAGTGGGTCCCTCCTTTCTGGATGTGGACCCTGTCATCACGACGGGAAAAAGGACCTGGCAACAAAAGGCGTTGGCTTTCCTCTGGTCTAGTATCCACTTTCGGTCTAGTATCCACTTTCAAAGGAACAGTGATGATTGCGCTTGGTACCATTTGGGTGGGACTTGGGAGCATGCCCTGTGCTGTGTGGGAATCAACGGACCAAATAAACAAGCTTGAATCATTGGAATATAAGAGGCATCTTAGCTGACCCGAGACATCTCTGATATATCGATTTGCAGTGAGGACAGAGGTGGCTAACTGGCTATGGCATAATAATTGTTCTTTTGAGAGGAGTCACATGGATATAGTGTTAAAAAAAGGTTTTCTCATCATGCGTATATACGGAGTACTTGTATAATTGAATCGTTTTTTATAATCAGTGCAACACGTGAGGGACAGCATTGAAGAGGGACCCCTCTGTGATGACGTCGATTATCATGTACATGCACCAAAGTATAGTGTTTTACGTATGTATCACCAAAGTACGCCTCTTCATCGCACGCAACAATGTCTTTACGCCAGCGTTGCTCTTGACGTTTGATCCTCCTCGGCTACTTATAACCCTTAGCAAGTTGCCAGCACCACTAAAGAAGATGATCCAAGCCATAGGAGGCAAGGAGTGTCACAAGACTCACAAACGTCTCTTCACAAAAAACAAACAACAACCCAAAAGAAAAAGAGTGTCACAAACGTCCCACCAACATAATTAGGATGGTTTTGAAGATCTCCTTTTTAAATCAAGTTTAATTTGTTGAGTAACTAGTTGAGAGTTTGAGGATACATTATGAATTTGGATGGAAAGGTGAATGTGTAAGCTTTTGCAATATTCAAACCGAAAAAGGAAAGAGACTAGGTGACGGGTACCTAGCTTCCTAGAATTGAGCAACATTTTAACATGGTCCGTGACTACATCACAAATCTGATTTGGAGCTAATCATATTATAGTAGCACTTGCTAACTACAGATAGTCGACGTCATTGACATGTGGGCCTCCTTATAGTTCAGGTAATGTGAGTGACAGGCTACCTAAGCACTTGTAGCAAATAATAAATAAATAAATAAAGGTAGAGTAATTTAAAGGCGAGGACCTGGACCATCCTAAAAGTTGTTTAATCTCATCGTGTACTGACTGCGAGTACTGGCTTTTGAATGATAGGCCCAAGAGGAGGGGCATCAAAAACTGCCATGATTGATCTAATCCTTTTGGTTTTATCGGGTTTCTCGTAAACAATTATCCAGGCCGAGGATTAACTTACGAAAGAAAGTGGCAGTCAGATCATTTGGCATAATTTAGTTGGACAACGATAGGATGGGACAAGATCTGCTCATCTTTTCGAGGAAACTTAACCTGACAAGTCACAGCGAGTGATCAAATTATTTGGAGTCGTACGAACACGGAATGATCGAGCTGCCCTGCATTTTTTTTTCTTAAATTCCTCGACCAATCATTGTCCGGGGTCAGAATCTTACACCTGTGACTGAAATAGTTTTTTGTAGAAAAAAAAGTAATAATGTTGATGGTCAAGTGTTGTTAGGTGTGAGTGAGCTTAGCATTTGCCGGTTCGCTAAATAACCCCTCGTGAATATCTGGCGGATGCTTCGTCACTCAGTACTGTCTCGGACGTCTCGTGGTCGATGCTGCTACCGTACGAGTGGAATTAATTATCACTCATTTCTCGAGTCGTTTCGGTGATCATCAGGCTGACCTTCTGTTGTGAACTTGTGCCATTGTGCTTTATCTTACGAACTTCTGTGACCCGACGAACCGAATGATTGTGCTTTGTTCATTGAGTCGATTTTGCACCACAAGGCCACAAAGGGGCAATATCTTACAATGAGAAATGAGAATTGTACTGTACTTACGAACTTGACAACGATGTATCAGGCTTCTGCTGGATGTGAAGAAACATTATGCTCAGAATGCACAAATTATGACAAAAATGTTATAGTGCGAGCTGTAGAGTTCACTAATTCGCGTATCGTGACTTTGATCTTACTGCGTAATAGTAATTCGTAAGGCCGAGCATGCACGGGCTTAGCGTGGACCGTGATGGGCTGAAGTGAAGGACAGTGGTCCAGTCCAGTGAGAACGGCCGGCCTCTTGTGATGTGACGTTGTGAGAGGCTCAGAAGCGGCCAGCAAAAGCCCTCCTGATCCTTTTGTGGCGCGCGGTCCACTCCATCCCAAATTCCCAAGTCCCAACGCTGTCGCATGCGGTGCGGGTGACGCTCCACCGCGCTCCGTCTCTCGGCAAGCTGGACACGTCGCTTGGTGCCACGAGGCGATTAGTTGGCGCGTGCAGCAGTGCCGGCAACCGTGTTTGGTCAGATAGAGGAGCAAGACAGATCAAGATACAACTCAGGTGGATCAATCAAGTCAAAAGGGAAGAAACCTGTCGTCCTCTTTGCAACCTTCGGCCGAGCCCACAGCAAAATCCTGTCCGCCCAAAGTGGACGCCGAACCAGCTACTAGCCTACTACTACTACTCTGTTTCCGCGTGGCCTCTTCTAATCTTGGCTGTGTGATCATGGCCTGCCTCATCGGGTCCAACACCCTCCGACTTAATTTAGAAGACTACCCTGACCATATTACTAAAAGTTGCATCATTTGCGTGTGGCTCGATGCTTGTACTAAGTTGATTCATTTGCGGATTTTCTGAATGCATGGCCTAGTGCGGCTCTGTTCGTCAGTCGATACACAGGGACAGGTTGATTGATTTTTTTTTTTTTGACGGGAAATGGCAGTTGTTCTGCCATTGCATTTAGGAGATAGCAGAGAAAACATAGACTTACACAGCACCCTTGTTAGCATGCGCTAAGCCGGGCCTAAATGGGGAACTGAGAAAGAAAACGAAAAGAAACTAAGGTTTGTTTCGGGCCAACAGGCGGCCTAAAATGAGCTAATAAAACTCAAAAACTGAAACAACAATGTGACTGAAAAAACTGAAGCAGTGTCGACATCTCGCCGTGTACACAGCAACAACCCAACGAGATGTTCTACCCTGGCTCATTGTTGTGCTCCTGGTCTGGCTCGCCGTCTTCCCCGCCATGGGCTCCCCAAGCTATTCGATATGAGTTAATCTCTTCTTTGGCGAGCAATGCCACCTGCTGGACCGTCTTGTTCGTCGATTCAAAGATGCGTCGGTTCCGCTCCTTCCAGATGTTCCACCAAGTATAAAGGATGGCACCCATGACCTGCCTTCTGTTTTCCTTGTTCGTGCTACTCGCCGTCTCCCGTAGCCATTCTCCCACCGATACCTCCCCATTTCTAGGCAGCCGATAACCTGCAAAACCAATCCAACTACAAACTAGTTGAATCACTTGTTGTGAATAAACACAGTGGACTAGCAAGTGACTTGTTGTCTCTTGCTGTGTGTTGCATAGACAACATGGCGAACTTTGCCCCCATCCTTTCGTCTCTAGGTTGTCTGATGTTAGGATTTTCTTGTGAGTCGCTATCCACGCGAAGTTAACCACCTTCGGTTCAGTTTTTGCTTTCCAGATTCCACAATTTGGGATGGCTGGGTATGTTCCTATTAGCTGCGCTCTATATGCCGAGGACGAGCTGTAAACTCCATTTGTCGTCCACCTCCAAGTGATCTGATCCTTTTGGCCTTGCTGTAGTTGAACCTGTCTTAAAGCTCTCCATAGCCAAAAGTATTCTTCAATTTGTGCTGTGGTCTCAATCTTCCTGACTCCTTTAATCCAGTTATTGTCTTCGAGCTCTTTTTGTACTGTTCTCTTTTTCCTTGGTGTCACTTGGTACAGGTTTGGGCATCTTTCCTTCAGAATCACCCCCTCTAACCATCTGTCTGTCCAGAATTTGATGAGGTTGCCGTCTCCAATTTCTATGTTTGTCGATGCCGAGAACAACGCTTTGTCAGTCTCATCACAGGGGAGTTGCAGGCCCAACCACGGTTTGCCTTCCTCTATCCAGCTTTGCCACATCCACCTTTGTCTGAGTGCTCTTCCAAAGATTTCCAGGTCGAGCAAGCCAAGGCCCCCAAGTTCTTTTGGTAGCATCACCGTGCGCCAGTTGACCAAGCAATGCCCTCCCGAGATCTTCTCGCTGTCCTCTCCTTTCCAAATAAAACTCCTGCGAATTTTGTCCAGCTTTTTTATTACCCACTTTGGCAATTTTATTACCATAGCATGGTGGGTTACAATAGGCGTCAGGACTGTTTTTGCTAGTTCCACCCTAGCAGCCCTGTTCATATGCTTGCCTTTCCATCCCGGCAATTTACCCCCAACCTTGTCGATTAATGGCTGAAAATATACTTTTCGAAGCTTCCGAATGTGTAAAGGAAGGCCTAGGTATTTACACGGAAAAGCTTTGACTTGAGCCGGGAATTGCTCTGTGATGTCCTCAATGTCCAATTCTCCACATCTAATCGGGTATATCTCAGTTTTTTCGACGTTAGTTTTCAGGCCTGTTGCTTCTCCAAAAGCTATTAGGATCTCACTGAGGGCCTTCAAATTCTCTTTGTCCGGGTGCACAAACAGTGCTGCATCGTCTGCATACAGCGAAACCTTGATGCCCATTGCTCTCATTGCGATAGGCGTTAGGATATTCTCTTGGGTGGCTGCCTGCAAAATCTTGTGGAGCGGGTCTATGGCGAGGATGAATAACAAAGGTGATAGGGGGTCGCCTTGTCTAAGGCCTCGCTCATGCTTGATGGGTTTCCCTGGTAGTCCATTCAGAAGCACTCTCGATGAAGAAGTTGCCAGAGAAATGCTAATCCACTCTCTCCATCTCCTGCCAAAGCCTAATTGTTCCATTAGCTCAAGCAGATAGGACCAAGCCACAGAATCGAAAGCTTTGGCGATGTCCAGCTTTACGAAAAGTGTTGGCTTCTTTGTATATTAAGCTCCTTGATTAGGCCTTGCACACACAAGAAATTATCGTGTATGCATCGTTTTTTAACAAATGCACTCTGGCAGCCGGAGACCATCTCGTTTAGTCTTGGGGCTAACCTCATAGCCAGCACTTTTGAGAAAATTTTTGCTACACTGTGGATTAAACTTATTGGCCTGTAATCCCCAATCCTCAGTGCCCTGTCCTTTTTTGGGAGGAGGACTATATTAGCCGTGTTGACAAGCTTGAAGAGGTCGCCTCTCATGGAGGTTAGTTGCTGGACCGCCAATAGTAAGTCTTGTTTGATTATATCCCAACACGATGCATAAAAAGCTCCAATGAAACCATCCGGGCCTGGTGCATTTTCCTTTGGCATTTCTCTTATTGCCTCCCAGATTTCTTCCATCGTTATGTCTTCTTCTAGCTCGGACAGGTTGAATGTTGGGTAGTTTAAGTACTCCCAATTTAAAGTTTTCAACCTCCTTTCCCTGGAGCCTAGGTGCAGCCTGAAATGATCATGCACCACCCTCTCTTTATCCTCCTGTCTGCAGGCTATTCCTTGGTCACCCTGTAGCATTTGAATGAAGTTTTTTCTTCTTCTTCCATTTGCCCTCAAATAGAAATATTTTGTGCAAGCATCGCCACACTTGATTCTATTTAATCTCGCTCTTTGTTTTGCTCTTGTTTTCTCTATCGCTACCAGCCCCAAATACTTGCTTTTTAGCCTTTCTCTAAAACCTCTTTCTTGATCTGTCAATGGTCTTTGTTCTTGTGCCACATCCAGCTTGTAAATGGTTTCTTTGGCGATTTGCATCTGCAGTTTGAGATTTCCAACCTGCCTCTTCTCCCATAATTTCAGCGCTTTGACTGTTCTTGCAAGCTTAATATGCAGCCGTCTGATAGCATCCGAGGCCTGAAGTGGTTTCTGCCATGTTTGTTGTACTACCTCCTTGAAGCCTGGCATTTTAAGCCAATATGATTCAAAACGGAAGCCTCTGTATTTCGGTATTGATGTGTTTCCCATTAAGAGCAGGGGGCAATGATCCGAGAGAGTCGAGCTGAGGGCTTGTAGCTGGGCCTGCGGGAAATTCTCCTCCCAGTGCACCGAGCAGAAAACTCTATCTATCCTCGTCATGGTTGGATTTTCCTGTTCATTTGACCACGTGTATTTCCTCCCATTTAGTTTCAGCTCCCTGACCTCGAGTTCATCTAGTGCGGCCTTGAACTTCCCCATGAGCCTCCTATTTAGCCTGTCGTTGTTCTTGTCCTCGGCTTTATAAATGAGGTTGAAGTCTCCTGTTATAAGCCATTCATCAAGCACTCTACTCTTCCACTGCCTGAGCTCTTCTATGAAAAGTAATTTTTGCTGGTCGCCCTGGGGGCCATATACCCCTGTCATTGTCCATTCAGAACCGGTGTCCTTCATTTGTATGTTTACAGAGAGGGAATTGGTGGAGCGGGCTGTAGACATCAACTGAAAATGAAGATCAGAGACTGCAATCAGGATCCCTCCACTAGCTCCTTGTGACGGTAAGAAAGAGTAGTTTGCTTTGAAATTTGGACCCAAGGTCTGCAATACTATCTGATCATCCACGTGAACAAGTTTGGTCTCCTGCAAACATACAATGCTTGCTCTAGATGACTGCACCATTTCTCTGACGGCATCCCTTCTAATTGGTGCATTAAGCCCTCTGACATTCCAATTGAGCAGTAGTAGATTTCTCTTTGTCATTTGACACTTGAAGCACAACATCCATGCAGCCATACTCTGACCACTAACAAAAGACTTGGCTCTCTTTTATTCAACCAGCCCATGAAACAGAGCAGCAAGGAACTTAGGATAGAAGGCCATATGCTGACCCTGTCCCCTAAGCTCCTTGGCACACACCGACTAAAAACACTAAACAATACACTGCAACAAGTAGGGGATACAGACTCGCACCACACACAACACGCCACGGGGCTCACAATTAAGCAACTCAGCTCGCATGGTGGCTCAGCTTTGTTCATGGCTGAACAGGCACCACCTTCTTCTTCCCCTTCTTGGGCTCCTTCTTGTTGTCCAGACTCATGGCCTTCAGCAGGGCTTCTATTGCTTCTATCATCTCAGAAGTCAGGGGTGTTGCAAAAAGCTTGATCAGGCGCTCTCTTGTCTCATTGGTGAGGTTCTTGGTTGGTGACAGCACACCCAGCTTTCGTGCCACAGACTCCTCCGCCAACTCCTCCACGGTCTTGTTGCCCACCTTTCTCATCTTCTCCGCGATACGGCCGCTGCGCCTAATCTCCACTTTCTCATCCTTACTTGTATTTTCACTGAACTTGTTCTTGCCTGGGGTCTTGAGCAGTGGCTGTACGCTGTCCTTTGCAAACTTGCACAGGAAAGAGCAAGTTGCATCTGATGCCTGTTCTTGGTACTCCACCTGATGAGCCAGTCGCTCCTCTTGAATCTTCTCTTGCTTTTTCTCCTTTGCACTTACTGCTTGCTCTTGTCCTTCCATTGCAGCTTCACTTGGCTGTATTGTTGTGGCCAGCACGCTAGGAGAGGCTTGCCTAGCCTCGATCCCAGCCTCCACGACGTCTTCTGCTGCCTCACATCGTCCCGGTGAAAGCATGGCTGCCTCCATAACCATGGGGTCCCTGATGTAGTTGTCGGTGGAGCCAAGCACTTTGCGCGCCGTCAGCTGCAGCAAGTCGTCCCCCAGCACACACAGAGGTGGTTGGGTCTCCACAAGCCGGCGCCGACAGGTTGATTGATTATTTGAGTCAAAAAGAAAAAAAACACGCTGAAGTGTTTTTGAGCTGATTGTTCGTTGAGCTTCGACAGACATTTAACTTTCTCTTCGCTACAGTAGCCTAATTAAAAATGTGCAGCCTGTTCGCCTGGCTGCTTTGCAGCAGCTACTTTGTAGCAGCTACAATGTTTCAGTTATTTGTTCAGCAGCAGCTCAGCAGCCGCTACAGTGTTCACAGTTATTTTTTCAGTAGCCGCAGCTGCAGTGCAGCCTGCCGAACAGCCCAGCGATTGATTCTAACAAACAAAAGAAAACGCAGCAAGCCCCTTCCACATAGGAGTATAGTACATGCTACCGAACGAGGCAGAGGCCCTCATTTCCCGCCGTCGTGTTGCCTCTAAACAACAAGAAAGTCTTGCAGCGAAGGTACCCCAACCCCGCCACCTCTCCCTCCACATCAAACTCACTTCTCCCCACAACACGCTGCTCGCTCCACACCAAGCCGCGCACGTCCTCACTCAGGACGGCACCCTCCGCCTTGGCCTCCACGACGACCACGCCGCCCTCCTCCGTGCTGCTCCGGCCGCCGCCTCGTATGCAGAACCACGGCACGTCGCCCCACGCCAGAATCATGCCGTGGTACGAGACGCGCAGCATCGAGCTCCCGCCTCCGTTGCAGGACTGGTAGTGCGGCGACACCCCGTCCGCGTCAACCACAAGGTGGAAGGTGGGCGGCGATGGCGGCGAGGCGCCAAGGTCGAGCCCCTCGACACCAGCTAGCCGGATGAAGAGGTTGGGTCGGGCTCTAGCAGCTGCACTTGCACGGTCATATTGCACGAACAAGATGACGCCGGCGCAAGCAAGTATGTAGAGGAGGCCGCCAAAGATGAAGGCTGCTAAACGGCTTTCAGTAACCCATATGATCCACTGGTAACAACAGTTGGCATGTGCATCATCTTTGGGGCACGGTTCAGACTCGGTGGTGGACATGGATCCCAAAGTTGCTGGAAAATCTGCTGCACCAGCACACCTTAACTGGTGTGCCAAGAAACTCTCTGGAAAACCACCTATTAAAAGACCAGATGGTTGTGCTGTTAGATTCAAAAAAATGCAATGTAAGCATGATAAAAATATTTAATTGCATTAGCATTGGGAATGGATTTGAGTCTCTATTTGGTTCTTCACCCTAACGTTATCGAAGCACATCCACAATTTAGATGAGCAGCAGACAAAAAGCTTAATAAAATGGTCCGCTCTGATCTACTCGCACTGCCACTAGCAATTGACCTAGTGCTCCCGGCCATCAGATTCGAAAAAGGTTTGAAATTTTCTTTTAGCAAAAGAAATACTGGAAATCTTCTGTGGAGCTGGCCTGGCCGCCTGGCCGGGATACTCGAACGGCAATGACAATGTCGGACCGGGCCTGTGATGAGAAATATATAGTAGTTCTTCAGTCATGTGAGACATGAGAATGTCAGTCGAAGAGGATCAAACCGAGCGCGTTTACAATGTACTTGCCGTCCGGAGCCCTCCCGACTGCCTGAGCCGCTGGCAGCAGCGGCTGGAGGTTGAATGGGAAGGCGGCGGACTGCACCGTGCATGGTGGGGCGGATGCAAACGCTTGCGCTTCTATGCTGCGAGAGATCACGCCCCCGAGAAACAATCCCAGACTCCCAGTCAACGAAGGAACTGCAAGCTAGAACTTACCAACGGGAAGAAGAAACAGATTAGCGTCCGGAAGGATGAATCAACCCAAGGAGAGAAGATCAACGAGCTGCGGCGGCGGGCAAAAAAAGCGCTCGGAAGTGTAGGTTTGGTTTATGATAGGCAATTTTATCTCCAATCGTGGGAGGAATGGGCCGAATGGCGTGGCCCCCTCAGCCGGATAAGATTAATTCGTTTTTACTAAACTCAGAGTCGTTCGTTGATCTCGCGCGTGCACTCCGAACAGAACCACCTTCATTGTCCACCGTCACGGTTGTAGTGGACCCACATGTCATTGACACGTGTATGGCAAATCACGTATTAGAAATTGTTTTTGCTGGTATACAAGCGAATTCATTCGTAAGCGGTGGGATAAAAAAACAACATCAGTAAGCAGTGGCTTCCTCTCAACACCATCCATTATAGCCATAGGCTTCCTTTCACGAAATCCTCTGCTGTCGCTAGTCAAACGGCACAGCGTGCCGTTTCACCGATGATATACTTGAACTCTCTCGGATTGTTAGTAGCCCAGAGGCCGTTAATTAGGCCCATTAAAAATTGCAATACGGAGATAATCTCTCCTTTGTTGCAACAGGGGATAAGCTCGTGCACTGCTCCTTTCCTCGTCGTTGGTGCTCATTGGCGGCTGTTGATTTGTGCCCTCGTCCTGAGCGCCCGCCATGGTGTCCATACTGATGGTGCCTGCTTCCAAGTGCCTTGAGCATCGAATTGGACGAAGAAAACAAGGGGGAATTAAACCGGAGAGAGTTTTAGAGGCCTAAACGCAGCTATCAGTGGCAAAATTCATAGGGTTAGGAGTTGAATCGATCGGTCGTTGTTTCCTGGCGTGGTGAGATAGAGCTTTGCGGAGAAGATGACTTCGATGCTCGATCGGGGTCGGGAGGAACGGTGGGGCTCCCTATTGGGCCCAACATGGGCCAGAGAAGGCCTACAAAAATAGGCACACGGACTGCACAGTTCTACAAGGACAAATCTAGATCGTTAAATCTGAACACAGGGGGCCAGATCAAGGACGGCACAGCCGTGCCGTTTGACTAGCAACGGCAGATGATTTCGTTCCGGCATGCTAGTCCTCCAAAGCGATTTTGTGTTTTTCTAAACCAAAACAACAAGCGTGGTCTTTTCTCTTGTTCATTTTGTGTAATCACCAATTCAAAGCTACCTCTCCGGCCAAAGCAACATCTTTCTTATGCTGTTATTATAGCCAACTCTCCGCATAGAATGATAGAAGCATGGTTGATTTCAAGAGTACCTTGTAATACCAAATATATATTTGAATTCGAATCCCTTACAACCAAATATATAATAAACTAAAAGGTCACCAAAGTATTCATAGTTAACCAGAGGCCTCATTCGCCCTAACAAAAGCTACCAGGATCCAGTTGAAGCTTACCACACCAAAACAACAGCTCTGCAAATGAATCCTGATTGTCTAAGGAGATCTGTTTTCCTATCAGCAGGTTACGAGCCTCACGGATTTCTTCCAATGTATCACAAGGGAAACCAATTCCTTGTAGCTCCTGCGGTGTCAGCTCTCCAGGTGGGAGCTGCTTCTCTAGACATCTACATACCACGCCATATGATGTTTCCAAACAAAGTCCCTGTTTCACCAAACCAAAGTAATCACTACCAGGCATCGAAAACCTGATGAATTGTCATCAAATTGGTAACTGTAAAAACAGGTCAACAACATACTAAACCGCAAACCAATTTTTAAACCTGCTGGCGTTAAGGAAAATAACTTAAACCAAGGTTACAAGGAGTGTGCACCTTGCTTCTGAGGAATCCTGCCAAGCTTATTGCATCAGAACAGCCTCTTGGAGGGGAACTCTCTTTGACAGTGACCCCTTCTGCAAACTTGATGCACGAGTCAAGCATTTCCAGCACACTCTCAGCGCCAGAAAACAGATAAAATTTAGCTTCCTGTGAAAGATTTATTAGTAGATTTTATGGAGCCTACCCTACTCTCAACGTCACTTTCTCTAATTAATACTGCATACCTCAACATCAAAATAATCAGATACACGGTAGGTAACTGTATTCAGACAGTTACGCAGAACCAAAGATCCATAGACTGTCCTTCTATTTGGACCGAACTTTTTAAGGAATGCGTCATACATTTCGACTTCATCATTTGCCATAAGAAAAGGACGATTTCTCCATGAAACAAACTTCTTTACCAAATATATTAGAATTTCAGGAATAACATAATTAATTCTTAACCCAATAAACTCAAACTGACAGCGGTCAGAATATGAATCTGCCAATGGACAGCTGCAGAGGTATAAAGAATACGATTTAGCAAAAATACATCGTTAACTTAACAGGAAAAAGTCAAAACAACATTTATATTCTGGCCTATAAAAACTGTTTGATAAGCATAGATGAATTACTACTGAAACATTAGTCACATGGTAAGATACATTTAGCTAGTCAATGAACTCTAGTTACTACGGAGGAAGAAGCCTGATGTTTGGCAGCATAATCCACTGACTCAGTGCTCCCGTTGGTCAAACCTACCAAGTTTTGGTAAGGTATACATTGGCACTTTTTTTCTCAGACGTGTTCATTGACTAATCCATGGATGGGACAAAGTCTAAAAATGCCCTATTCATAGTATATAATAAAAAACCTATATCTCACAAGACCAGGAATAAGTAGCATATGTTAAAGATAGAACTAGTAAAACTCCCATGGCCAAAATTGACATAAAGCTCCCATGGGCAGAAGATATAAAAACACCAATGTTCAATAGGTTGGATATATCAGTGATTCAACTTCCCACTAGAAATATTTTTATTTTCATAAAACCTTTGATAAAACCTAATTCATAGATGCATACTGAACTTACTTTTTTTTATAAAAAATAGAACTATTAAAGATAACTCCACGGTATGTGTCAAGAAACATAAAAGGTAGCCAACTATCTATGCTCCATATAGGTCTTAAGTGCAATAAAATAATGTATCAAAATGTATACCAATAACTGCTGGTGGTAGTCAATAAACTGCGAAAGTAGCAAAGATCACCAGCAGCACGGCTTAGCTGTATGAAGTAAAAAATATGATGTCAGAAAATAGAGATCATTTTCACATGCAACATATCTTTAGGCACAACATAACGAAATGGTCTTCTGCTTTTTCAAACCTTTGACCAGTCCATCACCATAAACATCATGATTGCTGCTGCCTCTACTAAATAGTTACTCTTATTTACTTCCAGTGACACAGGTTTTCAATAGATTACTATGGCATTAGATCAAAATGAGTTTTGAAATGAAAAGAGTACATAATTACCTCTTTAACAATAGGCAAAATCATACTCGCAATCGAAGTGTTGTCCTCGGTATTCTGATTCCCAGTAACGACCAAGCCCTTGTTTCTAATTGCTAATGTCACAAGAGCCACCTGTAAAAATGTTCCATTAAAAGGTTAACAAAAAGAACGTGCACAATCTATGTCCGATACATGTTATAAATGACAGAAAAAAATGAATTATAGTCAGCAGAGATTCGGCAATGGAAAAGAACCCATTGTCTAAATAAGGGCCCAAGGTATTTTATATATTACTTAGAGTAACCGTTTTCCTTCACTACCCTTCCTAGTTTAGAGCTAGTCACATTCTGGATGTTACAGAATTCAAATTCAATTCATTTTTTCCCCTCAAGATTGTGCTTTGCATGTTTCGTCACAAAATTTCATTCACAAAATGACAGATAATGCAGGTAGAAGAGTACATAATTAAACCATACCTATGTGTATATTATAGTGTCAAAGAGTGTGGTATGGTAAGCATTCAAGTAGCCTATCTAAATGTTCAATCATAATCTAATAGGACACACATTATGGGGTCTAGGGACCCTTTCCCTTGCTTATTTTGCAAGGACGTTTTTTTTATACCAGGACCTCTAGGACACAGGATAAAATAAAATATTAAAGCAGACAAGCTATATTAGTTTTATAAGTTGCAATGCCTTAGCAATATTATAACAAGTAACCAAAAAATAACAATTGACGAAAAACAATGCATTTTTTTAAAAAAATATATGATCAGGCTTAGCGAGAAGTCACACTTTATGCTATACAAAACAAATAAAACAAAAAAAAACACTTCATCAAACAAGAAGTTCATGATCAAAGTAGAACTATAATATGGAAAACGGACCTGAATTTGTTTTACTCGACTGACAATGGCCTCAACACAGTCAATGCACCATGTCTTTAGGACAAACAAGCAGCGATCAGATTTGTTTGATGCCATAAGCTCCTTTGCCTGTTCTCCGACCAAGTCAACAAGTGCTTCCATTATATTTGTATGCACATCTTGACCATCTTTCCATTCAAATTTCCCTTGCAAAATATCTTGTTCTACCTTATCAAGGGCACATAACATTTCATCTACATTACCAGCAGACATCAGACCCTACATATAGGCAACTTTCCAAATCAACAACAAAGCATCTTTTGCTGAACAACCAAATTGTGTTCTTTAATTTCAATTCATTAAAAATATGTTTAACTTAAGAGTCAAAAAAGCAACCAAACTTCGGAAAGGAAGAAAACGGATTAGGCAATGTGTTGGCCCTAGTGGTGCTGTCAACTAAACTTATAGCAAAAAAGATCAATAAGCTAGGCATCCTGAAGCCTAGACAGTCCAAACTTGTCCAAGGCAAGACCTAGGTTGGAACACGGTTGCCTGATTGTATTGCATTCCTGAAAAATATGAGCTGTTTCAAATCCGGAAACAATTCTCTTGATGGTTGACAATGACTGAAACAAAAGTTCCAAGTCCATTCAAGAAAATTGAACTACACTCTTAAATAGGTGAAGCAGAAGCAGAAAAGTTTACATTCTTTCACTGTTCACCCGTCTCCAATTAGAATAGCAATGTGTGTAGAATGAAAACAATATCCAACAAAAACTAGTAATTCAATGTACTTGACCATCTCATTCAAAGATACATCAGATTGACATTCAAGAATGAGGTGTTCAAGTGAACAGAATTCACATACTATACGGTAAGACACTAAAGTATTGGAGACCAATCATATGTGCAAGATCCATGTGATAAGTCTTTAAAAAAAATGCTACATGAATGAGAGAGGGAGGGAGGGGGGAAGAGACACCTGCTTCTTCATTATCTTCACTATGCAATTCTTTCGGTCGAGAATTTCATACTTGTATAGATGTTTATCAAAAACAATGGATTCAATGAACCGAGGATCCATATCTTCTGTCAACACCTGCTCGAAATCCTTTCAATTGCCACATCCAAACAACCACTTAAAAAATGGACAACATTTCTTGTAAAGAAACAATAATCCATGAAAACCAGCAAACAATTGGCTCATTTCATAATCATAACATCTCAAATTTACCTAAAGGGTCATTTCATGTAAAAAAAGACTTTTATAATTAACAGTAAACAACATGGATGATTTTATCTAAATTTTCCAACACATATCTGATGCACTTTTAATAAGAACCTGAAATGCATTATTCTTCTCTCTAAATGGGTTGAATGTAATAAGCATTATACCCACTTGGACCTGAGTAGATTGGAGCTTTTTTACACCAGGATACCTTTTTTTTTCTCCTATTTGATGGTGAGACTACGCTTGTAAATAATGCAATGTCTGTGTATTAACCAGTCAACGGGTAACTCAACTGCTACATATCACATTCTAAAATAAAATACGAGGTTATAAATAACATTCAGAACTTCTATAAATAGAACATGAAAAATTCATATTCTACGAATTGTGTGATTGAATCAGTTCATATCCTTTATGCATGTGTTGTTATTTTCTTTTGAGAATTCAGCAGGAATTATTTTGATTCATAGAATTTCACTAAACCTTGCCGGAAAATAGAAGTGCTTCTTACATGTATTGTACTACTGGACGGTGTCATCCCTTCATAACCCAAAATCCCAAGAAAGTCAAAATCAAAAAATTAAATTGAGTAGTAACGATGTTGGGAAAATACCATGATGTTGTTTGATGACTCTGAGGATGAATCCTTGCATGCATCCCATGCTGATATAGGGGAGGACATCTCAGAGAGGCTATTAACAGTTAGCCTTTTATGATTCTTGTTTGTGTCCTTGGATGCAACAAGCTGATGTGGATTCGAAAAGGAATAGCGATAAGGGACGCTCCTGAAAGAAAAACATGACTTCTGACTTGAAGGAACAGTACAGCCAACTATTGGTGCTTGATGGAATGCCTTCATTGTGGACCTGTTTAGTGTTTGCAAGAACATATCATGGGTTATTTATGGTACTTTACACAAATATCAACTTGGTCTAAAAAATAATAATAGAAATCAACATGATTCAAAAATGAACGTGACTTTAAGCCAGCCGTCTTCCAAAATCCGAACTATTACGACCAAACGCCTGTGCGGCATTGATGGCATAACTGCCTACCACTTGGATAGTTTCGAGGAGCTACCACTCTAGGAAGAAGTCCCCCATCCCCCCACTCCCCCACCGTCCCACGTCCCCCGACGCAGGGATCGACCCATCCCTGCTACAGTTGCTGGCCCAAGATTTGAACCATGGGTATTCAAAATTTGCAATGGTTAAAAAAAAATTGACACCCTAAAATGGATCATAACACATGAACTTGTTTCCTTGGCATTTTGGCTACCAAACCTGCATAACATATCAGACATGAGCCCAGAAAGTTTAATGGCCTCAGCAAATGGAAGAATAAGGAGTCTCATTCAAACAAACTTGAGCTAATCGCCTAATCCTAGAGATTAGTGTGCAGTTAGTATTTTTTTTTCCTAGACAGAAGCAATCTTTATTCAACAAGACAAACACAGTACACGCATTTTTCTGCAATAGTCAAACAAAGTACAAACTTGGACAACATATCTACTTAGAACTGATCTCGCGCAAGAGTACGGCGATCGGACAACCAGAAGCGATTCTCCAGAAATCTCACCGGCGATCGGGCAGGGCGAAGCTACGGCAGTCCACTCAATTGGACTCCTCGGCGGACGGCGATTCCAATATTTTTAGTCCTGGGTGGTAGGATGGAGATGGAGACCTGGGCGATCGAGCGGGCGGCGGCGGGTTTCTGCTTTGATTGTAGATGGAGATGGCGATCGAGTGGGGAACTGGGGATGCCGAATGGGCGGGCCTGTCTCTCTGTTGGGCCTGCGGTGGGAAGACGCAGCCAGCCAGGTTCGTCCAGGTGGGCTTTTTGTTTTTCTGATTTAATTCAACTGAATACCTTTGATCTCCTCAAAAAAAAAAAAAACTGAATACCTTTGAATAGAGGTGGGCCGGCCCCATAGACAACGAAAGGAAGAATGGTCGAACCTCGAACGGCTTGTTCTTTCCGGACTGAATCATCCGACCAAGTCGTTCGACCAATGCAACCGTATCTTCACGATCACCCTTTTTTTTTTGTTGGCGCTAATCATCAAAATAGCTTCTTTTCTTTCTTAGGGGAACAATAACAAAATAGCTTGTGTTCCTCTGGCGAACATGGAGGCATCACTAGCATATCGAGACAACAGTAACCCTGGATCAAGAGTCTACGGTGGCTGATTTTTTTTTTTCAGATGATGGGCCAGCAGAGGGGCCCATCGGCGCCAGCACCACCTGGGTCACCGGCTTGGGGAAGTGGCGCTAGGAACTACCAGTTCTGGCCACCTCCCCGGGTGCCGTGGCTCGAACCCGGGCCGGCTCAGTGCAACCGTGTGCCACTGGCCGTTTGCCCGGGCGAGCGTTGGCTGATGCTGCTGTGCTTCTACAATCTGCCCAGGAGCAGCGAATATAGCACTGAACATCGGACGAGAGCCAGGGCGTTCTATGATGCGTAAATTCTCTAGAAATGTCGTAGGAAACAACTGTTCGTTCGGCACTTTATTAGCTTCTAAAAACATGAAAATTACCCCCACGTTCCTTATGTGGCCTTATAACTTATAATGCAGCAACTAGGAGAGGACATTTGGAAGTAGCAAAACAAAACTCAGAGCTAGCTGCCTGGCGTGTCACTAGCCATTTTTTGAGAAAATCCCCTTCACATCATTCTGCAAGGATTTCACAACAGTACACTGGTCTTTCCTTTTCTGTCTCTTCGCTGACGTGTCACGCATGGGACGCTCATTTCTGCACCACTTCGTTGTGTTGTGGGTGGGTCTAATCCACCCACCAATGCACCAGAGGCAAGGGAACAGAGCACATAATCATTGTTAGCTCACAGGTAGACCCATGCTTAGGCTATATAGCTATCATTAATCCCTGGCGGATCAAGTGCATACGAATATGATATGATCGCCCTAAAGCATGCACTTGCTTACATGTCCGAATTGTGGTGATGAGCAGGGCATCATTCAACTCGAACCATACAAAATTTGTGTGAAGTTAGTGATGATGTGTACATATGCCACACTGCACTAACACCGGTGATGGTTCCTCCCGTGCCCGTTCCTGCCCCCACGGTGTTGGCCTGGCGTGGCCGGCAGTATAATACAGTGCTGGGGTGGTCAGGGATTACAAGAGCATGGCATGGTCTCCCTATCCTCTGAATCCTGATCGATATGCTGCTATGCCGTTAGCATTAGCGCTACGTGAGGTCAGTACAGGAAATTCTTTTTTTTGCGAGGGTCAGTACAGGAATTAGCGTCATCCGTACGTAGGCTTCCACAAGGAATTGCAACTTCGGGCATGCCGTATTTCTTTCTCCACAGACCACACACAGCCCAGCGAGCACAAGAGTTTTATCTTTTTTCAGAAAGGTTGTGCTTTCTCTTTCAGGAATATGCCAGAAAGTGTTGTCCTTCCACAGTTTTATGCCAGTCAAAAACAGTAGAGTATGCTCTGCTAACCTCGTCGAAGATACTGGTAGTGCAGTCCAACAGTATGCTCTACAAAAGTTCAGTAAGGCAAGCAGGTTTCTCCTGAATTTTCACACGATCTTTCGTTTGCCGATCTCAACTTGTCATCGAGTTCTCACCATATCCTTCTTCTCAGGGGAAAAGACCTACTCCTTTCTGGCGCACAAGGCATCTCGCAGAGAAATAAACAAGGGGTTAATCATCTCACACCGTCAACATAAGAAAGGATTGCAAGGCACCAACAAGTGAGGCACCAATCATTCATCGACCTATCGCCTCAAGATTTTCTTCCATATTAAAAACCAAAGAAAAGGGTCCCGTTCCATCACCCACCCAGCAGCAGCAGTTCAGCGCCCGGCCTCCCCAGGCAGAGCACTCGCAATGGGAATCTCGGCATCCAGAGGAAAGAGGCCATGATCTCACGGACTTGTATATATCTATGCGTCCATATGAGGGGTGTGCGGCCTCTTCTAGTGGCTGAAAGGGCACAGGCCCCTCTGGTCACAGAAAAAGCAGAAGTGGACACTGAAAGTTACACTGCAAGCTAGGAGGATTGTGTCAAGCAGCCAATGGGAGGATGCCGCTCGCTCGGGTCACGCCTCTCATAGGGACCTGTCTCTATGGGCGGTATCCTTTTAGGATCGTGGCCCGTCCTTCATATCTTCTTGGTGCTTGCCTGCATTTAGTTCTTTCCTTTTCTGAATATTTACCGCTCTTCTGGAAGAAACAGCCAGCAACTGTCCAACAGTATCCTTGCAAGGACAGATAGAAGGATCACAGCTGTAGAACTCCGGGGACAGCTTAGTTCATCAAATTTTGATTGCAGCGATTGATAACAGAACCTTTGAATGTCTTGGCTATATTTTGTGATCGATGGACTAGATGTATGTATCTCCCACTCCAAGTACATACAACCTGACATGATAAATTGCTTCGAATTTTTGTTGGAAGTATTATCTTCCATACTTTCGAAACAATGACACATTCGTATTACTCTCCTTCACAGACCATCCCTGTGCTGCTAAATCCGGTGTACATGCTGAAAGCGGTATAGGATGTTGGTGCCAACCAAAATATATCCTTTCTGGATGACTGGATGTAGGAGTGCCGTCAGAATGCAAATCACACATGGTATAGTTGTGTACAACCATGCTGAAAGGAACTTTTGCAGTAGGTGAGGTCAATTCAGACCCATATGAGATTGAAATGGACCTCCCCAAAATTTAAAGGGCCAGGCCAGGGACAGCTAAACCAATACTGGACTCCTAATCGTGAGGGCCAACCTTCCCATAGCAGGTATCTTATCATGAGATGGAGCACACCAAGCCACCAATTCAATAAATACATTCGATTGAGTGTTACTGCACGCACCATACGTGCTAGGCTCCGCTACCTTTTGTCTTGCAAAAACAAAGCCCTGCAAGCTATATACATAAATATTTTCTGTTGTTACCCGATGAAGCTAGCTGAAATGACCAAAAACCAAGCATAATAAAGGAGTGTCGTGATGAGCTGACCTCATCGTCCAATTTTCTATACCAGTACTAGGAGAAAAATAAAACCATATATTTGCACCGCAAAAACCATGATTTCCAACTATTTGCCTATAAAAAACTTAAGTCTGTACAGATACGTTTTCACTGGACACAACATTTGTAAAAAAACTAATCATAAAATATATGACTTGCGGAAATATGCAACATGTAAACCAATGCTGTAAAAGCTTGCAATAGAAATTAAAAATAAGTTTTAGACATTATCACTTTTTTTTTTGTGCCAAAAGCACAACGAAGAACAAATCTAGCATCATATTTATATCCGTCCATGATAGCATCTTTACATGGCTATCATTTTTGTGAGCTCTAGGAGCAAGCTCGGAGAACTGTTCCCATGGGACTGATGCTGAACCACCTGTTAACCCTTAGTCTCAAAAAGTTAACCTTTAGTCTAATCGGTCTATAACCCTAAAGTACCTCTAAAAAGAATCTCTAGTACTGTAATGAAATTCGAGACGAATCTAACGAGCCAATCTGACACAGTGATGCTAAACCATCGTCTAATAGCTCATTACGTTCGTCTCTAGAGAATGTTTAGTACACATGTCGGTCTTTATGACTGCTAAGACTAAAGTGATCCAAACGCACCCTAAGTGTCTAACGACAACATAACAAAGGATCTCCGTCTAATACACCACCTTCTCCGATGGACACGTGTGTAGGGAGATAAATCCCAAAGCGCAGCACGAGTCCCGTCAATTCTTTTCAGGTGTTTTAAAAGATCAAAAAACCCTTGCGAAAAAAATGTTATCGCATCACAGAGATGGATGGAGACCGTTGGAGCCAGCTCGTTCTTTGTTGTGCTCTAATCACAGGTCTTAATCGCACAATAAATTAATGCACCCCCTTAAGGCACCACCGCTCCTTGGCGAGTCGACCACCATGCATTGCTATCCACAAAAGCTAAGGTTTCCCAAGACACCACCCTCCCTCGGTTGATGCACTACTAGTACCTTTTTCCCTGTTACATCATGGTGGATATAGGAGGCATCATGGGCACTTGGTATTGGGCACCGATTCTTCCCTTTCTTCAGCTCCAACTAATCCTCTAGTAGTCTATATGGTCTTAGCTCCATTGCTTCCCCTCTCCCATTTACCTAGCTCATCAAATCGACTGGGTCTGGGTATGTGAAATAGGAAGGGGATGATCTAGATTGTTGCAATCACAAAATCATTTATTTAGTCACTAATTGCTCCCTTTTGAAATCAATCATGTCATGCCAACCGATAGGTAGTTCAACAGCATGCCACTGTATCTTCTGGCAAACAACTTGGTTTGGGGGCATCTAAGCCATGGTATCCTAACTTAAGCTATGAAGATATTGGGATTATTGTCCCTTGACTGGAATGAAAATTATGAGAAATTGCGCGACACGAAAAATTGACACAGTGTGGAAAGAAATATATAAAAAAACGGATGCACCATTTGAAAGTTTTTTCATATTGAAAGAATTTTCATGGCATTGAGTATGTGACAAGTCACACACCTTACAAGTGTCTAATTAAACGCCATCACTCCTAATCCCCTCCTTAAGAAAGACACTACCCTCTCCTCCCTCTCTCTCCTACCCCATTCGTCTTTCTCTCCCCCACGCGTCCGCCCCCTCTCTCCTCCCTCCCTTCTCTCTCCTACCGTCGTTAACTCTCCGTTACACCCCCTCGCCTCACGCCGTCACGTCAACTTCGCCACAAAAGCACGCGTCACCAGCCCCCCGCCATGTCCAACGCCGGCGACCCCGCCGGCGCCGCGGCGGCGGCGGCTGCTGCGGCCGCGGCCACCCCGTCCGGGCGCGCGCCGAGGCTCCCGCGGTGGACGCGCCAGGAGATACTGGTGCTCATCGAGGGAAAGCGCATGGTGGAGGGCCGCGGCGGGCGCGGCGGGAGGGGGCGCGTGGCGGCGGCCGCGGCAGCGGCAGGCGGAGCTGGGGAGGCGGCGGCGCTGGAGCCCAAGTGGGCTGCGGTCGCGGAGTACTGCCGGCGGCACGGCGTGGAGCGGGGCGCCGTGCAGTGCCGCAAGCGGTGGAGCAACCTCGCCGGCGACTACAAGAAGATCAAGGAGTGGGAGCGGACCGCGGCGACCTCGCCGGAGCCCTCGTTCTGGGCCATGCGCAACGACGCGCGCCGGGAGCGGCGGCTCCCCGGGTTCTTCGACCGCGAGGTGTACGACATACTCGAGGGCCGCGGGCGGGCGATCCTCGGCGGCCGGTCCGGCGGGAATGCCACGGAGGAGGAGGAGGAGGCGGCACCCGTGGAGGAAGAGAAGGAGGTGGGGGCGGCGGAGCCCGTGTTTGACAGCGGCCGTCCGGCCACAGAGGAGGCGTTGTTCTCTGAAGAAGAGGAGGAAGAGGAGGAGGCACCAGCTCCGGCGCCCCCGCCACCTCCGCCTCCGGTGGTCGCCTTGCCGATATCCGGTGAGCTGCTCGTTGACTTTTACTCGTGCTAAAATTGCGAGCTTTTCGTTGATGAAATTTGAGTTCGTCGCCGTTCACCGTCTCCAGGTTATTGCTGCGTTTGGCGCTTTGATCAATTCGAGTTTCTTGGTGCTTTTCGTTGCTAAAAATTGGAATCTTTTTAATTGTGAATTCGTTGGGCTGCTGGTTGTTGGAGGTAAAAGGTGCGGGGCTTTTGGGTACTATCCATGCTGAAGTTGAGTTACCGATGTTTACTGCTAAAACTTGTAAATACATGGCTTCTTTCTGGTTACATGCCCTTGATTGGACAGATTATTTAGTATACGGTTTTGAGATGTATCAGCGTGCTCTTCGTGTTGGTGGCGTGTTCGACATGATGCTTAGTTTCGAGTTTTGGTGCACCTTTTCCATATATTGCGGCAGTATTGCAGCAGTTGCTCTGCTCCTGGTGCTTCAAATTGGCAGTCATTTTGGTGCGGTGGAATTGAAAGCAGTTTTCTTGGTTCTTCATTTTGGTTGTGATTATGCCGTGTACTTGATTGTCGTATTGTTGGTTTCATTGGTAGGTCCACTGATTTGTTTTTGTTTCTTGTGTTCTCCATTGCAGAGAAGCCCGAGGCATCAAGGCAACAGCAGAGCGCTGAGCAAGGTAATTGGGCTTCTTATTTTGTACAGTGTCCTCCAGTCCTTGTTTACCCCACTTGCAATTCTGGGTTTACTAGAATCGCCTAAGAAACTTTTGCTTTTCTATTAGGCATATCATGAATACCGAGGGTTACAGTAGTGCTGAATATTTTCATTCAGCAATTATAGTTACAGCATGCGGCAGCTGCAATAGTGCATACTTTTCACTATTTAAAAAAACATCACTTTGCACTTGCAATAACGAATTTACTAGCAAAGCTGCAGCAAAATGTCTGATGTTAATAGGAACGTGGAATGTTCTTGGTTAACCTTCTAGTTCGTTGGCTCAGGACAAGAGAACTGAATCATTGTCCAACCGTAGTTACAATATTCATGAAAGTTATTACACTGATATATGACCGCAGGGTCACTAAAACCAGAACCAGAGTAGTTTATCCAAGTGCTTGAGTGGCAGTGTATATGAAAGTGCAACCAACCACAATTGAACTGTTCCTCAAACCTTGCTAGTTTGCTGCACTGGAAGTTTAGAATCAAACACAAGTTATTGATTCCTTTCTCTGTAATGTATACCTTTCCAAGTTTGAGATGTTCAAATGAATGATCAGTTAGAGTTTTCAATACTAAACTAGTACACATAATGCGATACTCTACCTTGATTTAAATAGCACTTTTTATTACCAAATTGCATATTTCATATGAGACTGGCTTGAAGTTTTGTCATAGACGACTGTTGTGGGGTCTACAGCGTACTGGTGTTTCATTTCTGATCTAGATATTTCATTAGGCACTACTATCTATATTAATGTTCTACTGTATTTGTATCGACATTTAATGTGCACCTCGATGTGGTAATAACTTTAACACTTCAGCTAGGTTATTTTCATTTTAGCTCATATGAAGAAAGTTTGCTGTTAGTGGCAAGCTATTCACAAGTAACCTAAGCCAACATTGCCTGAAGAGGGGTAAAGGGAGTTTCCACTATCAGATGTATAAATTAGAAAGAATTGAAAGTCATTGGTACACGGTACATTTTGAAGTTTTTTTTTTCAAAAATGCTTACAAATGTGTTAAAATACATGCATATGAATATGTTAACATAACATACATATGAGAAATTTCCTAAAAAAACATACATCTGTCAATTTTTTGAGTAATTTGTAAAGTTTGGAAGCGCACTTTGATGTGGCTGCATCGTTGTGTGTGTAGGTTAGCTTTTCTGGTTCTTCTTCCTTTTCGACAAACAGGGATGATGGGACCAGCCTTCTTTTTTTTTTTCTTTTTGTATATGAACAGGCTTATTGTTACATTCCTAGGAGTCAGTATAGCATTTAGTAGCTAGTGATGAATTATAAAGTAGCTTTATATTAATTAAATGGTCCCATGTTCTTTCTTCTCATTTCACTGGTAGACACTGAACTTTCTATTCCGAAGGAAATAGTCTCCACTAGAGTAATTCGGAGGAAGACTTGTTATGTGAAAACCATGCATGCTCACAGTATTTGTTACATGTAAGAATGAGTCAAAAACCCTAAATTACACCGAAAGATAATGGCTTCTCTAAACAGGCACATCGAAGGACAAACAACCAGAGCAGAGGACTGAGAAGGATGCACCAGCTCATCAGGGTGGGCAGAAGAGGCCGCGAACAGACGAAGACACTGGAGAAGGCACAACAGACCTGCAGAGCAAGCTGATCGAGATCCTAGACCGGAACAGCCGGATGGTGGCAACGCAGCTGGAGGAACAGAACTTGAACTGCCAGCTGGACAGGGAACAGAGAAAAGACCAAGCTAACAGCCTAGTTCTTGTTCTCGGCAGGCTTGCCGACGCCCTTGGCAGGATCGCTGACAAACTATAGTCAGCCACCTAGGTATATAAGTTTGGACAGAAATAATTACATGAACAGAAAAAAGAGATGATATTTGTCAGTGAATGTACAGATTGGTATAGGGTTATTGGCATTCAATTCTTTTTGGGCCGGTTCTGAAAGTTCTGTCAGAAACCTGTATTGGGGGTTTGTGGTATATAGGGAGATGAGGGTATAGCAGTCAAATGATGTGGACTAGCAGCACTTCCGTTGTGTGTCTCTGGTGGATTCTTGAAGTAATTATTCGCAGCAATGCAATTGTGTATAGTTGAGCTTTGTTATGTTCTGGCTGTAAAATGAGTGTCAGCAGTAGTTGTCAATTCTGTAGCGTACCAATTCATAGCTGTAGCTGATCTGCTCAAATTTTCTCAGCTTCAGAAGCTCAACTTTTTTCCTTTATCAAGTTTTAGCGATTCAGCCCTTGAAGTGTGGTTGGTCACCCTGTCGTTTCATCCTAGTCACGAGTCTCCATTCATCGCTGGGAAAAAGCTAGCGGGCTTACAAACAGGAGATCGATCTGTTGGCCTGGTGGATCTCCCGGAAGCACTTCATGGAAGGGGTGTTGTGATCAGAAACATTGAATAGTGGATCAATTTTGAACAACATCATTTCCAAAAGTGTTGAAATCAGACAGCCGGTTTTGAGGGAAAACTGGGTTGCAAGTTTGAAAATATCAACGCTTACCCAACCACATGGGCCGTGCGTGTGCGCTTTTAGGAAAATCAGGCCCAGTATACTTATCGCTAGCCCATTCAGCCTACCTCCATATGTTAGCGGGCCCGGCTCAGATGTCGTCATCACGTGCAACCGAACCACGTGGGCCTATCAGTTCCGGCTCAACCGCATATCCTGAATCTGTCCCAAACTCGTCACAGCTTTAATTATCAAAAAAAAAAAACTCGTCACAGCTTCCATCAGATTCATGGAGCATGTCCACATTATCAGTATACACCGCTTCACTGACATGTGGGATCCACATTCTTGTGTACCCACGACTAAGCGTCCACGTGTTCTGGGCACGTGAGCCCCGTCTTTGCTTCCAACCCCCGGTGAGCTCACCAGACACCACCCCGTCGGGCGTCGGCCGTATAAATCCGTTGCCCCCGTGTTCCCGTCATCGCGCCACCGCCTGACCGTCGCCGCCGACCGCCCGAGCTGCCGCTCACCCCACCCCACGAGCTCCCGCGCAGGTTCATGTCCATCTCCCCACACGAACGCACCGGAGGATCCCGTTACCTGCGCCCGCCCAACCCTAGCCCTAGCCCCAAGCATGGCAGCGACCGGCGCCGCTCCCCTCAGGCATCCGTCTCGCCGCCCGCCGCCGCCCCCACCGCGGCGCTTGGTGCGGGAGGGAGCGGCACGAGCTCCGGTGAGTTATCTCTGCTCCGACGTAGCTCACCTTGCTTGCTCGCCCCTCCGATTCGATCGATTGAACGCGGGTATAGTCCCGGTGAGGTTGGATCTGGAGTTTTGTTGCTTAGTTTTGTAGCGGACAGCTAATTGGGGATTGATTTGATTCTATGTGGTTGATGTCTCTCGTTCGTTGGCTGAGCTGAAGCTTGGAGGAAGTTTTTGCCCCCATCAAGCGTACAGTGTTCTCATTACCGATTGAGCATGTTAGTGCCTTAGGTCGAGCTCGTGTTGTTCTCCATGAAAATCAGGCTGTGTGCTAAGCCGGCATTTGGTTTGAATCGTTTGATAAGCTAATTCTGGTGTGGTTCAATGTTCTTGAGCTCTGCGTTGATCAAATGAGCTTTGTATTCCCTTTTTGAACATTGAGCTTCCCTGTTGAATTACGC
This sequence comes from Eragrostis nindensis, assembly GCA_012490785.1. Lineage (NCBI taxonomy): Eukaryota > Viridiplantae > Streptophyta > Magnoliopsida > Poales > Poaceae > Eragrostis > Eragrostis nindensis. The sequence goes on along the minus strand of JAAXCT010000337.1, from coordinate 369,487 downwards.
AAGTGTGTGATAGGTCATAGGTTATATCGTATCAAGAAGATAATACTTGTCATTGGAAACTTGGAATTTGATTTTTTTTCTGTTCTTATTATCTCTCCGAAAATGCACAAGCAATGAAGCATATACTATCATATCTCCACGAAACTCTGTGATTAGGCACCCTTTTTAATCTAGCTGGTTACATTCTGTGAGCCTAAGTCAACCCGTAGCAACTACGTCTTCAACCCACACATATTGAACAGATCAGCATAAAGTTGGCTGATTTAATGTTTACCTGGCCCATGTTGGGATTTGTTAAACATGGATGTCAATATGGTCTGATCAATGTTGAATCAAAATTTATCTTGTTTTATCCTTCATCTGGTTTTTTTAGTGCTACACAAGAATATGCTGCTGAAGAATTGCCAACATATTGAACAGTGTGCTCTGTAAATTCATGTTAGCTCTAAAATTTCAATCAAGCCCTGTATGATCTGTTTTTGTTCCGGAAGAAGCCATTTGCTCACCTGTATTTTTCTATCACTACTTGGTCTATTCTAGGATCTTACACTAGCATGCTGATTGGTGTCTGCTCTGTGTGGCTTTCTGTTGCCTTCCCATCGTTAATGCCCGCTAATTTCCTGTTCTCCAAATTTCAGTTAATCCTTACAGTGCAATTTATATTTTGCAGAATCAGTGGATCCAGTTATCAGAGAATCTGTTAATGCTTCCGAAAAGGTAAAGTGATTGGAAATGCCATTTTTCATCTTCTTTTCATTACATATAAATGTTATTTATTGCTGCTTAGATTCATTGATAGAAATACAATCTCTCAGGTAGTTGGATTCAGAATCTCTGGAGAAGAGAATGGTTCACATACTCAGGAAGTTGGCAATATTTCTGAATGCCATTCTTCTGGACATGGAAATTTGGATGTCCCTGTAGATAATGTTGGTGCAGTTCCAGCATATCCCGACAGACCTGAAATGGTAGGCTCCCTGCCGGCTGAGAATTTGGCCATGATCTCAACTGGACTTCCAGGTAACGGGGCTCAAATAGCGGCTAGGAAAAATCAGGCTGTGAATGCCAACCATCTGCTGAATTTCCAATATGATCCTATTTCTCGGCCACAGCCCAGAGGCCCAAGGACATATCCTCCAAGGAGGCAAAAGAAGATCAAGCCTTACAATAAGGACCTGTTTCTCCAAGCAAATTACAAGTTTGTTGTGTTGGACACAGGGAATTACCAGATTGAATCAATGGACCCCGATAAGATGCTCCAGTGGGACGACATTATCTGTGTCAAATACTCTAGCCCTTCGGAGGTGCAGTGCCCTATTTGTTTGGATAGTCCATTGTGTCCACAAATTACATCATGTGGCCATATATATTGCTTTCCATGCATTTTACGTTATCTTATTATGGGCAAAGAGGACTACAAAGGTGAAAGCTGGAAGAAGTGTCCGCTGTGTTTCATGATGGTATCAACAAAGGAGTTGTGTACCATACATATTACTCAGGTTCAGCATTTCCGTGCTGGTGACATTGCAACATTTACACTTCTTAACCGGTCAAGAAACTCACTCACTCCTTGTGTTAAAAGCAGCTCCAGTGAGTGCGCTTCAGCAGATGAAGATCAGTCTAATGTTTTCTCCAAGTTTATTTTGACATCTGATGTAGAGTTATCTGTTCGAGAAGCAAAATCAGATCTTAGTAATTGGTTGCGTATGGCTGACTTAGGCCTTGTTGATGACTTGGAGAAGCTTCCATATGTTTCTGCTGCTTTGGAACAGCTGGAAGAAAGGATGAAACACTGGACTGAGTACAGGAATTATGGTAGTAGCCCCCCATTAAAAGATAGCTTCTCTCCCGGATCTAGTTACAACTCAAGAAACTCTTTTGATGGACATGCTTCACATCAGAACAGTGGGCACAAACTCTCCCCTGTCTCAGATGGAGATATGATGACTGGTATTTCAGCGCTCTCGATATCTCCTGGGTCAAATAAAAGCTCTGATAAAAGAGTGCAACCAAAGATGGGTGAAAAAGCCCACATTGACTCAAATGGGCATGACTCATACACATTCTACCAGGTCTAAAACATTCGAAGATTTTAGCATTGATGAATTTCCTGACATCATGTGGTTTTTCATGTTAAGAGGCTTTATATCTTGTTGTAGGTGTTGGATGGTCAACACATTATTCTTCATCCATTAAACATGAGATGTCTTCTAGACCATTTTGGAGGTCCTGATATGCTCCCACCTAGGTAATATAATGTTTGCTTGTTTCTTGAAAGTTCGAGCTCTGGTTCCCTGATTTTTATCATTGTGTTGTTGTCACATTTGCATGACTGTAGTACAGTCACATAGATTGCATCCTAGTTAAGGACTTCAAGAAATTGGGTTCACAATGCTCACGTTGAGTTCTACCACCACAATTTACCTAAATGACCAAGAAGAGAGACATCTGTAACATGTGATGTGACTTATATTTGACTCTGCTACTTATCACCTGTGACCATTAAGTTGTTCCTGGAAGGGCTTGTGTTTGGGATACTGGTATAGTGCACCATTGTTTTCTTTGGTCCAATGAAATAGTTTCTGTGCTTGGGGTCACTAAGGCATGTAAGTTGAATTTAGACTGAGTGGATTGTATCACTAGTTTTCTGAAGCATAGTTTTCAAGTCGGCTGATCGATTCTGGATGCCAGAGGACCGATCAGACGATTAGATCGATTAGTCGGTTTCTGATTGGTCGATCAGGTTCCCTAGTCGTCCATCACCCATGGACCGATCAGGGTATATATGTACTATTACATGAGAATAGAGTAATTCAAGTGCGCAGGTAGATATTTAAGTGATTCGCCAACCTACAAGCATGCACTGCAGCAGAGCATGGCTCCTCTTTGTCACTTGTGCTGGACGCTTGGAGCAGCAGTGCGGCGCGTGGTGATGTGAGCTGGGGACCCATGGCCGTGGCACAGGCTGGGGACACATCACGGCGGCATGGGCTGGGGACAACTGATGTTAGGCTAGGGAGAGAAGAGGCATAGAACAACGGCGACGGGCTGGGGAGAGAGGAAGCAAAGCGCGGCGAGGGCAGGCTAGGAAGAGCGGGGCAGACAGCGGTGCCTGGCTGGAGAGAGGGGCGCAGAGAATGGTGGCGGCTGAACAAGGACTTGGGGGAGGATAAACTGTGCAGGCATCAACTAGTATATGGGCTCCATGTACCTGAAACCCTAATGGGCCGAAAGCGCCCAGCCCAACTGACGTTTGCCTCCCTGCTGCCTGGTTGTCCTCGACTATTTTGGACGAGTAATCGCGGTTAGACGACGATTAGCCGGACGGCCACTAGTCGCCCTAATGGCGTCGCCCGCCCTGATCGATGGCAGAAGACCAATAAGTCGATTGATCGATGATTAATTCCGATTAATCGGATGACTTGAAAACATGGTTCTGAAGTTGACTGTCAAATATCCAAATCCATCCCCTATCGACCATGGATTTGGCTGTATCCTCATACTTGGCTATTAAAAGGTTGCTTTATTATGCTGTGCTGCGGTATGGAATCTTGTTGTTTGAGGGAACCTAAATTAGGTGAATTTGCTGTTGCAGCTCCATCAGGAATTTTTTAATCAACGTGTTCTCGAAAAATCACCTCAGTGCCAATCCCTTGGACACTCATAACACTGGTGTAGCTTGTGATTGCTGCTTAGGTTATTATGATGTTACTGATTCAGCTTATTTTCTCACAGAATAACTGGAAAAATATTGGAGCTGGAAACTGTCACACAGTCTGAGGCTACTAGAAAGCGCTATCGTTTTTTGAGCCACTTCTCATTAACAACTACATTCCAGGTAAATTTGGTTTCTCGGCATCTGGGTTAGTGAGCTGTAAACACTATGTTTTGCTTTTGACAATGTCTCGCGTTTTTCTGCAGTTTTGCGAAATTGACCTGAGTGATATGCTACCTCCTAGCTCGCTGGCACCATTTATGGATGAAATTAAGAAGCGTGAGAAACAGAGAAAACGAGCTGCCAAGAAGGTACGTAAATAACTGGCACAACATTTGCCATGAGCAGGGGAGAATGGAGAGTTCATCGGCACAATCAGACATAGATTATACTTAAACTAAGTAGATGGTCTTGGCCCTGTACCTTGCCGGTGTGGAGGAGCCGTGGTGAATATAGATTATACTCAAACTAAGTAGATGGTCTTGGCCCTGTACCTTGCCGGCGTGGAGGAGCCGTGGTGAACGACACCACGCCGCCATGGCAGGTTTGTTACAGAGGCTGAAGCCTAAACTTGCAATATAAGCTTGATTAATAACGCAGTCCCTATGTATATTTCATAGGGCAGCTAACAAATCACTGTTAGTGCTGAAACAAACCAAATCCTAATCGGTATCCATTGAAGCGGTTCTGTCCAAGGCCCTCCGCTGATCCCTGTTGCGGCGATGGCGACGCTGAAGGCCCACCATGACAACATTGAACCTGTTAGAACTGTCCTGTCCATCAAGGCTGTAAATCAGAACTGGGGAACAATGTATTTTGTTTACTATCAAATTCAAAGTTCTTAAAGTGTCTAACATAGGGATCATCTATAAGAAGCTTATGGATAGTAAATATGCCTATTTCAATACTCTGCTTGTTCTGGATAGAGAATTGCTTAGGGGTAACATGTTTGTAAAAATGTAATCATCTGGTTTACCTATCTTTTTCCCTGAATCCTGCCGCACATCACCTAGTTGTCTCATGATAATCTCACTAAAGCAGATAAAGAAACATGAGTCTCTATGCAGCAACTGAGTGTTCTTGAATTCGCTAGCACTAGGCCAGCCTCATGTTTTGCAGACTATAATTATGCATTTGGATCTCGGTAGTCTCGTTATTTATGAATGATGAATTTCAGAATGCCCTAATGTGCAATTTTGGATGGATCCGGTACTGCCTTTTTGTTCCCTTAGACTAGTTGACTACTTTCCGGAAGTAGCCCAGCCACTGCAGGTTAGGTCCTATGAGAAGTGTCACAGCTAGAATTTATGACTTGGTCTCTTCCTGCAGAAAGCCATTCTGAGCTGGCTTTTGCATTTTGTCTGTTTTAAAAGAAAAAAACACATGCAGCATAGTACTCGCTTCGGTCAGCAATGGATGACGTTTAAAATAGCCTAATTGGCCTGCATGCAGTGCAATTTGGTTGTCCTAAATGTCATCATTTGATAACCAGAGGGATTATCTGTTCAACAAAGATGACTGCTTGTTCATTACATTAACAGAGTGCTGACCGAGTGGGTTAATCTGGTGTCTAGCCATTTCTGAAGAACTAGATGCAAATGCAGCTGAAACATATAAGAGTAGGCTAGAGAGTACTTCGGATGGACTTTCTGTAGAAGGCCATTAGGCTTCATGGTTTATTTTCTGTCGTCTTCCTGTGTTTTGGCTCCTCTCACTCTTTCACTTTGTGTTTTTCTAGGAAGAAAGTGAGCGAGTGAAGGCTGAAGTTGCTGCTGCAGTGCAGGCGTCTGCTATGCGTTTTGAGCATACAAACTTCTCATACAGCCAAAACGATTTCATGTTCTCTCTGGATGACTTTGAAGGTAAAGTTACTTCACTGCTGCGATGTCAGTTTCCTAGTCCTGTGATGTTTAAACAATACTACTACCTTTTGGTTCTGCATTTCATCTGGAAGAAAGTTCCCTGCTACCCCTTTTTATCTCAGTTGGTTATCCAATTTTGCATCCGCTTTATTATGCATATGTACCTATACCTTAAATGCTGGTCACTTATAATGTCTCTTTTCACTGAAGCTCTGGGAAACAATGCTGGGCCATCCACGAGTCCACCAGCCACTGAAAGAAAGCTTTTCTCTGACGTAACACGTCTGGGTTTCGCATCTGCCCAAGACTCGCCTCCTCTAAGAGTTGAGACTGTGGATGCAAACGGTAAAAATGAAAGCACAAGAGACCAAGGTATGGTACCATATCTGTTTTGAATTTGGACACTGGTCAGAATATCATAACCTAATTTCCATTAAAGTATTGTCGTAAACATATACTCTTTGTCATGCAGGGCCGTCGGCGACACCGTCATTGTCTTTTGCCAGCATCATATCTTCTAGTAGAGCCACTGCTGTAGCGGACAACAGCTCAGATATGCCAAAGCCAAATGGCGTCGGGAAGAAAGGCAAGAAACCAACCAGAGTACTCCTGTCAACCGGTGGTGGCCGTCGATACTGAAGTAACAGGCACACTGGAATCAAATTGATTGTTTCCATAGTGGCTCAAAGCAATGTGTATAGTGAACTGGAATACGCCTGTAACACTAAGTAGCTGTTGTTTTTCTGTTTTTTTTTCTTCTTCTTTTGGCCCTCTTTCGCAAGGGCTCTGCTTTGTACGACATCTCGATCGTGCTCTGAGATTTGGGAGGACAGTCCTGTAACGTTGATAAATAATAATGATGCCGCCACAATATTTGCTGGACATGGAAACTTAGATCGTTAAAAAGGTTACTAGGCCATCTGCAATTCAGGTGCTTGAGGAGCAGATTACGTGTACCCACATCCTGACTTATGCTAATCTGCTCTAAGAGCAGTAGTGTGGACGTCGAGATAATGGAGAAAATTTAGGTAGTTATGACGTCCCTATAGCTTATAACGAAGAGGTGACTATATCCGCTATGCCTAATAACATGAAATGGAGTATAAGTGCTTCAAAAGGATGTTATATGCACATGTCCAAGATGTCCTTTATAGCTCTATAAACTCCAAATAGCAGCAGGAGTTTTCGTTTCTTTTCCTCCCTTAGCTCAGGGAGTCTCGAAGGACTTTGTTCAGTTCAGGTGAAAACAAGCCTAGATAACCCAAGCTTCTTTGAGACTTGAAGATTTCTATTTCTATTTCTCTTCTAACTAAACATTTTTATGTTACATGGCTCGTGTTTATTTGCCTTTGAGGTAGTTTGATGTACGAGAGACCTCGAAATCTCAGATATTGTTCTGACAATATTAACACAGTTCTGCAATTCTATGGAGTGGGGATCAGTTGTATGATCGTGTTCAGAAAAAAAAAGATTTGTAATTAACTAGCACTACCGTAGTCACTTGTATATCAGTATATGTAAAATTCGCAATCTGCATCACTTTAATTCGTCGGTATTATTAATTTGTATCAACATTAGATGATATTTGAGTTGTACTAAACTTTTTCAGTAAAATGCTTTGCAACTATGTTTGCACACATTGTTACAATTTATTGAAATATTTGTTTTTATTGTCTATGGTGTTTTTATATGTAAAATTTGTAAGAAATTTCACCTTGTGTTTTTTTACTTCTGTTCCCTCTAGTCTTCAAAAACTTGTCGATTTGGACAAGAGTCTAATAAATGCAGGAACATCTAAATCATTATGCATGGATTTACCTTGAAGAATACTTTCATAATATCATATATTGTTTCTATTTGATTTTAAAGATTTAGTACTAATAAATATATGTCAAAGTTGTGTTTTTTTGAGACAACAACTAGTATTAGAAAACAGGAGGGAATATAACTGTACTCTGACAATATTATTCGAGAATAGCATTATATGATTTATACACAAACGCTTACATCCGCTAGTATTGAAAAAAATATAGAAAATGTAATGTTTTTTAAGTCCAATTTGATCTTATTTACTCATACCCCTACTGCCACTCATGTCAAAACTATTGAATCGATTGTGGGACCAGGTAAACATGATAATTGCCCTCTAACATGTAAAACCTTGTTGGATTGCTTTTGGCTTTCTTTTCAAATTACCACTCGCGTGTTAACAGCTGAGAAAGGAACAAAATCGAGGCCCAGTTCACATAGGGTGGCTGGTGGGAGACCGTTTTGTCCACTAATAATTCCAGACAACACACATGTAAGTACGTACCATTTGCCATGCATGGACAGGCAGACAAATCGAAGGAGAGAGAGAGGTTGCAGCCAGGGTCCGACGCTACAAATCCCGGGTCAAAAGGGTGGTTTGCGCTCTCTCTCTCTCTCTCTCTCTCTCTCTCTCTCTGCTGGCATGCAGCGCGTTGGGTCCATATGGTCCACGCAAAAGACAGCACGAGAGCTAGCGATGGATTCTTTCATACAGGACTTTTTTGTGAGAGGACGACATCGGGCAACAGTGATGAAGGGCCTCCATACTTTTAGGGCTCGAATCATAAGGCCATCATCATGCCCGACCCGGCCGGCTATCTCGCGCGCCCCCCTTGCTTGCGATTCCAATCAGGCTTCAATCCATGATGATGGTAATTCACAGTACCAGCCATGCTTGCACGTGACTCTAGCATCATCGATCCGGTTACATACCCTAATACAAATAATTTTCAAATTATGTTTTTAGAACTAGCCAGCTTCGGCTTGACGAGGCCATCGAGCTGGCACTGCACTTCCTAAGGGACTTCCTATGTTGGACGCACAAGTGTTGCTTGTTGTAAAAGTAGCTTAGTTTAAAAGCTGGTAAAAACAACTTATACTTCTGGTTATTTTTGAAAAGAAAAACTATTTTGGCAACTATTTTTTCCCTACTTCTGGTTATTTTTTGAAAAGAAAAACTATTGCGCCAACTAACTTTTCCCTCTTCTTTTGCAGTCAAGTACACCCCTCGCTAGCGTATGCTTGTTCAGCTAGAGCATGCATGCATGCAGAGATGCAGCCAGCCAGAACACTGTAGTACTCTTTAGTACTGTAGTCTGCGTGATCTCTGGGGATCTCTGGGGTCTGGATCAGGCCAACACACAGGCAACGCTACCGGGGGGGCCTTAGTTGCAGTTTGCGGGGGCCCATTTCTCTCCTCCTGGCTCGACCTGAATCCTGATGATCTATTAAGGCCGGGAATTAATTTGCTCCGGTTCAGTGATCACAGGAGTGTGTCCTTTCGTGAAACCAACAAAGCGTGTACGTCCCTTCCATCCAAGCTGTCGCGTGTACGTACATCGTACTGCCCGTAAAATGCAGTTTCCTAAGGTGCGTTTGGTCAAATGGCGAAGTTGGACGTAAGAGATCTTGTTGTACTGGAGACTTAGTGGCTGACCGTTTTCTTTAACGAAATGGTGTGGTTACCCACAAGTATTGGTAACAGTTTACTAACAACATATACTCCATATAACTATTTCTCGCAAACTCATATGGAGTAGTGTTTATGGATACTTAACCAAGTACACCAGTTACAACAAACTGAGCCACAGTTCATATACTCCAGTGTTTTGTGGTGGCGGCACAAATGTTGTGGTAGCGATGTGACCGGCCACAACGAGCATCTATACTTAGTCAATCTCAAAATGAGCCTGCTTTAGTGTCTCGTAAATATTCATAGGTTGAGTGTGTGTTCTTCTCGTGCCTTCATCCACAGGGCAGCACAAAAAACTTGTAGCTCACAAGCTGGCTCACCTTGGTCTTGGCTCGGCTCGGCTCGATTCCAAATTTTTACAAGCCAAGCTGAAGAATTAGCTTATATTGTTAACAAGCTAGCTCGTGAGTCTAATGAGTCAAGAATTAAGTACCAGTGATGTGTCGTAATTATTGCGTAAGCTTCATTTTGAGCTTGTGATGTCAATGTCCCATGTCCAAAAAATGAAACGTTGAGTGATGATCATCTCTAACTGAAGTATAACTAACATGGTTCATATCCTAACTTCTAAGAATTTAGATATAAATATCTCTACTTTTACATAGAGTGATTTATGTCTAGTTCGTGAGCCAAAACAAGGTTGCTCGCAAGCTTAATGAGCAAGCCAACCTACGACTCTCTTTTGATTTGGCCCTGAATGAGATATACAGAGCTGATGATACACAAAGTTTACAGTTGTTTGTGTCATATATCGATGATGCAAAAGCAAACCGAGCGCTGGTTAGGTCCATTGTGATAAAATCAATCCAACTAGGTTAAGTACGTACTAGACTTGGCACGAATGTATCGTTTTACGGCTGAATTATTCTTTCAGTGATGCCTTCGTGAATCTCAAGATCAAGTCGGACTAGTCTTCTGAACCTCATAGGGGCATGGCGAACCTCCCTTGATTCAAGGGCATTAACTTGAATGCCCAAAATTTTCACAAAAGGATGAACCACCGTATATACATGTATATTTGGCAAGAGAGAGAGAGAGAGAGAGAGGAAAAATGGGCGTGATCGAGGCGCGCGCACGCGGGCATGATTGTGGCCCTTGTGGTTTGGCACGCAGCCGAATCATGGAGAGGCATGCGCAGGTTAACGGCGGCGACGAGCTAGAGTATGTGTCACGGGGAGTGGGACAATGCAAGCGGACACTGTGTCTCACAAGCCGGCCATCGCATGCAGCATATGTGGCATGATGGAGATGGGGCATGCATGCATGCTCGGCGCTGCAGCAATGCATGTGTACGTATCCCATATGTACGTACATGCATGCATCCATGCCAAGGCCATGACTGTTCAAAGTAAAAGGTTGCAAGCATGCACGATGATGTATATGGAAAGATATGTTGTTCCTCCATCTATGTCACCTGGATCATCAGTGCCTAGCTAGCAACAGACACGGATCGTTCCAACAATGTGTTCTACTGTCGCCCAGCTGGGTAGAAAGCGACGCCATTCCCAAGCTACCGAGCTAATAATACAGCTCCGTAAGACGTTTATTGTAGATGGTCTTTAATTACACGATCGGATTACATATTGTACCGTTGCTAAAGGCCATGCTTGAGACGATGAACTCATCCGTTGCATGCATGTGTTTGACGGACCCATTACTGCAAGAAAACTGGAGACAGCTCGACTACCTGATGCATCTATCACTTGCGCCATCTCCAAAAGCTGGCCCTGAGAGGTTTGGACGATGTCCCTATGTGGACGGTGGACCCTATCTTAGATTCTCTTATTGTCTGTTTTTTTTTGAAGCAACTCCTATTCTCTGTTTTCAAATCTTCAGTTCTTTCTTCACTTGAGTTTACAATACTTTATTTCCTTCTATGCAAACGTGCATTCAACAAGAATCATGAATATTCAAACAGTACGCAGATCAGATGCATATACTGTCCGTTAAACTGTCTGGGGGCTAGCCGGCTAGGCTAGGTGTGGGTTCCACTTCCACTTGTACAATTAGTTAGGGAGTGATGATTGGGCCTCCTAGGGATTGATCTCCATTATGAGTAATAGTTACTCTGTGTGATTTCAGCCATTTAGTAGCATATGACATTTCTAATCCTAACTTGTTACCCCAGCTAGCTCGAAGCTGCTAGTATGGTCAATCACACATCAATATTCTGTAGTACAGTAGTACAAAGGATGTGCCGATTTGACTCATCTCTGAACATTCTATAGCTTAGATTGTTTTCCATAGGAACTTGATGTTGGAGAGCTCAATTCTCATGGATCACTACATGACTAAATGATCTCTCATATTTTTCCTAGTGTTATCTACCAATGACGACGGTTTTTGTTCCCTCAGTGCTAATTTATCCAAGTGACCGAGTGCATTCTAGTCTAAATTAGACATTCCTCAAGAGGACAAACAAATTACCAACAAAGAATCACCAACCAACATTTCTCGACAATTAGGTATTCAAAATGTGTGTAGGAAATGAAATAAATTGTTGGCCATTCGAAGTTAAAACCCTCGGGGATTATGCAGTAGCATCTTGTAGCGGATGTCTTGCAATATCCACCCCTAATCTTTGTCTCCAAATCCCTCAACCAAACATTAACGTCAAGAACCGAATGCAAATTCTGAACCAATCATCATAAAAGAGAAAACAGCTGAACCCTCTGAAGAAATGATCGATGTTATTGTCAATGTAGCCGTAGCTGAAGTGAGGAGCCATTTCTGCGTGCATAGTTGGCGGTTATAGTAGGCCTGATGTTGGTGCCAAGCTGGCGTGATCTTGGAAACTTGAACGCCAAATATTCCAGCAGAGGCGTTGGTGCTCACAGCCTCTCAGGCGTTGGTGCTCACAGCCTCTCTCTCTCTCTCTACGCATGATAGGAGTACATGTCTGCCGCCGCCGCTGCTAAGCTGCGCTGGCGAACGTATGTAGCTGGTGCAGCTCAGCATACGCACCCTTCACTGCGCACTGCAGGTGGACCCCCTGCCTGCACAGATTCCCCTTCTGCCAAACTGAGGAGGAAAACTCTCTCTCTCTCTCTCTCATGCACATACTCTCTCTCAAGTTGTACCTGCATGTTAGTAGACCACTTTGCTTCTCCCTTCCCTGAGACACGTAGGTAGGTGTACAGATAACAACAGCACTGCCTCTGTCTTGCCTTTCCTGCACACCCGCCCTTTTACCACCACCCCATTTGTCTGCTGCTCACTTGCTACGCGCTCTAACGAGAGGACCAACACCACCCGGCCGGCCTCTCACCTTTGCTCATTCCTGTGTCCAAAACATCAGCTATTTCTTTCTCCATATCAATCAAATAACTCTCTTGGGATTTTTCTGAATGTAATTGACTTCAAATATTTGTGTACACTTTACATTATTGAAGAGACAATGCAAGAAAGGTATATACTCGATATACAGGAGTACGTACTAGTATGTGGACAGCTGATGAATCTCCTGCGTACCCTGGTTACCTGTAAGCGTTTTATCTGTACTTTTGCTGGGAACGGCAGACGCTTCTCAAAAGCCCAACCCTTTTGTCCGGTGCATTTGTAGCCTTGCCTCGCATGGTTTCAGGCTTGTCTGTAGTCTAACCCCATTCTTATGCGTTGCATGCAAGACTACTTGTCTCCTTCCGAGCAGACTATCAAGAATATAAAACACAGCAAACCATATCCCGGAACGACAGACCTCCTGTTAATTAAATAGCGTCACCAATTCAGTGCTTCATCGTATCGAGGGCTATATATAAACTTTTGCTTGCAAGTGGGCTACCTCTACGTTTGCAAGCTTCAAGGAGAATGTTGATCAGTGAGGTTCTCCAACGAGAAAGGAACAAGGGCAAGACATATGTGCTTCTTCCTAGGACTCGGTAAACAAATGCGACCGTACATTATGGGTTCGCCTCAAATTTGTTAATGCAAGTGTGAAGGATTCATCGCAGGAAGAGCCATACAGCTCCAGACCAAGGCCAAGCATGTGTTTATGTATAAAAAAGTCAAAAACCAGGCTTAATAATTTCTGGTATAAGCACGAGGATATACACTAATTTTCAGCCAGAGATACAAGACAAACATTCCAGTTCCACTGACGCGAGCAAAGCTGCTGCACGTGAACCGGCTCCCACCCACCTGATCTCACTCACTGCCTCCCAATATTCTCACAACAACACTGCAAACCAAAACCAAAAGATACATAGGAGTATGTAATTATCTCTGAAGAATCCCTCCTCTCTCTTCACAGGGAATTTTTCGTAACATGCATGGCACACGACAGGCGCAGGCAGTGCCGGCGTCAGATACGGATGAGCACAGGCTAGTAGGACCCGAGTAGCTTGCAGCCGGCCATGAGCATCCTCTGTATTCTAGCGTTATGCATGCACTCAATCCACGCACCAAAAGAATATTGCGCAGGCACAAAACAAAAGACAGGCCAGTGGTTCATTACACTAGATCGCACCGCACATATATAAATGCCGGTGTATATGCTACCAAAGCAAGGGTATATAATCCAGCATGCATCAGACAAGTGCTGAAAGTTTGTAATGATACTGCCCTGCTGCTAGTTGTCCAACAAATGTGATCTTGAAGAGCCAAGTGAGGGAGAGGGTAAAAAAAGAATCAAAGGTTGGTTACTCTCTCTGGGTCCAACAGGAGAGGGTAAAAAAAGAAAATAAAGAAAATGGCACCAAGAAAGACAGTACAGAGTAGCGAATGAAACAAGAAAAGAAATCTAGAAATGGTTCTGCTCCCATACATTGGCAATTTTCATACAATGTAGCAGGGAATCAATGGCAAGATTATGGGGACCTCTTTGCAAGAAAACTAGTTTTATGGAAGTTCTACTGACACCTAGCCGCCATTGGCTCCACGGCAGAGCTTGCACAATTGCAAAGAGGTCCCCCTCCTACTCCTAGTGATGAACCACGGCGGAGCTCAGGCGTAGCCGTTGCTGCTGAGGTGGATGAGGCCGGCGCTGCCGCACTTGGGGCACACTTCGGCGCTCTTCGGCACCATGAAGTACATGAAGCACGCGCGGCAGCCGGCGGCGACGAGGACGGGGCCGACGCCGACGACGCTGCCGTTGTCGCCGGACGCGGACTCGTCGGTGGGCGAGAAGGACGAGAGCGTGGACGACACCGCGGAGCCCCGGCTGCTGCCGGTGCTGCTCGAGCTGCTGCTCGCGGTGCTGCTGCTCTCCTCCTCCTCCTCCTCTTCGTCTTCCTCGTCCTCGGCCTCGTCGTCGCCGTCGTCGTCCTCCTCCTCGTTGTCATTGTCGTAGCCGCTGTCGACGTCGCCAGCGTGCGGCCACGCGGCGGCGGCGTCCGCGCCCAAGGACGACACGGAGGTGTAGCCGGACGAGGGGGTGGAGGCGCGGCGCGAGCGGCGGGAGGCCGACGATGAGGAGCGCGGCGTCGGCGAGGAGGTGAAGGCCGACGTGCGCGGGTCGACGGTCGTGCGGGAGCCGTCCTCCCAGTTGATGTAGTAAACTTGCCCCGTCTGCACAAATCAGCTCAGACAATACATACACATTACTTCAACAACACATGGTTTAATCTTTGGGCATGCACGCAAGAAATGGGAGAATGTACAGGATGATAAGATTGCAGTTGCTGTTCAAGAACGTTGCGCGAGTAATATATGTGCATGCAGATTGTACACTAGACGATGATGGAAATCTGAAAGTACACATTTGGCCGGTCTGAATGAATGAGAATCAATTAATGCTGCAAACAAGATTGAGAACTTAAATGAGCATACAAAGTACAGGGGGTGAACAGAACAAGAATCTCTCTAGATGACACGCCATGTTAATCTTTGTTTGTTTTTGTTTGTGTGCTTAGTAGTGGCGTTGGGGGACACTATGCAGGTATCCAGGAACAGGTTGCAGGGCAGCTGGCAAAGCTGAAGGCAAAGAATACCGCACCAGCATATTTGTTTTTTTGGCGAAGCTTTTCAGCAAAAGTTTGCTGATGGAAAGACTTTCGTGTATGATGCACACTCGCTCTGATCTTTGGGATTTGAAAATACTGTATAATCTAACAAAAAAGATGCTTTTCTTAAGGTATGATGAAACTCTGAGGCTTTTGGTGATTTTGAGGTGCCAACTTCTACCTTTTCAGCTACCGTTTTCGTTGCTGCAAAATTTGATGGCATGAAAGCAAGAAAAAGTATCTATACCGTAATGAGTTCTGCGCAGTGTGAAAAATACAGGCAGTAGATTAAACCTTGGTGATTATGGTCGGGACAAACAGAACACGGTGGTCCAGAAGAAATCTATAGCGAAATCTAGAGTTCCAGGTAATGACAGATTAAAAAGGACCGGATCCGGATGGGCATGTCAGGATTTAGAAGACAAACTGCAGATCTGAGCTCGTCTTAATTCTTATAGATTGATATATGAAACTGGGAAACAGAACAAGCAGATGGAACAAGCATCAGCAGACATTTTTTACACTACACGTATACTACTCGAAGCCTGCTGCGAAAAACTGGACATTGGATCGTTTGCAATCAATGCCCAAACCTTCAATCTTTGAACGAGACCCAGGACGAACGAAACAGTCTTTTCTTATTTATTCACAACTGCAAGAAACAGTCAGGAAGACCAAAGGATCCGAAGGAATCCTCCGGTTCCAGAAATCCCTGCCTGGATAGCTACAAACCGGGGAAGGAAACACGGGAAAAGGATGAGACGCAAGAGACTGATCTGAACGGGAGAAAAAAAGAAGGGGCAAGAATCCAAGAACAAGGGAACAAAAGCGGCAGGCGGACAAAAGGGGGGAGCGGGCGAGTTAATGAAGCAAATCTCCTCCGTCCGGTTTGTTTGCCACTTCCGCCATTAATGATCGAATGATTGATTGATCCCCAAGCGCGCCGCCGGCACCTACCTCGGCAACTGGCTGCCATTTATGGCCAAATGATTGGGGAACCACTACCAGTCCACGTACGTGCCGCTCGCCGCGGCGGCCATGGTTTCGTTAACCTCGTACTACCACTTCCTTCTCCGTGGGCTGGCGCACATGGAGGAAGAAGGAAGCAACCGGGAAAGAGAGAGACGAAGGAATCAGGGCGCGCAGATATGCAGTAACGTACCCGGATGTCGAGGCACTGCTCCCAGTGGTAGGGCAGGGCGACGTCGGAGTTGAGCTCGACGGTGACGCTCTCGCTGTCGTCGCCGCCCTCGCCACCGCGGCGGCCGCCCCTGTTGCCGGCCCGGCGCCGGCCTCCGCCGCCGTTGTTGAGGGAGCAGTGGCGCAGCGAGGAGGCGATCATCTCGATGTTGGGCGCAGTAGTCATCAAGGCCGGGGGATGCGGGGTGGGGCGCCCCGGCCGGCCTAGATGAAGGAATCCGGGCGCGCAGGAAGCGGAGGAATGGTGGAGGAGGGGAAGGGAAAGGAGGAGGCTGCTTGCTTTCCGCTGCGGTGGTGTTGTGTGTGCGGGTGGGGCAACGCGACGCTATTGCTGGGTACGCGGCAGCGAGGAGCGTGTGAGTGATGGGGCTGGAGCCAGCCACTGTTATATGCTGCAAGGACCATGTGTGTCTTCTTTGCTTGGTTTCTTGAAGAAGTATCTCCCGTTGATAACCTCTTGTTTCCCTCTACCTTTGACATTGCTTTCTCTTCTTTGGGCAGACGAGGGTTATCCAGTTAGGTGGCTTGGCTGCATTTCGGCTAATCCTTTGCTATGGCAAGACAATGTTGCCAATGCTTAATCATGCTTGGTATTGGCACTTTGAGGTTGTGTGTCGCTCGATATTTAAGTTAAGAGTTGTTTTTGTTAGGCAAAAAATGAGGGTTTTTTTAATTAAAGATGTACTTCTTTCTTCATTTTATATATGTGGTATGCTAGATCAAATCTACTGCTAATACCGAGTTATATATTGTTATATTCATTTGCGTAATTTAACTGAGTTAATGATACATAGTTGTCTCCAACGTAGTTACCTAAATGAAGAAATAAAGAAGCGATTATTATTTCTTTTACCTATAACATCAACTAATTTTATGTAGTATATTATACTATATCGTTTATGGTGATTTTTTATATAGTCAAGGAATATGATGCTGAAATCGAGCGATAACAATAGGCACTCAATCATAAACTTAGATTTTTGTTTTAAGAACAAAATATTTGCAAAGAAATTTATTTGATAATACTTCGTCGATGTCTTAATACGCACCATGGCACTTGGTCACCACATTGTGCTTTTTCTATCAAGCATGATGCATGGACGCGTTCTCGCGACATGCACATGCCAATGGCGAAGCCAGCGGATGCTAGTAGGGGCCATGGCCCCCTTAATTATGCTCCATATTTTTACCCTATAAATGCTTAATTTACACCAACTTTTGTTAGAATTTTGACTAGTTGGCCCCAGTCATGAAGAAATTGTGTACTAAATCTGGTCGGCCCCTCTTGTACTTCAATTCGGCTGCCCCTCACGCAAGAGATATATATTCATCCAGTTCTCATGTGTGCTCCTAAAGCCACTCCAATGATGGATGATATCATAGACATCAATCATACATAAGACAATTTCAATGATTTGGCGTGGTATTGAAAAAACGGAGTCCCTGATGAATCAAGAAAATATATGATTGTTAGGTAGTAATTGCAGTGTTCATAACGTAAATGGTTCGCATAATGATACATAGTAGTATTATATATCCAATGTAGTTTACTAGAAGAGCAAGAAAAATGTGTGGCTTGTTTATTCATGGCGACTATTCATTCGATTAATACAACATCATCATCTATGGTAAAAAGACCAACTCACTTTAGAACCTTTTCTCAACAGCCAAACAATATACCTTAAAAAAAATCAGGTGCTTGCAATAGGCACATAATCATGAAGATAAAACTGTTTATGTCCCGAGAACAAATTGCTGCTTGCAAACTTGAAAAATACTAGTTCAAAGGCTTAAAAGGAACCATGAACCTTCCTCGCCAAAGAAAAACTTGCATGGTCACCATATCGCGCGCGCTTTCCGCGTGAACGACCGTGAACGGACGCATTCTCTTGACTCGCATGCAACAGGGAAATGGATCAGGGGTGAGCAAGGGAGCACGAAAAGCTCATCCAATCCCCACCCCCACAAGAGATGCACTCTCTCTCCTATGGTGTGTGTGTTTTGCATGCTGTGGTTGCGGCTGAGCTGAGAGCATGCACGCCCAAACGCTGGGTTGGGGGCCTTGGGGCTGCGTTGCTGAGCTCTGCATGCCGGCCCCCCTCCCCTCCTGCACAGATTCCCCTTCTGCAAACCGAGGAGGCCGAAAGGTTCCCTCACCTCACCTCACCTCACCTCACCTCCATGGATTGTATTGTAGCCCTCTCTCATCAGTCTCTCTCATCACACACACACACACTTGTTGGCTTGGTCTTCTCTCTCTCTACCAACCTGCACGTATTGTTCCTCTCTCACTTTGTCACACTGCCTCTTTCTGTCTCAACCAACATGTACATGTACGCAGGCATCATGGCCGCTTTATTCCTCCTTTCCCCCTCAGCTCGCTCGTCAGCCTCGATCAGACACGAAAACCCAGAGCGAAACAACGACAACGCTGCATCCGTCGCCTCTCCTCTTTGATCTGTCCTTCGGTTCCATCTCTTACCTACCACCACCACCTCCATCGCTTGCTTGCTTGCTCGTCTCGCCCAAAATCTTTTGGACAGCTCTGCGCGAACGCGTGTACCGCCACCCACCCAATCCCACGCTTTGTGCGTTCTGCAAGATTCCGGCGTGTATGCACGCCGGCCGTTCTTGCTCTGGTGGTTTCTTGCGCGGTCAGTCGGTGGTGACTGATGAGTTGTCTTCAGGGCATGTGATGGCATGACAACACAAATAAAGAGAGAAGGAAAAAAAAAACAACTAACTGGACATCCTCACATGGACTTCAGTGAATTATTCCTTGTTCGGAAAAATTATGGGCTTCAGTCATGCAGCCACACTGCATGACATGGACATGCATGGTAGTAGTACCATCAGAATAATGAAGCACATCATGATGGTTCAAGGAAAGAAAGAATGAAGAGTATCAAAACAGTTAGTATATTCTGCAGGTGTCTTTAGTGGAGTGTCCGTATAAAATAGTAATGCCGCTCGATATAGCAAACCATGGTTCATGCAAGGAAAGAAAGAATGAAAAGCGTCAAAACAGTTACTTCTGCAGGCGTTCTTAGTGGACTGTCTTTAATAAACCATTGTTGTCTGAATTACATCAGTAGCACAGCGATAGAGCATAGTACTACACAAGAGGATGATGTCAAGTATAACAAGAAGAATGCAACTTTAAGCTCCAACAGCTAGCCTTTGTACGCTCACTGCTTTCTTTGTTTGGAGTGTTTGTCATCCATTGCTTTTATTTGTTTGGATTATTGTTGCACTTCAAAAGTTTTGTGAGAATTGTAACATACTACTTATATAGATACTGGAGTTCAGTCTTGCTACTACAGGGTCACGTCATTTCTTACTGACAAAAAAAAAATGCATGGTGCTGCGGCATGTGCCAGAAATATGCACGCATAAACAAAACAGTGTTGATCATTCCATGGAATTCCTTCATTATTCAATCTGGTGGCCGACCAATTAAGCTGGGTAAACACTCCAAGGGACGATTACTCCAAGTAAATTATATCCATGGACAATCCAAGATCTAAGGTACAAAAAAGAGCATACTACCAAACGGGCTAATGAATGCACCACAGTTTCTCTTCAGATTATACATTTTTTTTCGGCACTGTCCTTTTCGTCTCCCACCTCTCTTCGAGCTAGCAACCTCACACGACACAGTGACAACCATTGCCCGTTAGCCTCAATGTTGACCTTGCCACCACGATGTGCGATACTTGCATGTGGCCCCAATACACTTGACATCGTGCACGGTCCACCACCTCAACAGTTGGTACGCTCTTGTCTGTGGGCACCATCCATCACTGCATGCCTGGCCTAAAATTACCAATTGCTTCATCCGTTCTTGTTTATATAACGCCCGGCCAGCTAACGGGGCATCTTTTTTTTTCACGAGGGAACGGGCATCTTATAAGAGAATTGAGAAGAGAGGGACACTATTGAACATAAGCTTCCGTAGTTAGGCAGGTAACATTTCTACATGTCTCCTTTCTTAGAAAAAAAATATTATAGGACGTTGTGTGATGGAGACATGGAATTTCACAACAACTGAGTGCCATTAATCTAAAAATATCCGCCAATTGACCCCCCGGCATGTGTAGTCAAGCAAATTTGCTTGTACACGCATTGAGGCCCCATTTGGCATGCTTATTTTGGATTTGCAGTCACTATTCACGTATGAAATTGTTTTTCTCTTTCTTTGTAATATAAATTGAAAGCTGGCAAAGTTTTTTTTTTCCCTCAACTAATTCATGCTAAGCTCTGTGTTGTACATCTGCAATGCATAACCTAGAGCCACAATGAGCCATGGCGAAAAGGTACCTAAATTCTTATAGATTATAATCATGTCTTGTGAAAGACAACTATTAGATGTGAACAATTGATTTGGTTTTAAAGGAACTAATTTATTTTCTAGAAGCCTGTTATGACTGTTTTTGTGAAAAAATAATTAGGGGATGTTCGTTTCTCTAGGCTTAATTTTAGCCCTGCTAGAATCTTGTCATTTAGGGTATTAAATAAAGTCTAATTAAAAAACTAACTGTAGAACCTTGTACTAATTTGCGAGACGAATCTAATGAGGGTAATTAAGCCATGATTAGACGATGTTACTGTAACATCACTGCAGCGAAACATAGATTAATTAGGCTCATTAGATTCGTCTCGCAAATTAGAGCACATCTGTAAAAAGAATATTCATAGTATAAATGTTGTTCGTTGTATTAGCAGCTTCTTCGACTTAGTACTACGAGCAGAAGACGAGACGACAGAAGGACAAGTCAACTGATACAGGGCTAAATAACAAGATTAGTTTTGATGTGACCTTTAGACTTAAAGAAATGAACACCCCTTAGTTTTCTAGAAGCCAGTCAATCCAAGAAAAATGAGTTTCTAGACGAGGTGAAGACTTTTCAACACTCACAGGATTGGAGAGCTCGGTCTTCTGTTCAACTCCAAGACAAGCGCCTCGACCGTTCCGTTGTCTCCAAACCAACGCATCCGAGTTCCCCTCACCCGCGAACCAACCGGCGCCGGCGATCATGGCGACCAAGCCCCCCGTTCCCGCCGCCGGCGAGCCCGCTATCGGCGTCCCGTACCACCCGGCGGAGGTCCAGGGCCACTACTACTACGCGCCACCGAACCCCTACGCGGCGGGGATGCCGCCGCCCAACGCGATCTACGCCGGCGCGCCCAAGGGGGTGCCGCTGCAGGAGACCATGTTCCGCGACACGCCCGCGCCCTTCCACTGCCAGGCCTGCGGCGACGCCGCCGTCTCCTCCGTTCGGTGAGTCCGTGGTCCTCCCCGCTTCCCGCTCTTGCTCCCGCTTACTTTATGGTCCCTTGTCGTACAGGTTTGTACGAAAAGTTTTGATCTCCGTGGCTTTTAGTGCGATTCGAGTGGGAGAGAGGGATGAAATTAGAGTAATTGACACTACAGGTTGGTCTAACGGAGAAATGAGATCATAGCTTGCCTTTTTCGTTGGTACAGGTTGAGATGTCCTATTGCTGATTTGAGTCGAATAGCCAAATATGAAATGTCCGTTATTGGGAACACCGATTCGTCATTTGTCCAACTAGGACAAGCTTGAGTGATGTTTGCTTGTTGTTGTGTTCATTATGCATATGCTTGGCTTGCTTGGGAAAGAGGTCGCGTGCATTGCTGTGTTGTCTCTAGTCTAGTTTATTGCAATACGTGAAAATTGGTACTGATTGTTCTTTACAAAATTCAGAATGGTACTGAACTGTGAACTGTTGAAGAGAGGATCACTAGACTTCCTACTGACACCATACAACAATAGCCGTTAAACAGACCAAGTTGGAGTAGCTTTAGAGGCACCGGGGAATGGCCTTTTCCAATTTACCACAACTTGATTGCCATCGGTATCTCTTCCCGTAGGGTGCCCCAATTGAACCAGGGGTCCAGCTACTCGTCAGCTACAACTGGACCGGGTGCTGAACGCTAAAAGTAAGGAGGACCATAGTTCACTTTGTTGGACCAAAACCAGGAATATGAGAAGGCCCATGCCTCACTACCAAAGATTTCCAGATCATCTTCTTTCCCTCACCCTGCATGTCCCCTTGCTATGCTCAAGCGGATCCTTCTTTGGTTTGCTTGATGGTCCCTGCCTTGTATGGACAAGCCATAGTGATAACATGTTACGACAGGCCATATTGGTTGCCATACTATTTCGGATTTAACATGCAGTTTTACCATGCGTATGGAGCGAGGAATAGCCAAGGGTGCCATTGAAGTACCTCCGGTATCTCAGCATCCTATTGACACAATATCACGCTAGTGTTTAACGAATGAAGTTGGAGCACCTCATGGGCGCTGGATAGGTACTTTCCTCTTGCACCTTGATTTCCACCAGGATGTATTACTGAAGACTCCCCGATTGCACCAGGATGTCCACTATGTGTCAGCCACAGCGAAATCTTACGAATGGAACATATGAGAGCTTGTGCTGAAGATCAAAACTTAGGGGACCATACTTTGCTTCATTGGACCATGCAAACCTATGAGTGTGAACTGAGAAGGCTTGTGCCCCTTGCTACTATAGGTGACGACAAAATCCATTTTGCACTCATGATTTCCTTTGCATGAGCCGTATAGATGCACACACGATTTCCTTTACACAGCCGGTGCATAGTCTGTGTACGGATGGACCATAGAGTTCCTTTACAAGTCTTCTGTGTCACAAGGTTTTGCAACACTCGTCGATCTAGCTCCTCACAGTCCTCTGGCCCTCTTGCTTGATCAGGCAGAACTCATTGAATTTTTTGATTTCCTTGTCATTCAAAATCAAATTCCATTTATGTGTTTTGTGATTTTGAATTCATCTGACTCGATGGAAATTTAGCCTATTTGAGCTATTCTGCTGAAGTCCTATGATCCCCTGGGTAGCATTAGCCCCAAGATCTGAATGGTGTATCCACGTTATCTTCGTTTGTTGCTGTAGCTTAGGTATGTTACAGTAACCTGAGTTGCTAATTTGTTGAAAAGACATGATTCGTGCAATCTTGTGGTAACTAGCAATAAACTCGAGTCAAGTGACATTTTGTAAGTAGCAATATAGTGATGTTTGCTGACAGCCTCAACTCTAGAACACTTGATTTGGATTGCTTGTGGTAAATGATGATGATGTTGCGTTATTGTGTTTTGAAGAGATCATAACATGATCTGAGTAATATCTCATGGTTCGCGTTATTGCTGTTTTTTATAGTATGATCTCGGCTACCTTCACTGTGCTATTGCTATTTGTATTGCATAGTTTCTGTTACCTTCAGTTTGGATGACCACGGGAATCTGCTGAGTGAACAAATTTGGTAGTCATATTTTTTTGCCATCACTACATAGCAGATGAGTCGGTGGCAGTAGATGGGGTTTCTCTATTCTACTTGTTTGGTTGTTGATAATACATCTTGTTTTGTGCGGGGGTGTAAGGATGTTAAGGCGAGATTATTCTCAAAATTTTGATGTTGAATTGTTTAGATTTAACTTTCATACGACATGTCTTGCTAACAAAATGAGTAGGTAAAGCTTCATAACTGAATAAAATCACTTGTTGGTTCCTTAAAAACAGGTCGAAACCGAGCCTTGCGTCCGTTGTGGCTTGCATGATGCCCTTCATGATGGGATTTTGCTTCCTGTGCCCTTCAATGGACTGCCTCTGGCACAAATACCATTACTGCCCCAGCTGCGGGGAAAAGGTTCAGCTCCTCCCCACACATCAACCCTTATTATCTCCTGAGCTTTTACTTCCAGGTTCTCATCCATCATCGTCTCTTGAACTCTGCAGGTTGCCGAGTTCAAGAAGTCCGACCCGTGCCTCGTTGTTGATCCGACCCGCTGGTCTGAGCCGAGCTTCGCGGTACCTGCGTAGAGCATACAACATTTGATATCATATCATAACATTGCGTGAGAATGCATACCTTTTTTTTTTGTGATCTGTACATAAAAGAGGATACCTGCTTGTTGCATGCTGTAAATCCTGTACCTTACACAAGTGTTGTTTGTTCTCCATGTTGGAACTGAATGTTTGGTCCCTTTTGGATCGGATTAAATAAGAGGTGTAGCTCTTACATGCTCTTACAAATTCATGACTATTGTGACCGTTTTTGCTTAATAAAGCTTATCTGCTACTTAACTGGGATGATCAGGTAATTACAGGTCCCGCTCTGTTGACCTTAAATTTGTCATTTCCGTATTTGCAGTACTCACATTTTGACCTGCAGTTGACTGCAAAGGTACTGTTTACAAGGCTCTTGGACCAGCTATCCGGGCCTTGGTCTGCCGCCTGTGGCCGGCAGGGAGGGTCCGTGCACGGTGTACTGGCAGTGACACTGTATGCATTGTTACGCTGGAGACCTGCGTACTATAACTAGCCTGTATAACAGCGATGCTTAGACTGCTACACAATCGTAGTCCTAGATGGGGCTGATGTGCCTAGAAGGAATACTAGCCTAATACGTCTGTCTGAGATCTGCCCCCGTCTAGCTGATCCGATCAAGTCGAAACCGAATTGAGGTCGCTTATGAATTTTATGTGGATGCAGAACATAAAGTCTCCATTTCTCTCGTCTCACTATGCCCAAACGAGGCTCCTAATGGCAGGGAACTGATACTTGGTAGTATGAGTTATGTATGCATAGAAACATCAACCTCAAAATGGAAGTTGGATGGGATCAAAGCTTCCCATCAAACAAAAGTATACTCTGTTCTGAATCTGAACACTCCTGTCTTTGGTGAATAATTAGAGCGCGGTCTTTGCCATTTCAAATATGTTAATGAACATATGAAATGTCCGGTAACATTTTTTCGGAGAAGATATATCCAGTAACATCCGCATGACTCAAACTACATGTAATGAACATGTACATATATTACTCATTTTAGAAACACAATCAATCGCACATAGTTTTTTCCTTGGAAAACAAATTAAAAGAACAAGTTGGCCAACTCGGTTCATCCCTCTCTGCCCAATAATGCATAAGTCAGCAATGACCACATATTGAAAGGCAGGGCTTGTCGGCTCGAGTTGCCCATCACGAATTCTTCAAGCATCCCTAACTACCCGGTGAATTAAACCCCGGTTTTTATGAGTGAGTTCACGAAAACGGAGCTGAAGCTGCCCACGATAACCAGGCACAATCAACGATCGCAAATGTCAGGACGCCCGACGTCATGTTGGAAAGCTTTGCTTCTTTTCGTGGCCTCCTACCTGGAAGACCTTTTTGATCCGCCAGCACACATAAGCACGCGATCTCCAAAAAGCAAGAAGAAGAAGAAGAAGAAAACTCGGTATTACTAGAGCAGTAGCTCGTCCAGTTGGATTCGATCTCAGCTGCGGCTACGTACGTTGTCTGGTGGGCACGCAACTGCATGGCATGGCACCGAGGCGAGCTTTTGCTTTTGACCGTGGATCGGTCAACGGTCAAGGCGGCGCGTCCGACCTGGACGGCCGCGTGCATTGGACCGCGCGGCAAGTACGGCGGGGACGACGACTCACACCACGCGCGTGCCCCGCGCATGCTTTACTTGGCTGATTTGCTCTCCTTCTTCTTCTTCTTCTTCTTTCTTTTTGAGGAAAACGTTGGAACAGGAACAGAGATCAGTCTTCCCTGATCTGTTCCTTGGCATCGAAGCAAAGTACTCTCTAGATCGAGTGATGGCGGCTCATTGTCTCACTGGCATGTGGGCTTTTGCTACATCCTCCTCGCGTCTACAGCAGCGTGATCCGAGTACTACCGTTTGATTGCGTCTTCTCAAGAAGGAAAAGGACAAAAAGTAAAACCTAGGATTGCAGTCTTGGTAACGCTGGTTGTCTTCATTCTCAACCACGGTCCCTGCACGCTCTCATTCTAGTCCTCCATCAATAATGATATTAACATAAGTCACATAATTACGGCACAGTGACAAACAAACTTAATTAGGGCGATGCGATCAAAATGTTAGTCAGTGCCCTTGCCACTACCCTTTGCAAAAGTGGCACGTGACAGTGAGAGAGCAATCGTAACCTGGCAACGACGGAGCCAGAAGGGCGGGCGTCTCATACTCTCATCGGGGTAACTTTTGAGGGAGAAGAAAAGGAGGAGAAAGAGACCTTGTGAAAATCCATAGGTTTCATGGGTCAACTAGTGTTGCTCCTAAGCTGTAGCCATAGCCAATGGGTTAGCCTCCCTCCTCCGTAGGTTACCTGGTAAATCACATCATCACGTGAGACAGGTTTTCATTCATCGGTCTAATGGCAATAGGTATCGCTCACTTCTCTCTTAATTTGAAAGAAAACGGGCAAAATCAGAAATAATGACAGTAAAACTTAGAGCAAAGCTATCCAATGAATAAAATTTTTTAGAAAGACAAAAAATGGAGGAATCAACTAGAATTAATTACTTGGAGATGCTTATCCTACAAATTTAGCAATAATTTTAACATGAGGTTCAAACTCACTTTACAATTTTTCTGAGACTTCAAGCACATTTCTCGAAAGATATTTTGACAAAATTTTTGCCAAGTACATATATGTAACATCGATAATTCAGGAAACACATGGCAAACTTTTAAAATATGCGAATCAAACATATCCTAATACTCCTTTTCCTTTTGCAATAGTAGAGCTTTCTCTTTCTTCCATCAGAATTCCACTTGGTCAACTATGCCAGGGCCGCATGGGCCCTATTCTCCATTCCCATTAAACAACGAAACTATAAGTAGTGCGACGAGCACTCATCAATCTCTCTCTACCTCCATTTCTCTCCCTCTTCTCCCCTCTCTCCCAAGTGGCTATTTTTGGTTCTCCATAATCCAAACTCCAAGGCAACGAAGGATCAAGAAGAAGAAGAAGAAATCACAGAAACAAAAAGGCACTTTCTCTTCACGGATTACGAAAAGATTGAAGAGGCCCGATTGATCGAGTAGAGCCTTTAATTCCGGTAGCAAGTCACCATTGCAAGGATACAAGCGGTTGCAGAGAGGAAACAAAAGCGGAGCCGAATCGCGTCGGGTCTGGTCGGCACCGGAGATGAAATCGCCATTGCGACGGCTGAGGGGCTTCGGCCACCACCACCCCAAGGAGCGGAAGGGCCACCACCCGCCGCCCGCCAAGCTCGACGAGCTCGTCTGCGCCGCCCAGGTTCGTCTCCTTTCCCCTTTTCCGTATTATTTCTGGGTTCCAGTTTTGTGGTTCATGATGAATATGGAGTCAAAATTTGGATCTTGGGAGGCATCCTCTGCAAAATTTGAGGTTTTGGAAGCATAATTTCTGTGCCGTCTTCCAGGTGGAGTGGGTTGTTTCGTGGTGGTTGTAAGTTTTCGATTATTGGTTAGTTGGAACGATCAAACGGTATAATATCAATTATTCAGTGTGACGGAGGAGCAAGAGTTAAAATGTCTTCCTCCAAATGGTAATTATTCAGTGTGACGGAAGAATCACCATCGCTAGCTCACCACCATGCTGCCACTATTCTTATATTTTCTGGTTTGAAAAATTACTCCTTGAGTGGAAATACCATTGCACACTAATTCTAATTCTTTGTTTGTTGACGAAAGATGCTCAGACAGTTTTAGGTTCAAAATATAACACTTCTTTTAATTTCTCGTCATTTCGAGAACTCTAGGAACTATTTCTTTAAGTCAAAGTATGGGTTGGGTATGGTAGTTGTTAGGCTATAACCCATGAAAAAGACTTGCAACTTCTTTGCGTGTCTGCGCGGGATCACTTTTGCATTTTGGGGTCCGGTTCTTGCTGGTCAAAGTCTTCGGAAGGAAACGTCGATCAGAGAAAGTTGCTATAAATAATGTTCAGCATCCGACGTTATCTTGACTGGAGATGACGCGTTGGATTAATGGAGACGGTAGACTTACTCCGGCATCAAGTGGCTTTCCGTCGTATGAACGCTTGCTGAGCAATAGTGCTAGTGCGACATATTCCGTTTCAGATGCCGCGTGATCTGGGCTCGGACTTCGGATAATGCTAATGCTAGAGCAACCGTGTTTTTTAAGTTCTTGCAATCAGTTGCTGCTGGCTTAGCTTCGAGATGATTCTGCCCGTGTCTTGTGCTATTTGCTTGCACGGTGAACCATAGGGTTCACCGTTCAATATGCTACAGTGTTAATTACAATGGTTTCGTAAATATATAACTTTGTCGAATAAGTCACAAAAATGCATATTTTCCACAACAATTGTGCATTTGCCGTGATGAAGCATCAGAGCAAATGCTTGCTCAGTGACAACGAAATAAGAGCCTAGTTTTCCTTGTTTAATTCACTTATATATAGGTTTAAAACTCCTAGACATGCTATATATTTTAATAGTTGCAACCAGCTATGCTGTAATTTATAGGATTATGTGCAACTTGTATCTGTTCTGAATTTGAATAGTAAAGGAGGCCTAGAAGTAAAAGAAAAAAGAATCACATCCTCTTGGCAATGTTCTCTGAAAGTATGGTTTTCACCTTTGCAGGAGGTGGAAGACATGAGAAACTGCTACGATGGGTTGATTTCAGCTGCAGCCGCTACAACAAATAGTGTATATGGTACTTGATTGTCTTGCTTGAGATATTGAATTGCTTGGAATTACTCAGTTATGTCCGCATGTTCGTATTGTAACTGAGAGCTTTTTGGTATATGCAGAGTTTTCTGAGGCTCTGGAGGAAATGGGAAGTTGCTTTCTTGCAAAAACTGCACTAAATGGGGATGACGACGATAGTGGTAAGAACATACCGTAACACAGATTCTAAATCATGAGTAACTGTTAGAGGCATTTTAGAAGCACGGTATTCTTAGCCATGTAAGTTACTTGATAAAATTCATGGTGACTTTCTTAACTTTGACACTTCCCATTGTTTCCATAGAGAACTAGGCCCGTCAGATCCTTCCTGAAACACAAGCCCTGGATGATTGTATTCATATAAGACAAGTGGACCTTCATGCAGTTAATTTTGTTACTTAATGTTTATGATACCATTTTTTCCCAATCTTCGAAAAATAAGTTTTTTTTTGTGAAGTTACTTATGTAAGCATTTGCATCATTTACTATTCCCTCAATCCTTTCTTGAATGACTTTTTAGAATTCCTGCATCAAAACTTTCAACAATGTGAGCATCAATGCTTTAAAAAATATCCAAAGAGACCATGAAAATTGCTTTGCTAAATTTTTCATTAACTATTTGTATGTGGTATTTTATTTAATCAATTTCGTTAGCACCAACTTATAAAGCAGTAGTTCCTGGGAAACGTGGACGGTTGCATCAATAACAGAGTATATTAATTTTATATTGTGTGCAGGCAGAGTGCTGATGATGCTGGGAAAGTCACAATTTGAATTACAAAAATTTGTAGATACTTATGTAAGTTCCTTATGCCATTATGTTGGGTTAGCATATTACATTATAATATGGTGACTCTGACATGCTTATATTGCCCATCCAGCGCTCTAATATCATTCATACAATCACAACACCCTCAGAATCTCTTCTTAAGGAGCTACAAACTGTAGAGGTATGATGATCTGACTTTTGCCTTAATATACATCTTTTCAATTTGCAAATACTAGTTCATGTCACCAACTTTCTCTTAGGTTTCAGAAGATTTTTAATCATAGGTTTTAGTTGTTGGATACTGTCTGTGAAACTCATTTAGTCCATGTTTGAAAGAAGGGGATTGCTCTGGGAACTTTTAGGAACTTAGTCCAATAACCAATCTGAACTAAATGCAATGTTTGGAAGAAGGGGATTGCTCTGGGAACTTTTAGGAACTTAGTCCAATAACCAATCTGAACTAAATGCAACGTCCCCCCATCCAAAATAGGCCCTTAATTTATGTCATTTTTTTTTCTGTGTGACCCTGACATGCTATACATTTTGGTTTCTTTCACACTGATGCAGGAGATGAAGCATCAATGTGACATGAAAAGGTACGATTACATACGAGATAATCTGTGTTCCTTCTCAATTTATGATGGATGCTCTGTTTTTTACTGAAGTTTTTTTCCTTTCATCACAGGGAATCATACGAAGCTATGAGAGCATCTTATATAGAAAAAGGAAGGTCAAAGCATTCCAAAATTGAATCATATTCCTCAGAACAATTTCAAAATTCTTTAACTGAGTACCAAGAGGATGCGGCACTATTCATATTTCGCTTAAAATCGTTGAGGCAAGGACAGTTCCATAGTCTCTTAACACAGGCAGCTCGCCATCATGCTGCTCAGGTACGTTAACTCTCCATAAGGCTGTAAATTGACCCTAAGATTGAGTGACACAAAACCTAACTATATTACTGTTGTTTGGACTTTTAGTTAAGCTTTTTCAGGAGAGGGCTGAAGTGTCTGGAGGCACTCGAACCTCACGTTAAAGCAGTAGCCGAGAAACAACATATAGACTACCAGTTCGATGGCCTTGAGGATGATGAATCTGAAAACGACGATTACAGCTCCGACGAGGATAATGGCAGTGACGATGGGGAACTTAGTTTCGATTATGAAATAAATGATAGGGACCAAGATTTTCTTGCTTCAAGGGGCTCGATGGACGTAAGTTCTGTGGTTTATATTTCATTGACATGGTCAGCTATTTATTCAACTAGCTGCCTCTCTCATCTATACGTGCCCAACATTGGGTCACAATTTCAATGTCTTAAGCACTATTTGTTGCATTTAGATATGTTAATTTTCAGCCGTTGTTGTAACATTGGTCAGTTATGTTTTTCCTATTAATGCCGGCACAGCATGTTTAACAACTGGTTTCAACAATATATTATGTTTGTTAAATAAGCATAGTTGCATATAGCAGAACAGTACTGTATTTCATTTCCAGTGTAAAGCATAAGATGATTTGGCTCAAATAATTTTGTTGAAATAGAAAATAGGATTTTCAGTAGTTTTTAGCTTTAATAAGATGTCTCCGAAGGGTGAGTTTAAATGCAATGCGGGAAAAAATAACAGTTTTAGAGATTGTCAGAATTAACTTCATCCCGAATTAAATTCTAACTCCTATCAAATAGGTACCATTCTTTGTATACATTTCCTCCCATTCTACACTATTCAGTCTAATTTAGGTGTGTTGTACTGCTTTGATTACAGTCTTACAGTTTTGCTGCTTGAGCTATTTCACTTTTTAGCTATACAATGGAAAATAGTTCGTGTGTTGTCCATTTCTTTTCTTTTCTTTGACAAAATTCAACAATTTTTGTGGACAGTTGGATAGAAGAAATGTGGCAACTTCACCGCAGGCACTAAAAGACAGCAAGCAGGAGGTATGCTTTAACTCGGAGCATAGAATTCCTGACCCTGTGCACTTTATGATTGGTATCACTGGGTTGGCTTTGTAAGGCATTTAGATCATGAACTATTTAAGGCTACATTTTATTTTTACTCTTAGTATTGGTATTTATGTATCGTTGCACTTACTAAGAACAGGCAACTATTTTTTACACATTTTCTATTTTGAGGAAACATGGGCATCTATTGTTGTTATTTCCTAAACTGGGGGAGTTTATATGTTACTTATACTAGATTTAATTGAAACAACAGCAGATTCTTAAGTCTTTAATAACTTGATACTGGTGCCCTCTTATGTGCAGGAAGAAGTCAAACAAGCAAAGGGAGATGTATCTCCACCACAGTTGAAGGCTGACATTAGTCCGCATTCAGCACCAATGTTTGCAGGCAATTTGCTTGATCCATCTGAGAAATTTTTGCAGATGAAGCCAGCTTCAGCCAAACATTCGTACAAGCTTCCAACACCAGTTAATGACAAGAACACCGGATCAGTAGGTTCTCACAGATCACACCACTCACAGCAATTTGAAAGCAAACCTCGATTAGCAGCGAATCTGTGGCATTCATCGCCCTTAACAAAAGATTTTAAGCTGAGTGGCCATGTTAAAGCCCAATCAAGTACTGAGGGTATATCGACATTCTCCCAGTCTAGTTCTGATTACAAGAAAGTGAAGACGGAATCTTGGTCTGGTCCAATTCCAAGCAAAGCAGGTTTAAGCAAGCCATCTTCTCTGAATGAAAATAGGTCGCCCATAGCTCATCCTCATGTGATGTCAGCAAAATTGCATGGCCATTCTCGGCAGTCATCATCTGTGTCTCCAAAAGTTTCCCCCAAGATCTTGCCACATCCAACAATATCACCAAAAATTAGCGAGCTTCATGAACTACCTAGGCCTCCATCCAATGTGGAGTCCCTCAAACCCTCTGGCTTGGTTGGTTACTCTGGTCCCCTGGTATCAAAGCGTCAAACTCACACTCCTACGCTACCAGCTCGTGTCTCGCCAACCACATCGCAAACAGCCTCACCACTTCCACGACCACCTGCTACTCTCGCTCGCAGTTATTCCATACCCTCAAATAGCCAGAGGATACCCATCATCACTGTGAATAGATTGTTGGAGTCTAGACAGAGCAGAGATAGCAGTGATATTTCTTCCCCACCACTAACTCCTTTGTCACTCGCTGATTTGTCCCACCAGCAGCAGCAAAAACGACAAGTAGCACAGGGATAAAGGTAAGTAACTACTGACAGAATGATCGATTCCTGTTGTTTTTTAAATGTTTCGCTTGCTACAATGTTGAATCACAAATATTAGCAATTCAGACCACAGAGAAGTTGTTCATAGAATTTTATGCATGAATGGTTCATGCATCATTACGTTCAAGATCGATATGAGCAATTTTCAATTCTGTTAGCTTGGTGGGTTCTACTGAATTTTCATTAAAAGCAATTACCCAACATCAGGACAACAAAATGTAGAATCTTTATTCTTCAAAAGTTACTACCGTGCTCTGTTTTCAAAAATGGCATGCCACACTTGTTTCACACAAATTGGAATATTAGGTGGATAATATAATGATGCTAGTATGTTCATTTTGTTCCTGTTAACTATGCTACGATTATGTTTTCCCAATGGGGGGAGGATGCTTGCATGCATTTGAACACGTGCTTCTGTTCCAACTTCAAGGATAATATGTTTCACTGTGCCTAGATTAGGTCTTAGTTTTGCAGCTCTTTTCTTAGATAATTCGTGATTAACCATCTAATAACCATATATCTTTTCATTGCAGAAAAATTGTGAGACGTACCTGCCAAATGCAGACTGATCTAACGATATTGTGTGTAAGTAGTGATGTACCGTAGGCTCATTCACAAAATTCTTTCATTCTACCGTCCGTTGTGAAGGAAAAGAAATTAGGACGGAAAAGCTATGTATCTTGATCATTTAATGCAAGAACTTTCAACCCTTGGTTCAGTTTCCTGCACTAGCTAGATCACATAGCTCCTTCCTCAGTTTCTTTCTTATAACTATTTGTGCAATAGTGTATGGGTGAAGCAAAATGAAAAGCATGTACAGAGTATGTTACATTATGGTACTGTTTTCAACTGTTTTGAGCAAAAGTTATAAGTGGACAATTTGAGTTCCACCAATCATCAGACTTTTCATATCATTCTTGAATGTTTGGCACAATCAATAAACATTCTTACACAATGCGATGTGAAACACAGAAAACAACAAACAAATGCCTGCTAGAGGGTGACAAATATTTCAACTTAGGGGTATAAAAGAGTGACCCTAAGGGTACCCTTTAATCCTACTTAGTTCAAGAAAATGAACCAAGGTTTCAGAATTCCACCCACCTTTTAAAAACTACTATAGTTCATTTCTTTGAACTAAAGTGTCAGAGCCTCAGAGGGTACCCATAGGTGCACCTTTTTACACCCCTATTTCAACAGTTGACAACTGAATAGACTGCAGGAGTCACCAGTCATTCATTCAGTAGCAGCAGAGTGGAGGGAAAAATAAAAACAAAAAAGTCAGAATCAAAACAGAGCAGGAACGAGCTCATCTCCAACCAAGTGACTGCCTTATTCCTGAGAAAATCAGTCCCAGAGATCTCCCAATCATGGACACCCAGAAGTAGGACACAGCAGCACTAACTTTACTGACAGCAGCCCTTAAGAAAGGCATGGCAATATCTGACAACTCTAAGAACAGGCTGAAGTAATACCTCCTGCAATTGAAGTGCCAATGTTATTTTTTTAATAGTCCATGTATTAATCCAGATACCACCCTGTAAACTGCTATCTGCAAATTTAGTCGTAATAATACAGTACCTTTTAATGACGTTAGGACAACAAGTTTAGTTATTTAATTATTTTTGAGCCAAAAATATTGTCCTAACATCGTCAATAAAAAAAACTGTGAGATTAACACAACATGGATCTCTAGCACTACTTTAAAGAACTCTTTCTTATCTTAAATTATCTTAAAAAAGGAAAAGGCGCTTAAATAATTTTAAATGGGCCAAGACAAATAATTCTTAGTTTATTCTTCTGGGACATCCAAAACAAGCTAACAAGATGCTTACAAATATACCCTTTTAATACAATTGGCAGATCTATTTCAACAATTTTCATGAACTAAAAAACATGCAGAGTTATTCAACATTTGTCATAAACAGAGAAAACATGGATTTGGAGGGGGGCTGCACGTACCATCCAGTCAAAGCTCTCAATTCCTTTGTCCTTCTCGCTGGAAGAGAAAATGGGCTGATGTTAACATAACTCACAGCAATAGGCACATCAGGCTTCCTAAATGCAAGGCTCCACCAGTTTGTCTTCTCTGCTTGATTATCTGCTGGTTTTTCACATCTTTTTCTGGACAGAACATATAACTCAAATCTGTCTTCGTACATTGCAACAATTGATTCAAAGTACTGGTGCAACCACAAATTAATCGCCACCTTCCATAGATAATAGACATTAGCGTGGAATTAACAAAACCTGATATTGTGAATGAACATTCAAACATGAAAATATTTTGAGAATCTAAATATCAATATATATATATGCATGGTACATCTAGAATATCACACTGAATTACAACAAGAGGAGAATTCAAAGCAAATGCTGATCCAAGCATTAGTCTTTTCATTCTCTATACTTTGATGATCGCTTAAGCATAATTGCATGGTGTTTATAGCTACATGAGCTTATCAGGTAAAAGAAAATCTTGGTATTTATGCTACAGTGTATATCTGCTATTTTTATGTATGCCAGAAGGCTGGTACTATTAAATTTACAGTGTGAGGATATAAGAACACTATATGAGATTACAGTTGTTCCTCGCAAAAGGAAGAGCATCCATCTACATCACCCCAGCTCCAGGTGGGAAATATCTGGGGCTGGTGCCATCCGAGTCCTTGGATTTTCCAAGACTTGGTGTTTAGTCTTCCTAATGGCTGATGCATAATATTAAATTATAACCATCCACAATATTATGTACATGTCCAACGTTCATACTGGTTTAACTTAGAATTTAACATTAAATGCAAACCTAGGATTTTTCCTGATTGCCCAGGCGGGATTTGAGTTTGCTGTTTATGAATAAAAGATAAGCAGAACAAGAACTCATAATCACATTTAAAACACATATGAACAGGAAAAAGTGCAGGCATTCGCAAAGACGTGGGAGAACTACCCTTGTTTCACTCGAAAAGGGAGAGGACGAAACAAGACTAGGTGCCATCCATAATTATTACCTCATTACGTAGCTTTTGAAGTTCTCTGGTTGACAGAGAACATAGAGCTAAGCTCGAACGAACAACCTCAGTAGACATATCACCATCAACTGACATAAGCTCCAGATAAATACCAGCAATCACATCAGCCAAGGAAATAACCAAGTCCTCCAATATTCTCGCTCCATGTTCAGCCAGAAATTTGGCATCAAAATAACTATCAGGCCTGCCATCATGTTAGGGTAAGAATGTATTTATGCACCCAACAATGGCTATGGGTCAGCAAGTAGTAAATGAACACAAAAGGTCTAGACACTAAGCAACATAAATATAACAGTTATTCTTGAATAGATCCAAATAACAGCTGCTATCAGAATTGAGAAGGTCATTCAAACAGTACCTAGCAGAACCAAATCTTAGGAAAAATAACAGATCCAAATAGAGCTCAGATTTCCCAATTCTGTTAAAGTTCTTCAGAACCCTATCCTCCTCCTTTATTTTGCTACCTATCATCTCCAGAAGCTTCTGAAACAGAAAAGGATATCAGAGACCTTGGGGCGTATTCAACATGGACAAATTAAAAGTTTGAAACAACAACATACTTCATTGACTTTGCCATTTTCCAAGGCTTCTTCTTCTTCAATCCATTTCATAAATGCTGGTTGAATCAAACCATCTATCAACATAGTTGATACTTGCAACCACCTGGTCCCGTCAGCAAGTTCAGAGCTTTCAGAGACATTTCTTACCTGTATGATATCAGGCCAACTTAAACTTAAAGCAACTTAGCATATGCAATTCTAATGTGTTCACTGTTCAAAAAATTTACTAGATTGGGTCAAATGCTACATTTATGGGGGGAAAAAGACCTTTGTACAGACGTTCTAGTGAACAATCATAATAATTTCAGTCATAGATGGTAAAGGATACATAACGGAATGCCTTAAAACTTGAAGTCTAATAAATATAAAGGAAGTAGGTGATACTGCTTAGCTCAGATACTAAAACTTCTAATAAATTAGGAGCATACATATGGCGCTCAATTTCAAACAAAGAGTTTATGGTGCACATCTTGCCTCCATTTCAAGTAGCTGAAATGTGATCAGAAGAAGCCGCAACCTGGGACCACCATGAATTGCAAGCATACTCAAAGGATAGTTTTTCCTATCTCTTGTGAGTTCATCCTCTCTGCTATTCAAACTGGCATCTTGCATGTTTGCTTGCAACGCTTCGGAAAGTTTATCTCTCACATCACTCCATGTATCGCTAGAGTTAAACTCATTCCTCTCAGGTATGCTTTTTTCATCCCTAAAATTTGCATGAGAGCATTGCATTAGCAATCATTTTCCCTGCAGGGCCAACAGTCAAATATCTCAAAATGGTACTTATGAAGCTACTCTTACCTACCCAGCATCAGAGGAGCTTGGTTCTGTTGGATGTTGTTTAGCCCTCTGATTTGTGGCACGAGGAAATGTCTGACCAGAGGGTATAACTCCAGCCAAATAAGCAAAAACTATGCTGATAGAGAGAAGAGCTTCATCTGAAATCAGTATTAAATTTGGTGATACCATGCCCCCTGAATCTAACAGCGGCTCCAAGAATGAACCTTTCACTAAAGTTTCCACCCTGCGACCCCTTCCATGAAAACTAGGAGTAAATGCACCATTTTTCCACAACCTTGCCACACTGGAGTGGCATGGAAGGTGAATTTTATGGGCGTGGTTTCTGCAAACAAAGACAACACAGAGGTGAAAACAAAACCTACCAACGAAAGATGATCAGAATTTCCAAAAAAAAAAATGAAATAAGGAAAAAGAAGATTATCAGGATCACAAAAATTGCAGAAACAAACAAACCTCTTCAACATTCCGATTTGCATGTTCCTTGAGGAGAGCCTGCTGTTGGACTGGGTCCATCTCCCACGATATTGGCCTCTCAGGGTCGCCAAGGAACACTCAGCCATCACAGGATTACTATGATTTCTGAATGCAGCTCGGGGCATCACAAAGGCACACAGGAAAAAAGAAGCATGAATTCCTGCAAGATAAAATAGGGATGAGAAATTTTGGCAAACTGAGAGTCTGCCACCAAACTATGAAAGAGAAGTCAGATGAAACAACAATTGTCACAGGTGCATTCTAACCCATGTTTTCCATCGATACCTAGCATAATTCAAATCCTAAGACCTGTAATTTGAACCTGAAGCAAGGAAAAATCAATAAATAGATGTACAAGGTGGAGTTCAACTCCTCCTAAACCTAATACGCATTTCTTGTTGCACCCAGAGGTGCACCAAAGCCACTCGGGGAGGGAATGTGCCATGAAAGCAAAACTAATCCGTTGCAAGCAGGTGTATCGAACCCCAGTCACCCCGGTTGCAGCTGCATTATACTTCTGCAACTGCTGTCTGCTGGCCGTCCTCACATCCCAAATTCACCTCCCCCGAAATTATACCACATACATTCAGGGAACACTAATCTAAACAAAACATATAAAGCGAAAGTTCGGTTAACCACGGAGGGCTGCAAGCCACACAGATCAAAAACTCGTTATAGACCCTAGCTTCAGCGGATGGACCATTTGAGCACACAACAGCCGGGAAAAAAAACAAGGGATAAACCTGAGGGAAGCGCAAGGCGTGAGGAGGACCGAGGTTATCACGCCCCTTTGACCCCAGCTTCCTCTTCTTCTCCCCCAGCACGGGCCGGCTCCCAGACCAAGCCAGCAACAACTAGCAAGTGCGCTCGACGACTGCCATGGTGTTCTCCGTTTTTTCCGTCGCGCTCTCTTTTTTTTCGTCCCTTTGCCAGAAAACATCCATTTTACTGGTGCTTCCCGAGCCAATACGATCCAACTCCACGTGAGCCGGGTCCATGAGCCCGCCACTGGACCATGCAACCGACGGGGACACCAGCGGGCGGTGGTGCACGGGGTGATATGGTGAGCCGCACCCACACGGAGGCGAGGAGGGTTATGAGGTTATCGCCTGCTTGGGAATGGCTGGCTATCCTGCGCGTGATGGCAATAGCATATCCAGACTGGATCGGGTGCTTTTGGTTGTAACAGGCTCTGGGCCGGGCGTTTGGGCCTGCCAAGTGCGACAATCACTTCAGTATCACGGCTCGTTTCCAATATCGAATGTGACTTCCTTCAGAAAAAAAATATCGAATGTGACAAAGTTATGAATACGGACTGATGTCTCCTGCAACTTTGTCTCGGAACAAAATATCGTTGTTCACATTTTACTTCCTGCTGCTAGCATTTGACTTTTTTTGTATCGTCTACATGGTTTCAAAATCATGTGGGCGTCTTTTGGGGGAAAAAAAACTTGATTTATCAAAGAAAACACACTTCAACGACTTTGATGAGGTCAGAAAAAGGTCCTTTTTGGTAATGTGGAAACATGAACAACAAGATGATAACTTTCCGCTTCTATTGTAAGCTTGAAGGTCGCAAAACATACAGATTCGAAAGAAGTGGTTGAATGTCATATTACACCTTCTCCAAAAACCACTGCAGAAATATGGCTGTACGTACGTATAAATTTCCAAGGCGTTCAATTGTCTTAAAGAGCTTCTTCAAAGGCACGCGTTTCATATGATTAAAATCGCCAGAATTTTCTCCATGTTTCTTCTGTTCCAAAGACACATTGCAACTCAGCAACAATGACTAATACTACCTTTTATTAGCAAATAGAAGAGTGTTAATCACTTGATGCAAAGGAGGAAAGTTCTGGAGCATCTTTGAGTTGGAGAGATGCGGCCTTTGCAACATCATGTGCCAATCAAGTAACTGAACTCAAGTCTTTTGTAGCTGGGTGCACACTTGTCCCTTGCTGCGTCGTCCAAAAGACCAGAGAAGCAAAGTCAGATACCTGCTG
Organism: Eragrostis nindensis; assembly: GCA_012490785.1. NCBI lineage: Eukaryota > Viridiplantae > Streptophyta > Magnoliopsida > Poales > Poaceae > Eragrostis > Eragrostis nindensis. Next base: position 329,870 of record JAAXCT010000337.1, on the reverse strand, counting down.
CTTTATTTTGGCATTAAGACTAGTGATCAGATAAACAAGTCCATCAGGTCGAAGAGGTCAGCTAGCTATAGATTCCCATTTCAGGAGCTTTTGATCTGTGCATCATGCACGTTGGTGGAATATCAACGTGATAACTCGATTGACACACTACTGACGCACAGATGGAAAGTTGTTAATGTCCTTCGGGATATCAACTGGAAGAATGTCAAAGGACAGGCAAAATGTCAAAAGGAACTATGGATTTGAAAAACTGCCGAACAGGTGGATGGTCGGTAACCGTGACTGAACTAAGAATGATAAGATTTGTGATAGACATTATAATTATGGTAGGTTAGATAGGGTTTTCTTTCAAAAAGGTTAGATAGGGTTCTAATGTAGAATATTTCCAGTGCAATCAACCTCAGGTGTTGCAGAGTCAGTCACAATGTTAGCACAGTAGTTTGATTGAGGTGAAGATTCCTTGACAGCCCACAAAAATTAGTGGAACCTAGATAGTTTTATGATTTATATGTACTTGTAAGATATATGTTTGAGCCGAAATTTTTGTAGGCACATTCCTGTCATATTTATGTGAATGTGCGATGTGCTTTACTGCATGCACCCTTGCGTTGTTGACATGCCACGCATTGAGTCCCACAAAACTTCAATTATATGAAGTTTCGTCAAAGAGTTTTCAGAATTTCATCCTGTGTCCCCTCGATGATCTGTATTAGGGAACTAAAGCCTCGTGGATATTATCAATGATAGCCAGCTGCAAGCTAACGAGGGAGAACATATTCTGATTGTTCAAGAGAACTCATACAAATGTCAAAGTAGTGGCATCCACGAGCAAAGTTGTGGAGGAGGGCACGGGTCAAGCATCCACTGCATGGTCCAACTTGATTATTCCCTGATGATGCACATACAAGCATGCAAGCTTTTTGTCCTATAAATACTTGAAGATACATGGTGCATGCATACCCTTAAACAAACTAAGAAGAGGAGGGCCTTGCATGAGGACCAGAGTTGATTCGGTAGCCAAGGATGACTTGCCTATCTCGGTAGCTGTTGTCTCTCGCTGGTTAGCCGGCAGGGAGCTGAGATTATACAGTGCATACACAGGCACAGGCATGTCTTCCTTGGCTATCTGGAGTGGCTCTTGTCACTCATGGGAGGCCTCACTCTTCTTCCCTCGCTAATCATCACACATTCAAGCTACGGTTATAGCAATTTCGGATGACAGGAAAAACAGTTGTCGATTGATCCTTTTACATGTTCCAGGTAGTGTTATTGTGAATGGTTCGGGACTTCTGCATCCTAATAAAAGGAAGTGCAGGGTGACAAACGGCACCAGCTGGTAAGGTTCATTTCCTGCTTCTTTAGCGATGTTTTAAAAGTTAAAAGAGGTTACACAGCGGTTTGAAACACTAGAGATTAGCTCCATTCTACAAATCAATTCATTTCGTTTCGATAAAATTGGGTAAGTTCCCCATTTATTCGGGGTAAATATGTGTCTTCTGGTAAAACAAGATTTTTCCTCATAGCATGAGCTAACATCCTTATATATATATAGCAAAATAAAAGAATTTTTTGAAAAAAAATCCTTAGTTTTTTTCTTATGAAGAGAAGTCGCACGGTGCCAGCTCACTTGCTGCCATAGCTCATTTTAATTGTTTTCACTAGGATGTTAAACTAATATTTCAGTACAAGTAACTTTTTTTTTGGAATCCAATAAGAGCCTTCCATTGAGCCCAAATAATTTTTTGGCTCGATTTTCACCTGCTTTGAACACATCAAATTAATTCTCAATAGTAGCTATCGAGATAGGCACCGTCCTCTAGGTTTCGCATGGATGGCTCCGTCCCGCATCTTGTGGAATATTCGGTGGTGGGATTAACCCATCATAAATTCATAATCCTACACCTGACTCACTCAGAAACGAAAACCTTAAGGCCCCGTTTGGAATAGAGGAATCTTCTCCATTCCTGCGGGAATTAAACTGTTTTCTGTGAAATTTCTGTAAAATTCATGTGAAATTCCTGCGTTCCAAACGAGGCCTAAAACAAGGTATCTACTCATCGTCTCGCCCGTCTCATGTGATCCACTAACCAAAACGTGGATGTTTAGTTTGTAACCGCACTTTTTCATTACTTCTTTTGGCAGGCGTAGAACGAATTCAAAATACCAAGTGCCATAATTTAAACGTGCCATGGTTTTTATGTGTCATCTGTCATGATCATTTTTTTTCACCCAACTTCACCAAAATATGGTTATCAATATCTTTCGGACCAAAATAGCCCTTGTCTAGCTCCTTTCAGAGTTCAGAGTCTTTCAGAGTTCAGAGTTTTTCGTCGGTTTGCCCTTTCTCTCGCCGGGGCGGAGCAGGGCGAGGTGCGGCCGCTGTTCGAATCGGCACCTCCTAGCTCGCCCTTTCTGCCAAACCAGGAATGCGCTCCTCTCCCCTGAATCGAAGGTATCCTTTCTCCCCCGTTCACGCTCTCGCTACCCGCCTCCCTTGCACTGGAATGGTATGTTTGATATGGACTATCGATACCCCCACCCAACGCTGTTTGGTGGGTGGTTGCGCCAGTTAGGGATTTGGTTTCCAAATATCTCAGGGTTAAACTGATACCCTACGGCCCTCAAGTCCAACCCTTGCTTTAGAACGCGAACCAAATTGTTATTAGAATTATGTGAATTCAAAATATGAATTATGTAAAATCTGAATATCAAAACATCAAAAACACATCTCCAAAAAAGTACCAAAATAGAAGATAACCCGCACCCCCACCACCGCGGTTCCTCCTCGCGCGACGCATCGGGCAGAAACAATCGAATCGTTTTCTTCCTCTCGCTCTCTCTGTCTCTCTCTCGTGCGGCGCGGCGCGGGCCCGCGCGGGCGCGGCGAGGCGGCGGCGCGCGGGCACTGCGGCGCGGACGGCGAGCGCTCGGGCGGGGGCGCGGCGGCGACGGCGCGCGGGCGCGGCGACGCGGACGGCGGGGGCGGCGGCGCGGACGGTTGGGGGCGGCGGGACCCGACGAAGAAGAACCCGACGAGGAAGAAGGTCAGCCTGTTTTGCGTCCTCCTTTGGAGATGAGAGTTTTTGGGTCACCTATTTTGAAGCAAATCAACTCCTACTTTGGGTATGGGTCACCTCCACCCTTGGAGATAGTCTTAAAGCTCAATCTTTGCCTGCTGAACTCATACCCTGCGCTGCTGTGAACTGTTTGACATCTGGTCTGATTCTTTCAACAATGTGCATGTGGGTGTTCGGTTCATAGTTGTTGTGCGTTGTATGCCACAACAGGATTTTTGAAATCCATAGGTGCGTTAGAACTGCAGCTAACGGTGAAGGTATTTTGTGCTGGCTACTTTATAGTGATTCAGTTTAGCACACATTCCTATAGAAGGAAAACTTTTTGGTTATTGAATTACTGCAAAAGATCAGTAAGAAAAGACAAAAGCTGATTTTAGATGAATGTTGAATTTATTTACTAACTTAACAGTCCTTGTCTGCTATATCTCATGATATGATCATTTACCCTTTGATGTCATCCTTGTAGGTAGTAGGTACTCCAGTCACTATTATGGAGGGCGACGATAAGAAAGAGAGTGAGGCTGATAAGTCAGCTTCGAACCGTCGCCGTAAAGTTAGTATTTACTTAGTTGCCACTTTTCATGTGTATGGTTTCAGTCTTTATGGTGTTTAACTGTTCTATCCTTCTGCTTTTGTTCTTGTATTGTTGATACAGGGTAGACTTAAATTTGCACCCAAAGCGTCTCCCAAGACAGCCCCAAAGATTGTCCCTAAAACGTATTGTCAATCTATCTGTCTTTTATTGTTATGTTTGCTAAAGTCAAGAATTCCTTTTTAGTCTCACCTCATTGGTTGAATGAAAATTATGGTGGATTATACAGGGAACCAAGCGAGGAGAACAAGGTTACGGCAATCGATAAAGAATTAATGCTAAAACTTAGAACCTTGAAGGTACTTACGTGTCTAGTTTTATCTGTTTGCTTGACTTGGCAGTGTATAATTCGTAGTTTCATATGACAGAGCATTGACACCCTCGGAAGCAAAGCTAAGGCCGAGAAACAAGGTAACTATAGTCTGGGTCCTATGTTCCTTGCAATAACTCCTTAATCTAGTAAGGATTTCTTACTACTGTCAATGTATTTCTCTAGTGGTATTGAAGTCATAGCTCGCCAATCAGAATGGCTGCTATCAAATTAAATTTTCTAACGTGTTCAAAACATAGGACAATTAAATTTTCTGAAGTGTTCGAAACATGTAATGCTAATTGATAAACATGCCAGACTAGTTTATCATTGTATAGCAAAACAATTCTCTTTTTGAGTGAATATAAACCAAAACTTTCAGCATAAATGTATGAAGTGCTTTTAGTTTACATAATGCGTTGAGAAGCTACTTTTGTGATGCAGAAACTCCTATCCAGGTTGCATTTGGGCCAGTAGGCCCTTCAGTTCTGAGAACTTTCTCCACTCCAAGAAGCTCTTCATCAGGTAGTAGTTTAAGGTTGAATGCTCCATTCATTTGACACTTTATCTGCATATTCACAAATCCGTTTTTTTTTCTGGCAAAGTAAGGTTGTACTCATTATTAGTAAAGCCTTTGTTCTCTGCATTTACTTCATATGCTTTTATTTCTTAGTGTGAAATTATGTCACTCAAAAGATAACAATAGTCTGTTTCATTTGTACTCAGATGTACCTGTTGTAAAATTACCAAAGAAGCACGGCGATCCATGGGTGAGTAGACATATAAAAGAAAAACGTGTTTTACCTTCTTTGTTGTTGGATTAATCCATTTATTACACTTCTGCAGGATCATACCAGTACCAATTGTCCTGTTACTCTGCCACTGAGAAGGCCCTACTCCAGAGATCCAGGTTCTCCTGTTTCTTCTGGTTTATGTGACATGGTGCTTACTGATAAAGAATGAGTTCCATCCTGTTACAACTATTATTGATGTTCCATCATATATATGATAGATCTTGATGAATATGAGTTCGGACAGTCTTCCAGCAGAGCCCATGATGGTGAAGCAACTGCAGCTGAAGAACTTGGGCTAATGGTATGAATACTGTATACCATGTCGCAGCACTAGACATTTCCAGGTGTTTCCCATCATAATGAAATTCACATGCTAATAATTGAACGGCAATGAATACCGTATACCATGTCGCAGCACTAGATATTTCCAGGTGTTTCCCATCATAATGAAATTCAGATGCTGATAATTGAACAGCAATGATTGCATATTTAGTCTTCTATAATCTCTGAACACGGTAACAGTTGTGACATGCTGCATGATATCAAGTATTTTATAGCTACTGTCTTATATTGATTGCTGTCCTGGCAGGACTGGGTGGATGAACCGCAGCTGCTCTTCTTCCAGCTTCCTCGTTCTCTTCCTTTACGAAGGCAGGCTGACCCAGTTGCTGAAATGGATAGAGACACCAATGTGGATGTTAATGCAAATTCCGAGGAGGGCAACAGGAAGAGGAGGCACCATGCAATCCGCGGTTGTAGACTGAGAGAGCTCCCTGGAGGTCTTATGGGAAAGATTCTCGTGTACAAGAGTGGTAAAGTGAAGATGAAGCTTGGTGATGCGCTCTTTGATGTAAGTAATGAAAAGTGTTAACTTTTGTATGTTGCATGTTCTTTCGTTTCCCTTGGTGGTGTACTCAAAATCGAAAAATGGCACAGGTTTCAGCTGGCTCGAATTGCTCGTTTGCTCAAGAGGCTGTAGCTCTCGACACCAGGGAGAAGCACTGCAGCAGCCTAGGGGAGGTCGGAAAGCGTGCAATTATAACACCTGATATCAATTATTTGCTAGGTAGTATCAAGATGGAGTAGCTTGTGGGGAGATATTAAACTAGATGGGGAGTTTGTTTCTTATCTTTTGCTTGGTGGGAACTTAATTCCTTGTTTAGATACCACTATTTTGAGCTTGGTAGTACTTAGGAGCTGGGCACAAGAGGATGGTTGCTGCTACTGTTTGGCAGAGAAGGAGTGAGTTGTGAATCCGCAATAGGATAGCTGACGGAATTGATACTTGCAGTGTTTCGAATGTAAAGAGCCAAATGGATTGTTTTGCCTGTTCACGCTGTCCTCACTTTGTTTATCCGACATTGGATGCTAAGAGTTAACACTTAATACTGCTAGCAGGAGTAAACATTGCATGTATGCAGTTATGGTCCATTTTATAATTTGTATTCATGGTGAAAATATGAAGCTTGAAGCCACGGAATGAGCTTTGGGAAACATGCCGTACAAGTGTGGGCTCGCCGGCGGCCGATCGTCTCGGCAATGTCTAGCAGACCGCTGTTCCGGGAGTAGTACATATCGCCGCCGAGGGACTAGGAGTTGATCGTCACCTTCGCCTTGAACAGCGCGCAATGGATGGAGCACGCAGCACAATCATTTGGAACGGAGAGACTACGCGAGTTAAAATAAGAGGAAATACACGTTGGGAGGCGAGGACCCACACGGCGAGCCCACATGCTCTCCAGGTACAGCCCTTGATCCCTCCTGCTCGATTTGGTTGTGCTGAACAGAAAGTCATACATAGGTTTCCCTCCTCCATGGGTAGCATAGACCTCAAAATCTCTCCGGGTCGGTTGATTTGGGAAATTGATCGAGTCAATGCCCCTGACGACACAGTGGCAGCTGCGATCTGATTAGGGATGCAAGGAAATGTTGAATAACTAGCTTTCTTGTGCTAGAGTTTTCCATTCTGATTTTTCCACTTCAAGGCACGATTAAGTGGCTTTATTGCACGGTTCATTCACCTTTGTGGAGTGCCTTTTTGAGTGACAACTGTTGGAGAAGCAATAGGGTATTATTTGACTAGCTAGTAGAAAATGGTGCCACGGCAAGCTCACACTTGAAGCAACGGTTTGATTTATCCCTCTCTCTCTTGTTTTTTTCACTAATAAAACATAACATACATACAGGGTACCAATGTTCTAGCCGTACGTTTGCACCCAGAGTCCATGCAGAGACGAAGATTTCAGCTTTGATCCACCAATTGAATAACGAATGACGGAATTAATAATTAAGCAGAAGGGAAATCCAACAGTGCGAAAGAAGCAAACAGGCAGCTCAACAATTATTATTGATAAAATAGGTACTGGAGCATGCATCACGATGATTACAGGGGATGGATGATCTGAATGACATTCAGCTGGTGGACTACACTAGCTAGTAGCACTCGTCTTTCCCTGATGGAGAGTAGACAGATAGTGCAAATGAACATGAGGAAACTCTTTATTCAACGAACCAGATCAGTATTTGCCTAGCTCTCCATGGATCGATCAGTCGTGATCCACGACCACCGGGTAAGAGGAGCCATACGAGAGTATACCGCAGGTACTGGGGGTGTTCTTGCCGCCGAACTCGCGCTTGAGGTAGAGGTAGCCCTTGTCGCCCCACAGTTCGCCGTAGGAGTTCTTGAGAATGTAGTACGTCGCGGTGTAGCCCACGAGCAGCATCTCGTGGTCGCGAACGGGGCCGCACGGCCCCGTGAAGATGTCGCCGGCGTAGTTCTGGAAGGCGGTGTTGTCTTTCCCTACCGCGATGCCAACCACCACCGGGCCGTAGGTGGTGAGGCTATCGAGAAGGGAGTACTCGTCGAGCTCCGGCACGCGGTGGTACCCCGTGAGGCCCAAGTCGGCGTTGGGCGTGTCGGCGTCCTTGCATACGCCACCGACGGCCTTGTTGTACGGGTAGTCGTCAGCTGAGGCAATGCCGTCCTTGAGTGTGTAGTCGAAGGCGCGCGTCGCGAGGCCGCCTTTGCATCCGTAGCTGGCGGCGTCGCAGTCCACCAGCTCCTGGACGGACAGCCGCACCAGCTCCTTGTCCTCCCTGACGATGGCTTCGTGGGCTTCCATCGCCGCCGTGGCAGCGAAAGCCCAGCAGGAGCCGCAGTCCCCCTGGTGGCCGACCGGAGTCAGGCAAGGCCGCCCGTGGCAGCTTTTGGTGCGCCAGTCCCAGGCGATGGGGAGCGGGAGACTCCAGCCGCGGCGCAGTGTCCCGGCACCGGTGGTGGTGGTGGAGTTGTGGCGCGCCTGCTCCTCCTCCTCGGTCATGTCGGCGCTCGCGCAGTAGTAGCGGCTGCCGAATTCGTCGCCGCTCATGTCGGCGAACCCGTTGAGGCGGCCCACCCGCGCCGCGCCTTCTCCTTGGAGGTGATCGGCGGCGGCGTAGACGTGCCGCACCGTCTCCTTGAAGTTGGCGAAGCGGCTCAGCATCTCGCCGGGACCGCGTGCTACCTTGTGGTGCGCCACCCACAGCTTGTAGAGGTTCCACAGCGACTCATCGGACTCCATGTCCGAGCCGGTGAAGTCCACGTGGCCGGTGGCCACTGGCGCCAGCAGCGCCAGCAGCGCCAGCGCCACGAGCAGCTTCATGTTCGCTCCACCGATGCTCCTTGTCCCTCTCGTCTCGATCGCTAGCTCTCTCTTTCTATCACCGTACGTGTTAGTGTTGCTCTGCTTCTGCTAGCTCTTCCTATCCACGAGCTCTCTCTGCTTGTTAAATAGCCAGTCGGCCATGGTGCTACGTGCTACCAAGAAAGCCCGCTTCGGGGTGGAGTATGCGCGTTGCTCACTGCCTCTCACAATGGAAGGAGGTTGCAGCGCCAGTTACAAAACGAGCGACCCTTCATGTGCTCTGTCCCCCTCCTCTTTGCATATCGATCTTGCAGATTTTTTGTTACCATTCATTTTCACAAGTCCAAATAACCTTATTTTGGTTACACATCTATATGGCACATGACGATGAGTAACCTTGATCATTGGCCGAATTAAGTAAGTTATCGTCCATTTTTTTTTTAATGCAAAGGATTGATTGTTAAAATACAATGGGCTCATACTATCTGGCCCAACAAGCATCAAGTTCTCTAATGTGTCATCGTCCAAAGGGATAACTTTCACATTAAAAAGCCCAAGTTCATAAACGCGCAGAAATCGAGCACTAATTGCATCCATCCACTCTGGTCACATCCATCGCGTGGTCCCCGCACTAACGTACGCCCACCGACGTGTGGGTCCCTTGTCCCACATGTCAGCGACTCAATCCAGAGGACTTTTACGTTAGGCGAGGTCCATCTAGCAGGAGGCGTCCATCTTTATCGTGTTATACGCGTTTCAGTGGCCATTCATTAGCAACGTACTAACCCCAAAACTGACCAGCATCAGTTCGATCAGAGAGTTCGGGCCTGGATTAAATTAACACTTGCTATTCTAGTTTAATTCTATCGATGCATGTTCATTCCAGCAGATAGCAGAGGATAGAGACGCGTACTGACTGGCTATGAGGTGGTTGCAACGATGTCTCGATCAACAATCGAATAAATGATGTACCTTGCTGCAATTAGGTATGTAGTATGAACATGCAATTGCATGGTTAAAGTTGGAAAAGTGCCTTGGTGAACGACGTAGCCACGATTGGGAGGGACGTTTTTTCAACCAGATCTATCAAATAACACGATCAAGAGAGCTTTTTTTTTTTAATCTAACGTGACACAGTACAGCAGCTTTAGTGTAAGGTGATAGCCACGTCCCCTGCCCTTATTTTTTTTTTTCAGTGTAGACTAAGACCACCGGCCCAAGTCGATCTCTAAACATTTGCGCTACTGCTATCTGGGGTCAAAAACACAAACGATGGACGGTTAAACAAATGTGTTGAAAAGCTCACCGAAGGATCTAGGTCCCCTTATCATTTCGGTCCAAGTGTTCTCCATCGATTAGAAACAATTTTGTATTGTTTTGATATACAAACAGTTACACGTTCAAAAGTTTCCGGGAATCCACTCAAATTGGATTCTGCATTCACCATGCACGCAAACAAATTCAAGTACCATCTATTACAGGGTTATTCCTCTTCTTTGGCGTCCAACTCGTCAGCTTCCTTGGCCACCGAGTAATGTACTATCATGTTTAGTAAAGCCTGCCCCATGAAAGACCCAAGTACAGCAGACAACACCAAATCAGATGATTCCATGAACAGAATACAGAAGTGAGCTAAAGCCAGACGAATCCTTCCATAAACACATGTTAGCAAGTCAGGTACTCCACAAAATACTAATGCCAAGTCAGACAGATTTTATAAACACAAGTTAGCAAAATTGAATCAGTAGCACGCAAGCGGTTAGGTGCAGGAGGCAGGATACGAAAGCCCGGATCGGGGTGGAGTATGTGCGTTGCTAACTGCTTCTGAGAATGGGCACTGATCACACGCGCAGAAATGGAAGGAGGTTGCAGCGCCAGTTGCAAAACCAACGAACCTTCATGTGCTGTTCTGCTCTTTGCATCATGCAGATTTGTTACCAATTTACTTTGACAAGCCCCAATGACATTTATGTTGCTGTCTAGACTTTCTTTTGGTTATACATATTCTTATGGAATTTTGCACAAGCTTAATATGAAGCTATTCAATTCGGGCTTGAAATTTTGGAATCCACGGATGTTTGATGATCCATTTGATGGTATAGCAAGTATCTAAGGAGGGCCAACAATTCGGATGGATCATTCACTGTTTATCTTGATAAATGCCTAGAGCTAAAGCCAAGACAGACAGATTCTATAAACACAAGTTAGCCGAAAAATAAATAAAAAGAAAACCTCGATATTATCAGACAATCTGATTCCGTAGGCATAGATTTTATAACACAATATGCAGGAAGATGACATTGATTCCAGAGAAGAAAACTATAACAACTGCATCTAATGAACAATTCGTGTCCACTATAAATGAGAGTTCAAGATCTTGAGGGTCAAATAAAAAGGAATATATTTTTCATGTCATAATATAGAAAGTTTTATTAGCAGTTGGATCATAAGACCAGAACAATATTTTTTCATACAGAAATATCAGTTAGCCAAAATTGACATACACCCTCCCAGATTAATAAGTCTAGTGATTCGACAATACCGTCAGGTATTTCAACCTCTGAACCTGCCTCACCATTCTGCTCTCTGTCATCTTCTTTCCTTTTTCTTTTATGCTTCCTCTGAACCTCAACAACTTCAAGTTCTTCTTGCAAGATGGTGATTTTGATGAGAAATGGTAATATAGTTGGACCATTTCAAGCGGAGCCAAGCTGAATAATTTCACCAGTTTTGAACAAGTAATGGCGACGACATCTTCTTCTGATAATTATTTGACAAACCAACTTCTCAATTTGAGTGTTGCGCCAGCATTAAACACCACTACGAATGATAACTACCAATGTTGAAGTCACCATCGACAAAAGAATAAATTACCTTAACCTCCTCATAGAGCTTCTTCTCTCAAGCCAAAAGCTGCTCCAGCGTGGATTCTTCCCTTCCATTGACTCCGTCTCAAGAGCATTTGCGTCAAATTTGTAGCATACAACCAATGGAGGCTTTGATGTCCAAGTTGACGACAATGCTGAGAGCACAATGCTTGAGTGGTACACCATCTGTGCAAATGAAGAAACATAATTAAGCAAAACAGCTACTTCCGGTCAATTTCAGGAAAAAAAAAAGTTTCTGAACAACCATATATGAAGAAATAAAATTTTGAACAGTCAGCTATTGCCTGAGTTGGTTGTACACAAAAATAATAGAAATACTTGGATCTTGTAAGCCTATAGTTACCATGCTTGTAGAGTATATAAACAGTTGCAAGCAAAAGGTTAACATGACAAGGTTATAGCTTCCAATATATCTAGAAAAGGATCTGACTGTGTTTGTTGTATGTAACAGTCTAACAGAAAAAATGCGAATAAGACAAGAATAAGCTGTGCCAAGGATATTGAATTTCCTTCCTTTTCCTTTTCATAAGAGCTTTCTATTTCTCTGCTTTCAACAATTGGCTTTCCAGCAATCTGGATGCACCAACAAGAATAAGCTAATAAATAATGTATCTTAAAGATATATTTTATAAATATTCAGATGAAAACATAACAATACCATTGGGGTCTCTTTGAACTCTATGGAGCATCGGCAAATGATTACAACATGCCAATGCAGCACATCCTAATAGCATATAGTATATGGATTTCAGAAACAGATATCTAAGAAAACCATGCATTTGCTAAGAGAAAACCTTCATTAAAAGCTACTTGCATAGCACTACAAACTGCCATGGATGTCATGAATGATGAATCACAGTTCCATTGTATCTAGTGCCATCAAAAGAAATAGGTAGGGATATTATAGAAGTTGGTGACCTTGAGTAGAGTTTCCTTGCATCAGTTAATAACATCTCCATGATGATCCAAATAACTAACTAAAGAGTCGTTGAAAAGAATTATAATTGTATTATTATATATTGACAAAATTAGACTTATCAAAGGACAGACAAAGCATCAACATCACGGAGTAGTCAGTTTGAATAAACCTGGTAAGGCTGTAACTTCATTTTCATTAAAAAAAAAGATGAAATAAACCTTCAGTTGATCCTCATGAAGTCATGGCCATGGGTTTCTGCATTGCCAATTTGAAGTCTTTACAACATTATTGAGATTTTTGTGTTAAACAGGAAACCATGACAAAATACAAAAAAACTCAACCAGCTGACCAGCAGATACGGTCTCACCAGTAGGCTGAGCCGGCGCGTGGCCTTGATGGCGGTGCATAGCCGCTTTGGGAGGCGCGTGACCTCAACAGCGGTGCGACACACTTAGGGAGGCGACGGCCTCGATGGCGGGTGGATAAACAGGGGGAGCTGCCTGTACAGTGTCCAACAGAGCGGGGGAAGCGGGGCCGGCGGGTGTAGAAGATGCGGCAGGGAAGAAGGGATGAGGCTCAGCGAATCGATCGACTTTGATCAATGTTCGATCTCAGCAATGCCGGAGGAGCTGTGCATGGAGTAGGGCGTCACGGGCGGTGCACCTACCTCTGGGATCAGCAGGAGCTGTTGCGGCTAGGATCGAGGAGACGCGGTTCTCAGGAAGAGAGAGAAGAGAAGGGAAAGAGGAGGAGAAAGGGTTGGGCGTGTGATTGGGAAGCGACGGTCGACAGGCGGATTGGGACAGCGACGGGCAGCCAGGCCCCGCCAGTCGGCGCCAAATTTTTGGCTGTGGGAGGCGCAGGCGGACGGCAGAGTGGAGTTAAGATCAGACTTAATAAGGAGTAGTGACTATAACATAAAGATAGAAACTGTAAAATTACACTAAAAACTGCTTCGATCTTATGTCTGACACATGCAGATCTATGACAGAAAACTGGACCTTTTTTTTTTAAAAAAAAGAAAGACATGAAAAACTAACCAAATCATTTACTTTCACTATTTGATTGTCACTGGATTAATATTCAAGCGCAAACCAGATATTACATTACCACAGAAAATTCATTGAACAGTTCCAATCAAGTATTCTAACGACTTGATATCAACCAAAAAAAAAACTAGTTGCGAGGAAAAAAAAATACTATGAGTAAGGCAAACTAGCTAAAAGTTTAAAAGGCATTCAAGTGCAAATGAACATTGGGAATGATTAGGTTAGCCTACATAGTTAGATTGGATTCTTCACCCAACACCACTGTGAGGTCAGCTTAGGTTCAACAAATGGAATGATAACATAACATGGATTATCCAACAGCTTATGCTTGCAGAAATGGGCTGCACTGAAGATGGGATCTCTTGTGCACTTGTGAGAAGTGGGGCATACTTGTATATGCACGAAAGAGGATTTACACTGTACTGATTGAGAATAGCGAGATAAACTAGTTCTCCCTCACTTGGAGACTCTTAGGACAATCTCTTCCTGACCTCTAACCGATACATGTTTCTCTTTTATAGAGACGAGTTTCTTAACCCCTAAATAAATATCCAAACTGCACAATCTCATCTGATCTCTTTCCTAACAAACTGGATAACACAATCTAATCAAATTTAATTGCATCAATGTTCTACAGTCACCATACACAACAACAAAGGCATTTTCCCTTGACCATCTAAAGGTGGATAAGAGGTTTATTATGTTTTGTAAGCTAGACCTATTCTCTTGTGAACAGCCAAATCTCCTACATTCACACCACTCCCAACTTTACACTAGTCGTGGGCTCATGATATTCATACCATATATAAAAATCATATAGTTAGTAGATTGTGCAGCCACTAATGCACTCTTCATGACAGTACAGAACGCAGCCCATCCCACCCAAGCACAATCTGCATGTTGAAGGCTATGAGTCAACCTGAAAAATAAGCACGGTATCACAGTCAATGCAATCGACCATGGTTGCTATAATGACAGGATTGAGAAACTGCAGAATCAATATAAACTATCGTTAATTATCAATTTGCAAAAGATGAAATTGGACCCCAAAAAAACTGTATCTATTAATGAGAGTCAATGTCAATTGAAATGAAATCAGATAGAACCGACACCGTAAGAACAACAAACCTAATTAATTCCAATAATACGTAGTTTAAAATTTTCTTAGGCAACAAGAGCAAGCACACATGTGGGCAATGGATTGTTGATCTCACTTTGTCAGTTTAAAATAATAAAATTACATTCTACTAGGACGAAGCGTATTTAAGGGACTGATTACTTTCATGGGTCATGATTTCAAACAGTTAGGGCCTGGACAGGGACGATTGTTCAGGAGTATTATGAGCATAGTTCAATCCAAACTTCCGATGTCACCCATTACAGGTCATTGTGCCTTTTCAGTTTTTACATGTGCTTGCTAGAAGAGGAAATTGCAGTTTTGGCTCTGGGCAAGGGAATTAAGGAGGGAGGGGTGAAAAAGGTGACGGGCACATGAAATGATGAGGTGTGGAATAGGAGATAGAGATGCATTGGGAAAGTGGCAATGAAGAGAGATGCATTGGGAAGTGGGAATGAAAGAGATGCACTGGGAAGTATGTTGCAACTCTTCAAGCTTTTATTTAGGAATCAGGGTAACTGATTATATCCTTTCTTCCATGATCCCAGTATTACCGCTAGTCCATATGTAACCAACAACACCACAAGTCCCAGTTTAGTAGATGATATCATGAACAGCAACCCCAAGTGATTAGATCATGACAAAATGAATGACCAAGATATTTTCCCACGATCAGCACCATAATTCCATGAATGTTCAAAACGAAATCACTGAGCCAGATATAAGAATAAAAGGATACCTCAGATGTTCCCGACACATCTTCTTCAGAAGGAGCAGTTCCTTGATGGCCATTACTCCTCATGATGGGTAAAGCTGCAAGGAAGGAAGAAACCCAGTTCACCGAGTACAAAAGGAATAGTCTGACATGAATAGCAAATAAAATTTTGGGTTCTGCTGACTAACGTGGACTATCTGTAACTCCAGAGTTAGTGTCAGTGTACTCAAGTTCTTCACAGCGATCTTCATTTGAAGGCTGAGAAAGTTACGGAACTTGTGAGTGGTTAGGAACAAAATAATTCTTTCCAACTTCAACCTGAATGATACAACAAGTCAAAGCATGTGTCAGACAGAGAAAGAATACATGATTAAAATAAGCATCTTATGTCTTCTGTTATTGGAGGGAAAAGGGTCGAGCATAGTAATATCAATAGTGCAGTGACTTACCTTAAATGACAGTACCCATCGAGGTTCAACAATAGCACCTGCTTTTAAATGAACACCATCACAGACCAAGGAATTGCTAACGTCGCATCCATCTTCAATTATGACATTCTCCCGTATATCTGAGCCGTCAATCACAAAATTATTCCCAATCTTGCAGCACTCAAAGTATCTGAATTTAATACTTTGCAGTTGTCTCTAATGCTAGTCGCACTGCCAACAACAGTACATTTCCCAATTTGTAATGAATGTGACAATATTACATCTGTTAAAAAAATATAAACATGCACATTTAAGATGTACAAAGAATAATTTAATTAGTTACCAAAAGAACAGAATAAAGCTTCACAAGCCCGAATTGTAGGTAAAATGAGGGCTCAGGAAAAAATATAATTTAAGATCATAATACAAAATCCCTTTTAAAGCTAGCTCTATACCAGCTCAGTTCACAAAACAAAACAGCATGGTTTCCAAGGAATTAATTACCAACTTACAAGCTTAAGTGCATGTAAAGTGGATTAGGAAGCATGGACCAAGGAACAATAAGTCAGTAGCAACTGTTTGGAAATAACCAACTCCCTCGGCATTGAAAATTTAAGGCATCCTAAATTTGGCTTAAGTCGCACTTCACCCTTCAAGAAATGACGCCGAAGATGCTAATAATCAAAGTTATTAGTAACAAGACTTAGTACTTCTGGAGAGCAGAATTCAATATAGCTGTCCAGTCAAGTAAGAAGTGAAGATGATGAAAAAAAAAAGACATAGATAAGAAACAACAAACAAGAAATGATATTGTCATAAACAGATGAAGAAAAGAAATCAACTGTTGAATTGTAGAGTTTCAAAGCAAACCTCCATGTCATTATGCAGCTGGAGAGTAGGATTGTTGGTCAGTATATCTTTGTCAATCATAACATGTGAGTTATCTGCCCTGTCCTCATAATAAAATAATTATGTCGACATGGATGACGGGGCTGGCCTAGGAGGCCCGCCAGTTTGACATAGCAAATAGCCGAAGCCGAAGACACACATGAGAAACAATCTTGATCATAGGTTGGAAATGCATACATCTTCATCTCAAGTTTACCATATTACATTAGCAGCATTTTTATTCTATACAGTACAATTCTTCGGCAACCAACAAAAGTGACGTTCAGATCCACATGTGTGCTTCACCTTCAGACTCTGTACTTTGTTTCAGTTCAATGGCAATGCACCGGCAAACCTATATAAACAAGTAACGAATGAGAATAAATATGGACTACTTAGTAGTAATTTGGAGCGGGATATACTAGTAAGATGATTACCAGGTCCGAAATGAGCCTCCCTGGGACGGTGTCCGGCAGGTCAGCCGTTGCGGCGTGGCACCTGGCGCTCAGCTTTCCCTCCATCTCCGGGTTGTAGCAGGATGCTCGGACCTCCTCGTAGGTGAGGTCGCCGAATTGGTTGAGGCCGTATGCGGTTCCCCCGGCGGCGGCGGCGGCGGCGTTGAGCGAGCCGATCAAGCGGCGGCGGTTGCCCTTGAACAGCTTGTACCGGCAGTCCTCCTCGCCGGCGTCTTTGTAGGTCTTCCCGTGCTTGGCCTTCCACCCCAAGAACATCCGGCGGGTCTCCTCCTCGTACGCATCCTCCCCTTCACGGAACCTGGCGCCGAGGAAGACCTCTTCATGGGCAAGGGCGCTGAGACCGTTGAGGCCGAAGACTGCCCGGCCGTCGATGGCGTTGTTCCGTTCGACTTGGCGGCGGGTGTCCTTGAACACCGCGTACCGGCACTCCTCGCCGGCATCTTTGTAGGTCATCCCGTACTTGGCCTTCCACTCCACGAAAATCCGGCGAGTCTCCTGCTCGTACCACTTCTCCGTGGACGCCAGCGACACCAGCAGCAGCATCAGCAGCGACGCCGCCGCCGCCGCCGCCATGAGAGCGGCCGTGGAGCGCCGCATCGCCGCAACCCCGAGCCCGACGCTGCTACCTGCTAGCCAACGACAAAAGGGTCTCTGCTGGGCTGCTTCATACATGGGCCTCTACACTAAACGGGCCGATCCGGCAGGCATTCCTGTATGTGATAGAACGAAGAGGCCTGGTGGATGCAATGCAATTCTACGCCTCTGTGGACTGTTTTCACGGCGCCCAAGTAAGGGTGCTCATCACCAAGGCTCATCGACCATGCCCAGATACGCTTTGCTCATCATCGAGGCCCATAGACCACGCCCATCTCCTGTTTGATTGTGTGGTAGCCAGTAGGATCTGGTCTCAGTTGGCTACTGTTACTTCTTCTCAAAAAAAAAAAGGTTGGCTACTGTTACTTTGTTCTCAAAAAAAGAAAAGAAAGAAGGTTAGCTACTGTTACTGGTTATAACTTAATTAGGTGCTGATTTTGAATCGATTGCAAAGTTCCGGATTAGTAACAAAAAACATAAAGTGTTGAATATGTTTAGCTCTGCAGTTATATGGGGTTTATGGAAAGTGAGGAATTATATGCTTTTTCAGAGTGGCAAATGGAAAGGTTGCCAGGATGTATGGTTATGGAGAAGGATCAGGGCTATGGTCAAGAACTGGTCACCACTGTGCCCGACAAAGAATGTGGAAACCTTCATCACATGGCTGAAGGCCCAACAGGACCTGGCCTCACAGCCGGAGGGGCTTGGCAATTGGCATGAGGAGCCAGCAAGGGTCTTGAGGAAGACGTCTGGCGCGGAGACAATGAAGAGCTGTCTGATGAGCAGCAGACAAGAGGATGAGTACTTGTGCTCTGAGCACCTGTAATTTTCCTTTTGAGCTTGTAACTGTCAAACCTGGAGCTGCAAACGTTTTAACCTTGTCCTGTTTGTGCAACGCAATATGGACGGGGGGCCTGTTTGTCTCTTAAAACACTAGTATAAAAAGTTTTTTTTTGATAATACGTATCTGCATTAAAAGATAAGGAAACAATACAAATCTCCGTACACAAATACGTACATACAAGGTCGGATACAGCCAAAGCCACTGCAGGCACGCACAAACCGAAGACCGAACCTCGACCCGCCGGAGATCCTCGCCGCCAACGCTCGCGCCGAACGACGAAGAAACGGCCGGCAAGCCCCCAGACTCCAGGTGAAGCAACGCCCGAAGGCTACAAGGGCCGAAAACCTTCCCATCCACCAAAGGAAAAGACTAATCGCACCGGGGACACTCCCCACGCTTGGCACCCGAAGGAGAAAGAAGAATGGCCGCCGCCACAAGCCGGACGAAAAAGATGAATCACCAACCTTCAGATCCGCACGCCCCACCGCAGCGCCGTCGCATCCGACCTTCAAAAGAGTCGCCGGCGCACATGGAAGATCACGGCGTCGGAGAACGGCACCTCCTGACTGGAGACCGACACCCACCGGCCTCCACCCTCACGGACCCCTTGCCGCCGACGGAGGTACCGATCGCAAGGCGGGGATTAGGTCGGAGGGACCAAGACCCAAGACGACGCCGATGAACCCGCCTCGCCGTCGCCGCCGGGACACAAACCTAGACTAGCTAGACCTACAACTACCCGATCCGCCGGATCCGCACCGTCTCCCACGCCCTCCGACACCCAGACGGGCGACGACGACGAAAGGAGACCGCCGGATCCGACGGCGGAAGCTGACGCGCTGGGAAACTCTCTTTTCGCCTCTCCCTATTGTAGCAGCGAGAAGCGTCGAGAGATCGTTTGGCGGCGAGCTCACTAGTATAAAAAGTTACGACGACATGAACGCGCGGGTACCTGCTGGCGGCGACGTGCGGCCGCGTTCGATCCTATCGGCTGCCGCCTGCCGGAGATCGCCACGCGGTACCGCGACCACCTGGAGAAGCCGGTGGCGTTATGGATGTAATAATCACAGGGCCTTGTAGTATTCTTTATCTTTTCCCCAGGTTAATTTGTGCTTGCGTCTGTTGAAAGTGAAACCATTACGGCAATTTAACGATGCTCATGCATTCAGATGTCTACTACGGTAACACAAATGTCTGGCTGGATGGCATCTTTGGACCCCCCACCACAGAGTCCAAATTTCAGGCCGGTTCATTTGCCTAGGTCCCCTCGTGCGCTTCTATTGCCTTGTCGATCAAGAATGACAACTCTGAAACAGTTTGTGCCCTCGTCTTATGTACCAATGCCATGAGTTTGTAGACCCTCAAGCAAGCGTTCCTAGGAAACTTGCATCCATCGTATTCGTCATAACTCTCAAGCTTCCTTTGCTCGTCTGCCGAAAACATCTGAAACACAAAAGCATCTCAAGTTCATTACATGAAAGGCAAGTGTCAGTTGGGCCAAACACATTTACAGAATATTATGGTTTATATATTTACCTCTCCAACATCATTGGCCACAGTTTTGTCGTACATCAATTTCACAGCTGTTGCAATTTAACTAAGCCCCAATCCTGAGTGTTAAGTCCGAAGTGATCCTTCAAAGAGTCACCAAGGCCCCTTAAGAACACACAGTGGTTCTTCTCAACAGAATCACAATCAAACAAGACAGCAGCCTTCTCAACAATAAGCTCATTAACCTGTATACAAAAAGCATTCTTTCAATGCTGAAGAAAAAAGGGGGCAAAATGTAAACTTTGGGCAGTTACAGCAACTCAGCTAGGGTATCACAAAAACTATCGGAAAATACAACACTAAATGACAGGGAACTACCTACGAAACCGGAAGAATCTCATGTCGTTCTGGAAGGTATAACTGACTAACTTACCATCTCTGGTTGGACATGAGAAAAACCATAGTGATCCAGCAGTTTACTTAATCCGTGGCTCTTCTGTTTGCGGTCCTCCTTCGTCAGCTCCAGTTTTTCTTTTGGTACCAAGGAATGCAGGAGATTCTTCAAACCCCACATCACCTCCATCACCACTTCATTATAAATGCAGGATATTTTCTGAAAGTAGTAGCAAAAACGGAGAGTTCACAGCTGTATGGAGTGTAAGAAAACAAGTACCTCGCCGAGAGCTCTCGCCCCGACCTGCTCCCTCGCCGCGCGAGCTCGCACGGCCAGCTCCCGACGCGCGCGCTCGCCCCGACCTGCTCACTCGCTGCGCGCTCGCCCCGGCCTGCTTCCGCCACACGCAGGCGTGTCGATTTGAAGGCACGGCCGCTGAGGGTGCGGCGAGGTGCGGCGCGGCGCAGGGGTGTGGCAGGACAGCTCGAAGAAGTGAGGTGCGGCGGCGGCTCCTTCGCGGGCGCTGACGCCCGACGCGGCCTTTATCCGCCGGCAAGCTGCAGCTCCCCTCCACCTCCCCTTCTCTCTCCATGGGTGGCAGCAGGTCATCCATGGATGAGCCTCGATCTGTGATGGCTCGAGACACCATAGAGGTGAGAAGAAGCATAGAATTCCTAATTCTACACCATGTGCATCCAAACATGAATTAGTATTTGGTCCTAAGTTGAATTCCATCTTCCAATTCCATCAACATCCAAACTATGGCTTTGGCATTGAGCCCATTTCAATGCCTATGTTGATTTGGTATTGACCTCAATTCAATGCCAAGGCCTCCAATATCTACATCCAAACGGAGCCTAAGCTTTATACTAACCAGGTATTTTTCAATGGCTGCTTTATATTCAGGCTTCCCAACAGCGATAAACTGCTCTTCTCTGCGACAGTTGCAGATGAATTGAGCAAGATGCCTATCAACACCAGTATCGAGATTAATGGCACTCGATTTGTCAGCAAAGGTTTGAAATCCTACCAGCCAAGTGGCCTGATGAAAAAAATAATAATGACGAGCATGTTAGGCGCAAGATACAAACCAACCAAAATCCTGCAATATCACTCGTAATCATGAGACGATAGGGTCAATTCTGTAGGTATATCAGAAATATACATATCCTAGAAATATACACATCCATCGATTCTTGCAGAAATATTTTGTGAGAAAGTAATTCACCTGAGTTGTGAAGAGTGCCCTTTCATAATAGCACCATGATATTTTAAAGGATTTTAAGGAATATGGACACACTACTTATGTTGTACATACAACAGATATAATTGTGGCATCACACCAGTGTTGATTTTGACTACACTTGAGATTATGCATTGTGCGCTAATGCCACACAGGAAAAAGAAGCAAACTGGTAGTATCATGTGATGTGAAATCTCAAATGCATTAATGCATAGCAAATGTTTCTGCCTGCACCCACCGATTCTCTGGAAATTCCCTTGCACGCATGGTGCCCAGTTTTTCTGCGCAAATGCATTCTACATGCTGTCAAAACTTGAGAACACCCCGTGTGCCAAATTTAAAGTACGTTTGCTACTCCATCCGGTTTTTGATTCATGATTTTTTAGGGACAACACTTTTAGTTCAAGTCATCAATTAGAAACCTGGAGGCTACCACAAACTAAACATGGTGGATTAAACTGGAGAAGAATAACAAAAATAATTAGATAATAAGGAGAAGAGGAAAAAAAAACAACAACTGAAGGTGCACTAACATCTTGTGCCCTGCTGTAGCTGGCGAAGTTTGCCCATACGTTCTGTTGGCATAAAAGAAAAAGAAACATCAT
Source organism: Eragrostis nindensis (assembly GCA_012490785.1). NCBI lineage: Eukaryota > Viridiplantae > Streptophyta > Magnoliopsida > Poales > Poaceae > Eragrostis > Eragrostis nindensis. The sequence continues at coordinate 307,823 of JAAXCT010000337.1, read as the reverse complement.
CAGGACATATTTTTGTTTTTGAGGGCACATCATCAGGTCAATGCATGACAACAACTATGGACGGATGGAATAACAAAGCAAGTACGTACGTACCTCAATGGCATGTGGAAAGTAAAGAAGGGCACCGTCGATACAGAAAATTGCAAAGCCAGAGGGCGTCTCAAACAGCACCAAGATAAACCCAGCGTTCCCCAAAGCGGCAGCTGCCAACACACAAGTCAAACAATCTCCTCAGGCAAACACACTGTGCAATACCCCCGCTCCAGATCCAACGAACACAAACTTGACGATCGATGCATGTGCTACTGATTAAAACAAAAAGGGTTTCCTTTCCCGTCGTCGCTAAGATTTGCCCCGGCGGCTCACTCACCGATATGCGGGATCGAATCCGTCGGAGCGAGAGAAAGCTCGCGTACTTGGCTCCCCGAGGTCGATGGTGCACCACGGCGGCGGCGTCGTCGTCTTCCTCGCCCCATCGAGGTCGAGATCTATCTTTTTCTACTAGATCGTTGAGAGAAGTGAAAAACGGGGGCCGTTTACCCAAATATATATATAGGTCCGGGGAACGGAGTGGTGGTGCAGTGCTTCTCGAACCGCCTGTAAAGTACTGACATGGTACTGACGGCGAAAGAAGCACCTGCTTCGGCTGACGACGGCTTCCATCAGGTACCACATGAACGGAGAGATCGCCGACGCAACGTACTGTGTGACCGACCGCCTGGAGAGGCCTGTTAAGTTCCGGATGTATTCATGGAGCATCCTTTGATCTGAGAGCAATACTGAAGCAATACAACGGATACAACATATATCTGATAGTGATAGCAATAGGTTGCAAAAAGTCGACGAACACCATGACATTGGCACAAATAGCAACATAAGCCGTGAACATGTTGAAGGAACAACCATCCTTCAAAATAACCCAATGTTATAAATACCACATGAAAGACAAAAATAAACATCTCCTATTGCGCTCTCTTTTACAATTCTGAGGCCGGCAAGCAACGACACCAGTCAAAATTTTGCATGCGATTATTTCCAAAGCAAAGGACAAGAAACGGTATTGTATCCCAGCAGTATCTTAGACTATATATCCAAGAGAAGCCTCCGTGGGTCTTCAACCACGTCCTTGATGCGGCGCAAGAACAAAACAGCTTCTCTGCCGTCGATCAACCTGTGGTCATATGTCAGAGCAACGTACATCATTGGTCTTGCAATGATGCTGCCGTTCACAACCACAGGGCGTTGAACAATGGAGTGCATTCCGAGAATTGCTGACTGCGTTAGATATGCAAAGCGTCAAAGTTAGTATTACTACCACATAATAATTTGACAAAAGAAAAAAGGTTTCCGGTCAAGCCAAAATGAGTGCACCTGTGGGGGTTGATGATCGGCGTGCTGATAAGGCTTCCGTAGACACCACCGTTTGATATGGTAAAAGTTCCCCCTGCCATGTCATCAATTGAGAGTGCCCCCTCATTTGCTTTCTTTGCAAGGTTGTTTATCCCCTTTTCTATGTCCGCGAAGTTCATTTGATCAGTATCACGAATGACAGGCACAACAAGCCCCTAAAACAACCATATATACGTATAAAATTCATTAGACCAATACACAGAATAGCAGATAGAGCACTGAATAAAGAGCACAACAGGCGTCAAATACCTTGGAAGTGCCAACAGCAACACTAATGTCAATATAGTCTCTGTATATGATGTCATCGCCATCAATGACAGCATTTACTACTGGCTGATTTTGAAGGGCAGAAACAGCAGCCTGCAAAAGAAAGTGGTATAAGCACCGCAAGATGCAGTAAGCTACAGTTTAAACAGCTCATCTGATTGCAGTTACCTTAACAAAGCAAGACATCAGACCCAACTTGACACCATGCTTCTCAACAAAGTTATCTTTGTAATCAGAACGCAGGTTCAACATATTAGTCCTATACGATAGCAAAAATGATGAATAAACAGATGCAATAATAAAAAATATACTAAAGATGGGTTATGTAGCAAATTTAGTCTAAGGAACAGTTTCAGTAAAGAGATCAGTATAACATCTCGAAACACTATTCAGCAATATGTGGGATCAGTTGAACAAGTCAAGAATTTCTATTCGCAATGATCATATTTCCTTAAGAACATGAATGATAAGCAGTATATAAGTTTGAAATATCGAAGCATAGCTGGTTGGGACTCGGAAGAAAGGGCCTGTCTAGCGCTAAACATAGGCTTACGTCAGGACCATAAGCTACAAGCAACCTATAAAAAATATCTATTTTATGCACTTACATGTCAACTTCGTTGAATGTAGTCAACATGGCAAAAGTGTTCTGAGAATCCTTCAAACGATTTGCAATACGCTTCCTAAGCCTTGGCATGGGTACCTGCAATTAGAAAGGCTAAACGCCTTACACCGCTGAAAAAGTCTATATACTTCCATATCGTAATGCACCAATTATATGAAAGAAAGTGATAGGTATTATTAACTGACCCGTCTCTCTCTTTCCTTTGGAGGGAGCTGAGGTTCTGAAGAGGAGGATTTCAGTGGCGGGGTCGTCTCTTTTGGCTCCTGCATTTTGATGGATTCTACTTTTGGCGATTTCTCCTCAACCTTGTTTTTCTCAGACGGAGGTGGTGGAAGGGTTTCCTTCTGGGAGGTCTCTTCAGATGGTGCAGCATGGGAGTCACTTGGAGCATCAGACTTAGATATGATAGCAACCTTTGTGCCGGGAGTAACTGTGTCGCCTTCACTGGCAATGAACTGCAGAACAATGTGGTGAGAAATGTACTCCTGCCATCAAACAGCCAACTGAAGGCAAATGTTAAGAAAGTTACTAGATACAACGGTCACCGAGAGATACCTTTTCAATTACTCCGGCTTCTGGACTGGCAACATCTATTGTAACCTGCAAAACAAAGGAAGAAATTTTCAATCACTCCCGTCAAAAAAAAAAATTTCAATCACAGGAAGAGCATAAAAAAAATATTAGTAGAACAGAAAACTATCATCCAGGGACAAGCATCACCTTATCAGTTTCAATCTGGGCTATAGGCTCGTCAGCTTGAACTCTGTCACCAGGTTCTAAAGGAGATAACATATCATCAGCAGACAGAGAGAGGCAGGGAAGAAGGGAAGGAGGAAGGGAGAGGGGTGCACACTCTTTAGGAAGTTAGCAAGGGTTCCATCAGTAACAGATTCACCCATGAACGGCACAACAGCTTCAACCAAATCACCTTAAGATGAAAAGATGGGAATCAGGAAGTTTTCGTCAGTAAGCTATTTGCAATGTCATAATGTCCTCTACGGGACTGATATATCTTACCATTCTCTGATGCAAATGATCTACTCCAAAGTTGATAAGGTGAAGCATTTGGAAGGTAATAGCGTTCACTAAACATCAATTAAAAGTCGCATTTTAGTCAAAGACAAATGTGGTTTTACTATTACTGCAGTAACAAACATGACAAGAAATCACAAAATGATGAAGCATGCAGTCTATTCCTTACCGAGTTGGCTTTGAACATCTGGGAACACCTGCTGTAAATGATGTGAAAAATCATTAGATGCCACAACTACTAAACAGTTAAACACAAACAATTTATACATGAGCAGAGCTAATGACCTTCAAGCATCTGAGTGCTGAAATGTCTGACATGTCTGTAACTCCTTAAGAGACAAACTGTCTGCAAGTGACACATAATAAGAGATATGAAATTTACAAAGGAAAACAAAATATGTTACAAAAATAATAAAATGAATAATGTACAAAGGTTTAATGCTATGCTACTTGTAGATGGAAAATCCTGTCCTCTTTGCAAGGCTGATATCGGCACAGTCCTTCTCAGATAAAGGAAGGGAAAACCAAATTGATACAGAAAATCCCTTTGGTGTGAAATACATGTAGTTTTAGGAAGTCGATTGTGGTTTGTGAACTCTGTCAAAAGCGAAGTTTTGACCCCATTTTGTTCGGTGTGCACGCAGCTAAAATTCCAAGTTAATTTCAACCGATGAAGTACCTGAAGAGCAGCAAAATTAACTTGCGGCGTTATGGCTGATGCTAATGGCATATCGGCACTAAACTAATGTGATCCTCAACTAACCCATCCGACCAAATCAGTTCCTATCACCACTTTTTGTCTAGTAGGTGTAGGTAGGACCATACAGACCAAGCAAACGGTTCGTTCCAAGATTTACAGTAACAATGCAATACTCGGTTTCAGTTTGCTAGGGTATTGAAATTCGATCAAAAAGGGCGTGCCATACGCTCGCACAGACCATCAAACAACATCTAAATGCTGGCAAATCACCAACAAATGATTGCAAACCAATGTCACTTCGCGCACGTGTGTCGCTTATAGAAATTAATCTTTGTGTCCATATTCAATCAGCCAAGTCATGGACCACCCGGCAGGGGCCAGGTCGCAAGATTAATAATAATCTATTCAAACATCACGAAATCCAGTAAAGCAGAAAGCATCAAACCGAGTTTGCCCAACCACGCCGTAACCAGCAAGTCAAGCCACTACGTGATACCGGATCATCGGAGGCAATTCCATTATCCATCCACCGGCATAGCCACCATTACCCATACAACAATCCAATGCAATTATTTTTGGAGCGACCAGAGGGAAGGCCCAATCAAGGCAAAGACAATCAAATGGAGCCGATCGTATTCGCGAAAAAAAAATGGAGCCGATCCAACCCCAGCAATCGCATCAGATCACTCCACGAGATAGAAGCATACAGAGAGAACGTTACATACAGCGGCAGGACGGCGGAGGAGGAGGCGGGAGGCGAGGCGGGACGCCATTCGATCAGCCGGAGGTGGAGGAGAGAGGGGGGCTCGGCGATCTGTTCCTCTGTTCCGCAAGGAACAGGAGCGGAAGAGGTGGCGGCCGCTCGGATCCTTTCCTTTATGTATTTTTTCTCTTGGCCCAAAAATAACGCAAATGAAAACAAGCACGACTCGCTGCCAATTCTACCCTTCTGCAAACGAAATTAATACCAAGTATAAATACTGTATTGTTTCTGCCGATAAAGTAGATACAGTATTTTGGATCTTGGGCACTCTTATTTGTATCCAATTCTACAATATTTGAATTTAAATTAGTGTTTGCTTGATCGATAAGGAAACAGATGTGGTTGAATCACTACGATTTGTGTTCCACCTCCTTTTTCACTTCTGCTGATTCCAGTTGTTTCTCTGAAAGTAAACATTCAATTTCAAGTAGATAGAAAACCAGCCCCATCCAAGTTTCATTGCAAGCAACGAGTAACAGACTACAGTAGTAGTCCAAGGTTGCCCTACAAGCCTCATCGGGTCAATGGAAGAACCGCGGCGTCTCGCGCTACAGATATGAACTTCATGGTCAGAATGACAAAGTTTATGTGCATTCTTTCGTGCACAATTTACTCGTGTATAAGTTTACAGCCTTTTTTTTGAAAATAATATTTTTTTGCTAGGAATTACAGAAATAATACGGAAAATTAAAAAATTACAAAAATAATACTCAGTCGTGCGTTGGACGCACGAAAACAGAGTAGTCGTGCGTTCAACGCACGAAAATAGGGTAGTCGTGCGTTGAACGCACGAAAATACCATGTATAGCCCGGCAAGAGACGTATATAGTGTTTTCGTGTGTTGAACGTACGAAATTTGAATTGTCGTGCGTTGAACGTACGAAATGCATTTTCGTGTGTTCAACGTGCTAAAACTAGTAAAATAAATTTTTTATGCCATGCATTTTTGTTTTCTCATATGTTTAGGATTAAGAGTCAAAATTGTGTGGTTTCCAAAGTTTTTTTGACATGAGTAAAGAACTAGAAAAGTGAATTGGCGTCTAAAAAAAAAAGAAAAGTGAATTGGAAGATAACCCGACTCGAATGAAACTCAGGCTCGTCCGACGTGGACAACGACGCCCGGGGGGTTCCGCGCCGACTTCGCTGGCGCGGACCTACCTGTTCCTGTGTGTTGGAAATTTTGGTTAGATCGGCTGTGTTTGGAAGTGAAAAGAAAGTCTAGAGTGTTGGAGAAAGAAAAGTATATTGCATTGGTGAGAAAATAGAAAAATATATAAAATATAAGTACATAGATAAACAAATTATACTGGTATGTTCGGTACACACAACCACTAACCTAATTGTGCACCGCACTAATCCTGACATGCCTTAGAAAATTGGAAATGCAACATTGAACGAGGATAATACAACATTGGCTAGATACAAGACGTCACCGATATAAATGCAATTATGTCCCACATAAAACTACTACGATAAGGGAAGTACAATTGCTTTAGGATACTTGAAATTGAAGCGACATGAATATAAGTAATGCTGCTACTTAGGCCCCCTTTGTGCCCGTCGAGCTTTCTCGCGCCATGCAGCTACTTGTTGAGCATGGCGTTGATGAGCTGCTTCCTCATGCTGTTGCCTTCGTGCCATTGCACGCTGGCGTGTTTGCTCTTGTAACAGCCCAAAAATTTAAATACAATAAACTTCACTCAGAAATTGAACTTTTTAGATTTATAGGTAACTCCATGATTTTACGAAAATAAAATCTTAATAAAGTAGTTCAATAATTAGAATTGAGAATTTCTAAAATAAAAGTTCATGCTCAAGTGCTTGCCCTCTTTTCTTTTTATCTGGATTTTATTTAGTGTTTATCCATCTCTCCCAAATTTGAATTCTATTCAAATTTGTTCCAGCACAATTCTGAGAAATGTTCAAAACAATTCCTTCCCGGGCTCCCTCCTTTTCTCTTTTCAGCCCGGTCCAGCCCATCTCTCTCTCTCTTTCTTCCCTCTCTTCCCTCCCGAGCTGGGCCGTCTCTTCCCTCCTTCTCTCCCTGGCCCAACACGGCCCGCGCGGCCCAGCCCAGCCGGTGTGTCGTCTTCTCCAGCGCGCCGCGCGCCTTCGCGAGAAATGCCGCGCGTCGCCGCCGCCTGGATTCCCGCCGGCGTGCCCCATCCCGCCGGCCTGTAGCCATGCCGGGAGGACGTCATGCCTGTCGAAGCCGCGCCCCGAGGCCGCTACAGAGTTGCGGGCGCCGCAACTTTTTCCCCCGCGAAATCCGCTCGCCCGGCGCGCCGACGACCTCCTCCCGCCGTCCAAGTGAGCCCGCTTCTGCTGAACGGGTGTACGGCCCTGACATGGATGACCGAGCTCGCGCGCGATGCACGCCTTGAATCTCGCTTGAACCAGCGCCGCATTTCCGCCCAATGCCGAGCCGCCGCGTGCTTCGCCGTCGGAAAAATCTCGCCGACGAGTCTGTCCCTCCGTCCCAGTGCACCGCTCCGCTCGCCAACTAGGCGTACGAACCTGCTGCCGACCGGACGAGCCCACGCGCGCGCCGCAACGGAGGACACCAGCGTCACCTCGCCCCTTCAATGCGTCGGGAAAGTTCCCGCCGGAGCTTATCGCTTGCCGGCGATATTTTGCGCACCCAAACCGCCTTATCCGCCTATAAATAGGGCCGTCACCGTCTTGCGTAGCTCCTCACCGCAACCACTCCTCAAATCCCGCTTCACATTGCTCCAATCGCCGCCGATCCCCTTTCCTTCCCCAACCCCGGCCGCCGCGCAATCTCCCTATTCCGGTGAGTCCTCCTCCCCCTTTCCGTTTCTGCGGTAGCTCACTTACCCACCTAGGCTACAGCAAGCACTAACTCAAGCCCTCGCGAGCCGTAGCCTAGTCCGCACCGTGCGCCCCCTTCCGCCGCCGCGCCGTCTCGACGCCGGCGACACACACAGCCGCTCTGACCCGACTGAGCACGCGCACGCACTCCACGCACTCGCACGCACCTTCCCCGACAGCACAAACACGTCCTAACGCACACGCACGCGAGATCCCATCGGGCGCCGCCGCCGCGCCCAACTCCGGCGAGCACGCGCCGCCGCTCCGGTGCTCGCCGTCGACGACAAGCGCGACCTCCAGCTCCGCCTTCGCGTCCTCTAGCCCCACGGCGAGACCTCGTCGTCCCTCCTCCACTCTAGCGGCCGGCGGCGAGTTTTCCGGCGAGCCGCCGCCGCGCTCTACCCAGCGCCGCCGCTCCGCTGACCCGGTCGTCGCCGTCATCCGACGTGGCGTCCACGTGGCGTCCACGTCAGCTCGTGGGGCCCGCCACTTAATCCCAATCAGCACTCCCTCTCTCTCCTCTCTCCATACACCCGGTCCATGTGAACTACACCACATTCACTCCCGATCCACAGAACCGTGCACCCAGTTCACAGCACAGTAGTCCTGGGTGCACTATGCAGCCCGACCCCACCAGTCAGCCTCTGTAGCGCATATTGCTCTGCTAAGTACACCCGGCTAGTGTACACAAAATCCTATTTCGAGACCTTCCCTTTGTAGAAAAATTCCAGAAAAATTCCTAAAAATATCTTTTGTTCTCTAGATTATTTTGCCACCTTTTCCCAACCTCAGAAAAATACAATATTCCCAAATTAATAGGAACCTATAAGAAATCAAATTCCTTTCTTTATACCATAATTCCACCCTTCTAGCTTCTATTAATAGATTCTTTCGTGATCATCCTACTTAAATCAATCCCATCCATTCATATCAATTCCAAATCTATTCGAGTTTATTTGGTTATTTATTTGAATCTTATTTGGTCGCATTTATTTTATTTCACGATAGTTATTTGTTCGTCGGTAATTTGCGTAATATAGCTAACGAGGAATTCGAGGAAGAGCCCGAGGACCCGGATTACGAGGAGGAGCACGAGGAAGAGTTTGAAGGCAAGTCCTGACTTTCCTTGATCATATTGATCCTATGATTTAAAACCACATCCTATGAATGGCCTGTTTTAAATGGTTATATATGATGCATGCTTATTTTACTATTTGAAATGTTGTGTTAGTTATAAACCTAGTAGGATAGCCATCCTTGATATTGATGTCTGTTACCTTGTTAAACCTAGGATGTTTCCTTCATTATGCTATAATAATGCGGGATTATTACCTTGATATTAGACTGCTTAGGGATTTACTGCAGCTATTTAGTTGCTACACAATAATCATGAATTTTAGTGAAATGTGTGAAAAGTGTGCTTGGTGTGTGTGAGTAAACAAAATGAGAGGGTGATAACCAACTAGTGTGTTGGGGTGAAGTGGGATATTTCAGGTGGGGGCGAGACTGGTGCATGGTGATTAGTGACCCACATAGGTGGGGTTAGGTGGAAGATGCTCGTCTCTGCCGATTAAGGACCGGTTCGTTGGACCTTGCCTAGTGAACCCCGTGCAACCAACAGATCCTGTTATGGGCAGGACTTGACCCTAACTTTCTGGTGTTTACCACTTGATCCACCTAGGGGGCGGTAGCGCAACGAGCAACCAGGAGCAGACACGATATCGTAAATTGGTCGTTGTCCGACTTGGCCATTGGGCCATTGACTACTTATAGTCGCTTTGTAAGTCCCTGGGTCAGTAATGGCTCGTGGGTGGGATTGTGGGGACACTCGGGAAAGGTGGGTTTCGCTATGTTGCTCCCTTGCTAAGAGCGATGTAGTCTGTGGGTAAAGATGTACACCTCTGCAGAGTTAAAATCTATCTGGATAGCCGTGTCGCGGTCACAGACGCGCTATGGTTGAGTTCACAATGATTAGTCTTACTTACTCTTTGAAGTGTGAGTGGGCAGTAGTTCGCCCGTGTTTTCGGAAGTGAGAGTCGGTACGGCCGTGCGCCCGAAGGCTCGCCTAAAATCTGGGAACTGGCGGGATTGACTTATCTCCCCCAGGGCCAACCTACTTAATCATGATAAACAAATTCTTTATAAAGGTTTATGCTTTTAAAATGAACCCTGCATTAAAATAAGCATTCTGCTAAAATATAAGCCGTATAGCCTAATCCTTCATAAAGCCATTTATGCACCTATAGTTCCCTTGAGTAGTGTTAGGACTTGCTGAGTATCTTATGTACTCACCCTTGCTTAAATTATTCAGAAGAAGATGCTCAGTACGAAGACGGTGGTGACGATGAGTAGGATTTGCGTTCATCGCCCGAGTTGCCTGTAGAAGTTGGACTCTTCGCTTTCCGCTTGTGTTGTTAGTTTGTGGCCAGGCCTGCCGGCCACTGGTATTGTAATTTAAAGTCTTTATAAGACGTTTGTGGTATTGTAATAATAATCGAAGTATGGATTTGGTATTATCTTTGTTTTGTGCGTATCAACTACTGATCCAGGGATTGGTACGGTAAGCACAGTGGATTCCAGAGTTGGGGTCCGACAGCTCTTCACGGCGGCGATGTTCATCCATTGCTGCCTTGATCCTTTGCTCTATTAGTTCCTCCCTTGTAGGTTGGGCGTGCTGAATGTTTTGTTCCTTTTTTTTTGTTCAACTCTATGTTCTATTAAATCGATTTGCTACTGGATTCATATTGACAGTGCAGCTTAATTAAAAAAAAAAAGAGCTTCTTCTACCTTCACCGGCCCGATGGTCGGAGCTCCTCCCCGCGTCCGCGCCGGACCCGCCACCCGCCGCCGCGCCGCGCCTCGCCCGCCGCGCCGCGCCTCGCCGACGCCGCCCAGCCGCGCCGCCGCCGCCGCCCTGCCCCGCCACCAGGTCGCCTCCGGCACACACACACACGGAGACACACGAGAGAAAGAGAGAGAAGAGATAGCGGAGAGAGAGGGACGCGAATAATTGAGAAGGAGAGTAGTCGTGCGTTGGTTGCACGACTACCTATTTTCGTGCGACCAGCGCACGACTACTCTGTCTCCAACAGGTCCAGCCGATTTTTCGCACGCCCGTGACTCGAAATCCAGTAGTCGTGCGACCAACGCACGACTACTCCTATTTTCATGCGACCAACGCACGACAACCCGTATTTCGTGCGTTGAACGCACGATGACCCTATTTTCGTGTAACGAACGCACGACAACTCTGTTTCGCGCAACCAACGCACGACTGAGTTTATTTTTGTAATTTTTTAATTTTCGGTATTATTTCTGTAATTCCCATATAAAAATATTATTTTAAAAAAAATTCTAAGTTTACGTGCAGGCAAGCTGAATGGTTGGCACACTAGTGCTAAACAAGAAACAACCGTCAAACCCCACTGAAACTCGCAAATGGAAGCAATCTAGATCAACGTACGCCATCCGTTTCGAGCCCACAAGGCAGGACTCGTTCAAGTGCTTTCTGGGCCGATAGTACAAGGTTGCCACCTAAGATCAATGGAGAACACATAACTCTGAAGCATCTGCCTCATCCACAGAATGAAAGGTGTTCCTCTAAACAGAGAACAAGAGAGCAAAATATCACTAGTTCAGAACAAAATTTTGATACATTCTTTTCGCGCACTATTTCCTCAATTGATATTTCAAACACTGAACCGCTAAACTATAAAGGCACCCTAATGATAAACCCACAGCAATACCGCGATTACATCTTTTTAGCAAACCGCTGCAAGGCTTTCGGCAGCTGCGCCTCCTCACCTACCCTTTGCTTCTTGTCAGGCCGCCCATCATTGTCCTTAGATTGATCCAGGAAAGGCCTCTTAGCTCTGAAAACCTCTTCCTCTTTCTTCTTAGCCCGCTTGCTGGGTTTGCTCCTACCCTTGGTCTTCTTCTTCATCTCAGTCTTCTTGGCGGCCTCAATAGCTTCATCCATCTCTTCCTCAATGTCTTTCTTGGTTTTCTTCTCCTTCTTTGGAGGTCTTACAGTAGCAATCATATTTGGGTTAAGCATGATAGTCTCTGGTGGAAGTTTATCAAGGAGAGCATGCACCTCCTTCTCCCTCTTTTGCTTGGTAGTTTCATGGGGGTTGTCAACAAAAGTATCAAAGTTCGGCTCACCAGACCCTGGAATAATAATGGAAGTAAGGCCCATCGAGTGCCCAACCCCCAAAATATCTTCATAAGGGCGGAATGAAACCTTCCCGACCTCATAGCCCTTGGTTATTCTGTGCTTCATATAAAGTTTATAGTCATGCCCACCGAAATCCTTGTATATCTCCACTAGAGATCCATTACTGCAGGCCAACAACCCTTTCTGGCTAAAATCCAAGGATTGAGCACGAGCTCCAAAAGATTTTACAACCTCATACTTCCTCAGATCCCAAATTTTTATCTTACGGTCGGTACCTGCTGTAGCCATAAGATGGCCACCCTTATCAAATGCAACAGCAGTCACAGGGCCACAATGGCACAGCATAGTGACTAGGGGTTTCACACTGGTTGGCTTCCACATGGTAACTTTGCCACCAGCATGTCCAAGGCCAATAACAGCATTATAGGGATTGACCCGCATAACGTCAGTACGGCCCAGACCAGTCCTGTAATTTGCAATCATCTCACCAGTGCTCACATCTTGGTAGTGTAGCTGCCCAAAGCTATTTATTGATGCCAAGAGGAACTGCTTATTCAGAAACTGGAGCTTCAATGCTTTACCGTGTTCCTGTTGACATAGTAGTATTTCTTCAATGAATTTAGGAGGATACAATATCTAGCTATGTAATGAGAGAATGTGAAAATAAACAGCTTGTGGAATTTAAGTTGCTAAACTGTTCTGGTGCAACGTGGAAAACAAAATCACATTCCAAGATATTCCATCCTACACTAAACTTGTAGTAAACATGAAGTGTGAAAATGCATGGAGAGTCCCTATATTTATGTACACATTTTCATCTAGGTCCACAACTCAAGTTAGGGCTGACCGTGGTCTCAAACTATCTAAATGTCACTTAGGTCCACAATTCAGGTTACGACTTATCTGGTATGGACCTTGAGTGCCTAATTTCAAAAGATTAGGGACACCGATCTGCCCTACCATGAGTTAGATATCCTTCATGTATTTTACTCATAATTAAACTAACTGTTTACTGTTTAGGACAGACATTCATTTGAAGATCCAGTGGGGAAAATGGGAAAAAAAAAGGAAAAAGGTGTTGAAGTGACAAAGTGAGAAATACCAACTGGATGCAGAGCAGTTTTACCACAAAAAAGTTTGTATTCATGAAAAAAAAAGACATCGCATATCCAACTGACAAGTGGATCAGGAACCACATTATTCTCACAAAACAATGGTATTTTTCAAGAAAACATGGTTCACAGCACCATTTGGTAATATTTTCAGCAACGGCTGAAATAAAAGCTGGCATGTGTGATTAGGTAATCAAATAGTGGATCCTTTAGAAGTAGCTCATGTGTCATAATATTTGAGGAAATCATAACAGCACAGGAAATACAAAAACAAATCTTCCTTTCTTACAATTGTACGATAAGCATGTTAAAATTAACATTCAAACTAATAATTTCACAGAAACATAAACCACTCCCATGTTCACCGGGGGAAAAAGGCATCGTCATCATGCTTACCTTTAGACAGTGAATTTCTGTACCATGACGATTATACATGTAGGTGTACCTATTTCAAAGATATTCCAATGAGTAAGTATGATATATACAAAGTACAAAGGAACTAAAGACCAGTAAGTTTGTACAACCGCTAAGAATAAAGCATCAATGGGTAACACATAAATTTACTTGGTCAAGTACCGCACTAAAAAATAAATTACAGGACTGATCAACGAATTAATTGAGTAATGAGAATAATCCCAGACAAGCATTTTGAAACAGTTCAAACTAAAAAGGAAATTATCAGGTATTCTTACACCATGCCGTTAACAATAAGATTATGTCATGGAAATTACACTTTAGGAATAGCAGACAGGACATGTTTATATACTTTGAGCTCTATACAGAAGTATAGAAAAATTTAGAGCAAAGTAAAAAAAAAAATTACTTTTTCTGTGCGACTGCATACATCTGCTCATTATGCAAGAATGCTACATCACGTACAGTTTCCCTCACCTAAAGATATAACAACGAGATCAGAGCAGTACAATATGCATGAAAAGCACTATGACAGAACTAAGAGATGTATAGAAATGATCGGGATTGTTAAATTGTGGGGAAAGATCAACAAAATATGGGAGATGGGCAATATTTGACATGGAATGAAAGATATGTCATCATTAGCCTAAGGCCACCGGACCTATAATTGAGATCATCAAATAAAACACGGAATGAACATATAATGGAATCGTATTACCTAGGACCGAAGAAAATAACCAATCTGGACTAAAATAAAAGTTGATTCAAATATCTGTGTCGCCAAACGAAGCGTAAGAAACAGAATTTTGATAAATATCTATTAGACAAAAGTGCTAAACTGTATATGGCCAATACAGTTGACCACCCGAAAACCCTTGTTAACTAAATATAAGAAGCTGTTGTAGAAGTCAACACCAATCTGGTAGGGACACACACCAATCTAGTAGTGGTCATCAGCATTAACAAGTCCTAGACACTTCATTTTTTTTACATATACGGTGCATGTTAGTCCATATATAATAAACTCTTACAAGTTCTTGGATCTCCACCACCACACGTTCCATTAGATAAGTTTTCTTCTCACATGACAACATAAAAACAGCCCATATTTTCAATATACTTTCATACACGTCACTTTTATTATTTTAGCCCTCTCGTGCATCTAGTTCCGTACCAAGAGAAAGCCAGTTGCAATGCCACGTGATTATTATGGCGACATGGAGGGACAGGGATCAAGATAAAAAACTGACCTGATATTCCTTGATGAGATCCATATGCAACATATCCATCAACGCAAGGTGACCCTTTCGTCCACCCACTAGCATGTACCGGCCATTTGATGTGTATTCCAGTGTGTAAGGACCAAGTACTGCATAAGTCAAGAGCAAGTCAGACCACCACAGTCATCAGCGGCCACAATCGAGATTTCTTGTCTCTACTTTATCATGCTATAATAATTAGGAAATAATATCATAATATCAAACAGATTGCAACAGGTTTCGATTGATATAGTTTCACGGAACACTAAAATCATCAACACATTTACCGGTAAGATCATATCAAAGGCTTGTGCTGAACTCGAAATAGGTGCCTCCTTCAGAATGTCAGTTTGCTGAAATCTGTATGTCTTCTCCAAACCTTCAGGCTCTAAGCCACCTACCTCCATAGGTTTAAGCCACTGAAAATGGTATAACAGAAATCAAATTCTCAGGCATTTACAACAATCACTCCAAGAGTTTATCCATCAAGAAAAGCAAGAAGCATAAGGAGTCAAATAGGATGGAACTATAAATAAGACATTCAAATGATGGTAGCACTATACTGCTATTCTAATAATCATACTCAAGAGAGCCCTCAAAACTACTAGAAGGTCTACAAAGATTCATACAGGACTACTTCGTTTCACTTAAACTAGATCCTCATGAAGCATCGGAACAGCAACGGCTAAACAACAACTGTGTGGAAAAACACCATAATATTACCTGTGACAAGTTTTATAACACCTGATTCCCTTGTATCAACCGTCCAATGTTAACAATGCGCGAACGATGTAGCTCAAGTTTCTAGTGCGAAAGCTACTTGCTAAATCTTGCAAATCTGAGTATAACCTTGAAGACATGTTGCCGCAAGGCCACAGCAATGAGGGTTAAGTAATTGCACGCACCTTATCAGCCTTCGCAGCAGCTTTCGCAGATTGGCCATAGAGCTTCTCTCTCACAGTGAGCTGCCCTTTCAACTTCTTGTCCGGCAATCGCTGGAAAAAAAAATTCCCCGACAAGATAAGTAAATTGGTATTTATCAGCAGCATATAAACAGCTAAGGAAACCCATGCTAACACAGCACAACCCACGCTCATAAATTCTAGGAGCACAGTAACGGATTACCTTCACGTTGACGGCCTTGCCCCGCGAATACTTCTGCACCTCCATCTCCAATTCGTCCTGAGCGTCCTGCAAGCGCCATCATCGCCGTGGAAGGTAGGAACCGTGAGATGACCGTGTCAGTAGAGAAAAGGGGGAAGGAATAAAATGATGCAGCGAGCTCACCTTCTCGGCATCTACACGCGCAGACGCCATGGCGAGGCCGGCCGCAGACCGCACCGAAGAGGGCGGCGCCGAGGAGGGGAAGGAGCGCCTGCCGTCGGGTCGGGCGGGGAGCACGTGCCGACAGATGACGGAGATGGGAGGGAAGCGGTGATGCCGGAATTCGGCCTCTCGACGGCGCCGCGGCGGCGGCGAGGGGATGGCCGGACGGAAGCGAGGAGCAGCGACGCGAACTGGAGGGAGCCGCCAAGCCCAAGCGTGGCAGCGGTTGTAGGGTTTCGTCTCCTCTTCGAGGTTTTGGGGCTGGTGCTGCTATTGATTGAACGGAGCCCAATGTTAACAAGTTTCGTAGTTGGGCTGATTTCGGGGCAGCCCACGACTGACGTGGTTTCCCAATATTTCATTTTCAACCGTTCTCCCAAAAAAAAATCATTTTGAACCATGCCGTGTAGAGCGCGAAAAAAAATTCATAAGGTCTGGTCATGTGGGATGTGTGTGCTCATGTAGGAGTACTTTTTTTTTTTTGCAAGACTTACATTGCAAGAGTGTACAATGAAAATGCGCAAGTTTTTTGCAAGCGAAGTATATCATTCGGTTACCCGGTGATTGAAAGTGTGGTTTACTCTCTTCTTACATGCAGATGTTTTGTTTTCAAACCTAGGAAAGTAATAGGAAAGGAATACCCAGTAGGACAGTCACAATACAGTCAGACCGTTGCCCATCAAACCTACGTAATTCCCAGCCATAGCCAATCGTGAAACTTTATTGCTCATACCAATTCGGCATGTCACTATAACTTCACCCAAACACTGCATT
Organism: Eragrostis nindensis; assembly: GCA_012490785.1. Lineage (NCBI taxonomy): Eukaryota > Viridiplantae > Streptophyta > Magnoliopsida > Poales > Poaceae > Eragrostis > Eragrostis nindensis. Next base: position 291,132 of record JAAXCT010000337.1, on the reverse strand, counting down.
TCGTTACAGATACACCAGTCAAAGACTCTCTTCTGGGGTCCAAGCACTTTGTCAGACGTATCTTTTGTACCCCACTCCACCACTACACAGCACGAGCAAATCCCTTCCAGTTAGATTGAACCAGGGACTCGTCTCAGAACAGACACATCGAACCTACGTAAGCGTGTGCCCTCCAACAAGGGCTTCTTTCTTGTACACCGATCAATAATACATGATCAACAACAATTCGCAACGGCCAGGACGGCGAGGCGAGGCATTATTGCACGAGCTCGGGGATGAGCCTCAGCAGGAACGAGATCTCGCGCTGCGAGAAATTCGGCGTCGCGGCGACCTTCACCGGCTGGTTGCTCAGACCCTCGACTTCCGTGTCGGGCTCCGGCACGGCGATGAGCTCGGAGACGGCCTCGGTGATCTCCGGCACCAGGTCGACGATCACGCCGTTCACGCCCATCAGGTGCTGCATGTACACTGCCTCTGGCACGTTACTGCGCAAAGGAAACAGACGTCAGTTTTGAGCATCTCGCGCGGATCTCCCAAGTCAATCGCTACAAATTTTGTATGTGAACAATTAACTTACTTCAATGTTCCGTAAGTCAGCAGGGAGAGGTTGGCCTCTTTGACTTTTGCAATGGCAGCAGGGTGCCTGAATATCCCGCGAGCCTCGGAAACTATCCCTTGCAGGCCGCTGGCAAGGCAATGCTTGATGGCCTCCTCCAACGAGTTCCTCCTCACGTCAGTGTAGATTTCTGTCCCTCCATTCGTCAAGAAGTAGACCTGATTCAAGAACACAAGGGTCAAGAGAGATGAGTTGACTGATCAGTATTGTTCGTGGTATGAGATCATGTTACCATGTGTGTTACTTACAGGGTATGTGCTTTGCAATTTTCGCATGAGCTGTGCAGCATCGGGCTGGAAGCTAGAGAAAAGAACAGGCCTGTCCTTTGCATACTCAAAAATGACCTGCAAATAAATGGAATGACACTGTTAGACAAATAATTCGCAGCAAACAATCGAAAGCATGAACTAAACTGTTTGCCCTGCTATACATGCCTTCAGGGTGGCCTGGAGGCTGCGAGTGAGCTCTTCTTCCTTGTATTCAATGTAGTCATCAAATTTGAGCTCAACGTTGAAGCCCAATCTTGGATTGACCTTCTCGAATGCTTCCTGAAGCGTGCAAAGAGCATCCTCTGACTGCACATTCCAGTTCAACATTCGGCCATCCTTCATCTTGCGGAGTAAGGGCTTCCCGCTCTTCATTCAGCACCAAAGAAACAGTATCAGCAAGTGCTGGTCAGCCTTGATTGTTCATAACCAAACGAGTAACCTGGTGTTCTGCCATACCTTTCCCTGCTCATTTTGTGGACCATACTGAAGGAAGTCCTCCAACTGAAGGTCAGTGACACGCTTCCGTGAGATGTTGCCCTGAAAAAAAAAATAGATGATCGTTAGTAAAATTCACCAAAGCAAAAAGAATTATACAAATGTACTCTGCATATACAGTAACATGGAGTAAGAACTTACATCTTCTTCGGTACAGATGAAGTCGTCATGGAAGATGATTGGACATCCATCCTTGGTGACCTGCAAAATTGATATGCACGGGTTCTCTTCTCAACATCTTTGCACACCGAATTATTGAAGAGACAGGGAGAAGGACAAGAACCAGAAGCAAACAAATCAGTATCCTTCTTTCAACATGAATTCTCAGTAATCATCTACCGCATATATCTAAGCAAACTCCAATCGGATACATTGTTCATTCCTCAGTATATTAAAAAAAGGGCAACATACGGCGTTGTATTTTTGCTGAAGAGAAAAAAAAAGGGGGTCTTGCCCAGAGGAGATATTTCTTGATCAGATCAGTGTCTGCATTACAACTCAAGATTCCAAAGTTCAGTTCCAGGACCATATGCAAGGTGGGGGTGTAATCGACAATGGCCTCCCGGGAGATCTAGGTGTCATGTGAGAAGGAGCCAAGGATCACCAGGACATGTGAACAGACTCAGTGTCGCAAATATCGAGCTACGTTTAAATTTTATACTATGGACTGTATTAAAGCATTATCCGACCGCGAAATGTATAAGATACAATAAGAAATTTGGTGATACTAGAAAGGCCGGCGCGCTCCGCCGCACCCGACTGGTATTTTGCGTTTGGGTTTTGTTTTGCTTTTGCATTTAGCTTATGCCGCCTCCGGCTATGAAAGTTGAGGTTAACTGAAGCTGTTGGCAGGCGGATGGGTCCCTGGGTGCGCGACGCGTCCGTTTGTTGGGTGCGTGTCGGTGTTTTGCCTGCATGCGGAGTTGTTGTCTTGTGTCGGAGCAGCAGGGCCCGGCAAAATGACGGCCAGACACCAGGTTATGAGGCCCGAAAAGGAGTCCAGGGAACGGGGCAGGCCCGCAGAGGCCGAGCGCAGCGGAAGCCCAGAACGCGCACACGCGCGCTGCGGGAACGCGGGTGCGGGAGGCCGACGCGTTCGGTTACGGAGACGCCACGCCGCGAACTGGACACGCGCCGCGGCAGGCGACGACCACGTCTGCCAAAACAACGTACGGACGCGGAAGTTTTACGCTTTCAGCTTTAGACTATAAGCGTTTCATCTTGACTTCAGGATGGAAAACTCAAACAATACGTGTGCGGTATGGCTTGGCCACATACCAGATATAGCATCCGAACTTTGTGATGCCGATTGTAACCCTGTTATGACTTAATGAAATCTCGTTTTTCCCTCGCAAAAAAAAAGAAAACTCAAGTGCACGTGTTCTATTCGTGTCAGAGAACAATGTTTAAGGTGGATATATATAGCGGACCCAACAGTCCGTACTGGAATATGTTGGGTCCACTTACCACTGGGTTTTTTCAAAACAATCCACTTGAGATGTCGCTTTTCTTTACAAGACGTGCACAACCAACTTTGTAGACCAGCTTATGCAATTTTTTATCCACTTAATATAGAGTACATGTTGGTGCACCGTAATATAATCCCCCGTGCACCCAATTGGCTAAGCGGTCAATTTTCTTCTCCTCCACTGGTAGAGTAGTTTCGCAGGCAGATATACAAAACCGGAGTTCTAATCAGAGTATCCCGTGCCTAATGTTAATAATTCTAATCCCACACGTCTTCTTTTTCTTTCACCTTTGACTAATCTTTCTTGGTTATTAGCTCTCTTGTTAAACTTAGCACACGCAGGAACGGACGTCCGCGCCGGCCCGGCACGTTGTTTCCAGGACATGGGCACCTCCGTCGCGCTAACATGGGTGGAGTTGGCTCTAAAATCCTGCCTGTATCGGCATCGGATGGGACGCGGCACATGGGGTGGGCGAGTGGAGCCGACCGCCGCCTGCGCTGGCGCCTCGTCGCCGTCTCGACGCGTACGGCAGCTCACGTGACTGAGATCGCACGCCACGCCAAGGTCAACAACGCGACGCGGCAACGGGCCGGGGCCTTCGGATCGGAGGCCGGCGAGCACCGGCCGAGAGCTCTTTCCAGGCGTCGGCAGCTCGTCAGCGCCGCGCCGCCAGGTCTGATCATCCTTCCTCTTCTGCCGTGAAGACCCGGAGCGCAATTAACGCCTCTGTTCGTAGTATCGGTACGTATTGCCTCGATAATTAACCGCAGCCCGTAATTATACTAACCATGATCCGGCGGTAATAACGAGTAGCGCAGGCGGTAATTACAAAGGAACGGCGAAGAAGCAAAGCAATTTATACGTACGCAAATGAAATAAACGAGGCGTCGATCGAGGAGATTAATTAAATTACCTGGACGTCGAACTCGACGTAGTCGACGGGGAAGCGCGCGGCGTCGTTGAAGGAGCGCACCGTGTTCTCCCGCACCTCCTGCAGCCGCCGGTCCGCCGACGCCAGCGCGTTCATGCCCTTGCCGCGGTGCCCGATCACCGAGAACCTTCCCGCGGCGGCGCCGCGGTTCTTCGTCGCCGCCTGGGACGCCTCTTCCGCCGCGACCACCAGGCCGGGCGCCACCACGTCCAGCGTTGGCACGTCGGCGACGCGCGCGGCCTTCAGCTGGGCCATTGTTTGTTGGTCGGGTGTGATTAATTGATTGATTGGCAGACTAGGAGGAGGGACGAGACGACGGCCGGGCCTGCTGGCTTCGCCGGCGTGAATGGATTTGGAATTGTGGGTTGGCGATGTCGCGGCGAGGGAAGGAAACAGGTTGGACAGCTTATATAAAAGGGAAGGTGGGAAATCGAGGCGGCCGCGCGGAGGGGCGGGAATATTCGCGGGTGCCGCCTCGGACACCTGGGTTTATCCCCCGGGATATTCGGATGGGGCTGTGTCACGGACAGATTCCCGTTCCCCTGTCTCTTTTTTTTCTTTTACCAAACCAACACCCTCCCTCCTCGTCTCCCTACCTCAAGTTTGATTTTTCTGTCGCATTTTATAACTGCAGGTATCTCATAAATGTTTCTTTCTTCGGTTATAACATTAATAATGCGGTGGTCAGAAATTTCTCACTGGGCCGTTCAAGAGTTTGCCTATGAATTCTGATTAAAAAAAATGAGAGAGAGAAATGGTAAGTTGTGCACCTGATAAGTTTAGTAGTACACACGAGATGAACAAACATAGTTCAGCTGGTTAGATTCTTTGTGGTAAAACTAATCCATCTGGATTTAAGCCTTAGACTTAGTACGGTTGCACATTTAAGTTTTTTTTTTTTTTGTTTTTAGCAAAAGATGACGTCCACGTTGACGACGAGGCACCTCGTGATGATTTTTTTTTTAACTGACACGTGATGACTTCGTGAATGTCAAGATCAGCTGGCCTAGTCTTTCCAATGCGCTCGTACAAGTAAAGCTTGCGTAAGTGCGTTCATAAATATGGGTATCCATACATGTTCGTTAGTGTCTGCATCATTAAAAAATCTACAACATACTTATAATAAATAATTTGAGAATATGGTACCACTACAACAAGTCCGTGAATGTTTTATACTGACAATAGCCTGTAAGATACGATTTTATTATATTCTATTCGTCTTATTGGACTGGACGCCAGCAGTTCCCCATCCCGTTCCCATCTCAAGGAGTAATAATAGCAGAAAAATTACAGAAAAATAATTGGTACAACGATGTGCGTACCTTCTGCATTCAAATACTCCATGGTGGGATACTGCGGTCCAATTTGATGCTCTCTTCATTCACAAATACAATGTCTATTTAGTTTATTCTAAATCAAACTTTTTAAACTTTGATGAACAATATATATAAATTTATATTTTTAAAATTAAAAGAGTTATATATTATGAAAGTTTATTTTTAAATGAATATAGTCTTGAAGGCTGCTAGTGAAAATTGATTATCTTGCACCGACAAAGCAAATGGTTATAACAGGGCTAATGCGATGGTCAGCATGGCCCGTTGCCTGAAAAGGCTTACTATTTTTCATTTTATAATAAAAATGTGTTAAATAGTACTCCCTCCGTTCACTTTTTAGGGGCGTATTAGCCTGAGAGAAAAATTCATATTTGAGGGGCGCATTTGAATTGGCTCTTCGTTCATCGTGCATGGGTGTGAAGAGACCTGGAGGCGATTGTTCGCTTGGTCATGGAGTAATTAATTCTTTCTGGCGTGTGCTTCTTCGCATGGCTGTGGGAAGTCGCTGACAGCCAGGCCTATTGACGTTGATGTCCCATGGACTGCCTGCGGCCCGCCATGTCTCCAGTGGTAACCGTGCGTCATTATGATCAGAGTAATTAGCGAAACTGCTATGTTATCTCAGCACTAACGATACTTGGTCTTTGTGCCATGGGCTAATACGCACCTAAAAGGTGAACGGAGGGAGTACAAAACAATCGCTGTGTTGAGATTTGGTAAAGAATCGTTGATGTGATAAATAGTAGTACAAAATAACCTAGAGTAGAGATCCTCGTGACAAACATTCACGGTAAGGAATAAATTTCCTGAGACCTTAATTTATCAATTCAGAGATATTTCGTTGTGAGAATAGACACATGGACATGGATGTCTTAAAGGACAGTGTTTCTCCACAGATCAAGAGTAGGTTTCTGGAGAAGGAAATAGCATTCGATCCACGTCTTTAACATGGTAATAAGATTTTTGAACTTATACTAAAAGGTTTGAACGAAAATATAGAAATGTTGATTTGATGTAGCGTTCAACATCATAACTAATTTCTCGACGTGAATATATACTATTTTTTATGTACGTTATATATAGTATAATTTCAAACGTTGACTTTCTACACACTTGGACGGCATATAGAGGGGGTAGAAGGCAACTTGAACTTATACAGACAATAAAGTTCACGAAATGACTCGGATGCTCGAAGATATTTCTGGAGATCTACTTATCTCGCTGCTGTTAGTGGGAACCGATTCCGTTGCACTTACTCAAAGGAAAAGCGCCTAAGCATATATGCTACGACAAGCATGTGGGATCAGATGATTTCTAAATGAGGTTGTCTGAAAACCAAATCGCTTGAGCACCGTTGAACATGGATGCACGTAGGCCCTGTCCATGTTTTCAGCTAAGGCTGTACTACCATGCATGAACCTAAGTAGATGCCCCCACAGCAATTGCATTTCCCCATGTTCCATTTCGAAATGTTTTCATTCATCTGTCTGTTTGAATAAAGAATCACACACGGTTCTAGTATATAGCAGCTCCAACCCTATTCGATGGAGGTAAGGCTGACTCCAACGGAAGCTATCTCAAGACCCATACTCAAACTGGGTTGTAAAATGTCGAAAACACCTATCCAACTGATGACCTAAAAGTAAGTCCATTCTTAGGTTGGCAGACGCCACGACGCACAAATGAAGCATGCCACGGCGTGACCTAGACGCCCACGCCTTTCTCCCCCTTCCTCGTCCTCCTCTCCGGGCGTCGCTGGCCAACGCCCCGGCGCTGTCCTCCACCCTAGCGACGCCCTCCGCACCGTCCCATCCTCCTCCTCCCCAGGCACCTCCTCGGAGGGCTTCACGGCGAGCGTGGTGGTGGTGGCCAGCGCGGGAGCGGGAGCGGCCGCGGCCACGGCGGTGCGGGAGGGGGAAGCGGCGGCGGCGCGAGGCCTTAGATTGATGTTTTTTTCTTCGATCTAGAAGACCTATTTAGGTTTTGGGTGCTTTTTTCGGTTGGAGATAGTCTATGGTCTTTCTGTTTTCTCGAGATGGTCGTGGTCCGGAACAAAAACCGATCGATGCTCTTTGCTCTGTTACTGGTGCGGTACTGATTGATTCCAACAGTGACGTTCCGAGTTCCCTGCGGCGAGGCGGCAGCTGTGTCCAGAAATTCCAGATGCTTGCGACGGAGACCGCCCGGCATCTCGCTCGCACATTCGTGCGTGCCTACGTTGCACTGATTGCAAGCCGTTGGCCGTGCGTCGGCTCCATCGTCGCTTGCTTGTTCGGATTTTGTCAGCTTGTTCGATCAGATGGATAACGGGATTCGCTACCGCTAGCTGGAGACGTCTAGGTTCACGGTTGGATCAGGAGCTTCAAGGGCAATCCATTACATGTGGGGATCGTCATGTCATGTCTTGTGATGCAGGAATTGATGCTGTGAAGCACATACATCCCAGCACAGCAAGTTGCTTGTTTGCAATCGAATATACGCATAACGTTGCTTCGATGTGTTGATATGACAATGGCACCGACGATATGTCTACGCACGCGCTGTTCTCATCGTATCTGAATTTCTTTTTCTTTTCTTTCCAAACAAGTTACAGACATCATCGTATCTAAAATCTGAACAAAGTGTGAACCGAACTTGGCGAAAATGTTGTCAAATAAAGTGCACAACACAACCGTCTCAGAATGTGTTGAACCACGCGCAACACGTGAATCCTAGACGCAGCTTAGGCTTTGCAATCTCTGCACCAAACACAAGGACCAATTTAGCCCACCTAACCTTCCCATGACACTTGCGGAATTTTTTTCGCCATTCACGTCGACGCACCGAGCTGAATTAGCTTTCGTCCCGCGATTAGCAAGTGCCATCAAAGACGCGTCGGATCCCATGATTGAAGATGCGATTCTGTTTGTTTAATCCTTGTATTATTGCTGTGGACCGGTGGGGGGAACGTAGCAACAAGAAGTCAGCCTGAGGTGGTCGCCTTATCCTGGCTTTGTTTGGCGTCTGATGTGGCAGTGACTCAGCAGCCGTGTTGCAAAGGTAAGCAAGCAAAGAGATTTTCAGGCTGATAGGCTCTTTCGTGACTTTCGTCTTCTTTCCCCGCGAGATCTAAGATCTCTGCCAGATCGATGCTGCGTACAGTACGCGCTCATGTCGCCTCGCTTCTGGCCGCAGGCATTGACTCTGACAGGGATATAACAAGGCGAATGATCGAGCGCTGACGCGTCGTTGTGGTGCTTTCGTATAACAACTTGGGGCGTTTGCTTTGCTTGATCTCACAAGTTGGAGATACTCACCCCGATGTGGTGCTGACTCACGAGCGGTTGATCTCAAAATCATAAATCACTCCTTGTCGCCACCAGCAATGGAGAGACGATCTTTGGTCCTAACCAGTCCGGGAAACTTTTTTCTCTCGGGAATGCCAACAGAAGGGCAGCGGCAGCAGCAGCAGCAGCGGCACATGATGCAAATGCAATACTCCAGGATGGACGAGCAAGTCGCATGAGACTGGGAATCACACAAGGTCGAGTTTCAAAAGGGAACGGCCCACTTAAACAATTGCCCATCGAACCCGATGGGCCGCAGCTAATCAGCCCATGAATTTGTTGTTACGGTGCAAAAATCATTTATGCACACCACCTACGACGACCAAATTTCCAAGAATCCGCGGAGATTTGGGCTATATCCCTCCCAATCACAGACATCGAGACATACCAGTGATGGGTCGTGTATATCAGCCCATAATGGGAAAACGAAGGCATAGTGGGTTTGGCCTCCATCAAACTTTGCGGCCCGCTTCCACGAACCGCGCCGTTTTAGTAGTACCTGGACGACGCGGCACCTGCTGACTGCTGTGCTGCTGAAGTGCGGAATCATTTTGGCTGCCTTGATGGACAGGAGATCCTTCTTAAAAGCAATGCTCCCGCGATTAGCACTACGTCGATCGATGGGTCGTTAATTACGTGCCGGCTTCCAGATGGTCCAACTGACGCACGAGCAGGAGCACAGCAAGCTCGGGGGCCTGCGTTTGGGTTGATGACACTGTCATGTGCCATCAAAGCTAGACGACCTGCAGGTGCGTGACTGCGTGCGGAGCGAGCGCTCTCCGCCGTTGGTTCGCGTCCGTTCCAACTTCCAACAAACAGGGAGGCCGGACGGACCATCCACCGTACGTGCACACAAGAGCGAGACGGGCACATGACTCTGCTGTGCTGCTGCCATGTGCACGGTGTACTCCGGTCACCTTCTCCTTGGATTCTTTCACAAAAAAGGGGTACGAGTCCAGTACACGGCTCGACCACTCACCTGTAGGCTGTAGCCAGCATCTAGATCGATCAACCTTGCGCGTACAGAGCAGCACGGGTTATCGTGCACGTCCGGCCGAGGTAGGTAACCTTGCACGGTACCTCCTCGCTCGCAGGGCGCGAGCATCCGACACGTCGCCCGGCCAAACCAACCTGCTCTGCTGCGCCGCGGTACGTCTTGCTCACAAAAGGTGTCCTTGAGATGCCGACAAGGCTCCAATTCTGAGTCCATATACGCATTTAACGTTACCTCGTGCTAATTTGTTGCTGGAGGAATTCACGCACATTATTACTTCCCTAAACTTGGGATCGATCTCGATGTTCATGTGGCAGAGGGCAACAACCAAAGTTACCTCGAGCTATAATCTATCTACGCCTACATATTGCTTGGCTAATGGTATAGGTATATATCCATTTTTTTTTCCGAACCGCTTGCCAATATTCATCGGAGTCTAGTCGATCCGTCGTCATTCATGAGTAGGTAGCTAGGTTCTCTCCGACGGTTTAGGTAGCAACAAATCTTCTAGGGTATGGTTTTCGTTTGCTAGCCTGCACATATATTCCATACTGTATCAAATGGAGACCGTCCACATTTCACTTCCTGCAACCATATGTGTGCAAGCAAAGCAGGAGTGATGACAAGGTTGCAGGATCTCCAGTAGTCTCGCTCCCGTAACATCGAGCGAAAAGATATAGAGCAATAATCTGCCGACCCAATGTTTCCACGAAAAATGCTGAAAACATATTGCTTTGTGTTTTTTTGGGTCTGGAAGAAAACATATTGCTTGTTAGAGTCTATATATCTATGCAAAAGGTTAGTCTATATATTCTTCTCTGTTTTTTCTTTTCTTTTTGTTTCTTTTGATCGGGTCTTCTTGCTTCGAAAGGCAGTGCTAGTAGTAGCCCTTGGATCACGTCGAGACACTGTCATACGGATCGGAGCAAACACGGCTCCATCTGGACGTTGACGAGAGCTCGATCGGCCCTTTTTGTCACCACCATGGTCGTCCGGCCCGCACGACGCGACGCGCCACTCACTGCCCGCCCGTAGCGCCCGACACGTATCCGCGCACTAAGAACAAGCAAGCTAGCTCATCCTTGGACACCTGCATATGCAGGGCGAACAACGCTTTTTAAGAGCCTCTCATGGAGCGGCACCACAGATCTCGGAGGACCGGGAATTGACGCGGCTGCTAATTCGTACTATGGTTGGTCTGTATTATAGTTTGAGTTGGTACTTGCCACCGCCCGAAATGTAAGCCATTTAGACGCTGCCATGCGTGATCTTTGGTGTGACATTTTAATTAGCGACCAGCTTCTATGAAAAGGTGTCACAAAAAACACACTAAACAGCTATACAGGCTGGGGGAGCAATTTTGCATAAGCAAAGCCAGGCTAAGATGTTGTGCAGGTAACCAAACATGAAGAAAAGGTATTTTGTTGTATAACTCAAGTCTGGCTAGACCCTAATGCAGGAAACCAAACACTCTCATTGTGAAATAACACTACACTACAGATAGCATGGCACATCGGGAAAGAAATAATAATATATAAACCACTCCCTCCTGACTTGAAATGTTGTAACATAGTTGAACTAGAAAACAAACTGTAAAATGTAACTTAAAAAATTAACAACGACAAAAATTTAAGAACGGAGGAAGTATATGGAAAAAAAACTATATCAAAACATTCACACACATAACATCAAATATCATTTTGACGGGCCGGTCTTTACTATGACTAGAGGAGCTAATCTACACCTTTGGTCAGATACTCCCTCCGGTTTTAAGTTGTTGATGTTTAATTATTTTTGAGTTACGTTCGACCATTCGTTTTATTCAAAATATTTTAAAAATTATCATAGATTTTGTTATGATTAGTTTCATCACTAAAGAAACTTGAAATATAACTTATAATTTTGCATATTTAAGCTAATATTTTGAATAAGACGAATAGTCAAACGTAACTCAAAAATGGTCAAACATCAACAATTTAAAATCGGATAGAGTATACCTTTGGATGTAGTGGTTGAGATGTTTTCATTTGCTAGATGAAATATATTTTTCTTTCATCTAGAAAAGGAGGTAATCGACACGTTGCTCTGAAGCTTTGCTTTTCTTTTTCATTTTTTTTTTTTGCCAGTTAGCTTATTCCGTCAGACCTTTACTGATCTGTAATCAATCCAGGTTGTGCACTGAATCCTTCCAACCATTCTATCTGACTTACCGATCTACCTTTACATATCTTAGTAAACACTAAGATAGTAATAAAATGGGAATGGCATGTGCACCAGAATGTGTTAGGTCATTCTACCAATAACATCAACCTATTACTGCTAGACCTGACAACACGACCTTATCATCACTTGTTACACAGATTCGTGGCGTACCGCGTGCAAAATCTATCAATCGAGGGCAAGGGTTTCACCGGCTCCGTGTTGCGAGGGTGATCCAGGGAGCTGCGCGTGGTGGTGCGTTGGTGATGAGTGCAGCATGAATACGGAAAGTGTTTGTTGATCAACAAAATCTAAAGGGTTTCGTGATTGGCCCAATGCAACTCCCTAGTACTGATGATCGATGATACAGTACCTAATTCAGGCTAGATCGATTCTAATTTCTTCTGCTTGGATTTTGAAGAAACCGATCGATGTGGACTGTTCATCGCCTCGTCTCCGTTTCGCGACAAAGAACGATGATGAATGCGCCTAAGAAATCAGGTGCATTATTTCCCTGTCAATGGCACTGCAGCTAGACCGCGAGACCAAATCTAATCGCCGCTCGAGATATCGGCCTGCATAGTAGCAGAAGTTCGATCGAGTCTCTTCTTGATCAAGCTGACCGAGCACTGATGTGTGACTGATGATAGATGCACGACCAGAACTGACTACTTAATTGCTTCCGGGAGCAGGCACAATTCGATCACTGTGAAAAACCATCGAATCAGTGACGTGGATCTATGGAACGTCGGTCATACAAACTAATCAGAATTCGTCCATGCGTCCATGATCGCGGCCGGCTTCGACCATGTGGTGTGTTCTCTTCCAACAAACCGTCATGGATGAACATGTCCGTGCCATGCAAACGAGGAACACCGGCTAAGTTCGCCAGATTTTCTCCTGATCTCGTCCTGGAAGCTCTGGGGCGCCGATCCATTTGTGTCCACCGAATTTTTCGACACGGCATAGATCCCTGTGGCAAGGTTCATGGTTCAGCCGACAAAGTTAATCGTCCAGATGACTTTTTAGCATCCTATTTACTAGCATATCAGGTCCCTTCCGACTGTGACTAATGAATCATTTCGCCACGAGCATTGACAGCCAGTGGTCACCAAGAAATTAACATGACAAATCACTTTGCAAGATTGCACCACTCATGCTTTTCACCGTTCGCTCTCAACATACCGTCGACATAGGGTGTCTGTGGCATGAAAACCAGGAACAGCGTGGGACTTAGCTATGTCGACCGTATGTTCCTGGTTTCGACATATGTTCCGCGTGCTCCAGAGGTGCTCCATGGTGTGACAAGACCCAATGGAGTTCGTTCACACAGGGGAAAAAATACATAGTGGCACTGTATAGCAGGCCTATTTCTCTACTGACAATAATCGTCCGACTCAGACTAATGCATCACCATTGTACAGCTGACAGTTACCACACTGAACTTGACAAAACTGTCCAGTAAAAATCTCATGTACCTTTCCCGGCCCAGTATCTATCTTTTCTCATAAAGTAGTATATCGTCGTAAAGTCTGATGCTTTGGCGACGATACCGTACCATGATTAGTGTCAGTGTTTTTAAGTCGCTTTTGTGTGGTGGACACTGGTGGTTACCATATCTCGCTTTTCTATTCTGCTGCAATTAAGGTTGTCTGTCACGTAAACACGGTTTTGAACTCCATTGGTGGCTTTCTTAAAAGCTGGGTAATATATACTACTCCAGTACGTAGCTAAACAACAGCACATGAACGCACAGAGAGGCTTTGATGAACCAATCAATTCATTAATCAACCCCCTAAAAAGCTAGCATGCCACTCTCGCTGCGCCATCCCTTTATTTCATTGGTACGTGAGGTGTCGTTTGAGCAGCCGTCTCGACCGGACACGCCGGGATTGGATCATCAGCTTTCGATGAGCAGGGTATGAGAGACTCCGCACGTTCAGAGGCGGAGGGCTGCCTCGGACGGACGTGGTCTAACATGCCATGTTCTTGACTTCACTGCTCTCGGCTTGTAACTTTCCTGTTTCGCCGCATCGATCGATCGAGCAGCCCTTTTTTTCGCGAAGCAGCGAGCAGGCCGGAAACCACCACCATTGCCTGTTTGTGATAGCTCCTTGGTCGATCGGCGCGTGCAGCGCTTCATGCATCGCGTGGTGTTGTGCCCCCTTGATGTGAGGCTCTAGTGTGTGTGCCGCGCTTACTTTTGGTACCTTGCACGTGGATTTAATTTCCTCCCGATGCACAATATGCATGGCTTGTACACAATCATGCAAGACTGGACTTGACACGTTTCCGTGAAGTATACTCTTACCAATTACTGTATTACTCTTCATGGTGATCCTATATATTGTCATCGTCCTATCCCGCCCGTTTGCGTGATCGCGCCGTCGTACTACGTAGATCATGTAGACTTGTTGGCTTGTGTGTGTACACTACAGTACTAACTAGAGCGACAGGCTGCACACCACGACGCCCCGCGCGAGCTGGGTATCCAAGTGCGACATGATCCGGCTGGCGGCTTTGGCATGCGCTTTTCGCAGTCGCAAAGTCAGGCCTGGACACCAAGTGTAATTAAGCTTCATGCTTCCCCCGGGAGACGGGGATCGTGGAGACTGGAGAGCGACGGCGACCGAGCTGCACGCGCCAGCTGTAGTACACGTATAGGCTAGGCCCTCCCGCTCCGCACGCTGGCCTGGCCACTTCTCCTTCCGCGACGCCGCGTGTCCCTGATAGCCCTTCCTCCTCGTGAGCCATCAACCATCGTCACCTACGTATACTCCGTGCTGATGGCCACTTGGCCAGTCTCCGGAGTCTTTGCCCCCCCATTGCCACTCCCGTGCAATAGAGCACATGCGTGTGTACGTACACGTCACCGGATCGTACTACTACGGCTTGTTAAGGCGTGATCGATCACAAGTGAGTGGAGGGAGAGGCTGAGAGCCCCCTAGGGCCCCGCGGGCACTTATCTAGAGGTTGATAGATCGATAGATGCTGCTGCGTCCTGCGAGTTTGTTTCCTGTGATGGAGCAGAGGACACATCATCGATCACCCGTTCCAAATTTTGTATGATTAAGCTGATCGACCAGTCCGTTTCACAAAAATCTTAGAGCATTACAGAGAGTGCTAAACATGTGCATCTCTGGGATGGCCTGACAAATCCATTCTCACACAGTAGGAGAGCGCGTGGCTTCTCCATGACTCCAGTAAGTTCCAGCTAGCTGCGATCGATCGCGCGCCGCGACGCAAGCTAATGATTCGAGTTCAATCTGGCAGGAGAGCGTGTGTTCCTGGCCTCTCGCTTAGCGCGTGTGGCTGATGATGATCGAACGGGTCATTAATTAGCGCCACGCAATGATTCCGTTCCGGCGCAATGATACAGGGTCCGGCTCCGGGTTGGCAGGCGCCCGCTGACGATGCACCACACGTATACATGTCGTATGTGTCCGTCTATTACTGCTGCAAAACTGCGTGTGACGAGCTCGATCGATCGCTACCGAGTACGCAGCAGCAGGCTCTCGCGCGGCCGCGGGGCGTCACGACGTCACGTCCACCTCCGAGCCATGATTGGCTTTTCCCCTCCATGATTGGATTGGAACGATCGATCCATGCCACGGACGCAGGCACTCACGCAACGCAAACACAAACTTGGCATTGCATATCCATCTACCGTTCCCACGCTCGCTCGGTCCAGGCCTGGGAGAAGGAAGAGATAGACAAATCGAGATGCATGCATGCATGGATGGCTAAGCTTGCCATCAAAACTGGCAGAGTTTGGTTTGGAAACCGCCGCGGGCCGGGGGAAATCAATCATGAATGGAAAGCTAGCTAGGCGAGGCGATCGTGCCCGGATCGAATTAGCTGCCCGTACGTCGTCCTAGGTTGGAAGCCGCCAACTCACACGCACCTCTAAATAGGAGTAGCTTGTTTGCCCGTCCGATCAGGTTTCGCGTTGATTGGTGGATGCAGTCCACGTCTCCTGACGTAGTACGTCCAGGTGCGGTGCGCGACACGACACTCGTTACCTTTAAATGGCTCGGAACGCCTTGCTTGCATCCTGGACCGTTACTTACAACTCTTATATATATGTATGTATGCTTTGGCGCGCGGTTTCGTCTCTCCGCGTACGACAGCGGCCAGAAAAAGGAGAGGAGATCAAGTCGCAAGTCGCGGGGCATCCATCATCTATCTCGACCCCGTTTAGACGTGCTAATAACGTGCGCCGCAAAGCCTTGCCGTATCTGCGCGTGTTGGGTGGACGCTAGCTAAGACGCACAGATGATGATACTTGGTAGAGGAACGCAGCTGGCTTTGGCTTGGCTGGCTGGCTGGCTCTCTCCCTCGATCGGTCGACGACCATTAATTGCCGGCGGTTTTAGCGGTAACGTGGCGCGCCGCGCGTCCCCGCCCAGCGAACGAACTTGACCGTGCAGGGAAAGGTAGCTACTTAAAGCTAGAGGAGCACGCACGCGAGAGGGCTTGGGTCTGGTTTCGTTGCAGAGGGAACGGGCACACGTAAAGATCGCCGCGCCGCTAGCTGTTACAAGCCAGCTAGTACGGTTTATTTGGTGCCGGCGCCACCCACGCTACTAGAATGCCGTTTCGCGTCTCCCGCGGCGGCGCAGGGGCACCCGCGCGCGCATGACGAATAATCCACCATCGGTTGGCTTTGCTTTGCGGATGGGTGGTCGATGTGGACGGGAAACCGGCGCTGCGACAGCCGCGTGTGCCACATGACCGCGCCGCTTGTTAGGCCGCCGGGGCCTCGCCTCTCGACCGTCCGTCCATCCTCTGTTGCTGACAGCCCTAAATTCTGTTGCGACTGACCGGGACACACGCCATGCGTTTTTCACCCCCTCTGTATATCATTTCGTCGACCGAACGGCCTCGACGTCGGCGGCGGCAGGTCGTCGAGAACCGGACGGTTTACACTGGCCATATTCCATCCATTCTCGATCGATCGCGCGTCGACGCGATGCGTGAGGTTCACGGCGCCGCGCGCGCGACCGCTACGTACCACTACTTGCGGCGGTTTCGGCACCCTTCTTTTCAGGTGGAAACCGAAAAAGACGCGGGCTACGCTCCGAGCTCAGCGCGCCCCCGTTACACGGTCCCTTCTAGATCTTTCTCTCGTCGTCGTGCCCGTCCCGGGCCGCGCTAGCTTTTGCGTCTGCTTCCGCACGAATCGCTTGCTCCACCGGCACGACCACCACCTGTTCTGTTGAGCCGTCGACGCAGAAATGTGCCGTGGCTTTTGTAGAAATGATCGAGGCCGTTACGACAAGTCGGCAACTAGGTCGCCGCGTGACCTCCGACGCCCGGCCGGCCCGCTGCATGTCAAACAGATGGGTGCGCGCCGATCGTCCGTCTCTTCCCTTACCCCCTCACATCACTCTCTGTTGGCGAGGCGAGAGAAACAAACCAAGCCTTCGGCCTTCCCCTCACCTGACCTCAGTACCTCACACGCCGGTAAGTGTTTGCCATGTCACGGGGCGTTACGATTTAGCCGAAAGCAGAGCAGCGCAGCAGGGCATGGCGGCTTCAATCATAAGCTCTCTCTCTATCGGTGTGTGTTTGCACACGCCAACGTGTCTACGCAACCGGAATACGCGTCCGTCTGTCCAGGGTGCGCGCGGCTCCGCTGAAACTACTTACTACTACTCCCGTGGATGTATTCTACAGTACGCTACGCTCCAGGCGCCAAAAGCAAGCACGGCGCGACAAGCCAGTGCGCAATGATAGAAACGCGGACCCACACCCGCAATGACACCTCTCTCCCTGCTCTCTCCCTATATATACCGGTCTCTGCCGTCTCCATGGTTGTCCAAGAGCTCAAGGAAGCAGAGCTACCTATAGCTAGCCACCTCCTCTGCTTCTCCTCCTCCTCCTCCTCATCACTAAAACGGCCTCTTCCTCCATTGACTGCTCCGGCAAGAGCAACAGAAGAAAGGCTGTGATCTCCAGAGGGAGGGAGAACGTAGCTTGCTAGAGAAGGAGATCGACACCGATCGATGGCGTTCTTGAACATGGAGCGGCACACTTGGGCCTTCACCTTTGGCATCCTAGGTACTGCTGCACATCCACCATCAACACTCGTGGATCTGATCTATCCGTGCCTCTGCATTCATGTGTGTTTCTGAATCGGTTCTGCATTGTTTCTTTCTTTCACCGTATATGTTTCTCGCATATCGTTTTGTTTGAGATGCATTTATTTATGTGCTGCCATCATCTTCTTCTTCTTCCTCTTACCAAACTATAAGTAGCATCTCCTGCCTTGAAAGTTAAAATGGAGTTTTTGTAACCGCATCTTTCGAACCAAGTTTTATTGTCTGGTTTTGTTTCGCTCAGCTGCTTATTAGCCCTCGTGAATATCTTCTTCAGTCTCTTTCCAAGCCGCAGTGGTTAATGTTACTTTCTCGACTAAACGGAACGCCCGAAACCAAACTTTTACAACCTAATGAGGTGGTTAGTCCAAACCAAGTAAACAAACCATATCATACATGTTACATGTACGTTCATGAGAACCACGCGTCGCGCGCGCAGGAGCGTTTGCTTCTACGTGCGGCAAACCTGGGCTTCTCTGTTCGTTCCTCCTCTTCTTTCTCCATTTGATGTTCGCTATCGTCATCACTTTACTGACAGCGATCCCTCTCTGATCGATCTTGGTTTTGCAGGCAACATAATCTCGCTGATGGTGTTTCTTTCACCACTGTAAGTCACTTAACTCTGTCTCATGGTCTTTTTTTTTACCTAGTACCACATAAACAAATACCGAGCATTGTGAGAGATACAAAAAAATTAAAATAAAACAAGGTAGTACTAGGACATGCATGCGGGTGAAGGAATGCAGGGTCACTATCGTCCATACTCTTCTAGAATTTCGCTTGTACCTGAAGACAACAGAGGAAACTTGCTGAGAATTCTGGTACTAGCTAGTACTATTAAATTAGGAGATCGGTGGAGGAAAACAAAAAAAAAAAAATCTTGCACGTCACTTTTAGTTGCGAGTAGTGTCACTGTAGGTGTTGCGCTATTATTCACCAGCACATACGGATCGAGTTAATTACAGTGACATGGACGGATGGATGGCCATGGTAAAATCAATCAATTGATCAGCACGCTAATCATGGTTTGTTGCCGGATCGATGCAGGCCGACGTTCTACCGCGTGTACCGGCGGAAGTCGACGGAGGGGTTCCAGTCGACGCCGTACGTGGTGACCCTCTTCAGCTGCACGCTGTGGATCTTCTACGCGCTGATCAAGTCCGGGTCGATGCTGCTCGTCACCATCAACGGCGTGGGGTGCGTCATCGAGGCGGCCTACCTCGCCATGTACCTGGCCTACGCGCCCAAGGCGTCCCGCGTGCTGACGGCCAAGATGCTGCTGGGCCTCAACGTGGGGCTCTTCGGCCTCATCGCCCTCGTCACGCTGCTGCTCCCCGCGACGGGCACCCTCCGCGTCCACGTGCTCGGATGGATCTGCGTCTCCATCGCGATCGCCGTCTTCGCCGCGCCGCTCAGCATCATGGTAAGTAGTAATTTTGGTTGATGAATGAAGCTTATAGTAACGATTTAGTGTTTGGAGTGAATCGATCTGACTGAACCCTCTTTCTTCTGATTGATTCGCACGTACAGAGGCTGGTGATCCGGACCAAGAGCGTGGAGTTCATGCCCTTCTCGCTGTCCTTCTGCCTGGTGGTGAGCGCGTTGATCTGGTTCGCGTACGGCGCCCTCAAGGAGGACGTGTTCG
Source organism: Eragrostis nindensis (assembly GCA_012490785.1). NCBI lineage: Eukaryota > Viridiplantae > Streptophyta > Magnoliopsida > Poales > Poaceae > Eragrostis > Eragrostis nindensis. The sequence continues at coordinate 271,750 of JAAXCT010000337.1, read as the reverse complement.
TGGCGGTCCCCAACGTGCTGGGCTTCGTCTTCGGCCTGGCGCAGATGGCCCTGTACATGGCGTACCGGAACAAGGCGCCCAAGGCGGCGGTGATGATGGTGGAGGAGGTGAAGCTGCCGGAGCACGCCAAGGCCGACGCCACGCCGGCGCACGAGGGCGGCAGGGCCAGCTGCGGCGCCGAGGTGCACCCCATCGTCGACGCGGAGCCGGAGCCGGAGCCCGCCGCGGTGGTCATCGACGTGGTGGAGCCGCCGCCGACCACCTGCGCCGCCGCGGCGGCAGCAGCAGCGGAGGCGGACGGACCGGTGGCGGACCAGGCGATCAAGCCCGACACGGCCATTGCCGTGGAGGTGTAGAAGCTCACAGTCTTCCTAGTAGTACTCGTCGTATGAATCGATCAGTAGTAATTCCTCCCCGCCCTCCCTCCTGCTCTGCTGCTTTACCGCAGCAGCGGCGTTGGTTGGTGGCCAGATGTATCCGGATGCATGCATGCACGACTCCTACCTCCTCTGGTCTACGCATGCATGCAGGTCCACCCCCTACGTACCCCACCGGTCAGAGACGGAGCTAGCCGCGCCCGTAGGCGAGTAGCGCCATGAGCGCCCGCCCATGGGCCGGCCTGCGATGAACCGGCGGGAGGGGGCGCGAGAAGGCGGGCGAGCGAGCGAGATGGTCGATCAGATCAGATCGGACGGCTGCAGCTAGCTAGTAGCGCTCAGCCTAGATTGTGTGCGTTGTGTAATCATGGAATCGATTAGCTTGTCGCCTTGTGTCTCCATTTGTTTCATTCTATTTCTTGCAATAAATTCGGGAATTGGCGGTTAAGCAACCACTACCACCACCTGTGAGGTGAGGAATGCATTTTCCTTGTCTGTTCCGTTTGGTGTCCATGCGTATGGTTGCGTGCGGCAACGACGCCCCAGCCCAGCCGTGCTCCGGCCGGCAGCTAAGCTGCGTGCCCCCAGCAAACGCGCGCGCAGCGATGACGCCACCCGCGGTTCGCTCGGAACGGGCTTGGGCGACGCAACCACGACGCGAGACACCAACCGCGCAGCCGAATCGTGTTTGGAGGCAGAGGAGGTCACGACTCACGAGGGGCAAGAGCGAGCAGTCGAATCGGTCGTGTTTTGGAGCAGAAACGATTGTGGTGAGTAGTACTAGTACGGCGGGACAAGTGTGCGGCGCTGGGCGACTCGGTCAGGTCAGGGCAAGCCTGCGCCCCGGGAAAGCAGGAGGAGCAAGGCGTGCTTGCGCATGCAAGCCTGCCCTGCCCTTGTCTTGTTGCCAGTTGCTTGCACCGGCGCCGGGCGGGTTCCGGTGGGAACAGGCTTCTGTCCTGTGCATGTGTGATGAATGAATGCCACCGTTCGTTTATGGAAGGAGATTCACCACGCCGCCGGGAGCTTTTCACTGGAATCAGTGTCTAATGGGGATTAGTATATTAGAGAACATGCATTACCCATCTCGTACGTGGCAGCAGGATCGATCGATGGGCCAAATTATATTAGGAGATCCAGCTCTCCCAGCAGGGTGATTGCCGGCATGAAGTTTTTGGAGAGGGTGGTACAAACTTTTATACCCATTTTTTTTGCTGTTTCTGAAGAACAAGAACATAAACACACAACAATGGTCCACCGAAATCAAGATGTGCCGCCGTGCAGCAGCATATGGGGAGTCACTGTCAGCTGGTGCCACCAACAGATCTCATGCACGCATATTGGCAGTTGGAGGCCACACATTTTGTGGTACCATTAGTTAGATCCGGTTGTTGATGCTGCGATATATGATCACCCCCTGGTCCTTGAGCATGGTCGATCTGTGGCCGCGATTCCGCTGTTGCCGGCAACCTATCTCGCTACTACCTCTTGCACGGCCGTGGTCCGCGCTTGCTAACTCACTGCTTGAGATAGGTACTGTGGTGCGCGCGGCTGATTCTTCCATGCCACGCAGTGATGCTCGACACAGCTTTTCCTCGGGATTTGAATGCGCGAAAGCGATAAACAGGCTAACCTTATTACGGGAGCTTGACTGAACCTGGGACGATTGTTGAGGTAAATAAACACCGTTGTACGTACTGCATTTTTATTTTTACTGCATTTTTTGCCTGCGAGCTTGTTGCCCAAAAATCTGGTGGAGCTCAATCACATGTGGCGTAGTACAGGCGCTAGAGTTCTCCTGGAACGAATATGCGATGCGATGCGATGCACATGCAACAAACGAAAGGCTTGCCTTTTTGTACGCACGGGGGCGGTGCAGGACAAATCAAAATCTGGCGCGCGCAGGAAAAGCGGAACGGGACCCCTCCTACTCGCCGCACGGCGCCCGCTGTAGCCTCTTCTTCCCAACCCCAGAGGGAGGAGGAGGAGGAGGTGGCCCGACCGCCGACGGGACCAAGGGCACCACACCTGTGAACAACTGTGAATGAAGAAGGCCCCAGCGGCTCATCAGCTGCCATTGCCGGCGGGGCCCCGACTATGCGTACGTCGAGCGCCACGTCGAGGCGCCGAGTACGATGCCTTTCCTCTCACAGCTACTCTCCGCCTTTTGGCTGTTTGGCAGCGTCCGAGGACGGACGACGTGTGGGCTGTGCCTGTGGAGCAGCGCTGCGCCCGAGCGGTGAAGTTAAAGCTGTCAACGGTCCCAGCAGGCACGTTCGCGTGGCGCTGTTCACGTCTCGTACTAGTAATAGGGCTGCTATAGTCCCATACTCCCATGCACGACCGTCCAGGTCCCGTAGTGCGGCGCGGCGCGGCGACCATCCACCGTGCGTCGGTCGGTGTCCGGTAAAAGCGAAGAACTGAAGATGCTTTCAACCACGGTGCGCGCGAGCGAGACGAAGGCGGACGAACAGGGACCTCATAGGACGTCCTACATAATTTAACTTGTAAGTCAGCTCAATAACCCACTAAATTCGATTCACTTAAGGCAATTTAGCCTATCAAGTAACTGTCAACATTTTCAAACACTAGTTTCAACATTTTCGTAAGCGTACGTTAACATTTTCAAACAACTGAGTCAACATTTTCGCTAAAAATATTGACATAGCACACCTAAAATGTTGACGTAGTACAAAAAAAATATTGACACAGTACATTCAAAATGTTGACGAAAATTTAAAAATTTAAAAAATTCAAAAAAATATTCAAATTAGATCTCATTTGGTAGAATTAATTGTAACAAACACGTAGGTTCAAACGGATTCGAAAACAGACTTATGGTTTAAGAGAAAAATGCGTTTAAAGTTTGCAAATCGTTTCTTTTTCTCCCACCTCCGACCCGCTCCAATCAGAATGCGCCACGTGTCGCTCATCTGTGCTCTTCCTCTCAACCAGCAACGTGCGTGAGCCGTTTAATGTCCGTTCGCACTAATCTCAAAGCGTTCTATCAAAAGGATTTTGTAAGGCGGGCTACGTATAGGATTGGCGAGGCGAACGCGCGGCGGCTATGGGCGCATGTTAATGCGAAGGTTTAGGCCCATCAGGGACGGGCCGGGTCATTGCTGAGAGGCCTAGCTGAGGCCGTGGAGTGAGCTACTTGACGGCCCAGGTGTGAGCTACCTGCGGCAGGCCCCAATAAACAAAGCCCGTGGCCACCACCATTGCTTTTTCAGTTCCAGGATTTAAACGAAAACTGAATTTCTGCTTCAGGCTTTCTACTTGTCGTTGGTCACAGGTGCGAACGGCACGGTGGGCAGGCACCCGCATCTCTGCCTGCTTGCCTAGAACAGTTTGAGGGAAGTATAGGCAAGAGCACTTTGAACAGGGGACACAGACACGCGGCGGCACGCAAAGACCCCGATCAAACACGCACGCACGCACCGGTCGTAGCAGCAGCACAACCACAGAAGCGCGAGGGCGAGGCAAAGCGAAACACGCACTGCTCGGCTGTGCTGCCCTATAATTGAGCGGACACCGTACTACGTCCTGATCGAAACCTGCGACGTCGAGCTAGCTGCGGATAGACAGAGGCATCCGTTCAGCCGAGCCGAGCCGACCAGGTGGCGCCGGGGGCAACGGCGACACGCATGATTGGAACACGTACGCCCTCGCTTCGTTTCCGCGCCACCTGTGGCGGCGGGAGACGCGCGCCGGCCAAGTGGACGCGTGACGACCAGAGCGTTCCTTCCCTCGCGCGGGTCGCTCTCCGGTCCATTTTTGGTCCCCGCCAGCCAGCCGCCGGTATTTAAGCTTCTTTTCGATTCGATTTTAATTTCAGCGATTCGAACATGATTTTGTCATCGACGCCTCTTGAGACGTACTACGATGGCCAGCGAGCTGGTCAACCGCCGTCGACCTCGCCCTCCCAACCGGACAGAGAGTGTGTGCATGGTTCATGTCATTTTCGTGCTCGCCATCATCAGCGGCGTCACGCGACCATTCCTGTTCCGGTTCGATCGCAACTTGCTCGATCGGCGTGCGGAGCCGCGGCGAATGCGCGGCACACACACGTACTACCCTACTACTATAGCCGGCCGGCAGCCGGCGCCGAGGCTCGAACACGGTCGGGGACAGCACCGTTCCCCAGCTTCACGGTCGGCTGGCCCGAACACGGCCTCGAAGCTTTCCTTCCTTTCTCGTGCCGGCAGAGGCGAGCCGACAGCATCGCAAGTGTGTGAAACCCCCCGGTCGCTCGAGTGCCTGCCCCTCTTGCATGGCAACAAGGGTGTCGTTTCAGGCCAGAGGAACGAGCTGATCGTCGCCGGAACAGCCGCACATCCGGGGACTGCAACACCAGACAGGTGTTTGGACACGACGGAGATGGCCGGCCGCGTGATGTTGGGCGACCAAAAATCGCACTACCAGATATTTTCCGCTCATACTTGTTGCCCGCATGGTAGCAGTTATCCAGACTTTTCCACCCAATCCTCTGACGAGCCTACATGGTCACCGTCAAAATATATTCAACCTCATTAATCCAGGGCCCGTGAAACTCCATCCTGCTGCGTGAAAAAGTATCAATGTATCATGGGATGTGCACCTATGAACCATTGTTCTGTCCAGTCCAGGAGATGAATGAACTGAACTGAAGAGCAGAGTAAGTCAGTTAATCCCAAGCCTGAAGAGCTGCACCTTTATTAGCCATCCCACCACCACCAATACAACAAGGTCAGTTGACGGTCGTGTGACAAGTTTAACAGGCAGAGGCAAGGATTTACAACTGGAACTCAAAATTGTCCTTTCATTCTCACAAAATTTTCTGAGAATTTACAAGTACAACCACATGCATTCACTGTCCAGTACAAAGCTGGCTTCGTTTCCTCTCTTTTCCTTCCCTAGAAATGTACATCTAAACCCCCCTCCCCCTCCCCCCTCCCTGCCACCGGAAAGCAAATAGAGCTGGAAATAAACAGATAATGCATGGGCGAACAGACGGTAAAAAAAAACATTGTCTGCTCCTAACCGGTCTCGGTCGGAGAATCCAGGCTCCCCTGGCCATTCTCCACTGCTCGCCTCTTGTCCCGCCAGTTCTCGCCCCACATCTTCGCCTCCGCCACCATGCGCTCCCTGTCGCCCCACATCTTCGCTTCGGCCACCATGCGCTCCCTGTCGCCCCACATCTTCGCCTCGGCCACCATGCGCTCCCTGTCGAAATCCTTGTTTAGGATGCCTGGAAGACCCCTTGGTGAGTCCTCCCTCTCCTTGCCTGGCGACTTGTGTCCGGAGCTGCCAGTTTCGTCGTTCCGGGAAACCGCCCGGCCGTTCTCACCAGCCTTGCTTCGCTGGTCGCCGACTGGTTTCCTAGCCGCATTGGGATCATATGATTGAGATGCCAAGTATGAAAGAGCAGTCACAACGTCTGCAATAAGTGGGCGGGAAGCAGCTTCGGACTGTATGCACATGGAGGCCACCGCAAGAGCTTGGTAAAGCCCACGCATGGGATATCGTCCTTCCAGCCTCGGGTCGGCCATTTTGGGCAGCTTTCTTCTGTCATTAAAAAGAGGCCGTGCCTGTCAACCAAGAAACAGCAGCGTGAGTACATGCAGTTTGTCATATCGATCCATGACACAGTGATTTCTAACAAATCAGGTAAATCAGTGAGAGAACGGGACGATAGCCAATGTGACTTGTTCAGCTCAAAATCTCTCACAAAGCCAAGTGTCCTTTACAAGGTGCTAATACTTTGAAATCGTGCACCCGAACCTCAGTGACCAAGCAACAATTGTACTAGTTTTAGTATCATACGAAGTAACAAGGCACCATTCTGATTACTTGTAAAGTTATTTATTAAAAATCAACACTGTTTCCATTGAACTCATCCAATGCAGTGCCTATTACCAACACTTTTCAGATAACTTGATGCTTCGCCAGCATCCAGATGGTGGTTTGTATATGATAATTGATACTCCAACAGAGATACTAAGTTACTAACTGTACTGATAGAATATCAGCTAATAGATAAATAATCAGATAATCACTTACCCATGAGACAAGGTTCTGTTCCCCATGTGGTCTGGTGCTGTCAATAGCCCTACGGCCGGTAATCAACTCAAGCAAGACAACCCCGAAGCTATACACATCGGACTTAACAGTCAGTTGTCCTGTCATAGCATATTCTGGTGCGCAGTAGCCATATGTTCCCATCACACGTGTAGAGACATGAGATTTGTCACCAACAGGGCCCAGCTTAGCAAGACCGAAGTCAGACAGCTTTGGGTGGAAACCCTCAGCCAACAAAATGTTTGATGACTTGAAATCTCTATAAATAACTGGTGGACTAGCTTTGTCATGAAGGTACTCCAGTCCTCTGGCAGCACCTGCTGCAATTTTCATCCTCGTATTCCAATCCAAGGCCTCCTTATCGGGAGGTAGATCTACATCAAGAGAGACATTCAGGTCAAAAGAAACTCCTCTCAACCATTAGTGCACTCGCTGTTTATACGAATATCTCACATAAACATTCCCTTGACGAAAGAATGCTAATGGCACTATCATATCCCAGGAACAAATATAAAGACATGTTAATCTCATAACGCATGAACCAGTGACTCAAAATATAAATGCTTACATATCAGTTTATGAAGCTAGGCGAGTTGGTTCAAGAAAAACAGAACTACTGCACAATCACATATTGAATTTTAATAGGTATCAAGGCCTCATAGTTATGTAATATGTTTAAAGAGAATTACAAAATAAGAAATCGTGATCATATCATTTCAAAAGTCAATTAGCCTGTTGCATAACTTTAAAGGAAAAGTCTGGGAAATTTATTTGGCTCCATTTTGATTCAACTTTACTGCATGACACAGAAGAGAACATATCTAATATGGATGACTTAAATAATATCCCAACAATACAGCATGAAAGTTCAGAGGCGAAGCTCATCGTGTGCTGTTTCCCATCATTGATGAGGGTGCCTTGAAAAATAAAAAGATAAATCAAAAGGGAAAATAGAGCAGTGTTTGCATGGACAGGTAAGGAATAAGCCAACATTTGCCAGGATGAGAGGACATCGTCATGAAGATGGTCGCATAACCCGACACAGAAGAACATAGATAGCACTGCAGATTGACAATCGTAGCTAAGCAAGCATGTGACAGAGACACAGACACTAGGACAGGCATGCAGGTAGTCATACAGAGAACATTGATTGAAATAATGACAGTTAGTGGTCATATGCAAACAGTTCAGATACAGCAAAGAAGAACAGCATTTGTACCATGCAAATGATCTTCCAATGATCCGAAGGGCATATATTCATAGACAAGAAGGCGCTGTTCTCCGTCAGCACAGTAACCAATCAAATTAACAAGGTTATCATGATGCAGCAAACTGAGCATGAGGACTTCTACAAGAAATTCTCTGTTTCCTTGAAGTCCATCCCTATTAAGCTGCTTTATAGCGACAACCTGCAGCAAACACGTCAAACTTAAATCATCTTCCATATTTCAAAATCTTGTCTCATTGCTCGATTGACATCTACTGTACATTGAATTCTTTCACTGAGCTAGAAGATGACATGTAACTTGGCCTGAATCAAAGCAAATAACTCACTGAACAGCTACAGTTTCACCGTGTGGACTATTTGAATGTCTTGATTCAAATTAACAGTAACAATTCTGCAACACTACAGTTTACTACTAGCTTGGATCTCCACAGCAGACCGCAAGAAAAAAGCAAGCCCGTGTTATCCAGAACAAGTTACCTGGCCTGTGCTCTCCAGACGGCCCTTGTAAACACGTCCAAAGCCTCCCTCGCCCAGGAAGCACTCTGGCCTGAAGTTTCTCGTCGCGGTGGCAAGCTCTCGGAAGGTGAAAGTCTGCGCGGAGATAACATTGCCATTGGCATCCTTTGGCGCTGAAGCCTCTCTGGAGAGCGCATTGCTTTTCACTCTCGCTTTCTCAGCCGCTGCATTCATCGACCATCACGAGTCAGCAAGTTGATCAGTAGTCTGACCCAGATAAGAGAATTGTGATCTAATCTAGTATAAGCTGATCGCATGATTCTCTCTATACGATCTTCCTATCTCTCCAAGATCCGAAACCGACATATTAACCCAACTACCAACCTATCACCAACTCAGAGATGGTTCTTGCGTCATCTCTATCAAATTTCGTATCTATTCACGCTAATTGGACACGCAAAATCGCCATAGGTTGCTACTACAGCACTAAATCAGATCAAGAAGGCAAGCAGCGGTTGAACCACCACGAGCGGGAAATCAACCACCGCCCCCGGATCCGATCCCACCAACCAACAACCACGCGCCGGGATCCACCCACCCAGCAAGCCCATGGAACGCACCTGCGGAGAGCTTCTCGACGCGCGGCGCCACCATGGGCGCCTGCTGAAGGTCCGCGTAGCCCCCTGTCCCCGTGCCGGCCGCCGGCGCCAGCCCCGTACGCCGCCGCAGCCGACGACGAGCCGCCATAACCGCCACCGGCGCCCGCGCCACCGCCGAGCTTCGGGTTGAGCTGCTCGTCCGCGGGCGAGTCGAAGCACGAGAAGCAGCCCATCTCCGGCGAGCAAAGAACTATCAAAGGCGGTCGACTGCCGATCAAAGGCGCAACATTTCGCCCTGCTCCGCCGCGGTGTGACCAGGATGGAGGTGGATGGGATCGGATCTTCCGGCGAGGGGATCGAGGGAGGCGGGGGGAAAGCGAGGGGAAGCAAGGAAAGGTGCGTTTTTTATTGGGTTTTGGAGGGGAAGCGAAGGGAGCGGCGAGCAGAGCAGCAAGAGGAAGGAGGACTCTGTGCTCTGGAGTGGTGGTGGACTCGGCTCGGTGGTTTCCCTTGTGCTTGCTTGATTCTCGAGTCTATCGCGCCAACGAAGGCAGCCGCCCAACTAATACGCGTCTTTGCCTGCTTTCACACTTGCTAGTTGCTACCACTGCGAGGTTACTTGGCCGGTATGTGCGGTCAGGGTCGCAACCGTGTGCATGTGTTCGGTAAAAAATCGAACATAATCGAACAGTTTTAAAAAGAATTTCTGTGCAGATACAGAACCTTACTGCCCATCTACAAATATAAGACTTTCTGAATTTAATTAAAATCATTGTTTTCAACTTTGACCCATATTATCTACAAAATATACTTACTGTGACCACGATGAATAATAACGTGTTACTGGTATTAATCTTTACAAAAATTGAATTAATGACAGTCGAAGTTAAAAGAAATGGCTCCGACCAAATACATAGTAAAGTCTCGCAAAAAAAAAACATAGTAAAGCCTTATATTTGTGGAACTTTCAATAAACTAATGATGTATTTTGTATTTCTACAGAGACAGATGTTTCTTGCCTTTACTTAGGCTGTTTCTATAGTGATTCTTGTGCCCCTTTTTGTTAATCTACAAATAGCTTCAGTTGGACCCTTTATCACGTAAACTTTTGTGCAGACTCTAGTGCTCCGCAAACCTTCTCCCTGACTCCTGCATTAACCGTTCATCCTCGTAATAGTATCTGTATTACTGCTAGGATCAATTGCTGAGAGCATCAGGGAGGCATGATTTTTAGCCCCTGTACAATGAGGTGAGCCAAAAATGGTGCATCTTATAGTACGGAGATTGGATACAAGGTCACTAGCAAAGTTGGCAGTTTAAAAACTGAGTCAAATGGATCATAAATTTCAAATTGTTCCATCGAAGCTCTATAGCTCGTGTCCTAAGTAGCAGAAGTTTAAATTGATCATGAGTTCAATGTTTGTTCTATTTTTTTAAGCATACGTACATATTCTTATTTGACTTTCATGGCTTTGCAGTAGTCATGTCTATCTGTGAAGAAAAAAAAAAGATTTCGGTCGTTTGACATATTAACGAGTGAATACCATGTTGGGCACAAAGCAATATGTATTTATCTATGATTATTTTATTGGTAAAACGACAGTTTTGGGGTATTTGTCACAATGGTGCTAACTTATCCATTGTTAATTGTTATAACTCATTGGCATTTAACAAACTCACCCATAAGAATACAACAAATCCATTAACGTGTATTTAGTGGGGATTTCAATTGCAATACTTAGTTCCTACACCATATTCGATCTAATCATTATCTTATGATCTATACGGTAGAATCATTCTACACCTAAAGTGTATAATATTATTCTGCACATAGTAAATAATTACTGAACAAATTATTAGTAATTACCAAAATTACTGAACATAATTTCATGATTTTTATCGAAAGCGACTACTGAATGCCAATTACTAACATATTTCAGCATTGTCGTGCCCTCGGTTCAATAATTCGTGATTGTTTTCTTCTACAGCTAGGGTGGAATAACGTTTATAGTACTATTGAAGATCTATGATTATATATATTGATTCCTTTTTATGGCCATGTTAATTATGTTTTGTTCATATATTTTCTTCATGTAAGAAAAGACTTTTTTTTTTGAATGGCCAACGGAGGGAGACTGTCTCCACCTAGTATCCATTATATTAATGGTGGCCCAAATTGGCCCAAAAGTTTTTGTACAGCCTTCGAGAGATTAGGTCTGAGAATGCTTAAGGTTACATATTGAAGAAAAGAAGTGATGCTCAAAAAAATTGAAGAAAAGAAGTTTCAAGGGTTTTAATTATTTCTCCATTGTGTTTTTAGATTCTTTTGTTCGTGGACCCTTGATGACGAAACCTGAAGGTAGCTCGGTCCTTACCCTAGTCGAAATGTCGAATGGTAGTCAAGCTGTGTGGGATCGGTGAAGATCTGGTGCATATTCCTAGGACGCATGCAACTAGAACTAGTGGTGGCCATCTGATTGGCCGTATGTGATGTTGATATTTTTGTGTGTGGACTGTTCTGTACAAAGTAGGCTACACCATGCCAGGAAGTAACCACACCGTGTTTTCTTCTTATCAAGACCTTGTCCTGATGTGGAAAGAAAAACAAAACAAAGAAGTGATACGTTCACCGATCGAGTCCGAAGTCGGCAACGGACCCATCGAATTTCAGCAACATGTAATTTGCAGCTAAAACATTGTTCTCATAATTAATCAGTTGGCCATCAGTCGTTTCGCTGCTCGTGCGTGCAGTGCAGGTGAGGTGCCCACAGCCGGGCTGCACAATTAATCAGGCCGCAATTCAAGCCTTAGTTCGGTCCGCGTTAGTTATCATCAGGACTGGCACGAGTGACGACCAACCGTGTGTGTGGCACAGCTAATCTGGCGACCGAACAACTTGGGGAGCTATCAACCATATAATAGCAGGGGAGATTAGCATGTCGATCAAGGCCAGATTAATATCTGCTTGTCAATCCTTTAAAAAAAAACTGCTTCTACCTAGCTTCGCATTATCCGCACGCTATGTTGTGTTTCCAGCCTGTTCGTCAGATGTTTCGCATGGCAATTGCGAGAAGAAACCAAAATCTATCAAAGAAAAAAGGTATTTTTCCCGTGTGAATTATATTTCTGGTCCAGTGGTTGTCATGGCGTGCCATGTCGTGTTGTGAACAGTCCTTTTCTACTAGACAAACTTTGTAATTCATTGCACTAGGTCATGTTGTGAATAGTGTTGGGTCCGCTATAATTATTTTCCCTAGCTATAATCCACGTGTGCAACAATTGAGAAGTGAGATAAAAATTTTAGGTTTTCCGAGGGAAAAGACCATGGGCGTGTTTGGCTGCTCGCCATGCCACGGACACCCCCGCCACAGAGTGTGGCGGGCAAAATCAACGCAACACTCTGTGGCAAGAATACAGCAGCGTTAACGATGCATGCACTGTTCTTGGCCAGCAACCAAGCAACAACGTCGTTTGCTGTGGCCGCCACTGCTAAGGTGTGGCGTGCGGTGGCGGGCAAGCAGACACGTCCTATATGCCATTGTCGACGGGCGAATAGAGATAGAGAATAATGTGCATAAAAAACATTTATAGTCTTTTACCCTTGAGAATGTCATTACCATGATTTCTGTGCCTTCATTAGGCACTTGAACATGAATTACATTTGTGGAGATAGAAGGTTTTCTTAGCGGAACAAAAGGCTCTGGGATGAAAGCATAAAATTTTTTTTTATTTTTGCGGTAAATGAAAGCATAAAAGTTAGAGAACCCAAAACAGCACAGGTTTCAGCACGCAATTGCCTGCTAACATGTTGCAGTGATTGAGGGGTGGATGTTTCTTCGTCACAAGTAAACATATTAACGTTTTTTCTGCTTAATTTAGGGTGAGAGAAGTGGTAAAGTTGGAAAAAGATGAGGAACGGACGATCAGCACCAGCGAAAAAAGTAGAGGAGGAAAGCCATCTCTTTGCTTCGTTGCATGTGTTTTGGCTCCCTGTTACAAGGGGGCAACATGATTGGGCAAGGAAATTATCTAGCGAAAGCGAAACGAAGATTCCAACCAATTACTTGACTCACGCAGCCATGTGACCTGTTTGGAGTTTATCATCAGTTGGTTGCGTTGCAGCCTTGTGTTCAACCTTTTTCTCTCTCCAGATAATCAGATTTTTTGACAAAATGTTTACAGAATAAATAGCTGCAGACAGTTTTTCCACACATTGACGTAGAGCAGAGTAATTAACAGTAACAAACTGTTGTGAAATACGAAATGAAAGGTTAACGAAATGAATAGTTTTTTTTTTGAACTGTGAAATGAGCAGTACTATGTGTTGTGAAATACGAGATGTTCTTTGATCTTTGGTCGTGGATAACATACTGTGAGGAATCACTGCCCTGCTCTGAAGTTTTAATTGCAAAAGGAATAGGAAACCGATTACACAAAACACGTTGCCCTTAAATCACTGTGCTTGGAAGTGGAGTAGCGCTCATGGAGAATAGAAAGGTTACAATACGTGGCAGATAACTTGATGCGCGCGCCTCGATGCAATTAAAAAGACCTAGTTAGTCATCTTTACCTAAAGAAATATGTTCAAGTCAAAAAAATTTTTTTGTGAACTGTTCATGTCAAAAAGTTGTGGCACACTGTGGGAACTCCTCTACAGTTTTCGTCAAAAAAAGTATTGGCATTTCTTTCTTTTGTTTAGAATGTCACTATGAGAAGTAAAACATAAAAAAAAATGTTGTTTTACCAAAGATAGGTTCCTCGATTCGTGTATCACATTTTTTTGAATGAACAAAACCATGAGTCTCATTGCAACGGTAAAGTCTATTAAAACAATGTCTATATCAGCTCAAATCCACGTCAAAACTGTTGTTATAGTTATGTTTGGAACATTCAGCAGCCATGATGCTTGGTTTTTCTCTATCTCGGTTCACCAATCACCACCACCATTTCCTTTGTCATACCATAGTTGACTCGACGGTGGTTACAAACTGACGGAGTTTGATAGCAGCTTAAACACTAGTACATGAGGTAGTGTTCAGACAATTTTTCTTTCAAACTGCTCCCTCTAACTGGCTAAATTCATCTATGATTTACTGTTGGCACCCTCTAATTTTGCGTCACTGATTGCATTGCTAAGCTTGGCACTGGGTGGAGTTAGTTAATTTGTAGCCCAAATATCTAATTAGATTTTTTTTTGGAAAAGGTCTAATTAGAAATTTCTTTGCAGTTATTGTGTACCAATTAGTTAAACCCATGAGTCTGTGAGGTAATGTGAGAATTGAACCATAAAAATAAGATAGCAAGAGTACAATTCCCTGTTGTAATATTTTTACTTGGCAACATGCATACCACTTGCTAGTAGCCGCAACTGTAAGGTCATTCAAGTCAAAAAAAAAAATCGTGAGATAAAAAAACTTAAACTAAACAAATGAGCAAGTGACATGCCAACCGAAAGAGATAAGACTTATTGTCGACGGAGCCTCTGTAGAACAAACCCTATAAACAAAATGAATTGCATGTGGATTAATATATGTTGAAGTCAACCGGGCTTCTTGAATACGAGTAAGGTCACATGTTAGCTTGACCAAGTTGTAATTCAAAGGTCTGCATGCGTTCACACATGGTTCGAAAACCATGTTCTAACCCAGGATCGGAATTCCGGTTCCTTTAAGACAACAAAAACCGCTGATTGCTGTCATCAGTGAACTTGTAGAGAAATAAAGCGATGATTAAACATTTGATTTTCAGTGTCTTTTTTTTTCTTGTTTCTTAGCTAGTGTTTCATCTGAAAAAACTGTATACCATTCAAGAAGCAAAAGAATCATATGGCATAGTAACCCTAAGTCAAATCAGAATGTACTTCGTGATTTTCCAAAAAAAAAAAGAAAAAAAAAGAATGTACTTCGTGATTTTCGAAAAAAAAAAAAAGAATGTACTTCGTGATAATCTCGTTTGACAGAACTCTATACCAAATTCTAAGGGACGCTATATTTGTGTTGAAAACGTTGGTGATAAGTGTTCTATAAGATTCGAAGAAATTTGATTAAAAGCTAAGATAAATGCTTGTAATCTAAATAAAAATTAAGAGAAATGCCCAATATACCACACCTGGAAAGCTTACTACAAACTATATAGGGCAGTTGGTGTAACCAGTCCCTACAAACTGCCCCAAAAGAAAACTACTTGCGTAGTCAAATTTTACCTGTCGACTGACGAATACTACTACAAACGAACAACGGTCCATCTATCCATGCAACGTAGCCGGCCGATTGATCTGGTCCATTGTTCGTGACGTGCCTCTCTTGACAAGAACAAGCGTCCAAAGACCAAAGGTCTCTAAGTTGTTCGTTCATTATTTTTTTGGGAGGCGCGCAAAAATTGCTTTGAGATATTGATCGCTCTCGTTTTGACTGACTTCCAATGAAATATCAATTGTTTGGAGTTCAAACAAGGGTTCAAACTTTGAACCCTATTTTATGAATATTCTGTAGGCAAGGTGACGCATGATCGATGCATACTTCCAGATAGTACTAGATGAGTTCAATTCGAGACAGAGCTGGCCGACAAAAGGCTTCCAAGTAGCAAGCCGCTGTTCTTCACACTTCCATGGACAAGAATATATGAGAGGAGGCAAGGAGCTATGGAAGGTGCGTGCGCCGGTTAAATGCAAATTCTTCTTTTGGCTAGCACTGTACCGAAGATGCTGGACCTCAGAAAGACTACAGCGGCACAACATGGAAAACTACGGCAACTGCGCACTATGTGACCAAGAGGTTGAGTTCGTTGATCATCTGCTCCTGGGCTGCCCATACAGCCGGGAATGTTGGTTCAAAGTCTTCAGACCGGGTGGATACCAACAGCTGATGCCGAGTGGAAACGATATATTGGCGGACTGGTGGTTGACCTCAAGGAAAATAGTGGACAAAGCAGCTAGAAAAGGTTTTGATTCGCTGGTAGTACTCACGGTATGGATGATTTTGGTGTCAGCGTAACAGCAGGGTGTTCAATGGGGAAGCAATGCAAGCAACAAGACTGGTCGGCCTAATACAAAATGAAGGACGGGCATGGATCAACGCCGGAATCAAGCAATTGTCGCGTTTCATCGTGGATGATGGATAGTACAACTCATATGTACGTAGGTGGTCGTCGGTCGCACTTTGGTTTTCTTGTAAGTACAACTTAGGGTCACGGTGTGTTTGTTGTAAAGGATAGGCGCTCATCTTGGGCGCCAATCCACTGTTTGTAAAACTCTCTCCCCTTCCGCTTAATGAAATGCGTGCCACGGCATGTTCTCGAAAAAAAAATATGCTATGAAATTAATTCTTTAAACAGGGATAGGATCATCATATTTGTAGACTACGCGTCTACCCCTGGGATTCAAAGACCATATCTCGCCCTTGCAAAAAAAAAAAAAGAAAAAAAAAAGAAGACCATATCTCGGTTTTGAACCAAGAATGCGAAACTGCTGACGAATCCGCTGGTTTCATACGTTTGGTTGTTAGTGACCAAAAGTGACCAGAAACCAAAGGTTCGACGACAATGACTAGTATTTGACTATGAAGGACGCATCACGCATGGAACGGAAGATCAAGATATTTCAGCTCGCACTATGAGGCACTTTTTTTTCAACAGTTTTATGTTTTGGAGATGCGGTTTGTTCACAGGAGGAGTTAGCTTCCGGAAAAATATATAGGAAAACGAAGCTAAAGCAGGTAAGAAAAAGAAATGAAAATGTGAGATTGCAAGATGCACCAGTCCGAACCTGTTCTGCTCCTATTTGTTCATTTGCGCTTCATTAATTTGTTTGAACATACATGCGAGACAACAGACATAGATCTTGATTCTGTTCTCTCCTGTTTGTTGATTCTTCTTCTTTTTTGCTGTAGAAGAAAATTGGGAGGCTTACAAACGGGCCAAACGGCCCGAAGTCACTTAGAGGGGGCCGATGGATCCTTTTAGTGAGCCCAAATGATTATACACGTCTGTGGGCCGATATGTTACTCATCATCGCAATTTCGTTTTTCTTTTGGTCGTCCTCCCCATTATGTTTTTTTCTCTCTCCTTATTTTTGTGCATCAAACGATAACGTTAGAAAAAAAAGGTATCCAAAATGTTGTTTGTGATTAGGATGATTTACACGTAGCGTCATGTTAATGCCTGAACATTTTGTGCCAACATTTTCCAAGGCTCCACCTCTGGAATTCCGCTTAAGTGCCTACGTGGGCACAAATTTATGTATGGTGTGGTTCAATTCGTTACCGATCAGTAGGAGCATGGATGCATGATAAAGTAAAACTTGGAAAAAAAATTTAGGTGGCAATGACTTTTTATAGTCGCAGGTACTATATGGTTGAATGATCAAACTAATTAACCCGAATAAAATCCAAACGAATGGTCCATATATAAATGCGTGCTTACGTACTACCCTTTCTCTTTACTCAAAGCAAGTGGTTGAAAAAAAAATAAACTTTAAAGTCAAAACCGTTAAAAGCGGTTGAAAGCAGTGGTCCTCGGATGCACGGACATATGTATAGGTTCGCTCCATTGTCGTGTCATGTATCTTGCCGGTCACGCGCACGCATTCGTATGTACTACGAAATCCAGCGCACGCCGGTTGGATATACAGGAAGGTTGCAGCGAGTAGACGCCATGGTATTAGCTTACCCACCGAGTGGAGACGCGCAAACAGCCAGGCACAGGAAAGGTGATCCTGGTATCCGTCTATTTGGCTCTACCGGTTTAGTATGCTTAACTGTTATAATTAAGCATGCAATCAGTGCAGATTTAATATTGTTTTTCCTGACGAGCATGCATTCGGTTAGAAACGGCCAAGTCAGTGGTGGCTGGCTGGAGTAGGTAGGCAAAAGGAGTGCGCAACAACACATCCTAATCATTCCTGGAAGAAAAACAATGGAGATATATCCATGCAAAACACGTCAAGCTAGCGTTCGTGGAGAAAAGTGTACTGTATCGTACTGTACATAGTATGCGCATGTGAGCAGAAGCATGTTGCCGCACGGTTAACCAGGGGCCGACTAGCCGTCGACGCAGCGTTTTAGCAGCAGCAACGATCGAGGAAAAGAGAACCATTACTGTGCAGTGCTCATCCACAATCTGCCTTACCTGGCACGTACTACTCATATTAATATACTAATCTCCTAATGGTATCGTCTTCGCGGTGTGAACACCGTATATGTTCTCACTTAACGAGTACAGGTGTTATCTACCTCCGATAACACCGTATTGAAATGGAAACAGCGAAACCTGTGTGTAAACGTCATTCCAACAGTATCATGTACTACGGTCCCATCGAAATGGTTTTGATACACAAGTAGGAAGATTAACACAGAGAGAGATTATTTTTAGTGAACCCCTAGCAAGTACACAGTACTACTCTCGTTTAGAGACCAAAAAGATAGCACATGAAAACAAGTTCAATTAGGGCTATGCATTTACGGTGGAGCGAGGAAAAGAGAAGAAGTTTGACTTGCTCTTTCCGACGAAACATCATCGATCGACGTACGACCGAGTGGAGCGGTCCGGGACACGGAGGCGGCGACAGCGATTCTCTGAGAAGTGTGGTGGTGGCAGCAAGGGTCCAAGGGGAAGCCTACACTTGCTTGCGGCGTGTCGCTCGTGTTACCGTCCCGGACACCGCCGCCACGCCGCCCGACGAAAGGCCTGTCCCTGTGTCGTCGTCCTCCCCGTGCCATGCGCGACATGCGGCGACGTATAGGAGACGTACGGCGCTAGCGTCGTGGTTAGGTTGGGTCAAAAGGCTGGCCGGGATGGGAATGGAAAAGTTGTTTTTTGGGAGCTGCATGCGTGAGGTGTATGCATGCATGCTTCTGTGCTGTGCCTGTGTGCGTGCGCCCCGTTCGTTGGCCCTGGCGCTTTGTGTGCAACTTCTGCGCACGTAAGCGGCATGCAGATGGGCTCCCTCGTCATCGTGCATGTGGCGGTGTCGGTTGCCGCGGCGCCGCGCTTGTCCGCCAGCGGTGGGTGGCTTTCCGCTTCGGCGACGATCGATCCACCCCCAAGTGTGGTGTGCCCGCACATGGGCGGAGCACAGGCCCGGGCATGCATGTTACGTCGGCCGGCCGGCTTAATTAAGTGGATAGTTAATTTAGGGACCGGAAGGAGAATACTAGTACTAGCTAATTAAGTACTCCTATATCAGGTTCCATTTTAAACTTGCTCTTGCCCGTGGACCCATCTGTTGGTGCGCACGCGTTCGTCCGTAGCTGTGCATGCATGGTTTTTGTTTACGAATATCGCCTCAGCTGCTAGCGCCGTCGAAAGGTACTGTAGACAGTTCTGTGGAGATGCCGGGAGAACCCTTTCGGTGAATAGTAAACTTGAGCTAAAGCCCCAGGCGCCCACGCCTTTTTTTTTTTCCAGCGCGCTAGCTCGGGTGCCAACTCTGCGGCGCCGGAACCACACAGAACTACGGAGAACGGCCGGGCACACGTGGCGCGGATCGCGGCGCACGGCCGGAAGAGCAGCGAGCCTTGGGATCGGGTCCTGGGGATTGCGCGTGCCCGCGGCTGCGCCCCGCAGCGACAGCAGCAAAGGAGACGCTGTCGCAAGGCTGCCGTCGTCGCGTCGCGTCCTCGATCTCGCTCGCGGGGTCAGCGACCGCTCGTCGACGTCAGCGTCGCCGCGCTCCCCCGCGACGTGACGTGACTTTGCCGTCTGACTCCCTCCGTCACGCCGCGCCGTATAGGGGACCAGAGACCAGAGCCCCGGTACTCCCTCCGTCACGCCGCGCCGTATAGGGGACCAGAGACCAGAGCACCGGTCGGCCCATCTTTATCTCTCTCTCGATTTTAAGGTCCGGTTCGGTTCACCCTCTAAAACACCCTCTAAAGTTTATACTCCTCTAAAGTAAAAAGAATCTTACTATTTAGAGGTACTAAATAAAATTTAATTACAAAACCTTTCTGCAGACGGGCGTTATTTTTCGAGACGAATCTAACGAGCCTAATTAATCAATGTTTTGACACAGTGATGCTACAGTAACCATCGTCTAATCGCCGCTTAATTACCCTCATTACGTTCGTCTCGCGAAATAGATGGGGTCCTGGACTTAATTTTGTAATTTGACTTTGTTTAGTACACATAAATCGTGTCGGCATCTTTGATATGACTGCTACAGCACCCTTTAAAGTGATCCGAACGGGGCCTAAATCGAAATCGAAGCATCAGGAAGTACTCCGGCTCCCATAACTCTTTTTCAAACACTGCCATGCTTTAGATCTCCTGTGGCTCTAGCTAGGAATGTCTCAAATTAAACTCTGGCCAATTTCGTAGAAAACCATGCATTCTGTCCCCGCAGCTCATGAAAATACTTATATGAAGAGGGAATTTCATGCGATTTCATACGACGAACGAACAGCTAGCTAGCTTGCCCCACCACGTCCCAGCTGCAGACTAAAACTACTCTATGAATGTTGATGCACAGTTGCAGAGGACGCAACAAACAAAATCATGCCTTCGTTATCAGCACCGTTGGGTGTAACTGTCGGGCTATTATTAGCCGGGACGACGCACCAGTATTCAATTCGATCGAATGCAGCGAGCGATCGAGCGAGGGCCCTGTACGTAAGTACTGCTCCACTCCTGGCCAGCGTCCTCCTACGTAGGAGTATGCACGCGGCCGGCTTCTATATATGGTCCTACGTGTGCATGCATGCATCTGTGCGTTTTTTTTTTTTTTTTAAAAAGTGACATGCAGGCGACGGTGCTGCATGCTTTCTTCGCGGTGTCGTGCCGAAAGCCGATTTGCCGGAGACTTGCGCTCTTTTAGCCAACACCCATTAATGCCAGTCATACCGTCGCTGTTCCTAGCTGCTTCTTGCCCTCCGGCCGGCATCATATATTGTACGGAGCCGGCCGGGGCAGTGCAAGATCTAGTGGATGGTAATATGATGGATGCCCGCGCGGTGTTCGTCATGTGACCTGATCAAATCTGATGCCAACCATCTGATCTGTTGTATAGTAACTAGGAGGTGGCCCGCGCATATTGCGCGGCTAGACATGATTCGACCAAACAAAAGTATCTTAATTGTCATAATTTTTAGTATAGCTTAGTTGTTTCTATGATAACTTTTTAGTATATATAATGATATGTCAAAATTTTGCATTATACAAAAAGTTGCTTCAGATTTTGAGAACCATTTGTTACATTTTATTTTTACGTGAATCTTTCTCCCTTCTCTGATTAATTAACGTTTCTTTTCTTTCGCTCTCGACTGATATTATCTTGGCGAATTTCAACGTTGCCCTCATCGACACAAACGCGGAGACGAACAGCTATGGGTTGCAGCTCCCCATCGCAATGTGTAATCTTGATGATCATCTCACTCTTATACCGAGATTCTTCGCCTCTGGCCACCGTAACGCCAAGCCACTCTCCGCCAAACCTCATTTTTTCCCACACGCTGCTTCCGTCCGGCCCAATCAGCCTACCCCTGCCATTTTTTCCTCCTGGCTCCCAAGCGACCCTACGCAAGCTCCCTATTGTGCCGCAGTCGTTGTGACCACCTATAGAGGGATGGCATACTTTAATTTTGACATTAAGTCATCCGATAGACAACAATTCATCCGTCTGGCCCTTTATACTTCCATCAACTTCATCTGTTTGGCCATTACGTAACTATAATCACTGGTCTTCACGATTGCTGTGGAGGCTTTTTTTGGGGGGGGGGGGGGGGGGGGGGGCGGGGAGCAAAGAAAACCCTCATCTCCTGGTAGCCGGCGATCTAGGCTGCATCGCGACAACAGCTTTTCAGCAGCTAACGTCATCTCAGTTCTTGAGGCGATACTGACATCTCTCAGCCCATGCTTGCTGGCGTCATGACAACCATCACCGGCGCCATGACGTTGGGTACTTTGAGGCATACTCTCCTGATGCTCAGCCATTGCCAATAGATTGAAGTAATCCCGGATCTTGAAAGACGTACCACGTTCCCGAGCATAGGGCGTTGAAAACCTCTGCGTGGACCTTCCAGGGGTGCTCATCAGGAGGGACCCACGATGCCCTCTGGTCTTTCATCGATCGATCCACAACCCCATGGAAAACTTCTCATGTATCGACTTGTCGAACTTGATCGATATCTTGAGCTACAGCGGCATCTATAAGTTCCAATCGGATATCGTGAGCTACAGCGGCATCTATTAGTTCCAATCGCTGTCTGAGCTGCACCATGCCACCTAATTCTCAATCCAAGTCGAACCCGGTCATCGATCGATCGGCGAGACGCTCCACCGTCACCTTGTTCTCGATCAAGGCAGAATAACCAAATCCTTGACTCGTTTAGCTGCACCCGTCCCCTGATTTGCGATCCAGACGCTAGCTAGGCCACTGCCGCTTGGTTCCTTCTGCCCTCCACGTTTCAACGTATGGATTTTCGCCCATCATTGATGATTTATATCCTTGTGGCTCTACCATGAATAAAGGAAGTGCCGTGAAGAAAGTTTTGGTTTCCAAAATGAACTCCAGATGCAAATCGCAGCAGAATTGTGTCTGTTTTCTTATCTTTACGATCCACGCTGCCGTGTTGTTGCCGATGCCCAAGCTCCGATCTCTTAGCGATCCAATGGTTTGCTTTCTTTGATCAAGACTCCAAGCCGTGCACACATAGGACAAACGGAATAGAAAATTACATTTTTTTTATATATACAACAGAGTTATACGGGGGACTGTTTACATGGACTTTTTTAGCGTTATAATGTTTTACATGGATTTTTTTTAGTTGTTTTCTCTCCGGATTCGTATGCAGATCAAACCACTATTTTTCAATAGTTTTTAATTTTAATTCTGATTTTCTTAAAATCTAGACCGTTAGATGTTCATAAAATTCAACGGCTTATAGCTTTTCTTTTTTCTGATTAACGTGGTAATTTCGTGGCCTCGAGAGCGAACGTGGTGGCTCCTTTGGACCTTCAAATATTAAGATAATAGATGACCGATCGACCATCTCTACTTTAGGTGATGTTTGGCAATTGGGAAATATGGGGTGTGATAGGGATTGGAAAATAGCTTTTGAGAAAATGAAGGATTCAGATTTAGGCCTTTTTTTGAACACATGATTCTCAAAACGCAGGAGTAGGAAAAACGTATGATTGGAGTTGGCTATCAAGTGCAATCCTACTGGAATTGAAAATGCAGGAAAAACTTTTTACATAGTTTGGATAAAACGCAGGAATTGAAAGAGAGAGATAGACTCAAAGGAACTTTCCAAAAGGTTGGACCTTTGCTAAAATTCCTCCAAAATTGCTATGGAGGAAAGCATTCCATAGGAATTTCATAGGATTTGTAAGATCACAATCCTTTGTTCCAAAGGGTCTCATAGGAAACTTTCCTATAGGATTTGAATCCTACAAATTTCCTCCATTTTCCCTTTGTTCCAAAGGGGGTCTTAATATGGATGAATGAAGGGTCAAGATTTTCCGTCTCATTTCCCAATCCTTATCTTAACCTCAATTTCCCTGTTGCCAAACAGCCCCTTAGATTAGAGTCCACTCAGCAGAATTTGCCAACTTTATACTTCATTTGTTCTTATTACATATGTTTGATGTTTAGGACAACAAATTTAGTTGAATCTCAAATAAATTAGTCATCATAAATATCATATGTTTAACCGCAAAAAAAATCATATATATACTTAAGCACAGAAATAGTATTATATACGAAGAATTGACACATTTGTTATAATCTCATATCCTTGTCAACGCGTGTGGTGAGCATTTGCACCACACTTAAAGGCAAACCAAACACGCCTTAAGAACCATTAGAAGATTGACCAAGGCCCCTTTTCAAAAAAAAGGGGGCTATTACCAAAAAGGCACTTTTTCAAGGGAAAATGGTTACTATTAACAAAGCAGCTAAACATTGGGGCTTATTTGGTGTTAAGAAGATGGCAACGAATTCTCTAAATTTACTTGTTGAGAGATTATATTGTTTCAAGTGAATTGTTGTCAGTTGTATTTCGAAGGTCGTAGGCTATACTATAATCGTGAGATAGATGGATCAAATTAAGTTAAACAGAAGAATACCGGAAACTAACAAAATTTCTTTCTTGGAAAGTTAATTAATCACTGCCACGAAAGTGATTTCAGTGTAAACACAATGTATTGATGGACAACTTAAAAGATGTTTGATGATGAAAAGTTTAATCACGAAACCTTGAGTCACATAGTGTGTAAGGAAGCAATGTTCAGGAGAACATATATTGTAAAGCTTACCGGCGCGCGGCGTAATATTGATGGTGAGCTGGTGCATGCGGCCGAAGCATCATACGACTGTACGAAAGGGGTAATGATCGGGTTTAGGCTTGCAGATGCTGCAAGGTAATAAACCCCGATGGCTCGATTCATATCCAGATAGATGATCCAAAGCAACACTTTCCAGTACTATTAGTTAAAGCCTGCTAGCTCTGGCATGGAACACTATCTAAGGTGTAGCAAGTGGAGCGCGGTACTAATAAATGTATAATTAAACTCTAACCCCTTTAGTTTGTCTCTAATTGCATGCGACTGTGACATCTTTAGACCAAGTTGCTGTTTGCTTTAGCATGTCTGTACCTTTCCCTTGATAAAGAGCGCAGCAGGCATGCTTGGAGTATTATTCTTTCTTTTGTGGCCAAAGTGGTAGAGTAGCGCTTCAAAGTGATACAATCTGTGTTGCTCGGAGTACCGAGAGACCGACCGTGGAGCAGCCAAGGACGCGGGCAAGCAGACACAGGAGAAGCAAACAGTGCCAAGTTGTTATCTCGAAAAACGCAAAAAGGAGGGAAACGAACGTAGCACGTCGACCCCCATGGGAAAAGCCCAAGCCATTTAAAAATGTAAATAAAGTGGAACTGTCCCAAAACCTGATCAACCCCAGATCTTCGTACTAATCTTTCATTATTAATCTCTAGTAGTACACTACTCCACTTAACGCTATATCGTACGTTAGATCGCATGGAATGTGCCTCGTAACACAGCACGCATTTTGAACTGGATATGCTGTTGTGTGGTGGAGAGATTACACTGGTCGTATCTGATTCTTTCTTCCTTTTTGGGTAGGGGTATCTCTTTCTTTACCTTTGAGGTTAATTGTAAGTAGTTTTCTTATTTTTCTTTTTCCTAGTGCACTCACGGAGCATAATAATACATATCGTTGTTTCTTTTTTCTTTTTGCCATGAAACATAGTACCTATGCTAACACTCATACACAAGCACACACACAAGCTAACTCTGTGAAAGAACAGACATACGCCATGCTTCTAATTAAGAACACCCACGCATGAACAGTCTTTTACCTCTAAAAGAATAATTAGTCATAAATAATTCACGTACATATGCAGACTACGAATTGAGCATAATTCGCGTTAATTCTAAAAGAAACAGTTTAACTAAAGTAATGGATATATATAGGATGCCGCATTATATTTGCGTCTTCTGTTATCTCTCCAATACTAAAGGATCGGATAAACGAGAGGCAATAGAGCAATACATGTCGATAACACTGCATTGCCTCAATGAATATTTGAGGCAATACGCGGATGAATAGTGAAATAATCTTGTGAGGTAGTAGCTAACTTAAGTACATGCATGTTCAGGCTGGGCATGTCAAATTTCTTTTATTCTCCTTAATGAAATAAACGCATGCACTAGTTGTCAATATTGTTTTACACTCTTGGATTTCTTAGTTAAATCGTTTCTTGCAGCATGAGACGAGTCCAGGACGCAGGAGTATCTCTTGAAGGCCCTGGCATGCTCGGTCTTAAACTGTAGCGTCATCATGTAAGGTGGTGTTTGGATCAGCTGGGACTAAATTTAGTCTCAGAGAATCTTACGATTTAGGAGTATTAAATAAAGTCTAATTGCAAAACCTTTTTAGGGATGGGTGCTATTTCGCGAGACGAATCTAATGAGCCTAATTAATCTCTAATTTGCTACAGTAATGCTACAGTAAATAGTCGCTAATTATGTCTTAATTACTCTCATTAGATTCGTCTCGCGAATTAGTCCAGGGGTTCTGACATTAGTTTTGTAATTAGACTTTATCTAGTACTCCTAAATCGCAAGATTCCTAGAGACTAAAATTTAGTCTCTAATCTCCAAACACCTACTAAGTGTGATTAATTAAGCACCAAGTGGTGTCAGGCTAAGATATTATAGTATGTGTTTAACATGAGGAATACATTACTCTATTATTTTTAGGATCAGACTGATCAATGCTTAGGAGAAATTGCCTGCCAAAGTTAACACATGTCATTTGACGCACGACTTCCCACAGTGTCAAGGAAGAACTTGCTACAAACGGAATGTAACTAAGTGTGCATTTGTCAAATTAAAGGCAACAGGTAAAGATGCTTTCGCCAAAAAAGAAAAGAAAATGCGATGAAAGGCACAACTAACAATACGTCTCGACCGTCCATCGTCGACAGTTTCACATCGGCACAACCAGAGTAACGAGTAGCATGTATGTAGAAGAAATTTAAAGTGGGAGGAGCCAAGTGATATCGTACTAGAAATTTAGCAGAGCAAATGGAACAAGAGTAGTAGCAGTGTAGCACCAAGCAAGCAAATCCAGCGCATGCGTCAAACACCACATGCACGCCACACAAACATGGACGGAGTAGGCACTGGTAGTGAAAAAAAGGCACACACAGTACCAAGCCTCTCCGGTACACACACACACATACGCACTCAAACACACTCGGTTCACTGATCTACCATCACCGTGTACGTGGATCCATGTATCCGCCTATCACCATTAGCAGGATCAAAGGTAGTAGTAAATGATTAGCAACAGCAAGCTAAGTGACGCCACCAAGAGTTCTGTCTGCTTCGGCAACAACAAGCAAGAGCAAGAACAATGGGAGAGTGTCACGCGCCGCCGGCCCACCCAGCTATTGCTCAGAGCCAGAGCGCGCCGGCCTCCTTGAGGAGCGGGACGAGCGATCCGTTGATGTGCGCGGCCATGACGCGGTCCATGGCGCCGACGAGCTTGCCGCCGATGAAGACGACGGGGACGACGGGCGGCGCGGCGCCGTGGCCGTAGCCGAGGAGGCGGGCGAGGGCGCGCTCCAGCTCGCGGCCGCGCGGGTCGAGGTCCAGCTCGTGCACCGTCGGGTGCACGCCCATGCCGCAGAAGAGGCGCTTCACGGCGTGGCACATGCAGCAGCTGCTGACGCTGAACACCACCACCGCGCTCTCCGACGCCAGCCGCTCCACGCGCGCCGCCGCGCTCTCCGGCGCCGCCACCGCCGCCGCCGGCATGTACCACGCCTGCTCCGCCGCCGCGTACTGCATTCTCGCTAGCTAGCTGGTGATGGCACCAGATTAAGACTCTACTAGTAGCTAGATTTGTTGTTGCAAAAGGCGCTGAGGGCGTGAGAGGCTGAGAGACGAGTCTGTGTTGGCTGCCTGTAAGCAAAGACTGGTGATGTGGTGAGAGCTTAGATGAGTTCTGACCAGGAAATGAAACTGAGAGCCGTATATATAGAGGAGGGAAGGGCGGTTTGGTAATTTGAGGGAGGCAGGGGAGGAAGGGATGGGCACTTCCAAGCCAATGAGGCCTTTTCGGGGTTCCAAGCCAACGCCAATTTCTTTTTGTGTTGTCACTAGTACTATTCTAATGTCCAATGTCTGGCCGTGTGATGAGGTTTCACTTGCAGGTGCTGTAGTTAGTTAGAATCACCGAGGTAGAATCGATGTTTGCTGTGGCTCTGACTAGTTAATCTTGATTTTGATGCTCCACATGCAGTCCACCTTACTACATGTGTGGACACACATTAGACTATCTGCACTAGACCTCTATTTCCAACCTCTAAAAAGAATATTCTGTCCTGGTCATCAAGATTCTCTACTCTATATCAACTTCTTCCGCAGCGGTCGACCTCTATATCTCAACCTCTATACCAACTAAATTATATTTTATTCACCTCTCACCCCACCACCTCGAACTTCTCTCTCGATCCTTCTCCCTCGGTCTCGCCGCATCCACCACCTCCCTCCCTCGCCGGCTCCCTCCCTCGCCGGCTCGCCGCCTCCCTCCCTCGCCGGCTCGCCGCGGCCCCTCCTCCCTCCCCTCGCCGGCTCGCCGCCTCCCCTGCTCTACGCCGTCCAGCTCCTCCCCTCAAGCTCCGGCGACGTGCTCCCCTGCTCCGGCGCCCTCCCCTGCTCTCATCTGCATCTCCTCTCTCGCATGCGGGTCAAGGGAGGAGCAGCAGCCCCGCGGCGGCACATCATGGAGCTCCTATTGTTGGACGCGTGCTGTCCGGCGGCGAGGACCAGGAGCCGACGCGCACCACCACCACCTCCTCGCGCCACCTCCGCTCCGCCCGTGCTGCTGGTGCTCGCGGATTTGAGGCGCTCCTGCGCGTGCCGTGGTGCTCGGCTTCCCTCCGACCACGGCGTGGCGTGCCTTGGAGCTCGGATTTCATGGCGCGACGAGCAGCACGACGGCGGCGAGCTGCTGCTGCTCGCGGCGGTGCAGAGGATCTGCTGCTTCTTCCCCTCTCTTTGTGCTTCGATTGGATTTGTTCCTCGATTCGATTTGATTCGATTTGTTTCTCGATTGTTCCTCCTTCTTCCCCTCTCCTCCGACGTGCTCGTCGCCTCAGTTCCGGTGAGAAGTGGTTGTTCAGGCCGCGGTGGTGGTTGGGGCGGCGGCGGAAGGGCGAGCGCGGGGCGGCGGAAGGGCGGTGGTTGGGGCGACGGGACCCACTCCCCCCGGTAGCGGTCCCGGTAGCAGTCCTCGCTATATCGCTTGATTTGGCGTTCACGGGACCGACCGCTATCGTAGCGGTCGGGATAGCGTCCCCCGCTGCAGCTCGTTTTTACGCTATCCCGACCTGGAGGTCGGGGATAGCGTCCCCGCTGCGGATAGTCTTAGAGGACATGGTGGTAGTAGCTCAGAAAGAAGCGAACACACGAACAGCTGCAGTTGAGGTCAAAAAATACTTTCAAGGCCTCATATCTGAAGCATATGAATATAAAACAAATGAGACGGCGCCATATCAGAATGATGGTACTATGAACTTCCATATTCTTTTCCAAGTTACTGCTTTCAGCTCAGATACTTGTGACCACGCAATCACACATGAGACTGAACTAATACGTAGTTCGTGTTCAATCACAAGGGCAAGCATGTGAAAATGACCGACGCACAATACACCTTGTATGTGTAGGAGTACATTGTATGACTCCACACTTTTTGAATCCTTCAATTCCAACCTGGTAAATTCATCCATGATACTGGTACTGGCCTAGTGCTTGAACTCACATTCCGCTACTGTACCTGAAAAAGTTCGATCTAGCAACCTATATACTACTAGATATATTGTTTTACCTAGCTCATATGTTGTGCTGCATGGAGACATGTAACTGGATGAATCGAACGCAAGGCTTTTCATGCCGCTGCCGGAACACAGCAAGTGTGGAGTATTACATCACCACGATGTCTCTTTGTCCCCCCTGCCTTTGTGCGTACCGCTTTTTTGTGGCACAGCCTGTCTTTATCAGCGCAAAGCGAAGGCATTACTGAAAAATTGTTGGAAGATTTGATGGCGAGGAGGAGGAGAAGGGTCAAAAGACCGGCTTTTGTTTCCACTTCAGGTTTCAGCCTATGTTTTGGGAATAATGCTTCCTTGGTCAGCGTAGTTTCAAATTGACAGGCTACGAAGAATAATGGTATCCCAACATCCAGCAAAAAGGCATTCTCATATGTCACATTTTTAGTGAAATACAGTGTATCACAGGCGTACGTCTGTCCTTATATCTAAATTGTTAAGCATAATAGCATCTTCTAATCGTGCAGTCCTAGTACAAGATCACCATGATAGCTGTGGTCATAATCCGTCTGTACTATACAAGAACACAGGGATTCAGTACTGCAGTGCAAGAGCAATGCAACTTCGACAGCGAGTACGTGGGGCAATAGCGGCTGTCCTCGTCCTTCCAGAACAGGATTGCACTGGACCCACAGGTCAGGACACGTATGGCCAAGCCACACTTTTTTGGCCCGTCCAAGCAAGGATGACGACGTGTGCTGTGCTGTGATCTGCTACGATACGAGGAGCGTCCCTGCGTCACAGTGATCCCCCTCTCACTTTCTTCCTCCTAACATGGAGGCATGATGCGTGCCCTGTTCTTTCCTCGTCACTCCAGGGCTTGCACAGTGGACAATGTCGCCAACTTTGTTCATTGGCTCAATGGCAAGGGGTAGGAGTAGCAGCGCACGTCTAACTGTGCCTATATGTGAGACATGTTTTATAGACTTTTTTGTGATGCATATGATGCAAGGATTGGACCATGCATCTTCTTGGCTAGTTGGTTCAATTTCGAAAATACCGTATGAAATTTCGAAGTTTCTACACGACGGGTTTGACAAATTAAATTTGAGAATTCAGACAGAGATGACGCATCGAGACAAGTTTAGGTTCCGTCCCTGTATTTTACTCAAAAGAAGATGTGTTTGGATTTATCTTATCTTATATATTGCTAGTGTTATAATTCAACTACTTCATCTCGCCATACTAGAGATTCTCATGATGTCCAAAGGTGACAGTGACACTTGGTTTGACGAAGCTCATCTTATGACTAAAAGGGAAGTAGTACTCATATAGTGCCTTGCTTTAATTTCTTAGAAAAAAAATCATTTCTGCTGGTACTACGTTTCATTCTTCATAAAAATAATTACTCCCTCTATTTCGAATTTTTTTATCATTATAGTTTTGTCCTAACTCAAAATTTTCAATCATTTACTATAACTTGATATAATTTAACACCATAAGAGAAGGTTGTACAGTAGCTAGCTTAACCTTTAGTTAAGGAGAAAGATGTTATCAGCACGACGCCACGGCGGTGATGTACTTGACGTCAAGTTAAATTGATTAAGATTTGGAAGACGCTTTGCATGCCGAACTTTTCCGCACGCTACTTTGGCCGTCGTCGCAGAGCTGAGACATGCAGCGAAGGCTCCGGATCTCGAGACGCATGCTGCACTTTCCATGGCAGCCGTCGGATCGAAAAGGCTCCCGATCGCACGAGAAAAAAGCAAGTCGTGAGTAGGTAACGTGGGGGCTGTACCAGCACCGTGTTTTAATTTGTTTTTGTTAATACTCCTACATGCATGTGTGTGCATGCATGGGGCGCAAGTAAAGGCCCTAATTGAGTTGGGAGGTCGGTCGATCAAAGCTGGATATAGTTGCAATTAAGGAGATCATCCATAGACGACGTGCGTCCGTGCATGCCTGCAGGTGGTGCATCTTTGAGCTTTCCCATGGACGGCGATACGTATCTTCCACGGATTTCTCTTTTGCTCACTTGTTCCGTTTGTTGTTGTACTTGCGTGATCCTTTGCATGGTAGCTTTGTGTGTTTTGTTGGGCGCTTTCGACATGCATGCCTCGCCGGAAATGGTTAGAAAAGCTGCCTGGCCATGCACCTCGTTACTCTCCACCGAAATCATGTCCAAATCCGGCTTAAGATCATGTCTAAGACTGCTTGGATCTTTTGACTATACGTACGTACGAGCGGCACTTGCTTTTGTGGATCAAGTTAATTTCTGCCGGTTTCCTTTCTATTAATAACACCACGATCTCCCGCGAGATGCCTCTACAGCTAAAAATAAATAGAAGGCCGTTTTACACCGTCGGACATTTCACTTTGTCCATTTTCACCTTCTAAACAAAATATGTAACTCGTATGCGCCACGATTTAAGGCTTGTTTAGTAGACTTTGGTTCGAAGGAAATAGATTTGGTTGTCTTATACGAAAATAGATTTGGTAAAATCGAGTAAACATTTGGTAAAACAACTCTTAGTGGATTTTGAAGGCACTTTGATCTTGGGGAGGAGGGAGAAGTCGAACCGACATTTCGATTTCACCATCTTAGTCTATTTTAGAGAAGTGCTTTTAGGTGATATAAACAGTTTAAGCTTTGCCGCTTTGGGCTTGATCAAAAGATGAATGAAAAATTGGTTCAGAAACCCTACATAACTGAGATCCAACTCAGGAGGAGCTAGGTGGTTTTCATTAAAAAGAATAAATACCGACTAAATAGGCACCCAAATTCAAGAGCAAGCGGACTCAAATTTGCGTGGCTATATGGGTACAATGCCAACATCCTCCATCACCTAGCTAGCCAACTGATACAAGCTCAAATTCCTACCAAAAAGGTCCTTAATCACATTAGTGGCTGGGGTCTTCCATCACCCTTCCCTCTTGCGGCCTTGCCAGTGATGGCTCTGAGGGTCTATCTAGTTCATATGCTTAAAAGTTTGCCAACAACTTTTATAATTTTGACATAGTTGTTGACTAATAAGGTTAATTAATCATAACCATACGTACTCTGACATGGTTAGGAAAATCTTACGACACTTTTTAAAGCCACTTACAATACTTTTTAAAGAATTCTTATCACATATTCTTGGCTATGGACAAATCAAGCGCCAAGCTGGTCAAACCTGACTGATCTTAGACGCAATAGAAAAATGTAGTAATACCACCTCCGTCTAATAATAGTTGTCACTTTTGACTTTTGATTATCGGTTTGACCGTCCTTCTTATTCAAAAAAAATTGTGCTAATAGTAAAACAAATATGTCATAATTAAACTATCTTTACTGATAAAACATGTTATGAAAAAAATAAATAATATTAGCAAAAAAAATTGAATAAGATAAACGGTCAAACATGATGTCTGAAAGTCAAAAGCGACAACTATTTTGAGACGGAGGGAGTATTTTTAGCGCCTGAGTCACAAAATTTCTGTATGGTAACTAGCTTCCGCTTGATTTTCTTCCCGCTCTAGCGGCGAGCCTAGGGCCATGGACCAGATCATATCAGAAGAAAGAGCATCCATGCATTGGAAATGCATGTCCTAACGGATTACCAGTAACTGTCGGCAACTAATTAATAACTACAGTACCTGCAAGCCAAACAAAGTAAATATCTAAATTTACCGCTCCACAGCATACTTTTGAAAAAAAACTTACAATGTTCTGCAAGATGGCACAATAATATATAGGAGTAGTTGTAACTTTACTTACAATGTATTGAGAGCATATTGCTAGTATTGCAATAGTGTTTGCCAATTTGACGCTGCGGAAGCACCTGGAGAGAATACAACCAATGACAACGTCACGATCGTGAAGGAATACTGTAGTAGCTGGTAAAAAAAAGGATGCACGGCACGAGGGTGTCAGGATGTGTTTGTCTGTTGGTCTCTTGCCGGTGCTATCGCTGGCATCGTGTGCATGCATGGAGATTGCAGCGTCTCTCTCTCTCTCTCTCCGGTGTGGTGCTGCAGTCTGCAGAGCAACGGCTCAAGGAAAGCAGCAGAAAGGCAGGGGCGGTCATGCACGCTGCTCTCATTTACGTGCTGGGAGAGAGAAGAAAAGACGGCCGGGAAGAGGTCGAGCCGGATGGACCAGCAGGTGGTGATCGATGGTGGCGGGCATGCGACTTCCCGAGGCTGACGCTATGCCGCTCCGCCGCTGACCTCCTTTGCCTCCTCCCAATTCCATTGTCCAGCCCCACGGAACGTCCAGTCATGATGAACAGCATGGGTGATCGTTAAAGCCACTGGTTCTCCAGGGTCTGTAATATCTTCACCATATTAACCAAATCTGATCATCGGTATATATGTTTAAAGCTTTGATAAATTACTGATGCTTTGCAAAAGAAGATTGTTTCATCAGCTCCCTTCACGATGATCCATGTTATGCATATGCATGGGAGTAACAGAACTGACTTTTTTTTTTTGGAAAACAGAAGAGAAAGAAAGGAGAAAAAACAATTTGAACTTGCTAGGGAGTGAGCAGTACTGCTTGATGGTAGTATATATATATTTTTTAACGTACCTATTACTTTCAGATACTACTCCTATCTGCGTTGCGAGTGCTTGTCCCGCTCCACTAACTAGTGCCTAAATTTTAACAGAAAAGAAGGGGAAGGCTGCGTACAATGTGTTCCCACATGTCCTCTGCCCTGTGTACACACCGCACACCTACAAAGCACGATGAAAATCCTCTTTCGCCTCTACCAATGCACCTGTCGATAGAGCTCGCTCGACGGATATTATTATAGTGGTCATAAGATCAATGTGTTTCATGGTGCTTCCGGTATTTTCCAAATGTTTAGTGATTATACTAGAATAGATGATTGATTTAGCAACAAAAAAAAGAGTTAGGGCAATGTATGCATGCATGGTGCGCATATAGAATTTCAATGCAATTTCTGTACCACTCCAAAAATACTTAGAAAATAAAAACCTCAACGAGGGATCCAAATCTGCAGATACCATATCAATAGGAGCCTTTTGAATATTGTGCTAGCTTGCTCCATACAAACTGGAGCAGGAGGAACGGTGCAGCCGATCAAACTGTGCAAAGCCCAACGGCTGTGCATGCAAGATCTGTGTCCCGTGCAGCCAATCCGGGAAGCTACTAGGCGATCCAATGATCATGGGAGCATGATGCTTGTCTTGGGTGGAGTAGACCAAACCAAATCGAACGGTTGCCAAATGACAGGGACAGTGTGAGGGCCCACATCTTCTATCATGCCTATGACATCATGCATTGTCCAACTGTCACCTAGTAACGTTTAAACATGCTCAGCTTACCCTGAGGTTGCCACACACTGCTTACGGTTTTCGTCACATTTGTGATTAATCATTGAGACCTCGCTGCGGGTCGCATTGGCCCGTTTTTTCTCAACCATAACAACTTTTGCGACCTTTTCCCCATGATTGGTGCAAGCAGTGTCGTGCCGGCCGACGAGCACATCAGAACGCCACAATTCTGATTCGGCAACAACAAATAATACTGTTCACTACCCTATTTCGGCAGCAGCAGCAACTACAGTATTCCCTGTTACCTGCCGGTAGCAGAGTCGCCCTGCAGCTTGATAAGAACTCTGCATTTTCTGCCCGTGCACAGCATCCCGCCATCCCCCGATGAACCGGGGGACTTAAAAGAACTAAACAACAACCATCCGTTTGGATCGGATTTTGTTACGCTTGCCGTGTAGGATTAGTCATCCCAATTTTCTGATTTAGTATTATACAATCACTATATGTGCATGGCAAAAATGGATTAAATGATAATAACGGTTGCTAACCATGAAGTGCTGAAGCTTGCGGAAGTATCTCATCCAACCATTGTACTATGTTTGTGCAGACCTTCCAGTGTAACTTTCAGAAAGATATTAGCGTACATAATGCACAAGCTTGAAATGCGTTGTGAGTTGTTACATCGATGCACCAAAACACAGGAATTCCCTTGGGCATGGAATTAATCATAGGCTGGGGTAACGTATGCCGAAATTCATCAAAAATGAGGCGGGCCGTGAATTGACTTAACCAGAAGCAGGTAACAAAAATGAGTCTGATTTCAGCAAATACCAGTTGGTTTTCACCAGGCCTGGGAACCCTGATCATAGTGCACCACAAAGTTTGGTTCAGTTTGATGAGGCTACTATCAACCATGAAATAAATCTCTACATCATGACTTCATCTTCTTTGTTGACACACTGTCAAGTAACGCCCAGTCAGGATAAGGGCATTCGTAGCTCCAATCTGGACCAGTGTACCGCACGCAATGCAACCACAATCCCTCCTCATCTCCATCATAACTGCCAGAAAAAAAATATCAAACATTACCAATATGGCCTGAACCTGAATGATCCACAATCTACCAGCCTGCCATAAAGCAATCATTCTTGAAACATTGATTCTCTATTCGAACATTTTATCGTCACTCTTAAATATCATTGTACCGACTAAAAACTGTTCAGTAACATAGAGCACTCACCCTACTGGAGCAAGACCTGGACAGTTTGTGCACATTGGATCAATATCTAATTCATTATTTGCTTCTGCATCTTTGCCACCATGGTCAGCAGCACTACTGTTCGTATCTGATAGTTCAGTTGTTTTACTGGCGATCGTTCCCTTTGTTGAACGTGGACAAAAGTTACCGGATAGATATAGCTCATCGTTAGCTATCGGATAACCAATGTGTTTAAGATGCACCCGTATCTACATTTCATAAATCACAACATTAGGCAAACAAAATGAAATCCATCAGCAAAATGTAGAATTACTTCTAAAACCATAGCGAACAAGCAATGCAATAGGGAACTAATATGCATCTAGAGTAATACCACGACCATCAGGGGTGCAAATTGGTGACCATAAGGATACCCTCAAACGCTCTTCCGTGAAATCAATAATACTATTTTTGTTTCAAGAGGTGAGGTCATTTGTAAAAAATCCTATTGAAGGTTCAATAAAAAGGGTGGGAGGGTACAAAAGTTGCACCTCCTAATGACCATCATCCCTTGCGAAGAAGAAAAGAAAACATGACAAACCGATGCATCAAAGTACTTTTGAAGGTACTGGCCATGAAGCTTCTTAGAGCCAAGAAACGAGTTGAGAGGAGGTACCTGATGGTCTTAAAAAATTGTACAATTGCTTACTTGCTAGCGAGTGAAGACTCTTTATGTTTTATATAGTACACAAATGTTCTGCAGTTCACATGCTTCACTGGAATGGTAAATATATTGACAATGAGCGCTGCCTATGAAATCCTCATATAAGTCTCTTTATTACTCTATATTGATTGACCATCCAGTTTGGTAGATGGTCAGCATTCAATGTACAAAAGGTATCAATTTTCCAGATATATTTAGACCAAGAGGCAAGTAATCCAGTTGTTCCAAGGTATATGGCATATGACCACTCATATACTCAAATGTGGTGCAAGTTTCAAATATATCTCTGACAAGGGCATTCCATGAACTCAGTAGCTCATATACTCTGTAGACAGTGTCCTCCACCACAACATTGTCAAGTCGCAATTACTGAGAACTTGGCAAAAGTTGGTGGTGCCGACTGCTTAGGAAATTAAGATAAAAGCATAATCCTTCTAAGCATTTCCTACAGCTGCCTGTCTATCTTATATGTTAGGCCATTTTGAATACCTGTCACAATGAGGCTGTGCTATGATAGGCGCACCAACTAAACATGGAAAGGTCATTTCTCTGAATGATTGGCATGCACAAACTCAAGGTAGAAAATTAGATACCTGGTGAGTCCGACCAGTCACAGGTTTGCACAATACAATACTGTGAGTCCCATCAGTGCAAATCCTTTGAAATCTGGTGAGGGCTTGTTTTCCAGCCGGGCCTTTACCAGCGTCATTACTAACCTGCATTTTATAAACTGTACTCAGATCAGCCATTCTCACACTGAGAGGGAGGGAGGAAGAGGGAGAGCAATTGCTCCAAAAATATATTCGCACTCCAAACATGGACAAGAAGTTTAGTTTCTTACAGACCTCCGCAGTACTCCTTCCTTCCCGTGCATTGAAGTTTATATTAGCATCAACAGTTTGCTGAAAAGAATGTTGTTCGGACAGATGTTCATGACACATTAGCGTCCATGTATGAGAAACAAATATATGTGGATTTCTTATAACACTGGCTTAAGAATTCTCAGTGATCCATTCCCTAGGTTAATAGGCCATGATCCTCAAAAGCAGAGTAGTTACGAAAATTGAGAAAGAAAAATCAATAGAACAAAGGGCATAGCATATCGCCTAATTGCCGATTAGGTGAGTGTGTGGTGCCTAGCGCGTAGCTAGGCTAAGCAGTTGCCTTTTGGAACAGCGTGTCTGTGTTCTGAGTTCCAATCATCAATAGTTCTAGCTGTATGAACATGCCCACAGAATGCAATAAGTTAACATTAGGTAGCTTCTAAATGAGCAATCTTTGGGAAAGCATAGTATGTTTCTCTCCACATAAGTAGATGCTTGCATTCACAACATTTAAATGCTCAAGTGCAGGCCCATCATTTATGATCTAGCTTCAGGTAAAAAAGAAAGAAACATTATCTTGGTTGTGAAGCTACAGCTCATTCGATTATTCGAATATAACTTTCCTAGCCCGATGTAAAAACAGCTAGCCAATTCTGCCAGATCTAGAAACTTAACAAATCTTTTCAATGCAAGACAATTCGGAAGCTGAACAAACTGGAGATAACGCAAGTCTAAGAATGATAATGAAAGGAAACATTTTTAATGTGGCAAAACATTAAGATAATTGAGATCTCACAATGTTACAAATTTCCTATTTTATTTATTTTACAGCAGAGACAGTTATTTCTCCTTAGAACCAGACAAATACATGCACAAAATAAATGTCATACCTCACCATCAGGAAATACCCCAATAACCTTGGCCACATATTCCTTTTGCAGCAGACCAGCCTCAATCTGCAGTGCCAGTATTCAAATAAGAATCGTGTGCAAAAAGAATAAACTAAGCCAATAAGCAATTATAAGATGAATGCAGACATATATAATGGATATGGTCAAATGGTAGAGGTATATGCAGAGAGTGAACGAGATGACAGAAAAGGTAATGCCTCAAGCTGTACAATATCACCTGTTGCCTGAAGCATTCAGCTCTTTCGGCATTTTTTGCAAATATAAGGAGACCTGAAACCAATCGATCTAAACGATGCACTGCTGTGAAAATGATAATGATAGTCAAGGAACTCCAATGTCAATAATGAATGAAGGTCAAAATCATAGAGACAAGACAATAAACAGAAAATCAAAGGAAAGGATACGAAACAGGGGTGTTAACCCATGCTCAGCCTGTAGTATCCCGACTACTGTGTTCTTACGGTATTGGCCACATGGATGAACCTACAAAATTGGAATCACTAGCTTTTTGTCAAGAACACTTAAATGAACTCAACTATACATTAAATAGCAATCTGGTATTTCCATGGGTACAGAACTTAACTACTCCAGCCAGATCGTGCATTTCACGACAGCTTCATGAGTGCAAACTTACTAACTTAATTTTCTTTCATCTCAGATAACCATTTTGATTGCTTGATAGCTACCAAACTTCAACATCTAATCATATAAAAATCCACGAAAATCTAAGATTTAGAGAGTATATATCATACAAAAAAAAAAATCCTATCAGGTATGACTCCAATAGCACGGTATCGAGTAGTTACTAGCAAATGTAGTTTGAGTTGGCTACAAAACCTAATGTATTTTTTGTTCAGGTGGCATGAGACTTGATTAATAAGAGTAACAGAGCAGGACTTAAGAAAAGCTTAGAACAACATAGGATTAGGGTAATATGGCCGATTGATACTTTTATTATGTTACATCACGTAGTATAACAACTTTCATGGACATAAGAAAAATGAACTTACTGGAACAGAAGCTGGTTTGCAAATAGTTACAACATCAACTTCATTCTGAAGGATTGTGATATCACCAGCCAAGACAGGTGGTTCATGTCTGGAAAAGAAAGCACCTTGAGAAAACGGCAATTCAAAATTGTAAATGAGAAATATTTGAGAATTATATTTTCTGGTAACAGCAAACAGATAGTTTAGGTTTTTGATATGCCAAGAAAAGCATGAGGCTGACGAGGCAAATAAGGCATGGACGGTTACATTAACTTAATAGTTGAGGTATCAATGCTAATCGTCAAAGAATCAAATTAAAGCTAACACTTTATTTAGATTACCTATATAATTCCCAGAGAAAAAAAGAAGAGAAAACTGAGTAACCAAAACATCCATCAGTTAATTGCTGATTTACTTGACAGTTTTATGGTACAAACATGTCAGAGGGTAGTGTATCTGCAAAAATCAATTATAGCTGCGCCTAATTTTTTTACCCTTTGTGTGCACACGGCCTAAATTTCTGAACCTAAGTTCTCAGACACTTGTTCAGTAGGGGTAATAACTTAAAAATTAATCGAAATGACTCACCTATGCACGAAATGGCTTATCTTTTGTGATGATTTCACGATATAGTCTGCGTGAACCATTTGCTCATCGACCTGAAG
Organism: Eragrostis nindensis; assembly: GCA_012490785.1. Lineage (NCBI taxonomy): Eukaryota > Viridiplantae > Streptophyta > Magnoliopsida > Poales > Poaceae > Eragrostis > Eragrostis nindensis. Next base: position 232,145 of record JAAXCT010000337.1, on the reverse strand, counting down.
CCTTCCGCACTTCACAGCACGAACCTAGTAATTCCAACTTTGATTTTAGATGCAGCAATGAAATGCTTCCAGAGTAATACAAATACAAGAGATCTTTTCAAAATCATGAATATATGGCGAGCAATTCAAAATATGACAGAAAGTTGCGTAAAGGAAAGAAATGAAATGATACATAAAATTCAAAAGAAATCATGGCATCATACATAGTAGTCACGAGAGCGTCCCTTGAACTCATCAGTGAAGAGGTCGACAATGGTCTTTCCAGCCCATCTGTTCTTCACCTGCAAACCAAACGAATAATGAACAAGAAATTCGACAAGATACTGGAGAAATCAAGCGTCTTCTCTGTTATCGCATCCTAGGAACATAAGAAAATCTAATTAAACCAGCATGACTTAATAAGAACAGGAACAAGCAGAAACGCTGATTGAAGTACCTCGCACAAAAGGGTAGCACAGAGACAGTCTTATGATTCACCATTATGCAGTTTTTGGTCATAAATGATAGAATTTCTAGTTAAGGTACGGTAATACAGAACTACAACACCTGATGCACTTAACCTAAACAGTTCAAATAAGAACACCCTGGTCCCTGTCAAATAAGAACCTAAACAGTTCAATTAGCTACGCCTACGTATCCTGTCATAAGCACGCTAATCTGGGCTCGTATCGGAAGAAGATAAAAGAAGAGGGGAAACAGGAAGAGGCGGCCGGAGATTACATGGGAGATGAACTCGAAGTAGTAAGGCCTCACGTAGCGCCGACCTGCAGAGGGAACCCATCAATCGTCAGCTGCTTAGGGAGGCTTTAGGGCTGGAGCAGTTCAGGCGCAGCACTGAGCTAAGAGGAGAGGAGAGGGGCGAGCCCAAGTTTACTTACCGTTGCGGAAGATGTAGTCGTGCGCTTCCGGTGGGTTCGCCGGCGTCTGCCACACGATTCCAGCGCCCCCCGGCGGCGCCGCCATCCGGCAAACAGGCGTCAGCTCAGCTTCGTGGCCGTGAGGCTCAGTACAGGAAGCTCTCTCCGCTTCGGCTCAGTGGGCGGCTTGAAGCCGTGGGCCCCGTCTCGGTGGTCTCCAAACTCCAAAGCCAGTTTTTGGCACTTCGAAGCCGTTTCCCCGGCCCGGAACTCGTTGGCTCAAAAGCCCATCATGGAAGCAGTCCAAAAAAAAAAGATGGGCCAAAAATGAGCTAGGCCGGCAAGGCGAACGCGATAAAGTGTTTTTTTAATAATAAAATGCATCAAGTTTTGATTACGGATAAAACTAGATGTCACTTAATTGACTTTTTTTTTGCGAGTGTCAGTTTAATTGACTTGGCACCATCACCACAACTTTCAGTCATTACGCAAAGAAAGGCAACATTCTATTACAGATGCGTACCTAGTGAGCATATGGGTGGACGAACATCCATCTATCTTAATATTTGGTTAAGAAAAACGAACCATCACGTTTACTCTCAAAAGCTGGAGATTAACATATCATTAGTCAGAGAGACAAATAGAGAGAGAGACCCATCGTTGTCGTTATGGAAAAATAGTACACAATATATTTGGCATGTTTAAGTATCCACCATTATCATTTGAAAAATAGATCGCAATACCTATTGGTAAATAAATAGGGCCTGAGTCTGAATTGCACTAGCACCACTTTGACCACTACAAAATATGAGCACAAAAAATAATAGTGTTAAAAATTTGACGATGAGAAAGCAATAATAACTTTTTTTTTGCAAGGGAGAAAGCAATAATAACTAATGAAATACCTAATATAGTACAATAACGATTCAAATAATATAGTACAATATAGTACTATATAGTTGCTACTTAGCCGCGCGTTATCCAACCTACTAGTAGCTACGTATAACGACGGTGACACGGTACTAGTCCAATTTGTTACACGTTCCTTTTACTTGCAACTAACAGCACGTACACATATACCGTCCCGTTGGATTGGATAAGGCGTGGTGGCAAGTATCAATAGGAAAAAAGAAGAAGCGCCATTGCACTTCCCTAGCTAGCTAGGGCTCTCGATCGAGTTTTTAATCACCAACTGAACTCCAAAGTCCAAACCAAACAACGACTCCTCCCGGATGGGATGGCATGTCGCCCTCCAGATTTTGCATCGGCGGAGCGGATGCCATGGAGGATGCATGGAGGAGGAGGTGTCGGAGTTGGCCATCAGCGCCGGCCCCAGCACGGCCCCGGCCGCATGAACCGCGCCGGAAGCCGACTGCCCTTTGACGCGCGCATACGCACTCCCCGAAATACTAGTCTAGTCTGCTGCCTGCGCGCGCACGTACGTTTCGTCCTACGCTTTTCGCTGCCCTGCCTCACTCGCGTCGCGTCGTGTCGCGCGCGCGCGTGCTTATCTCGATCTCCCCCCGGCCGTCGGCTAGCGCGCGCCTTCCTTCTCCGTGGAGGCCGCAACCCGTGCAAGGCGTGCCCTTGCCTCCTCCGCATATATTTGCCGTCCCGGCCTCTGGCCAAGTCTCACGTCCTAGCTACTTGCCCTCGCACGCAGCCTTTTGAAACCTTCTTCTCCGTCGTCGATCGATCTCCACAAATATATCACTGAGACCTAAACAAATTCTCTCTTGCCGACCATCCATCCAACCTCAGCCGCTTTGATCCTTTGATCAGTTCCTTAATTATTAGCTTCGTCCGCTCTGATCCATCAAGCTGCTTGGCGCGCCGCCGATGCCTCCGACACCGCCTGCCGCCGTCCAGGAGCCATGAGCAGCAGCAGCAGCAGCAACACCAAGAAGCACGGCCTCCTCGCGCCCAAGTCCACCATGGACATGTCTCGCCTGCACCAGGCCTACGACCGCGGCTAGCTAGCTAGCTAGCTCCATCAAAGCCCGCCTGCTAATTGATTGTCGATCGCTTGCGTGCGTTGCACCAAAAGCTAGCTAGCTAGGTCAGTTTAGTTCATTTCTTGTGTCCAGTTAAATTTGTGTGGTACGTAGAAGCCATGAAGGAAGGAGGCGAGAGGAAGAACATCCTGGCCAAGACGCTGCAGCGGTGCCGGACCTCGCTGGGCCACCACCGGCGGCGGCCGTCGCTTCCGGCGCCGCCGGCCGACAGCAGCGTCAGCGTCAGCAGCAAGGCGGTGCCGGCGGGGTGCTTCGCGGTGCTGGTGGGCCCGGAGAAGGAGCGGTTCGTGGTGCGCGCCCGGTGCGCCAACCACCCGCTCTTCCGGGCGCTGCTGGACCAGGCCGAGACCGAGTACGGCTTCGCCGGCTGCGACGGCCCGCTCGAGCTGCCCTGCGCCGTCGACGACTTCATGGACGTCATGTGGGAGATGGAGCAGGGGGACCCCACCGCGTCCCCCGGCTGCGGCCGGTTCGCCGCCGCCGCCGCCAGGGGAGGGCACCTCCACATGCACCTGGGCTACCAGATGATGAGCCCCGCCCGGACGTTCCTCGTCGCCGGCCGCTCCTGATCGTCATCTTCGGCCTCGTCGTCCTCGCCCGGCGGCGATCTCTCCAAGTCTCTGAATCGTCGCTTGTGGTCGAAAAGCTGCAGCTCGACTCGTACGATCGATCAACCTCTCGTTGAAATCTCGTTTAGTTTCGTCTTCCTATACGTGGTGTACGTACGTAGTATTGTAGACTTTGGGCATGGCGCATGCAGAAAAGTTTGTTCATCGCCTGCTTGCTTGCTTGCTCTGCTAGGGTGTTTGACATCAACGTTAATTTGTTTCAGTCTCTTAGCCCGGTTGTGTATCAACAGCTTGTTCTATATTTCTGATATTCTCATATTCTATCTCCTTCCAAGATCGATGTATATGTTGTGTTCCCTTGTTAAGCCATACGAATAATTACAATATATTGTATGTAGTTATTTGCAGTCTTCTTCGTTTACTCCTCCATCTAATTAGTTACTTGTTCCAAATTACTTGCCCTTAGTGGATTTCAAGAGAAAATGCAATTGTAAAACCTACCATGTGCAGCTGACAAAACAAGCTAATAACTTGATGAACACACCTCTAGCGCATGATAGCTTTCTTAACGCCGTGCACAAGTGTACAGAGACATTACGAAAAAACACGAATAATGTCTATGTAAGCTAAAGCTGGATTTCTTGTCATTTTTCATCACAAAAAAAAAATATTTTGTGTCATTTTAGCATATCTATCCTTGAGTTCTGTGGCACTATCTTTATATTAGACTTTTGTGTTTGCTTGATCGTCGGTGCATGCTATCTACTTAAGGTCGATGACTTAATTAAAAGACGTAATACGACATGGTAGGGTATATGAATATTATTCTAGCCAAAATACGCGCCATCTCTCACATGGTGAAGCGAAATAAACTGCAGTTGTTTCGCCAACCTCTCCCAGAGTCCAAGCTAGAGCACACGCTAAGACCCTAGCTGAAAACCATTTCCCGGGTAAAGCAGCCGTTTGCCTCCACAAGCAACAACAAAACAAGCGGATTCGTGAGCCAAGTCAAAGTCGCACGAAGTCCAATGCAAAGGCAACTTGATCCATGCATGCCCGCCCACCCGAGGCGGTTGAGAAGGGCAGGCAGCCAGGCACCAAGATTTTCTGACATGCCACTTGCAGGCCTGCAGATGGATGCTCTGAACCTGCAACCACCAAACCCGAACACGAAGCTCACTGTCAAGGCAACAATACAATATGAACACATGACATGAGCGTTCCCGGCCGTTTCAAAATTGCCACATGATATGATATCATTGTCGCTCGCGAACCCATGACAAGTTTGACAAAGTTTATAAAATGGCGCAATAATGCCGGGGCTTACGAGGGGGGCGAAGCAATTGGGACATACGGGCTTGCGGACAAGTTGCAGCTGAGGTCAGACTGCATGATGCCAACTTGAACAAATCCAGGCCCCTGCCGCTTGCGTGTTCCTTGTGTAAAAAAGGGCACAAATACAAACTGTATATGGCGTCGGAATGGTAGCACTCGACACGTGTACTGAGGCGCGCGTCATCAGAAGGCTAGCTATTGTTCATGCAACAGGCGAACTAGAATAAATTTTGGGCTGATAAATTTGAAAATGCAACTCCACTCGCAATACAATTTTAATGCATAATTCTATTTATTTTATTTATTTTGTTTGACATCGTCATTACTTTAATTCTCAATAATTGACACTATTAGAGAAGCATAGAATATACTCCTGGTCAATGTGGATGTGACAAATAAACAAACAGCTGCTTATATCAGTAGTGAATCAGTGTACTTATACATAATCTAATTGACACTATTAGAGTATTTATTTTGTTTGACATCGTCATAACTTCAACTCTCAGTAACTGACACTAGTATAAGTACTCACAATGCAGTACAAAGTGATGTGACTAGTAAACAGAAAACTATGTATTTTCCTGGTCAATGTTGTAAGTTAATTGCGCAACAAGAATGTACACTTGCCTAAATAAATAAAAATGTAAATCCTTATGTTTAAAGAATTTTTGGAACTCTATTCACCAGATTATGTCGAGGATTGAATCTTAAGAGAGAGAACGACGTGCTGCTTTGAATCACTGCCTTGGTTAGTATTATCCAGATATTCAGGCGACAGATGTTATGAAAATTTCTTCACATCCACCAGGTACCGAATAATAGCAACATATTAACCGCTCACACTATATTTGTCTATGTAGCCAAGGTGCTGCTACAGTGCTATGCACACCTTTGATTTTTATTACAGATTAAAAATAAAATACTTTGCTAATATGTCACTAGTACAAAAAGGGCCTTCAGTGGCGGGCATATTGCGCCAGCAGTGGCGGTCAAAGCGTGCGCCACCGAGCATCCGCCACTGGAAGCCCGTCCAGAGCGGTGGCGCACAGCGCCACTGATATAAAGAATCAGTGGCGGGCGGTGACGCAATACCGTCCGCCACCGAAACCACCACATCAGTGGCGGTAGGAATGACGTCACACCTACCGCCACTGATGCTGGATCCATCAGTGGCGTTCGTAATAACGTCAGCACGTCCGCCACTGATGTTCAAAACACTAGAGGCGGACGCCGTGACGTCACACCGTCCGCCACAGGTATTCACAGACCAGTGGCGGACGATGACGTCACGTCGTCCGCCTCTGTTGATACACTTATCAGTGGCGGTTAGGGTGACGTCATAGTGCCCGCCACTGGTCCTGTGTACCAGATTCAAAAAAATTGCTGAAATTCAAATACACCCAGGATTTAAAATTCAAATATCCTTCACAAACCAATATTCATCACAGATCATCATCACATATCAAATATCCATCACATAACACATAACCAACATTCGAAATCAATAATACAACAAAATACAAGTTACATCCATGCATATATATATATATATATTATATATATATATATATATATATATATATATATTACAAAATATGTCAAGTATAGTGTACAGAAGCTATGGAGCAACATCATCGCTCTCATACGGCCAACTATAGTCTACCAAGTCCCTCTGAGCGAGATCATCCTTCCAATTCTTCTCAATAACGGTCTGGTGGTGGCTTGTAGATGATCGTCCTGTCCAAATGCAAAGTCGAGGTGCTGTGCCAAATCACTTGTAGGATCAAAATATGCTCCTTCGGGATGGACAAGATGATGCATAATGAAGCGACAGATCCTAGATGTGAAGCTATAAAGCTCAGAGTCGCTATACCCACTAACGCTTTTTTTCTTCGTGTCCTGCCCACATGACGAAAACAAACATCAAGATATGTGTGTGTGTGTGTGTGGGGGGGGGGGGGGGGCAAATTGCGTGATTTAATGTACTTACGTGTTTCGTAGGGTCTTCGCGAGGCAAGTGTAGAAACTTGTTATGCACGCCCATGGACAGCCATCCAAGCACGTAGTAGCCACAGTGCATGGAGCCCGGAGGCTGTTTTCGACACTGGGTAACCATAAAAACGACGTTACCGTTAGGATCAATCTCTGACATAAGTATCTATAGAGTGATAGAAATGAGAGCCCATTCTATTGTAGTGCCGGATAGTTCCACCGCCATCCCATATGCCTTTCCCACTTCGCCGGGTGCTCGCCGTTATAATGACGAATATAATGCCGGTACCCGCTGTTGCAAAAGTAAACGACGACGAGTCAGCTTTAGTGTCGATATAACTACATGAATATTCACAAGAGTCCCTTAGATACGAGTTCTTACCGCTCTATGACTTTCATAAACATCATGTAGCTTCTGTTGTCATAGTCGAGGGAGTCGAACACCCAAACCCTTCCTTGCTTCGGATATATCAGAAAACATATCCAGTGGTTCCTACACAAAGAATTATCTATGTTACTCTCCTAGTTTAGCAATGAACAACGAAAACGACGACGTGATTGAGAAAACGTACGAAAAATTATAAGGGGCCACGATGCAGTGTCTGTCTCGCCATTCGTACATGCATCTACCAATATAGACCGAACATGCTTCCCTCACATTTGTGGTCATTTGCTCGACTATATTACGCCGCTCTTTTCGAGACATGCCAGCGTATTGTGGCGCATTTTCATCGATCTTCGGGTGAGGTGTGATTCAGATATGAGATGCGGGTGGAGGAACCCAACATGCTTTTGGTCATTGTGGGAACAAATCCTACACAAGATATTGCGTTAGTAATGCTTAGTAATCATTTCCATAGAGAATGAAAATATGGGAAGCACTTACAAGCACCAAAGAATTATCATCGTCGCGTCGATCCGATCGAGACGATAGATGTGATGAATATCCTCAAAAGGCACGTTCATCACAAAATCAGTGGAGTTGAAAATCTTCCCAGGAACGCGACATGGGATATTCTCAATGCTTCGGGAACACGCCTCAATGTACCACTCGTGAAATCTATTCATTACCCAATCACAGTCATTGAGCTTATTCCTTGGAAGGAGTGGCATGCCGTGCACGTACTTCGGGAAATCATCTTGTTCATAATCCCAAGACCCTTCCGTGACACCTGGCTTCATCGTACGTTTTGGCGCCTCAACGGCCTGCACCGTAACATTCTTCGTCGTCCTATCGGCCAAGGTGCGAAAGAAAGCTGCACATGCAGGATCAAGTGGTTTAGCCGGTTGCTCATCGTTATAAAGTCTTGTCTTCTTAGGGATAATTAAGCAAATAGGCTTGCCTTGGACAATCCCCTTAGCATCATAGGGCTTCTCTTTTTGTTGCTTCTTTGCCTTTTTCCCCTCGGTCGCCTTATCATTTTTTGGTGGTGGTGGAGGTGAAGGATCGCGCGATCTCTTGCTACCCTCGGCCTTGTTGTCCTTTCTCGGTGATCGCGGAGGTGAAGGAGCACGCGCAGCCTTGGTACCCTCCGCCTCCTTGTCATTTTTCGGTGACGAAGGAGGCGTAGGATTGCGAGTGTCCTCTTGTTCATGGGCCAGAGAAGCTATAGCCATCTCCGGCTCCGCAGCTCGACCTGCGTCCGGAGCTGGAGAGTCCGCAGCTCGACCTGCGTCGGAGCTGGAGAGTCCGCAGCTCGACCTGCGTCCGGAGCTGGAGAGTCCGCAGCTCGACCTGCGTCCGGAGCTGGAGAGTCCGCAGCTCGACCTGCGTCCGGAGCTGGAGAGTCCGCTACAGGAGGCGGAGGCGGAGGCGGAGATGGAGACACGGTGTGTACAACAATGTCCTTCCTGTGCCATGCCACGAAATTGTTGATAGCATCTTCGAGAGTCTCAATCCCCTCTTCCTCATCTGGGTAGTCAACCTCCTCCTTGAGGAATTTATCGTCGATGACCCGGCTGACAAACACCCTGGCACACTCTTTTGGCAATTCCTTTGCGTTGATCTCGCGACCAACATACGCAGTGCCTTCTGCAACCTTGAACTGCCGGCTCTTCCCTTTCCTCTCCATTGTCAGAAACAGAGAGCATGGTGTAGGCTCCTTGATATCATCCACTGGGTACCTCTGAGTATCGGCAGCCGTGGAGCCAGCGCTGCTTGGAGCCTTTGGTTCGCTTTGGCTACATGTTGGTGTCGGTGTCTCGATACTCAAAGTGAATTCAGGAACTTGTATTGGTGCCGCCAGGTGTGGGTTCTCCTTGATGAACCTGAACATGTTCCTCTGAAATTCCTCGAACGATTGATCCACAGAGGGACGCTCGTCCTCGGGCTCGACAACGCACCGTGCGATGGAAGAGAATCCTCGTGTGCGCTGTTCCTTGGTCCCGAGGGCAACTTCAAGCTGCTTATCTGCTTCCTTTCCCTTTAGCTTCTTTGCTTTGTGGGACGCAGCAAAGTCCCTGGCTCTCTGCACCACTTCACTAACCTGGGAGTTCTTTGGCACCAACTTCCCGTTAGCAAGTTTCTTCAGCCGTGCGAAGAGCCAGTTTCGAGTACGGATAGACATGTCTCCATACTCAACCTCTTCTCCCGATTCGCGGGCTTCCCGTTCCCTTCTCCTCCATATTGGGATCTTGCCTCTGTAGCCTCCAGGCCCTAGGTTATGATGCAGCTGGTTCTTTTTATTCAGAGCAGTGAATATTTTGCTGATCGATTTGAACTCTTCAGAGGTCCTGGAGTTGACGAAGGCTTTCCAGTCATTGGGTGGGATAAACCCAAATTCCTTCAATGGGTCTCGACCAGTTTTGATGAAGTCCTTGTCCAGGTTATACCTGAACGTGCGAAGGCACTTACACATGGTCTTTAGAGTAGCCGCTTTTGCGGCTTCAAGAGAGTGGGTAGGGAAGATGTACTTGGCCTCAATGAGACTCCACAAACGATCTTTCTCCGTGTCGGGTACCTTCTTCCAATTCGACCAGGTGATCTTCCCTTTCTCTCTAACGAAAACCCCGCAATCATTGCGCAGGTTGCCAAGATTCCCTGCGGCTCGATTGGCGACCCTTCTTCGCTGACCCTATCCACTCTGTGGATGCCAGAACTTAGCTTGTTCCGCTTCCTTTTTCCTTTATTTTTCTCCTTCTGCATAGAGCTCGTTTCAGGAGCGGATATTTGGTCTGCCGGCACTATGGCAGCTGCGTCTTCCACGAACAACCGTTTTCGGTTACTTCGCCGTGGTCGTGGCTGTGAAGGAATCTACAAAATAGGACACCATGTGTCAATTTAATGAAACATTGAACTGCTGACGTACTAGGTGTCGATGACCCGATACCTGATCATTCGGATTGTAATCGGGGTCCGGGGGTCCCTCAGCGCGCTGCCTTTACCGCACGGAGGAAAAGGAGGGGATTCAGCCTCATAGGGATCAGCCTCTTCCTCTTCGTTATCGCTGGGAAGTACCTCAGCAGTTGGGCTCCTATCTACTTGATTCCCTTCGTCCATCTTTTAGACTCTTAGATGATTACTGTATATAATAACCGAAATCTTGTTAGGTTTCTTCATCTACTAAATATTATTGATTAAAAAAAAAACGTGCGTCGGCATCAGAATGAGGATAGCATTATCATTATGCAAAAGGTGGACTTCCCAGAGCCGCGCGGCATGTCAAGCCAAATGATTTTCACTTCGCATCGACACGACATGTCGACTCTGGGAAGTCTACATATGGCTATCCTACCTCATCATTTGCCGAGAAAGAAAGTTGTCAAATAAAAAAAATTAAATTGCTCTCAGTGCGGGTTGCCGAATTAACGGCCATCCAACGCTCTAAGGTCCTAGACTCGAGTGGCAACATGTATCCAATATCTTAAGATATGGTCCAGGTTGCCACACCCGTCTCGCTTAGTCCGCACTCATCATCGAGCATTGGCCTCAGCATATAAAGCTCAATTGAACATCACAGCAGTAGCACAAAGATCGGTGATAGACGAAGCAGAGGGGAAAAGAGGAGAAGAACAAGAGCATGCAGTGGCGGGCAATGACGACGAGGTCGAGGTCAGCGAGGACGGCGAGCTAAAAATGAAGGACTAGTGGCAGGGATAACTCACAAATAAATAGTAAACAAAATCATCATCGACCATTGTGCTACTGCTCAGAGTAAATATATAGTGATCAAAATCATCATCGACCATTGTACTAGTGCTCACAATCAATAAATACTGCATCATCGGCCATGTTTAGGGAAAAAAAAACTGTGACACCAAAATCTGCAGCCAACTAATGCTGGCAAGAAGAACAAACTGCACGAGATATATATGTAGTATTAATACTGCAGTACATACATATAGCATATAGGACTTAGCAACATTAATTAGCAAAATTCAGTAGCAAAAGAAAAATAATCAGTGGCAAAGGAAAAATATTCAGTACCAAGTTTCATATAAACTAGATTGATTCAAACTAGCTGACAGATATTAGGGCAAACAAAATATTAGGACCAGCAGCCAAAGTTCCACACAAGCAGGTAGCAGATTAAGAAACATAAATTTTGGTATAGCATATACGACTGGCAGGATTGCTAAGACAAATTTTGGTAGCAGATTAAGAAACAGCAGGTAGCAGCCAAAGTAATACAGGCAAGAAGAACATATAGGCAAAACAGATAGGCTGCAGTATATATGACTTAGCAGTATACACAAGCTAGGCAGAAGAACATATAGTACATACATAGGCAGAACAGATAGGCAGAAGAACATATAGGCAAAACAGATAGGCAGAAGAACATATAGTACATACATATAGCATATAGGACTTAGCAATATTAAGTAGCAAAAGAAAAATATCAGGGTAGGATATAACACAAGCTGCAGTATATATGTAGCATATAACAGGGTATAAGGAACAAGATGTGGCATATAAAAACAGGGCAACAACAAGAATATCAAAATATTAGCATTTCAGTTCTACCATGGCAGCCAAGTGAGATTCAAACTAGCTGCATAATTAAAAGGCACTAAAAAGCTATCTTTCTACTAGCAACATATAGGCAAAACAGATTGAGCAAGCAACTGTCCAAATAGCTAACAACAGATTGAGCAAGCAACCATGTCATTTCAAAGGTAGCACACAAACACATGTCATTTCAACCAAATTATGCCTGCACAAATCCAGCAACCATAACACTAACACATGGTCCTTAAATCTTCCAATATATATCAGCACAAGGACCAGCATTTCGGCACTAGAATCATTGCAAGGACCAGTAGCATTTCGGCATCACTAACACAAGGTCCTTATGATCCATTGCTGACCAAGTTTGAAGCATCAAACCAAGTTTCAAGCATGAAACCAACAGGAGCACATTTTCTTGACCACCAGCATGTCAGCACAAACCATCACATTTCTTGACCACCAGCATGTCAGCACAAACCATCACAAACCAACAGCAGGATCACTTTTCTTGACCACCAACAGGAGCAGAGGAAAGAGGGCAGAGCAGAAGAGGGGAAGAGGAGAGGGGGCGCACCTGGACGGCGAGGTCGGCGAGGATGGGCAGGTTGAGCACGGCGACGGGGCCGGGACCGAGATAGAGGAGGGGGATCGAGCTCGCGGGCGACGGGGACGGCGAGGTCGAGGACGGCGAGGTCGTTGGCGAGCACGTCGAGGACGGGCAGGTTGAGCACGGTGACGGCGGCGAGATAGAGGAGGGGGAGGTAGCGGGAGACGGGATGGCGGGGTGGAGGACGCCGAGGTCGACGGTGGCGCGAGGACGGCGAGGTCCACGAGGTCGGTGCGCTCGAGGTCGGGGAGGCCGGCGAGGTCGAGGTCGCCAAGGTCGACGGCGGCGATGTCCTGTGGTCGGTGAGCTCGAGGTCGGGGAGGACGGCGATGTCCTGTGGTCGGTGTTGGCGGTCGTTAAACCATGTTTTGACCGCCACCCTACCGGTAAATAAATACATAACACAAGATTTTGTGCATAGTAGATAGGAATAATGCTACTCCACAAGTTTTGGTGGATATTTGGATGCAGGAGTGAATAATGGAGAAAAGTGGGCCCAGTCAGGGAAATTCCCTGGCCGGCCGGCCCCACCCTAGGCGGCCGGCCCCACCTGGTGGCCACAGGCCCCAGGCTTTCTCCAGTGGGCTGGAAAATAATCCTCAACGTGCAATTCAAGCCCAGCTCGGCAGGATTCCACGACGTTCTAGAAGGTGGGCTATTTGGGCCTTTACTTGGCCCTCAATCCAATTCTGCCGACCCCACGAAGTAGCCGACCTTCAGACCGCCTTCAGGGAGTGATCTGGAGCGTCCAGGAGCAAGTCGGAGGCAAACCGCCACAGGGGACGGCCGGCCGGCCACCCCCTAGACCGGCCGGCCGACTTTGGCGCCACCGCCTCTCTAGCTTCGGCCAGGGTGCTTCCACCGCCTTCACAAGCTATAAAAGGGACCCCTCGGCCTCCGAATCAATTCGCACCATCACACTTGATCCAAGTGTTCATTAGTTTAGTTGAGTAGTAGTAGTTGGGAGTTAGAGTAGAGTAGAGTAGAGTGAGAGCTCTCTCGGGCTTCCGGAGTATTCTCGGAGTTTGGTATAGTTCTTTGTATCTTACTCTTGAGATATTATTTTATTTATTATATAATTAGTTTTATCTTTATTTATTTCTTTTAGTAATTCTTTTCTATTTAGTTTATTTATTCGTTAAGTAAGTGCTCGTAGAAGTCTTGTTGTGGGATTCGTGATTGTTGGAATAGCGAGTACGAGAGAGTGCCGTCGTCGGAGATGACGTCGTGTGAAATCTGTGCTTGTTCATTCTTAGATAGGACTGCTCCGTTGATCAAGAGTAGCTCCTCTAGGCGGGTTGTAAGCATGGCGCTTAGATCTTGGCCTATGCACGTTTGGCACCCAACCCCACGGAGGATGGTAGCCGCGAGTGTATGTGACAGCTGCACGGTCTCTGTAATCCACCACGTCCGGGTTGGACTCAGCAGGGTCTTAATTATAGCGGATGGATCCCCAGGGTGAACTAGCAGCATCGGTTGCCCTGGCACTTCCGTGCCCCGAAACGACATGACTTGTATGTGTATGAGCTTAACTAGAGTAAATAACCTTTGTAGAATTGACTGCTAGAAAAGTAAATAATAGATAAACATACAGGTAGCCTTAACTCTATCTCGTTGCTCTCCCAAATGTATACTACGATTTATTTTATTGCCTTGGATTTGAGGATGTGTGTGCCACCCATATATATCATGCCTATCTTACCCCCGTCTCAAGTATAGTTGATACATTATTTCTTTCTCCAAATTATCCAATGCATAGCTATTATTCAGCTTTCTTTTGCTCTACTTCCCTGCGGAAATATAAATACGATAACCCTGGAATACTCCAAGGTGAAATGCTACAATGGTGATCCGTGCGCTTGCGGAATTAATGAATTTAATTTTATCGCATAAGAACCGCCAACAAGCATTTCTGGCGCCGTTGCCGGGGAAGTAGCAGCTAGGAACTGAATAAATGCATTGAAGTTTGTGAGAAGAATAATTATCACTTACTTTTGCGGGCTTACCCTTGTCCTGGTTTCTCTTCTTGTGAACATTTGAAACAGGACTGTGCATGACTGGTTTCGACCTACAGAAAAACTTCCACTCAGATCCGAACAGTTCTTGAGAAGGGTGAGGGCCAGGCTTACCCCTCCTCCCACCCACGCTCGATCGAAAGTTCTGGCTCTTGAAGGATCCCTTCCGACGATTGTCGATCACCCTCTACCTTCATCAACGAACAACAACATGGGTGATCGATCGAGAAGACGATCATGAACTTCTCCGCGCCAACTACGGAGAACATCCGCGTGGGACCCAACCCGCGCGTCACCAACAAGGACTACGAGCTCAAGCCAGCCTTGATCAACATGATCTTGGCCAGTCCTTTCTGTGGGAAGCCGTCGGAGGATGCAAATGCTCACCTCCAAAGGTTCCTGATGACGTGCAACACTTTCGTCATAAAGGATGCACCTCAGGACGCTATCCGACTACAGCTTTTCCCTTTCTCTCTATTGGGGAAGGCTCTTCAGTGGTTCTACGCGAACCAAGAGTCCCTCGACACGTGGACGGCATGCTCCAATGCCTTCCTCGCCAAGTTCTTCCCGCCGGGCAAGACGACTGCCCTGCGGAACAAGATATCGGGCTTCCAACAGCTCGCAGATGAGTCGACCGCGGAAGCCTGGGACAGGATGCAGGAGTACGTTCTCTCATGCCCACATCATGGCATGGAGGAATGGCTCCTCATACAGAGTTTCTACCACGGTTTGAGGGCGTCCGCTCGAGAGCACCTCGACGCCGCAGCAGGCGGCTCCTTCTTCTCCCTTAGCGTGAAGAACGCTAAGAAGTTGATTGAGAAGGTGGCGGCCAACCAGACTCATGGTGAACGCCAAGCGGCGAACACCAAAACCGTGGAGTGCACCAAGTGGAGACGATGGACATGCTCGCCATCAAGCTCGATCAGCTACTCCGCAAGGTGGAGTCTCCGCAGGACCTGCAAGTTGCGGATTCCCGCATGACATGTGAGGAATGCGGCAGCGTTGGGCATATAGGCATCAATTGCCCAAATACGAGAGAGGAATGCAATTTCCTCAACAATGGCAATGGGTTCCGCTCCCAGAACAACTACGGCTGGAATTCCAGGCCCGACCTCTGCTTCAACAAGAATCAGGGAGGTAACAATGGTAATCTTTCCCGTTATGAGCCCTCTATCAAGGATCTAGTTCTCGGCCAGGTCAAGATTAATGACAGCATTAGTAAGAAATTTCTTACTACGGACAAGGCTTTAGAGAGCATAGATGCCAAGCTAGAGTTATTCAGCACTGCTCTGCAGAATCAGCTAAGCCATAACAAGATGCTAGAAACGCAAATAGCGCAAATAGCTTCAGCTGTGCAGTCTCCTCGTGCGGGTAAACTTCCTGGGCAACCAGAAGTTAATCCCAAGGAGATTGTGAATGCAATAACCATCAGGTGTGAAGAAAGCGACTTGGATTCCGCACTCCCCGAGGATGTGATCAGAAAAGATCCCGGATGGCCAACCATCCCGTGTTTGGTCAACGACCGTTGTTTCGCTCGGGCACTATGTGACTTAGGGGCGAGCGTGAGCATCATGCCGAAGACGATGTACGATGGGTTAAACCATCCATTATCCCCAACGACCATGAAGCTCCAGCTTGCAGACGGGTCACTGCGCCTGCCCTTGGGGATTGTCGAAGAAGTTCCCGTGCAGATCAGAAATCTCTTCGTCCCCGTTGACTTTGTTGTGCTTGACATGGAAGTGGATGTCAAGACCCCTCTTATCCTTGGGAGGCCGTTCTTGAGCACCACCAACGCCAACATCGACGTGGGGGCAGGAGAGATCCACTTGGACTTCAACGGCAGGGAAGAAACGTTCAGCTTCAAGCCTAAGGTTGAGCAATGCAAGCAAGTACGGGTCATATATGGAAAGGACCCAAGGAGAGTGGAGAAGATTGAGATTACTCCACCCATGCCACAGCCAGATAAGCTCATTGCATATATGAGAGACTATCTGGAAAGAGAGAATGCAAGAAGGCTAGCAAAATATTGGAGGACTCCAAGGAGGATGCCTCAGCCGTCTAACACATCTCAAGCCCCTCTTACTCCTCCGCAAGAAGGAGTAGGCGAGTCACAATCGCCCAAGAAGAGGAGAGCGAGGCGCTCAAGAAAGAAGAAGGCAGCTACGGCATCAACCGATGAGAGTACAACAAAGGCGCCTATTGAAGAAAAGGTCGCCGCCACAAACACAAAGAAGACAACAAAGGTGTGGCGGAAGAAAGAAGGAACCTCTGCCTCGCAAGATTCTCCAGCGAGCGAGGTCCAAACAAGTTGAAAAGACATGGAGAACGTCTAGTTCAAAGACGTAAAAATGAGAGCCCTCCGATTGGGGAGGCCATCCCAATCGTTATCCTAGCTAGGCCTAGCACTTGTTTTCCTTTTTATAAACCATAAAAACAAAATAAAAATTTGAAAATTTTTTTAAAAAAACAACAAAAATAATAGGGTTCCCGGTGATGCCTATTAGGGGCTAGCCATTTGTATCATCCTCACTCTTTTTTGCAGATCAAGAAGGAGGAGGAAGAGCCTGAATCAAGCTTAAGTCTTATAAAGACTCAAGCTTGGGGAGGGCACCCTCAGGTAAGAAGGAGTTCAATACAAGCTCGAGTCTTGCAAAGACTCAAGCTTGGGGAGGACCCCCAGGTAAGTATTCCTAACTTTATTAATAAATAAATAAACTCCCTGTTTCGAATAAATGCTAGAATCTTGGTGTTATGCTACGCTTAAGGGAAATGATGATCGAGTTACAAATTAGCTTCCCATGTGTCGCATAGATGCAACCTCTACTCCTGACATATGTGTTATTTTTACTTGAGCATGATCACATCATGAGTCTTGCTTATTTCCGTGGGTTGCATTTGTTACACCAAGTCTGAGCATTGTGGATTGTGATATGGCATGATTAGGACTTGTTGCAATTTCTTAGTATGGTTTCATCCAGAGATGTTTTCTTGAATTGCTGCAAGTACCTAAAACCCTTCTGTTTTGGCACACTTCTCTTAGTGTGAGGATTTATTTACCTACCAGAGCCATATCATAATATTCGAAACAGCCCCACTCACAGCCATTTGTTTATGCATTGAGTTTTGTTAAGGTTTGATGTACTCTTGAAACTAAGCACTCCTAATTTTGGTCATAATTCCTTCGCGTGTGTTTTCGAAAATTTCTCTCCACCAAATAAAAAGGGGAATGTTTGGATAAATCAACCAAACATTTTTCAGAGTTTGCAAAACTTTTGGTCCATCCAAAATGCTCAAGAATATTTCAAAATGTTTCATTGAACCATTCAAAATTTATGGCCCCTTGCACCATGAAGTAGTCAAAAAAAAAAAAAAACTCCATGGTTGCATGACAAAAGTCAATGGCTATATGGTTCTTATCATAAACATCTTGAGCAAAATAAAGGACCAATGTTTTTCAAAACCCCCTTCCATAAGCGTGAGTTCATTTTCTCCCCCCTCCATCACATCATTTCCTATGACCAAAATAAATGGAGTTGCTATGTTGATTTAGACTCATTCCTTAGCTTTACAATATATGCATGACATTTGTGCACTCCTTACCAAGCTCCACATACAAAGCCTCATTTGGTAGAAGGTAGGATGAGTGAAGCTTGTAGGAATAGAACTCACATAGGTGTGGTAAGAGAAGTGCCACCCAAAACGAAGGAGAATTTTTGCACCTTGCAGCACATAAAAACTCTGAATGGATACCTGCTAGAATTGTGTACTTGTCCGAAAATGCCGTTCTAGTCTTCAATGCTGCATGACAAGGTGTGACATATAAGCCCCACGATTTTTGCAACACTCATGAATATTTTGTGCTCTCGTAAACTTACCACTGTTTAGGGAGTATGTTGTTGCATCTTTATTACCCATGGGGCGCTTCTTTGTAACTCCTGATCCGCCGGTACCCTGAGTTGAGTTTGCTCGGGACGAGCAAAGTTTAAGCTTGGGGAGGTTGTTGGCGGTCGTTAAACCATGTTTTGACCTCCACCCTACCGGTAAATAAATACATAACACCAAGATTTTGTGCACAGTAGATAGGAATAATGCTACTCCACAAGTTTTGGTGGATATTTGGATGCAGGAGTGAATAATGGAGAAAAGTGGGCCCAGTCAGGGAAATTCCCTGGCAGACCGGCCCCACCCTAGGCCGGCCGGCCCCACCTGGTGGCCACAGGCCCCAGGCTTTCTCCAGTGGGCTGGAAAATAATCCTCAACGTGCAATTCAAGCCCAGCTCGGCAGGATTCCACCGACGTTCTAGAAGGTGGGCTATTTGGGCCTTTACTTGGCCCTCAATCCAATTCTGCCGACCCCACGAAGTAGCCGACCTTCAGACCGCCTTCAGGGAGTGATCTGGAGCGTCCAGGAGCAAGTCGGTGGCAAATCGCCACAGGGGACGGCCGGCCGGCCACCCCCTAGGCCGGCCGGCCGACTTTGGCGCCACCGCCTCTCCAGCTTCGGCCAGGGTGCTTCCACCGTCTTCACAAGCTATAAAAGGGACCCCTCGGCCTCCGAATCAATTCGCACCATCACACTTCATCCAAGTGTTCATTAGTTTAGTTGAGTAGTAGCTTTGGGAGTTAGAGTAGAGTAGAGTAGAGTGAGAGCTCTCTCGGGCTTCCGGAGTATTCTCGGAGTTCGGTATAGTTCTTTGTATCTTACTCTTGAGATATTATTTTATTTATTATATAATTAGTTTTATCTTTATTTATTTCTTTTAGTAATTCTTTTCTATTTAGTTTATTTATTCGTTAAGTAAGTGCTCGTAGAAGTCTTGTTGTGGGATTCGTGATTGTTGGAATAGCGAGTACGAGAGAGTGCCGTCGTCGGAGATGACGTCGTGTGAAATCTGTGCTTGTTCATTCTTAGATAGGACTGCTCCGTTGATCAAGAGTAGCTCCTCTAGGCGGGTTGTAAGCGTGGCGCTTAGATCTTGGCCTATGCACGTTTGGCACCCAACCCCACGGAGGATGGTAGCCGCGAGTGTATGTGACAGCTGCTCCGGTCTCTGTAATCCACCACGTCCGGGTTGGACTCAGCAGGGTCTTAATTATAGCGGATGGATCCCCAGGGTGAACTAGCAGCATCGGTTGCCCTGGCACTTCCGTGCCCCGAAACGACATGACTTGTATGTGTATGAGCTTAACTAGAGTAAATAACCTTTGTAGAATTGACTGCTAGAAAAGTAAATAATAGATAAACATACAGGTAGCCTTAACTCTATCTCGTTGCTCTCCCAAATGTATACTACGATTTATTTTATTGCCTTGGATTTGAGGATGTGTGTGCCACCCATATATATCATGCCTATCTTACCCCCGTCTCAAGTATAGTTGATACATTATTTCTTTCTCCAAATTATCCAATGCATAGCTATTATTCAGCTTTCTTTTGCTCTACTTCCCTGCGGAAATATAAATACGATAACCCTGGAATACTCCAAGGTGAAATGCTACAATGGTGATCCGTGCGCTTGCGGAATTAATGAATTTAATTTTATCGCGTAAGAACCGCCAATAGTCGGTGAGCTCGAGGTCGGGGAGGACGGCGAGGTCGAGGTCGCCGAGGTCGATGGCGGCGACGACGGCGAGGTCGGTGAGGTCGACGACGGCGGCGGAGGTCGGGGACGAGGAGGGGGCGGAGCTCGGGGCCGGCGAGGGGGCCGAGCTCGGGAATGGCGAGGAGGAGGACGGCGAGGTGGAGGGCGGCGCTCGGACGGAGGCGAGGAGGACGGCGGCGGATTTGGGCAGCCTGACGGCGTCGCGCGCGATATCCTCTAAGTTAGGGTTTCGCGCCGGCGCAAGGCAGCTAATATAGGAGCAGCCAGCAGTGGCGGGCGGTGCCGATGTAAAAGCGTGCGCCACTGGAAAACTCTGCTCGGTGGCGGACAGGGTGACGTCACCGCCCGCCACCGGGCGACGTGACGTCATCGCGTGCGCCACCGGAAACAGGCTCGGTGGCGGACGGAGTGACGTCACCCGTTCGCCTTTGGTGTTGCGCGGTACAAATACTTAAATTAAAATGCCTCATTCATTAGTGAACGTCATTGTGCCTCAGTGGTAAAGCGCTTGGTTTGTATGCTGCCGGTGCGGGGTTCGAAACCCGCCTGGCACCAATTTTTTCGAATCTTTTTTTTTAAATCTCTATATATATTTATCGATATAATATTATGATAAAAAATATAATAATATTTTTAAATTATATAATAATATTTTGTGATAATAATATTTTGTGATAAAAAACATATACTAATATTTTGTGATAATAATCTTTTTTTTAAGTCATATAATAATATTTTGTGATAAAATTGTTTTTGTTATTATCTTTTCACTTCTTATATTGATATAGTATTTCTAAATACAACTTTAACTATTTTTTTACCTTCTTATATTTAAATAGGATATTCAAATAATATTATATTAAATAGTCTAACTATTGTTTTCATTTTCTTTTCACTTCTTATATTACAATAGTATTCTCAAAAAAACTTAATATAGTACTATACAATAATTGGAAATATAGTACTTAATATATTACAACCACACGATATTTACAATAATTGGAATATTGTACTTAATATATTACGGCCACACGATATTTTACAATAATTCGAAATATTGTACTTAATATATTACGACCACACGATATTTTACAATAATTGGAAACACATGATATTAGCCATTCACTACTTTCCCTTCGCAATCAGTGCGCAGGTAGGGCACCACGGATGAATAGGTGAGGTCAAGTTCAGGTTGACTTATCGATTTGTATCAGCAAAGAAAGGCACTTCATCAAACTGGTTGTATTCTTCTTCATCCGTGGCACCGTCGATTCCGATGATTCTTTGTTTTCCATAGACAACAACCTGCTTCTTCCATTCAGTTTCTGGGTCAGGTGCATACCACACTTGCGCTACATTTTGGGGGAGTATCCAAGGATCATCCTTGTGACCAACAATGTTTAGGTCAACAAGAGTCATGCCGAATTCATCCACGTGGACCCCTTGGTCCTTGACCCATACGCACTTGAATATAGGGATTTGTAAAGACATTCCATAGTTGAGTTCCCAAATCTCTTCAATGTATCCGAAATATTTCGTTTTGTTTCCGTCACTGTCCTCTGCGCTTGTTGTTACACCACTGTTTTGGCACTGACTCTTATTGTCCTTTGCTTTGGTGTAAAATGTGAACCCATTAATGTCAAACGCTTGCCACGAAGTGACAAGACTTAGTGGACCATCTGCCAATAGATGCATCGTCTTTTCATCTGTTGTCTCTCCAACTGGTAGGTTTTGGTTCTTCAACCATATAGTGAAACAGCTCTTGTGCTCTTGCATGATCCAATCTTCATTGCGTGTGGGATTTTCTTTAGAAAGTTGTTGCAAGTGTTGCTCAACGTATTTTGCGGCAATCTTTAACTGATGCAGGATGCTGTAATGTGCTTGACTCACTCTTTCGTAACTCGCATCGGTGAAGGTTTTTCTTCCTTTAGTTCCTTTACCAGCGAGCCTTCCCTCGTGCCGCGACCGCGGAACACCTATTTGTTTCCCATCTGTCATGTAATCGTTGTAGCACTCTAAAACCTCTTCTGTTGTGTAGCCCTCTATCATGGATCCCTCAGGATTTTTGGGACTGCGCACATAGTTTTTCATAACGTACATATACCGCTCATACGGGTACATATAGTGAAGGTAAGAAGGCCCAAGGACAAGTATCTGATCTGCTATGTGGATCATATAGTGCTCCATCGTATCAAAAAATGTGGGGGGGAAGCACATCTCGAGTTGGCACATAGTCTCCCGCATCAGTTTACGTATCTTTTGCAATTCTCCAACGTCGATGACCTTCTTGGAGACGGCATTAAAAAAGTGGCACATCTGCGTGACTGCAATCCTGACATATGGGTGTTTGATAGCCCTTGCAGCGATCGCGAGGAACAAAGAAAGCATCATATGGCAATCATGCGTGTTGTAGCCACTTATCTTTAACTCGGTCATTGAGACTAGATTCTTTACGTTGGTTGAGAAACCTGTGGGAACCTTGATACTGCGTAGGCACTTGCATATTGTTTTTTTCTCCTCTAGTGTCAGGTTAAAACTGGCCGGTGGAAGGTAATACTTTCCATTCTCCAACTGCTCAGGGTGAAGCTCTTTCTTTATTCCTTGTTTTTGTAGGTCTTTTCGAGCGCGGAGCCCGTCCTTTGTCTTGCCTGGTGTGTCCATAAGGAGACCTGAGGTGCTATCAGAGACACCCTTCGTAACGTGCATAAGGTCGATTGCATGACCTATTTCCAACTGTTTCCAGTACGCTAAGTACCTATAGAAAATTGATTTCTACTTAAATATTGCATCCTTTGGAAGCTGATCGGACTTGTTCCGCTTTCTCCCCTTGACTGGCTTGCCAAAAACAACCTTGTAATCTTTCACCAGATTATAAACAAATTTGCCGTCGCGAAGCACTGGTGCGGGATCTTTCTCCTCTGTACCATCAAATTCTTTCGTCATTCGACGGTATCTGTGATTTTTGGTAAGAATCGTCGGTGTCCCATGTACACCAGCTTGCAGAAATTTGGAAGGTGCACGCATGATGTTTGGTCAACGCAAACAACGCATGCCGACTTCCCTTTTACCTGGCCGGTTAGGGTCAGGCGAGCGGGATTGTCATTGATGGTCACAAAAATAATAGCATAGAGGGTGAAATGCTCCTGTCGGTAGGCATCCCACATGCGAACCCCCTCTTCCCACAGCTTCTGCATGTCTTCCATCAAAGGTTCCAAAAACACATCTATATCAATGCCAGGTTGCTGTGGACCGGATATAAGGGTACTCAGCATGAGGTACTTTCTTTTGTGGCACAGCCATGAAGGAAGATTGAAGACGCATAGAATCACCGGCCACGTACTATGTGGGTTCCTCATGCCACCGAAAGGATTCATTCCATCTGTACTCAAGCCAAATCTCACATTCCTCGGATCGTATGAGAACCGAGGGTTGTCTACGTCAAACTTTTTCCACTGTCGGGCATCCGCGGGGTGACGAAGCTTTCCATCCTTCTTGCGCCCATCTTCAGCGGCATGCCAAGTCATGAGTTTGGCGTCTCTGGAGTTTGCGAACAGACGCTTCAAGCGATCGACTACCGGTAGGTACCACATCACTAGTGCCGGAATTTTTCTGCACTCAACCTCATCTTCTTCCCCTTCGTTCTGATGACTGGTCCTGCCGCCTCTGTTCCTCTTTCGTCCCTTCTTCTTGATGTTCACGGTACAAGAGTCATCAACATTGTCATCGTATCTTTTGTACCGACTGACGTTACAAACTGGACATTTCACCTTGTCCGCATGTTCTTTACGGTACAGGATGCAGTAATTCGGACAAGCGTGTATTCTTTGTACGCCTAATGTCAACGGAGACAACAGCTTCTTTGAGTGGTACGTGCTTGTGGGCAAAGCGTTCAGTTTCGGCAATGTGTCGGCTAAAACCAGCAGCAATTCATTGAAGCTACTGTCTGACCACCCGTTGCTGGCCTTTAGTGTGAGGAGTCGAAGCACCGTCTTTAATACCGTGCACTCACTCTCACATCCTTTGTCTTTGGAGTACAGAGGCTCTCTCGATGCCTTATCCAACATCTCTGCGTTATCCAAGCCTTTCTTTCGGTTGTGGAGTAAATCCTCATGCTCCATGTGACGGAGCATTTCCTCTACATCGAGGCCTTCACATCCTCCACCCTCGTGTACCGAGCCATCATCTTGGGCGTTACACTGATCTGCACTATGACGCTCATTGTTGTCTCGTGCCCTCTCTGCGTGACTATTGCCTTCTGCACTTTCCTGCACGTTGTTGCCTTCTCGAGTGTCTGGTGTTTCACCATGTTTTATCCAGATTGAGTAGTGATCCATGAAACCTTTCTCCAACAAGTGCTCACGAATAGTTTCATGTTCCTCGAAACAATACATTATTCTTGCATCTCTTACAAGGACAATATATAGCCCTTGTATTTTGACGTGCAGCGTGAACCTTGGCGGCTTGGAGAAATTTGGTGACTTCCTCGAAATATATTATTGGATCTCCGCCACCCCCATTGTACATCCAAGACCTATCCATCATCTACAATCTTCGAAAAAATAATTAAACAAACAAATACGAATTATAAATTAAGAATAACAATGCTATACAAATTTGACACAATATTTTTATTCAATCCATAGACAAGACTATATTAATTCCCCATCCCCTCTCTCTTACATATATGGTGCATATATCAAAATCATTGATCTCTTAAATTACAATAAAAACTCACAAGACAAACAACATAATACTTAGAAGGTGAACATATTAGATAGAATCTACTAATTCCCCCTCAAAAAAACAATAGAATCATCTCAATTGAAGGAAAAAAGTTTGCAACCCTAAATAAACTTTATGCTCAAAATTAACCATGAAAAAGACATCTAAACACAAAAAGGCTCCAATGGATACCAAAGATTTACCTCCTAGATCAAATCCCTAAAAAAAAACGAGATCAAAACCTTCCCCCCATGATTTCTAATTTTTCCCCGCCGCCGTACGGACATCTATGTCGAGATGATCCGGGTACTTCGCGTGGGGAAGACGCGCAGGTTATATAGATGCAGGCTACCAGTGGCGGGCACGATGACGTCACTAAGATGCGCCACCGATGACGCATATCAGTGGCGGACGGAATGAAGTCAGTATTATCAGTGGCGGACGGGAGTGACGTCACCTTCGACCGCCACAGAGGATGGGATTCAGTGGCGGTGTACCTGACGTCAGCGGCCGCCACTGATCTGCTTCTTAGCTGTGGCGAACGATTATGACGTCATTCCAACCACCACTGTTGACTCCTTCTCGGTGGCGGTCGCTTGTGACGTCACTTTCACCGCCACTGGTGCCGCCTTCTGTTCCTGTAGCCGCGATGACGCCAGCCCGTCCGCCACCGATGGTTGCTACAGTAGCGACCGTCGGGTTAGCAGTGACGTATCGTTTGGTGTGCGCCACTGTTATAAAATTTCAAGTGTCATATTAGGCTCTTTTTGTACTAGTGTGTTTCCAGTTGGTTCAAGTTGGAGGATGAGGAACCATGTTGAGATGTGCCATGGTTCTCGATGATGATGAGTAATTGACAACGGAGTTGATTTGAGTTGACATGAGGTTTGGGTTGAAATGCGGGACTTTGAGGGTTGCATAAGCGTATGCATGATTATGTTTATGGCTAACCGAAGTTGGTGCAGGTGTTGGGATGATTGGCGGAGAAGGAAACGTGTTTGCTTGTCTAATGATGTGTAGGTCAATGGAGTCAACTTGATGGTCAACAGCAGGAGGATCGGGAGGACCAAGCGAAGGGTCCCGACGGGCTGGGACCGGGGAGGCTTGGGTTCGGGCGATCGAGAGGCCGGGTGAGGTCAAGGGTGATCCACACCGTACACGTGGCGGACAAGAAGCACGGAGGGTTTCGCGGTTTGGCCTCAAAACCGTGGAGGTGATGAAGACGGCGTGTTGACCAAGGTCAAGAGGCGAACAGGAGGCCGGTGCAAGTGAAGGGTCCCGACGGGCTGGGACCGAGGAGACTTGACGGCGAGGTTCGCGGGACGAGGTGACACGCGTCGACATCGAGATGGTTTCCCGGTTTGGCCTCAAAACCGGTGGTCGACGGTTTCCCGGTTTAGCCTTAAAACCGGCAGTGATGGTTTCCCGGTTGAGCCTCAAAACCGGTGGTGGACGGTTTCCCGGTTTGGGCCTCAAAACCGGTGGTGGGTGGTTTCCCGGTTTATGCCTCAAAACCGGCGGTGGACGGTTTCCCGGTTTGGGCCTCAAAACCGGTGGTGGTTGGTTTCCCGGTTTATGCCTCAAAACCGGCGGTGGACGGTTTCCCGGTTTGGGCCTCAAAACCGGTGGTGGAAGTCGCGCTTTGAGAAGCGTGCAAGGCGGTTTTCCGGTTTAGGCCTCAAAACCGACGGCGACGGATGGAGGTGCATGTAGCACCATCGCGGAGGTAGCTTCGAGGTGAAGCTAAGGTGTGAAGGCCCCGACGGCGTTCGGGCGAAGGAGAAAAAGTTGGACGGAAACACCCTTATGTATTGTATGGGTGTGTTGTAGTGTGAGGGGCATTTCTGGGATGTGGAAATGTCCAAGAGGATAAGGTGGAGGGGCAGGTTGGCTGCTCACTTTGGCTTTGTTGGTGCCTCCCATTTGTGTGTGTGGGAGAGGGCTTGAGAGAGAGGAGGAGAGAGGGGAGAAGAGAGGAGATGGCTCTTTGATTGAGCTTTTTGTCATCTCTAGTTTGTGTGTGCTAGGGAGTGGCTTGACATCTACATCTTTGAGCAATACATAGCATCAATTAGTCCTCGAAGTGTTCTCCTCATCTTGAATCCCGAATTTCTTATTTTCCCCATTTTCGGAGCTATTTTCGGGTGATTTTCGATTCGCTTTTTGTGACGCATTTTTGGGTGGATTTCTTGGGGGATCTTGGTGCTAGGATGTGCTAGAACAACCCTTGGTAGGTCCTTGACCGAATCCATAGCACGAGCACCTTCGATTTGAAGATTTGGTTAAGTTTCCCTCTCTTGTTCATCCAAACCCTACCCGTCTTGATAGAATCCAAAATCCGCATGGATTTCTTAGGGTTTTTGGTGTGATTCTTGTTGGATGATGTTCCCCATCTCAAGACGAAGCTATGGTTCAAATTTCGTGATTTTTGGAGGTCGTTTGACCCTGTTTCGAGATTTTTCTTGAGCTTGCGCGCGTGCTGAAATAACAGGGCCGGATACTCCGGCATAGTGCCGGATACTCCGGTAGGAAAATTGGTTTTCCAAGTTCTCCAGGCCCGGATACTCCGTCTACATACCGGATACTCCGGTGGGGGGTTTCTGTACCCGAAAATATCAGGTACCGGACACTCCGGCTCATTACCGGACTATCCGGTGGGGACTTTCTGTAATCTTTTCGTCGGTTCATCTCCTTGAGCGCGTGTTCGCTTGGTTTGCTTCCGCAAGTGCTTATATCTCATCCACAATCATTCCTAAGCTCAACACAACACTTCTCATATGTGTGTGTGATCTTGGTGATTGTTCTTGAGACGGGTCGGGACATAGGCCGAGTTCTTTCGAAGAATTTTTATCGGCTCCCATTCACCCCCCCTCTGGTCGTCTTCTCGGTCCTTCAATTGGTATCAGAGCCGGTTTGATCACTTGTTGGCTTTTACCGGCCGTGTGATCCATAGGCGACCTTTTGCACTTGCTTGTTTGCGCTTCGGCTATTTGCTAACGCTAACCGGTGCTTGTTCAATGGCACCAAGTGCTCGCTCTCGTGTGTCTTTGTCCTCAAGTTTGGATATGTGTGGAGTTGCTATTGAGGATGACACCAAGATGAGTCGAGTTATGGATGCTCGCATGGACGATCTCGAGGAGGAGGAAGAGATGGACCTCACGACGGAAGAACTTAAAGTGGTCGAGCTTTTCAAGCTTTCAAGAGGCGATGAGATGTCCTATGAGGATCTTGTCTCCGAGCTTTTCAAAATGAGCCAAGGTAACCTTGTCAATGGTATTGTGGGCTTATTCACTACGGTTCAAGCTTGTGATGCTAAAATTGCTAAACTCAAAAAGAAGTTGAAAACCTCGATGCCTAGTGATGAGAGCTTGTTGTCTAGACTTGATAATATGAATGCTTTGTCTTCTTGCAAGTCTAGTACTTCCTTGCCTTGTGATGATTGTGTTGCCTTGATCAAAAAGAATGATGAGTTGAATGCTTCCATGGCTGACTTGCTTGCTCAAAAAGAACAATTTGATGCATGATTGTTCTTCATGTGAAAAACAATTGGAAAGTGCTAGATTTGTTATCAACATGTTGAATGAGAATGCTTCTTTGCCATGCATGTCTTGCAAGTCTTTGCATGATGAAATTGACTTGTTGAAATCAAATGCTTCTATGCCATGTGATTCATGTGTTGCCTTGCATAAAGATATTGATTGTGCTAGAGTTGAAATAGGCAATCTTATGTCTTTGGCTAGAAAAGGTTGCAATTCTTGTATTGACTTGCTTGCTGAAAATGAAATGTTGAAGCTAGATCACTCCACTCGTTTAGAGCAACTTGAACTTGTTAGGGCTACAATGTTGAGATAAAATCTATGCCTTGTAGCACTTGTTCTTCTTCTATGAATGATGATGCTTGTCTTAATTCTTGTGCTAATCATGATGCTTTGCATGATATGCATTTGAGTGATGCTCCATCTATTTCTTGCACATCATGTCATGATTTGAAAATTGAAGTTGAGCCTTTGAAGCTAATGCGCGATGATATGAGCGCTAAGTTGATTGAGTACAATGATATGAGTGCTAGCCTTGAAAAGGAGAATGATCTCTTGCGTACCACATATGCCGAGCGTATTGAGAAGGAGATTCAAATCTTAAGAGATACTCTATGTGGTACTTGTGAGCGCCTCAAATCTCAAAATGAGGTTTTGCTCCAACTATGCAAGAGCTTAGATGATAAGCTTCTCGATTCATGCAATTCTTCTCACTCCGATGTGCATGTTTCAAATATTTCTTCTTTGTCTTCGGAGTTGGGTTCTTCTCATGTTGAGCGTGAGTCTTTGGATGTTAGCTCGTGTGCTATTGCTTTGGGTGATTCTTCTTTGGCTACTCATGCTATTGGCTCCTCCGGTCTTGCCCAAGGGACTTCAAATGGCAAAGGTGTTTCGTGCTCAAATGGTACATCAACCTTGAAAGAAAAGTACCATTGCACCTTTTGCAAGAAAGATGGGCATGTTATTGAGTTTTGCTTTCGCCGTGTCAAACACGAGCGTCGTGTGCGTGCAAAAGCTTTTAGGAACACACATCGCTCTTTCCATGGCATGTGTGGACCTAGTGTTGACTCCAAGTCAAGAGATGCTTCTAGTTCTTCATGCAAGTCTCAAAGGACTTCTCACTCGAGCAAGAATGGTGCTTGTACCTCTCAAACCGTCTCTCCCGATAGACCATTGTACCATTGCTCTTATTGTGAGAAGGATGGGCATCAAATTGACTTTTGCTTTAGGCATGCCAAACATATGCGCCGGTCTCATGCTTCTAACTCTTCGGGTATTCATGGCTTTTCCCATGGCATGAACACTCGAGAGTCTAGCATGAGGCATCGCTTTATTGATGGTTTCTATGACTCTTTTCCTTGTGGGGTTGAACGTGCTCGTGGACATGCTTCTAATGCTCCTTGTGTTGGTCCACGACATGGTTCTCATGATGCTTACAATGGTTCTTCTCATGGTGTTCCCTTTAGAGGTTCTCGTCGTTTTTCTAATGATTGCACTCGTTTTTCTTCTCGAGTTGCTATTTCGCGACATGCTTCTAAGGGTGATTCAAAGTCTTCAAATTTGAGCCAAAGTTTGCATCATGCTAACCCTCATGATAAATTGAGTACATCTATTGGTCATGTGTCCAAGTGTTGGATTCCTAAGTATTTGCTTACTAACCCTTCGGGATCCAAGACTCGGGCATCTCTCTCTTCTCATGTGTAGGTCGGGGACGCGGGTTGGAGGACATGGGCTTTATTGGTCTCGGTCTTTTGCTTGACGTGATTGAGACATGATGGTTCTCCATACCCTAGTACATGGCCTCCAAGAGGCATGCGCTTCATTGTGGCGTCTTCACCTATTTTGTGAGCTTTCCTATACACTCATACCTTCTACATTCATGTACATTTACTTGTGGTATGAGGTGCTTGTTCATATGCTCACTTGACCCTCTCGGCATGTATTATTTGCGTATATATTATAGCATGCTTTTGTTTCTCTCTTGCCTATTGGTTAGCTTTTGAATATTTTACTTTATCCAACCTTGCTACTTTTTTATATGCTTTTGGCTTTTGATCTCTTTTTCATGATTTTATTTCTCTCTTGTCCTAAATTGCCTTTTGCTTTGTACACCATTGAGTAGCATGTTTTGATGTGGTTTTCCAACCTACTATGCTAGCTTTGCGAATTTTCTTGTATCTTAGATCACTTTTTTATGCTACCTTGCGTGATCCATGGTGTATCCTCTCATGTTTTACCATGATTTGCAAATGCTTCTCTTGTGCTTGCTCTTATGTGACGTGAGCTTCTTATGTTCTTATTTGCATATCCTCACTTTGATCGCGCTTGTAGTTTTTGTCATTTTTTCTTGTATCTTGTGTGAACCATACTATATCTTTTCATGATTAGCTAGTGGTTCTCACATGCTTACCCTCATGTGATATGTGCTCTTTTTTGTATTATTTGTATATGCTCTCCTGGACATATGTTTACTCGGTCCTCTCATGCTTTGTCATGATTTGCAAATTTGAGTTTGAAGTATGCTTCATATTGCTTTATTTGCATAACTCTCTTCTTTGATTGTTAAATGTTTGCCCCTTTTTGAAGTGTCTCCTTGTCTTGTTTTGAATGATTCTAAAGTTGTTTTATTGAGGTGGAGATTGGCTTGGTTGAGGGATAGATTGGCTTGGTTTGAGGGGGAGTTGATGTTTCTCATTGATATTTGGATCTTGTCTTGTGCTTTGGACTTTTGGAGTTGTTGTTTTCATTGACATTTGGAGTTTGTCTTTTGTTTTGGACCTTTGAGATGCTTTTCTTGTAAAAATTTGTATCTTAATTTTGCATTGCATCTCATCATGTGACATGTGCTTTATAGTGATGAGCTTCAATTCTTATGCCTTCTTGTATTTATTGTTGCTATGGTTGAGTTTGAGCTAAGTTGTGTGATTGCTAGTAGCAAACCTTCAAACTTAGGCTTTTCTAGATGGCTTGGCATAGTGGCATTTTGAGCAAGCTAGCTAAACCTAAAGATGAAAATTGGCTTTGTGAGTTTTATGATCTATGCATGCCAATGTCTTGCTCACCATATGTATAATTGCTTTTATCCTTGTCAAGACTTGTGTTAAGGCTAGTTTTGAAAATGTCTTGGCTTTGGCAACTTGTTGTTTGTGGGATGCACTTTGGCAAATGTTTAGCTCATGATGGGACTTTGGGGGAACAAATGTTCCTTTTGCCAAAAGGCATGCTCTTTTGCTCTTGTGCTTAAATTTGTAAAATCAATTTGATCTTTTGTGCTTAATGTTATAAATCCAATACGGTGCCTTGATGCCTCAGGGTGTTTGCCGTAACCAGTCGTGCGACCCTCTGTATAGATAAGAGGTTACTTGAGGATAAAATCCAATACGGTGCCTTGATGCCTCGGGGTGTTTGCCGTACCCAGTCGTGCGACCCTCCGCATGGATAAGAGGTTACTTGAGGATAAACATAACATGAGTAATTGCTTTTGTTCCTAAATCTTATATCTCACTTGTTGAGTACTCACTTGATCAAATTGAGTCTTTGTTGCATATGTGAGCGTTTGTCAAAGCACATCTTTCCGAACGTTTGTTGCTTGAGTTGAGATTGCCACTTGCTAGTCTTCTTGGATTCACTTAATGCTTGTTTTGCCTTGGATAGGAGTGAATATACATGTGGTGGCAATGCTTATTATGATGTAGCAAGTTTGAATCTATCTTGCTCAATTCAATCTTCTTGCTTAGCTTGTCTAGCTCTTTGTTTTTGTGCTATGCTCTCTATTATGGCCTTTGTGCGATTGTGAGCTCATGCTTTTACACTTCAAGGCTTTGTGCTTGTTTCAATGATAAATGCTTGTTGACATAATTGTTGAAGCTCCATAAGTTTGCATTCTCATAAATTGCATTTTTGTCTCTCTTTTATGTCTTGATGAGTTCATTGCCAAAGGGGGAGAGATTTCAAAGGAGTGATGCACAATTTGTGAAAATGTGAATGAATTTGGCTCAATCAAAGAGCCATCTCCTCTCTTCTCCCCTCTCTCCTCCTCTCTCTCAAGCCCTCTCCCACACACACAAATGGGAGGCACCAAACAAAGCCAAAGTGAGCAGCCAACCTGCCCCTCCACCTTATCCTCTTGGACATTTCCACATCCCAGAAATGCCCCTCACACTACAACACACCCATACAATACATAAGGGCGTTTCCGTCTAACTTTTTCTCCTTCGCCCGAACGCCGTCGGGGCCTTCACACCTTAGCTTCACCTCGAAGCTACCTCCGCGATGGTGCTACATGCACCTCCATCCGTCGTCGTCGGTTTTGAGGCCTAAACCGGAAAACCGCCTTGCACGCTTCTCAAAGCGCGACTTCCACCACCGGTTTTGAGGCCCAAACCGGGAAACCGTCCACTGCCGGTTTTGAGGCATAAACCGGGAAACCACCCACCACCGGTTTTGAGGCCCAAACCGGGAAACCGTCCACCGCCGGTTTTGAGGCATAAACCGGGAAACCACCCACCACCGGTTTTGAGGCCCAAACCGGGAAACCGTCCACCACCGGTTTTGAGGCTCAACCGGGAAACCATCACTGCCGGTTTTAAGGCCAAACCGGGAAACCGTCGACCACCGGTTTTGAGGCCAAACCGGGAAACCATCTCGATGTCGACGCGTGTCACCTCGTCCCGCGAACCTCGCCGTCAAGTCTCCTCGGTCCCAGCCCGTCGGGACCCTTCACTTGCACCGGCCTCCTGTTCGCCTCTTGACCTTGGTCAACAAGCCGTCTTCATCACCTCCACGGTTTTGAGGCCAAACCGCGAAACCCTCCGTGCTTCTTGTCCGCCACGTGTACGGTGTGGATCACCTTTGACCTCACCCGGCCTCTCGATCGCCCGAACCCAAGCCTCCTCGGTCCCAGCCCGTCGGGACCCTTCGCTTGGTCCTCCCGATCCTCCTGCCGTTGACCATCAAATTGACTCCATTGACCTACACATCATTAGACAAGCAAACACGTTTCCTTCTCCGCCAATCATCCCAACACCTGCACCAACTTCGGTTAGCCATAAACATAATCATGCATACGCTTATGCAACCCTCAAAGTCCCGCATTTCAACCCAAACCTCATGTCAACTCAAATCAACTCCGTTGTCAATTACTCATCATTATCGAGAACCATGGCACATCTCAACATGGTTCCTCAATCTCCCCCTTGATGAGTACATTGGCAACAACACCAAGTACACGAATTCAAACTTGAAATGCGAAACCAAAGAAGCTAACTAAATGGTCCAAAACCAAGGTAAAAGGTAGAAAACGACCATCTAGTAGCAAAGGATCACACAAGCCAAGAGTTGGCAAAGAAAGCGGCTCATACACGTAAAGATCCCAAAAGACTCGAGAAAAAGTCATGTAAAGCTCCCCCTCAAGTAGTGATATCTCTCACGCAAGGTGAAATGACCGGATAGTCCTGTAGCGGAAGGTACGGCAATGTACCGGATAGTCCGAGGGTTTGCTTTCTCGATCCATAAAACGCATTTTCAATTAAGCTCAACAAAAAAGTAATCAATGTCAATTACTCATCACAAACCAAGCCATGGCACATATCAACATGGCTTCACAATCTCCCCCTTGATGAGTACATTGACAACACCAAATGCATATAAATTTGGAATTGAAAATGCGAGTCCAATAAAGCACAACTAAGATGGCCGAAAACCAATAAAGAATCGAAAGTGGCCACTTAGCATAAAAGGATCGCAAACATCAAGAATTAGCAAGAAAGCGGCTCATGGTCCATAAACTAGATTAATTGTTCATCATGACCATTTCATCGCAAAGAACATAAGAGACTAAAAAAAATCTCAAAAACATGGAATGCTCCCCCTCAAGTTATGATTGCTCCCCCTTAAGTTATGATTACCTCTCATGCGAAGCATAAGCCAAATTCATTCACATTTTCGCAAATTGTGCATCACTCCTTTGAAATCTCTCCCCCTTTGGCAATGAACTCATCAAGACATAAAAGAGAGACAAAAATGCAATTTATGAGGATGCAAACTTATGGAGCTTCAACAATTATGTCAACAAGCATTTATCATTGCTATGAAACAAGCACAAAGCCTTGAAGTGTAAAAGCATGAGCTCACAATCGCACAAAGCCTCAAAACCGGTGGTGGGTGGTTTCCCGGTTTATGCCTCAAAACCGGCGGTGGACGGTTTCCCGGTTTGGGCCTCAAAACCGGTGGTGGAAGTCGCGCTTTGAGAAGCGTGCAAGGCGGTTTTCTGGTTTAGGCCTCAAAACCGACGGCGACGGATGGAGGTGCATGTAGCACCATCGCGGAGGTAGCTTCGAGGTGAAGCTAAGGTGTGAAGGCCCCGACGGCGTTCGGGCGAAGGAGAAAAAGTTGGACGGAAACGTCCTTATGTATTATATGGGTGTGTTGTAGTGTGAGGGGCATTTCTGGGATGTGGAAATGTCCAAGAGGATAAGGTGGAGGGGCAGGTTGGCTGCTCACTTTGGCTTTGTTGGTGCCTCCTATTTGTGTGTGTGGGAGAGGGCTTGAGAGAGAGGAGGAGAGAGGGGAGAAGAGAGGAGATGGCTCTTTGATTGAGCTTTTTGTCATCTCTAGTTTGTGTGTGCTAGGGAGTGGCTTGACATCTACATCTTTGAGCAATACATAGCATCAATTCGTCCTCAAAGTGTTCTCCTCATCTTGAATCCCGAATTTCTTATTTTCCCTATTTTCGGAGCTATTTTCGGGTGATTTTCGATTCGCTTTTTGTGACGCGTTTTTGGGTGGATTTCTTGGGGGATCTTGGTGCTAGGATGTGCTAGAACAACCCTTGGTAGGTCCTTGACCGAATCCATAGCACGAGCACCTTCGATTTGAAGATTTGGTTAAGTTTCCCTCTCTTGTTCATCCAAACCCTACCCGTCTTGATAGAATCCAAAAACCGCATGGATTTCTTAGGGTTTTTGGTGTGATTCTTGTTGGATGATGTTCCCCATCTCAAGACGAAGCTATGGTTCAAATTTCGTGATTTTTGGAGGTCGTTTGACCCGGTTTCGAGATTTTTCTTGAACTTGCGCGCGTGCTGAAATAACAGGGCCGGATACTCCGGCATAGTGCCGGATACTCCGGTAGGAAAATTGGTTTTCCAAGTTCTCCAGGCCCGGATACTCCGTCTACATACCGGATACTCCGGTGGGGGGTTTCTGTACCCGAAAATATCAGGTACCGGACACTCCGGCTCTTTACCGGACTATCCGGTGGGGACTTTCTGTAATCTTTTCGTCGGTTCATCTCCTTGAGCGCGTGTTCGCTTGGTTTGCTTCCGCAAGTGCTTATATCTCATCCACAATCATTCCTAAGTTCAACACAACACTTCTCATATGTGTGTGTGATCTTGGTGATTGTTCTTGAGACGAGTCGGGACATAGGCCGAGTTCTTTCGAAGAATTTTTATCGGCTCCCATTCACCCCCCCCCCCCCCCCCCCCCCCTCCCCCTCTGGTCGCCTTCTCGGTCCTTCAGAGGAGTTGCAGGCGGAGGATGCAAATCATAGCGAGTAAGCGAAATGACTTCAGGACGCTTGCAAGATGATGAATCCAGCCGAAGGAAAGAACTGATGGAGGCTTGCTCTACACTAGGTGGAATATTTGGAAATAAAGGAATATGATAATTTTAAGGCAAGGAACAAGATGGAGTACATATTGCGCTGCTGACAAACGAGGAAATTGATCAGTACCGAAGAGCTACAGGATCAGAGTCAACAGCGTTTCTAAACAAATCACAATAGCTTCTCTTCAGCCTTTTCCGTTTTCATTTCAGTGCTGAGCAGGGGCCTTACCTGTCCTTCCTGTGTAGGCCAGCATAAGCTGTCGACCTTCGCTGGACTATTTTTTCCATTTGTACTAACTCTATTTTTCTCCTTCTATAGTGAACAGGCAGAGCGCCTACCATATTTGCTCAATAAAATATATAAAAAAAAAGAATTTGAACTGCACTATACCGAAGTTAACAGGCAGATCAGCGCCTACTGATGATTGATAGCTAGAGATCGGCTACACTATGATACCAGAGTTAGCAGTGTTCCTAATCTGACTTCATCAATCCATTGCAAGCAATCTTGTAGGAGCTCGAACTTCTGGCTCGTTGCTACATTCAGGAGTACTTTCATTTTGCTGAGAAAATATGATGATTCTTCCTTGCGCCGGAACGAGCCACACCACAAAAGCACTGCTCTGACAAATGGGGTGCTTTCACTTGTCTTCAGCGGAGGCAGACAAGTCCTTTACGTGATACAACCTCTCGCTGGCAGGTCACATTTGGGAGAGTGAACGAGGCACATGTATCTTGGAATTGTGACTCTGGAGCAAACTCCATTACACGAACAAACTTTAACAAGTTCTTCCTCATTGTCTGTCAGAAGCATTAGAACAGTTGAGAGGAATGTAAAGTCTATTGTTGGTAAAATGAAAGGCTATTTTGACTACGACATTTGAAAGAGGAATTTCACTGTAAGAATGCAGCAAAATACCATTAGTTTTTAGTAACAAAATAATCAATCAATACAGGAGTAACAGACTAACAGGACAGTGCCATGACTCTGAGTGTTTTTGCTTTAGTAGTCAGTACGCAACTATGCTATGCATGCAGATCCAAGAAGGCAGACATGCTCCGAGGTTGCAGATAACAGCACAGGGACGAATTTTACACTCATTTACCAAGTTGATGAAGCATTAAGTTGCTCCAGTGAAAATCAATAACTATAAGCTGAATGGTTCAAAAAGGATATTTATCAAGATATCAAGTTAATTATTCTGATCAAGAGTAAGAATAGCACATATATGCTTGAGGAACTCCATGCACCATTCCCTTTATGTGTGTGAGGGTCTAATTATCTATTTGGTTCATCTGATTCAATCTGCTTTTCCTTTTTTTTTTTTGATAAAAGATCTGCTTTTCCTTTTGAAACGGTGAAGTATATCCGTAACAATTTTTTAAAGTTTGTCTGTAAAGTAAGTTCTGATCGTCTGCATCATCTGGAATTAGAGCCAGGGAAGGAAGAAAAGGAATAAGCCCAGGAGATTGGTTGGGCTAGGCGTAGGTGATAAGGGGCATTTGGCCCAGATGCATGGAATAGAAGAGATAAGTTTTTCTTTTCTAGTTTCTTATTAATTCAACCATGAGCTTGAATTCAAATGGAAGTTCAAGCACGAGAAAGTCCACCAAAAGAAAAGTCAACTCAAATACTTGAACATATGTAACTGAATTCATGTCACTTCTCATGCGTGCCTACTTCACCCATAATTTTATCATTTACTAACATTCTAGTTTTCCTGACCTCAAGTTTCCGGTTTCACTTTGAGAAAAGAAAAAGGAAATAAAAATCTATGTCCCAGCAGCATTTCAGAAGGCCGATGCCTCTCCTAAGAATAAAATGTCTTGCAACATTTGGTACAAGAAATATGTTCATTCTTTTCTCTTGTTCTACAACTGTATTCAATATGCTCAAATTTATTGCAGCAACATGCGGGCTGTTCATCTGGTATACACTAATTACTATACAAATACTATTGAACACCCTAGGTGTAGAATAGGTATATGAAGTTGTGTGTGCGTGGTGTGTGGGGGTGGGTGTGTGTGTGTGGGGGGGGGGGGGGGGGGGGGGGGGGGGGGGCGCGGGCATGGTCCTCAGCTCCGCCACTTACAAATACTTTGCTGGAACCACAGTGGGTCAATGAAGCTGTCCCATTTTGTGAGTGAGGACCATCTTGCAAGTTTGTCTTCATCATTGAAGCTCAGCTCGAGTCAGTTTGATCTAGATGCACGATTCACAGATGAGAGCCTTGACACGAGGCTAAACGTACCACAAGTCAGAGAACCTGCACAAGCAGCAGGACGCGCATGAGTTGGAGGATAAACCTTTATGGGACATGCTCATGAACATCCAATTACTACCCGATGACAAGATGACAGTGAATGTACCTTTGCAAGCCAGAATTTGGATTTCATCATAGCTTCTTATTAGCATGAGTGAGGAGTACCTCAGTCGTTGGCATGATCCTATGGCAAACCAGTGATCTACTAGTGTGTACTCCCTCCGGTAACGTTTTAGTGTTTGTTTTGGACAGGGGTTGGGGTGTTTTTAGTTTGCTGCACCTTTTGTTGTGAAACGGTCCCCATACTATCTAGTATTATTTAAAAATACTAGCTAGTATTATGATCCGACGGTTCAAATCGATATTTATAGCAAACTAGCAATTATAATATTACGATGAGGCCAAAATCAAAAAAGAAAGGCAAAATTTGCTACAGCACACTGGAAATATGTGGCTTTAGCTACAACACACTCAAACTTTGGTATTTACCTGTGGTGCACTTCAAAAATGTGGTTTCATTGTTGCAGCACACTAAACAAGGGAAAGTGGTTTTTTGACCTTTTTAATCTTATAGCACGCAATACATTACAATTTGAAACTTTGCACAATGATACATGGGTGCATTCTCTGTCCATGTGTGTTGTTTTTTAGATTTTTTCCCGGTGGTTTAAATAACTTTTCATTGAAAATAAATTATTGTGTAAAAAAACTATATAAACAATAAAAAAATTGCAAAAAAAAACACATGGATAGAGAACGCACGAATGTATCATTGTGCAAAGTTTCAAATTGTAAGAGCATCTCCAAGAGAGTTCCATAAACCTCCCTTAAATCAAAATGTTTGGATTCAATAAAAAAAAATTTTCCAACAGGTCCCTAAAACCACCCTCGATTTTTTATAGCTCTTAAACTCTCCTCATTTGTAGCTACAAACAGGAGAAGAATTAGGGCTCCCATTCCTTCTCTTTACAATAGATTACTGTCTTTGTGACCCCAAATACTGATATGGTCCAATCAAAAGTGTTTTGGTCTCCTTTTAAAGGAGAACTCTTGGAGGAGGGAAGAAAAATTGCCCCTCGTAATTTTTTTGTTACTTCCAAAAACAAGTTTGTGGAGCTAATTTTATGAGGATCTCTTGCAGATACTCTAAGGTATTTCGTGCAATGAAATAAAAAAGTTAAAAATTTTGCAGCTATGAAACCACATTTTTGAAGTGTGCTACAGCTAAATATGAGAGATCGATAGAGTGTGTTGTGGTTAAAGCCACACCTTTTCTGTGTGCCGAGAAAGAAAATATTGTATCGAACAAAATGATCACGAATTACTGATCCGGGCGCACGTTAATACTAAAATATGTCAGCAATAGACGTTCAGTAATCGCTTTTGTTAAAAATCATGAAGCCTTATTCAGAAAATTTGCGTAATTACTGATGATTTGTTCAATAATTATCAGTTAGGTGTAGCTACCCACCAAATTGAATTTGATCTCATTTGGTCGCATTGCTATCTTATTGAAGTGGGGAAAATATTCAGTGGAAACCACCTATTCGGCGGAATCGAGAAACCCTCTCGAAAAATCTATTTAGAAGTTTTCAAAAATTATGAAACTTGGCATACGAGTAGAGGGCATGACGAGAAACATGCAAACAAAATTTCAGATCCAAATTCAACTTCTACTAAAAAATAACAAATTCATTGGTCAGATGTTTTAAATGTATATGCCATCGTCCATTTGGTGGTACGATGGTGGTACTATGTATTTTTTCTTTTTCTGGTAAATTACCGCCTCTGTTTCAGATGTTTTAAATGTATATGGCAAGTCCATTGGTCATCCTAATGAATGATCAAATCCATGTGAAAGGCGTTGATCCAGATTTTAGCTGACACGGTTCAGCAACTAATTCCCCAACGGAGGGCAGGCACTTTCCGACGATCAAGATTCAAACAAGAAAAGCAGGAGCGAGACGTGAAATCAAACTCACGGGTGAGAGTGAAGAGACACCGGCGGCGCTCCGCATCTGTGTAGGGCGCGTAGCTGAGGAGGCTCTCGAGGAGCTCCTCCGTCCTCAGCCGCCGCCGCCGATCAGTTCCTCCGCCACCCGCCGCCTACCGTCCTCTCCGCTGCCACTCAAGCTCGCCCGTTCCGTGTGCCGCCGCGAGTGGGAAGGTAAATTCGCTGGCCGTTGCTGGGCCGTTTTCAGTCTGCCGAAGCGGAAGCCCAACTCGGCTTTAATCGAGTACTAACCGCCCCCGTACGCTGGATCCTATATGGAGGTCGCCCGAGGGGATCGTTTCTCTCGGACGCTTTACGATTCGTGCAACACAGCCATCCAACGATCATCCTCCTTTCTTCCTCCTTCTGCCTCCCGACGACGGCGGCGACGGCAACGAGCCCGGCGACGCCGGGTTAGCGCGGCGGAGGGCGGCGGGCGCGGATCCGGCGGCGGGAGCCGCCGGAGACGATGGAGGAGGGCGGGGCGGGGGCGTCTCGTCGGAGGATCCCTTAATGCGCAGGGTTTGTACCCCCCGAGCTCTCTTCCTCCTCCCTCCGCACATAGAAAAATGGCGGCCGGCCGGACCGGCGGTGGCCGGCGCGATGCGGGCGGGGCGGCAAGGCGGCGGGGACGCCGCCGGCCGCGGTGGTGGCCGCCGGCGGTGGGCGGTGTAGGGGCGGGGGCGTCACGTGTTGGAGTGGTTAGCGTGGCGGCGGTCGAGGGCGGCGGCGGAGGCGGCGGGGCGCCGCCGGAGCCGGGCGGGACGCGGAGGCGGCGGGGGCGAGCACCAGGACGGCGGTCGGCGGCGGTGGTGCGAGGAAGAGGAAGAAGAAGCGCGCCATGGGCCGATTTGTGCGGGCCGTGGGCCTGTTCGATCGAATGAATTTCGTCGGATGATCGACGCATAGGAGGTCCCCCCCCCGTACACCGTCCCAACTCCGTAGCGTATATACTCTCCGCTTCTCTTCCCATCAATCCCAAGAACGGACCGTGTAAAAGAAATATCCAAAAACGGACACTAAATAAAATCAGAGAAGACACTAGCGCCTCCGTATCCGTTACCCCTCGCGAAAGCGATGTCGCGGCCGCAGGCCGACCTCGAGGCTGGCGTCACCGCCGCGGCAGCCAGTGCGGTGGCTCCGGCGGTGACGGAGCCCTCGTTGACGGTGGCGAAGAAGGCCCCTCGGCCGCGGTGGATGCTCGCAGTGGCCTGCGACTCCCCGCGGCTGCAGTGGGCGTTCGTACGGAAGGTCTATCGGCGTGCTCGCGCTGCAGTTCCTCTTCGCCATATCCGCCGTCGCCGTCCCGCTGTACGCGCCCGCCGTCCCGCGCTTCTTCAACGCCGCTCCCCACGTCGCCGCCTACTCGGTTTTGGCCGTCGTCGTCGCCGCCCCCTTCGCAGCGGTGTGGCCGCTGATCTGCTGCAAGGGGAAGCAGCCGGCGAACCTGCTGCTGCTCTGTCTTGTCACGGTCCTTGTCAGCCTCAGCATATCGGTCCCCCTCTCCACGTTCATCGCCTACGTAGGTAATTAAACAAGACTATTCTCCTTAGATCTCCCCCTGTCTGTCTCGTGGGCTTGTGAGCTCTCTCACTCACCTGAAACAAAATTTACTTGATATTTGTCTGTTATCTTTGCAGATACAGTTGTGTTGCAATCTGTGATCCTCACTGAAGCTGCCCTCATCAGCCTCATCCTTTGCACATTCTGGTCTGCCATGAGGCACGATGAAGCCGGCTTCTACCTGCTCCCCCTCCTCGTCACCACCTTCACCGTCCTAGCGGTCCACTTCACCATCCAGGTTTTCACAACATTCTACTACTGCTTTTGACGATTTTGTTCGATCTCCAGTGTATTGTTACCAACTTACCATCTTAATTAATTTCTCACTTAGTGTATATTGGATCGATCTCTCAGGGCCTTCATCCGTTGGGAAACATCTACTTGACCTCCTGGGGCTGTCTTGGTACCACACTGTTCTTTTACTTCGTCATGCATCAGTCCGAACAGATCATGGAGCACAAAGACGCCCTCGCAAAAAAAAAAAAAAAAAATGGAGCACAAAGACGACGAGTATGTGTTGGCTGCCATCTCGTTGTATGCGGACCTCATCAGGCTTCGTTGCTTGCGATGACGTAATTGATCGCTGAACAAAGTAATTTGCTTGCGTTACATTAATTACCTGTGGCCTACAGTGCAAAGCTAGATATTGATCAGTAGCGATCGATTCTCGTCTCAACAAATGTTTGTGGCATCATGGCTGTGTAAGCGCACTCTTCAATATGCTTGATTGCAACTTTAGTGGATATACTATGTACTATATACTCTCGATCTATAAGTCCATGCTTCTGTAGTTTCTTGGGTGAACGTGTCGCACTGGCATGCATGTTACCACATCACACAGCATAACCAGGCATGCTTGCAAATTTTGAGAAAAAGCTCTGCCGCCAGAGCAGTTCAGTTGTCAATTTTGTTGGATTTGGACAAAGCACGAGTCCACGACACATGTAATAGTTCAGATCGAGCACGCATACGCACACAAAGTCATGGTCGTAGTGACAATGTTGCCGCCTGCAACCTCGCTCGTGCATGCACGTCGCTTGCACTGTTGCACATAGAGCAATAATGCAGTGTGCTATACAAATGTAGATAAAAATAGTAGCAATATTTTATATTAAATAATATTATATTTCAGTAGCACACCAAGTTTACAGTTCCAGAATGGTAAAAGGTAGTAAATCGAATGTAGTCAGGAATGGAAGGGAAAAATGCTAAAACACAAACAAATTATTAGAGCCCATGCATGTAGCTAGGCGCCGTACGTGGAGGTGGAGCAGAGTATATATATGTTGAGAGAACCAAGCGGCTGCTTAGTAATTGAATAATTGGTCTAGTAATGCTTGTAGCTGTTGGGGAACCTGCAGTTGTCCCTGACCTCCAAATTGCCGCCCTGCGCTGGGAGGCTGCTGAGCTTGGCCATGGAGGTGGCGAAGTCCTTGTTCCAGTCCTCCGGATTGTCCCTGTACTCTATAAGTTTGCCCGCGGCCTCGTTGTTCGTGCGCAGCACCCAGTCGGACTTGAAGAGCACCTTGTTCACGAGCGTGTTGTGGTAGTAGCTGTTGTCCAGCACCTGCTGCTTCGGGCTCACCCCCAATGCCGCGGGGTTGTAGTTTGCCTGCGCCTGGAACTCTTTGCTCTCGTCGCGGGCGTTGTTGTGCACCGTCGGGTCCTGCTTCGGCTTCTGCTGCAGCAGCTCCGGCGGGGTGGCCTTGCGGAGCGCCGCGCGGTAGCTGGGGTCGATCTGGAAGTCCGGCGTGTCGGCGGCGGAGAGGCGCTTCGCGTAGGACGAGAGGTGCGCCACGCCGATGGAGTGCGCGCCGGAGAGCACGACGAGGTCCTCCACGTCGAGGTTCCGGAACCCGGACGCGAATCGGGACTTGAGCATGCCGAAGTCGAAGTCGGAGGTCGGGAGCGCCGCGTCGGCCGCCGCCGCGGACGAGGCCACGCCGTCCAGGAGGACGCCGCGGGTGATGTTGTAGCGGATCCTGCCGCCGCTGAGGATGTCCACCGCATCGCGCCCGGCCAGCACCACGATCTCGGCGCACGAGATGTTGTCCTTGCGGACCTTGTCCTTGATGCGGTCGATCACGTCGAAGCCGCCCAGGCCGATGTTGTTGGCCGCCTTCTTCTCGGTGTTCGCGCCGTCGGTGGGCGTGTAGTCCAGGAGCACGGACCCGTCGCAGCCCTAATATATATCACATTGTTGAGTAAGGTAATTAATAGAATATCTACGTACGTACCACGACGACAAATGAACTGTTTCATTCATATATATATAAACGTACGATGTTAATTGTTAACAGAAAGTAGTTGTTGGACTTTATGTGTCGGAAAAACAAAGGCAAAATAATGTAACAATTAATGCGGTTGAGCTGAGTACTCACATTCACAAAGCAGTCATGAAACACCAAGCGGAGGAGGGCG
The DNA here is from genome assembly GCA_012490785.1 of Eragrostis nindensis. NCBI lineage: Eukaryota > Viridiplantae > Streptophyta > Magnoliopsida > Poales > Poaceae > Eragrostis > Eragrostis nindensis. Next base: position 188,098 of record JAAXCT010000337.1, on the reverse strand, counting down.
GCGCCGATGCCGCGGTTTTCCTGAATGGCCTTCTCCACCTCCTTCCTCACCTTCTCCTCCACTTTATCTTTGTAGTTGCGGCCGTTATCTTGGTACTTGCGGCCGGCGGCCGACTGTCCGGCGAGGAGAGCGAACAGCACGAGCACGGCGACGGCGGTGGTGCTGAACTTCGCCATGTTCAACTCGATCAGGTCTTCGATCTATCAGTAGCCAACTGCTGCTAGCTAGCTTAGGCTGGTTGTGGTGCTTGGAGAGCTCCCGATGAAGGGCTATATATACACTCGCCAAACGATGATCGATCATGGACAAGCAGCTTGGCCAGCTGCTATAGTGCGTGATGGGTGGCCTTGATTAGCCCGCAACAAACAGGCCGAAGACAAGCCATACCGATTGTTAGGTGCCTTTCTTGCTTCTCATCCATGCAACGCATGCATGCATTGACTTTTGCTCAATAAAACTAAGGTCATTATTGACCAGAAGAGCGCGCCACAACGTGCAGCCCAATCATCCGCTACATGCAGCGCTTGATTGAGCATGTCGAGCATCATCCCAGCAACAGATATCGATCTTGATAATCATCGCCTTGTTATTTTGTAATAAAAACCACGAAAATTCATCAGCTGGCGCGCCACTGGTGTACGACAATAATATTTTTCGAGCTGTCTAAACGTCGGTCCAGGTGGCAGCGCAGGGAGTGCTCGTCTTTCTAGTAGTTTCCTAAGTGATCTTGTCGTGTGTATATCTTGATAATTGATCCAACTAGCACTCCCCCTTTTATATATATATATCTGGATACTTAGCCACTGAAGAATGCTATTACAAGGCCATACATTCATACCGTATCCATTTTGGGATCCTAACGGGGAAATATACGCTGGATGCATGTGCAACCTACCAAGGTTGGTGGAAAAGAATGTGTGTTGTCCCTGCTTACGTGCGTCAAGTTTGGCAAACAACTGCATGGTAGAATATTTATTAATAAGCGATGATAAATATAGTCAAACTTTGCATCTTATAATGATTGGCGGGAGCCAGGGAAGCAGGCTAGCTAGCATATAGTACTACCTCCGTTCTTAAATTGATGTCGCCGTTAGCTTTTTGGGTTACGTTTGACCGTTCTTAAATTGATGTTGCCGTTGTCTTTTTGAGTTACGACGACATCAGTTTAAGAACGGAGGGAATATATAGCAATATAAATTAAAATATAATACTTGTAACCATAACAAGAAACCAAAATGTATTTACAAAAACAGCATTTAAATGAGTGATATATAGCATTGATCAAAGTCAAACATTTCTATCTTTGACCATCGATATTCTGCACAATCATATAATCTAATAATATGTAAATTATATATCATGAAATGATTTCTCATGGTGAATTTAAAAACATAAATATTAGGTCGTGAAACTATACAATTTTGGAGCAATGATTGAGGACATAAAATGCTTGACTTTGACCAAAGCTGGAATAAGATATAAACGGTGGTAGTACTGAACATGTATGTAAAGTTACTCTTGAGGATTATTGAGACATGGAGTTCGAAAGCAAAATGAAGCAGTAAACAAACTTTCATGTGGCTGGCCGGAGGCTAGACTCGACTTCCAGACCGATGGGCTCAGCAGCCTTGATCTTTGAAAACTTGTACTCCTATGCAGCAAAAAGAGGACGTGGTTGACCGGTGTAAATCGACCAATACCCATGGGGTAAACTGATTTATGCTACTACGCGATGTTCTCTATGGCCTCAAAATATTTTTGACCTAGCAGAATACAACTGGCGCTATGAGAAATTAAGGAAAAGAGAGGACATTTCACTATGGTTGAATATAGGCCGAACTTAAATGGTTGGAAGGAGTAAATTGAGTCAGAAATTTGCTTGCGTGGTCAAGTGGACAAGCTAAATATATATCTAGTTAATGTAGTAAAATAGACTTCTTTCAAAGAGAAAATTCCACTATTTTGACTTTTGAGAGAAACATGTAGCCAGATGTTATACAGCCAATCCATTGTACTTTAAGTAACATTTCGTGTTTTGTATATGCATGTTAATTTGAAGTATTTGACGGCCGCGAGTTGCGAACAGCTATGCAAAGGCAAGCCGGCCGTCTCTGCCGAGTCGCATGCAGGCCGTCTCTGCCGAGTCGCATGCAATGGATGGAAAGTTACTTCGCCGTACGGATCAAAGAGGCAACTTGCAAGGCGCGGAGCTATCGTCCGACGGCCAGCTTCAGCAAGCCGTTTGAGTCGCGACTTGCGACATCTGCACTCCTCCAAGCATCTCAAATTAAGATTGTTTGGCTCAACAATTCTCCGCCGCTCGAAAGACACACAAAGAAAAGGCGTGGTGCATGCCAACCTGATCGCTTGCATGCCAAGATCGTTCCCGTCTGACCGCGACCTTGAGGAAAATTTCGAAAGATATGCCAAAACTTAGGTACAGTGCAGACATCTCTAGCTCCCGAGTTTACGCAGTAGCTAGCTTCTAGCAAGCTCACTCTAGCCAACACGGTCGCGTGCCTTTGCCAACTAGCTGACTTACTGAGCTCTACATGCCTAGCTGACAGTGAAGAACGACGAGTACGGCACGAGCTAGAGCATTCGAGCTACAGCTTAGTTTCCTGTTTTAGTTTGACGATTGATCGATGGTAGACCGAGCTAAAACTACAGACACTGACTCACTGAGAGGTCTCGATCGTGGACAGCACGATTCCGTGTGCGCGAAAACGGGAGTACTGATGACCCAGTGTAGCATTTACAACGTGGTTAGTTTTTGAATGAGTTGAATCATGTAGAGCCTGCGTACGTTCTGGTCGATCGATGCGGCCATGGATATAAGACAGAATCCAAAATGGGCCACGCCAAATGACACAGGCAACAAACAGGTAATGACGATAAACGAACATGCATGGATGACAAATTACTCCTTTGTTTCACAATATTTATGAATTATGATTCTAGCTCTGAGCACAGGAAACAAGGAAAGGGAAAAAGGTGTAACACATAAGAAAGTGAGAATGATGCATCGAAATGTAAGAATCACACGTATTTTGGCAAAACATTGAAAGGTCCGAATCACAAGTATTGTTGAAACGTAGGAAGTAGATGACAACTGTTGAAGATGTGTAGAGCTTTTCATGATAACTACTCTTCCATGACTTAATAAGTGACACTCTAGATTCAAAAATGTTTCTCACAAAAAACGATTCTAAATTTTTCTCACAAAAAGTTTCTCTCCTTTTCCAATACAACTTTCTCATCTCTTCTTAATTCTCATGCCTAGCTTGCACAACATCACTTATTATTGGATAGAGGGAGTAGCAGCACCTCTGGTTTGGAATGCTAAACTCATCTCCCTATATGTCCACCAAAAAAAAATATCTTGAGGCTCCCATGTGGTCCTTTTACCAACACAATACATGAGGATTGAGGTGTAATTTTTCAGTTTTGGATTTTATAGTGCTCGTGCTGAAACACTTTTTTTAGATGAAATACCTCATGTATTGACAAACAGAGCGTAGCACAGCTGGTTAGGTTCAATGTGGTGGAACCAATTCATTCGGGTTCAAGTCTTAGATTTGACATATGTGTTGCATTTATAGTTATAATTATTTTTTCAGTAGGACGCGACATCCCTAGCGATAGAGAGATGTTCATGAATCTCAAAATTAAACCTTCAAAGCTTTTTTGAAGCACTAATTATTTTTTCAGTAGGACGCGACAGCCCTAGCGATAGAGAGATGTTCATGATGACTTCGTGAATCTCAAAATTAAACCTTCAAAGCTTTTTTCAAGCACTCATAGAAGTTGAACATGCGTGTATATTCATAAGGATCTGCACCTCGCAAAAAGAAAAACACCTCTCTTTTTTTTGAGATCAAAAACACCTCATTTCTTGAGAAGGAAATCATTCTTCGTCGCTGGGCCGCACTTCCTTTCTCCGGCATGGGCTGCGAAAAGATGCATAAACTGGACCAGGCTCAACAAAGGCATCGGTTAGGCCCAAGTCTAAGGAATTTCTGCATTATATACACCTCGAGAACATATCTGGTGTTACAAGCGGGTTAGGTGTTACCGTGTTACCAACTTCAATAACGCCTCAAATATGCAACGAAAAATTGCAACAAAAATATGAATGGATAGCTTATGCAACGATATACAATTCATATTTTCGGTTGAGATGCAACCGAAGCTCGTACAAGAAGATACAAAAAAGAGAAATCAGACGTTGAATAGTAACGGGTTGCGGGTTCGTGATGAACAGTTGCAACCCGCACTATTCACAGTCTGATTTCTCTTTTTTGTATCTTCTTGCACGAGCCTCGGTTGCATCTCAACCAAAAATATGAATTGTAGATCGTTGCATGAGCTATCCATTTATATTTTTGTTGCAATTTTTCGTTGCATTTTTATGGTGCTACAGTGATCGGTAACACGGTAACACCCATATGGCCGGTAACACTGGATATGTTCTCCATACACCTTGCATGTGGACCTTGATTTGCACCCATTGCTCTTCCGTTCTCCACAGCCACCCCTCTCTCACACACGCGCGCGCACACATCCAACACTGCATACGCATTCTGTTCATGCATATCATCCGAATACTTCAGCTGAATCAATCTGTTAGCTTAATGACCAAGAAAATGACGCACCACATTAAAAATAGCCATGACAGCCATTATGAAAACATTAGTCCAAAATGCCCTCAACATGTTTTAAAAACTATCCATCACCAAAATATAGTCTGAAATACCCATTGCCATTGCGAAAATAATGATGAGAGACAACAATAAATTTGTAAGGTATTCCATACAATATAATGCAATAGTATTTAGTATTTTAACACTACAAACTTCTGTATTTCATATCGTTTTTGACAAATAATGCTAGACATTTGACGATGCGTCTTCACGGTGGGTGCCACTCTTCTCCGTCTTGATGCCCGGATGGCTCCGGAGCGACGAGGGGAACAGCCGTTTGCCTCCGGTGGCCTCGAGCATCCGCTGGCTGAGCGGCCGGGCCCCCTCCTTGGCGTCGTACATGGCGTGGGACAGCCAGTCGAAGACCTCCGGCGCGAGGAGCGCCACCAGCGGCACCGGCCGGTATAGCGACGGCCACGTCACGTACCAGTCGCCTTTCCGGATGGCGTCCTGGGCCACGTGGCAGAGCGTCTCCACACGGCCTACGGGGAACGCCCCGATCTGCACCTGCAATTTGAGGGTTCTCTCTCCTTCGTAAGACACTTAATTAGCTGAACAGAGGTCTGACTGACATATATAAGAAGTGAATAACGTGTACGTATTTGCTGAATTAAGCTTATTACATCTCTGGCCTCCTCGTCGACGGCGAGCTCTCCGCCTTTCTGAATGATCTTGCCTTTGGTCATCTCGGACTCGACGAACCCGGGCGTCAGAATGGTGACGCCGACCTCCGATCCGACCTCTGCCCGCAGCGTCTCGTAGAACTTGAGCTGTGCTGCTTTGGAGGCCTTTTTTTTTTTTGTGTACAGACAACAAACCGATCGATAATAAGCCATGGATGGAAGGACAAATGAGATAGATCACGGACAATTGCTTTGCTACAATCTTTGCTTACATTATAGAAGCTCGTTCTCGCTGCAGGCACCGTTCCGGCCTGAGAGCAAGACACGATGATCTTCCCCTTGCTGGCCTTGAGGTGTGGCAGAGCGTAGTAGGTCGGATAGACAGAGCCCCAGAAATTCACGTCCTGAAATGGAATGCACGACACCTAACAGTGTTACTGACTATTCCCATTTCATTCGTTCGTCTCAAGACTGTTTGTTATGTACCAGCGCACTTTTGAATTAATGGTTTACCATCGTCGTGGTGAAGGCGGTAATGTTGGTGACTTCGTCGAAGCGGCAGATGGACCAGACACCGGCGTTGGCAACCAGATGGTTCACTGCCACCACAGACACATGAAATTCGTGATCGATCAGACAAGTAACAAAGCCAGTGTACGTTGATACGTCCAAGTTGCAGGAGAAAAGATCAGAGGGGAAATATATATAGTGATGCCCACATTTGCCGAAGTGGGCGACGGTTTCCTCGACGGCGAGCCTGGACTGGTCGGGGTCGGTGACGTCGGCCGGGAGGACGAGCACGTCCGGCGCGCCGCGTTCTCGGGCGCCATCGGCGACGTCCTCCAGCGCTTGCTTCCTCCGCGCCACCAGCGCAAGGCACGCCCCTTTCTTCGCGTACTGATACGCAAGCTCCTGCATTTATGTGCAGGTTCAGTCATCTTGGTGATGTGAGTCATGTGACCATATAATATAGGAGTACCTCATGATCGTTCGTTCTCGCGACGGCGACAGACAAGTAACGGAATCCTTAGGGATCTTTTTATACTATAAAATAACCGGAGAGTCTAGAGGAAAAGGAAAGCGACACATCATATCTCTAGTTCATTTCTCAGACGTTGATCCCAGTGTGCTGCAAAAATTGTTCGCGGCTGCAAATTAAACATAGTTACGTCGACGCCAACGAATCACGGAGATGTATATGTGCTCCGGATATTTTGGACCAGCTTGTCTCGCCTTCTAACAAAATACAAATGGCACCTACTAAAAACGTTTAGTACGTATTCTCCAAACTACTAGTGTTGTACCAGGTCCTACTGCACAAAAGACAAAAAACATCTGTTGGAGCTCGCTCTCCAGTCTGATACTGTGATGCCGTTGACATTATGAAACCTAATTTGTTGAGCTGTGAACTAAGCAACCGATCTGCTGGTCGAAACCATGCGCACTTTCCTCCCAATTTCGTACTATTTGGGTGTCTATGCAGTTGGCCACAATACTGCATATTTGACGGCTCATCAGTCCTGCATCACTATCAAACTATCACGGAAACCGACAGTACTTTCTTTTAAGCAAACTCGGAAACCAAAACTTTTCTAAAGAAAATTACGAATGAAATACCTATACGAACAGACAAACAAGCTGCAAAATACGACTGAAATACCAATGCCCAAGCTAGATATATTTACTGACCTCACACCGATGCCGGAGGAGGCGCCGGTGATGAGCACGACCTTCCCCCGCAGGTCCTCCTTCCTAAACGGCTTCACCAACGCCCACATAAACAGCTTCACTGGTATCGACAGAGGGAAGTATACCAGGATGATCATTGCAGCAGAGACATGCATCAGCACACTGTGAATCAGAAGGTGAAGATCCATCCTTGTGATAGAAAAGCTCTCTCTTTCTCTCTAGCTAGCGCAGACACGAGAGAGAGAGAGAGAGAGAGAGAGAGAGTTGTTCTTGGTTCAGGAACGGGAACGTTTTTGTACCACGACGCGGCAGCTCAGAGCGCCGTCTGCCGAGTTGTAAAACATTGACGTGACAGAATAATTGGTACGGATGAACGAGTAGAAAATCTCGGTCATGACTTGTTCCAATCGACGGCATACCAGGGCGTGTTTGTTTTGAGACCTGAGAAATGTGCCTGACTCAGGCACCGCTCCCAGGCGTCCGATTTCGGACGCCTGCGGCTGAGCGCGCTGCCTGGCCGGCGTGCTGCCTGACAGGGCAGCAAGCAAACAAGCCCAGGTCTCTGCAAGTAAGCCGGCCGGCCAGAGCCAGCATGACTCTGCTGGGATATGCAAGACAGCAAGAGCCAGGCTAATATGACAAACTTTATAACAGAAATATATTGCTAGCTCCGTTTAGTTAGGAACAGTTGAAGTCAGCCTGGACCTGGTTGCCTGTTCCTTTTAATTAGGAAACTGCCCATAAATCTGCGAGCAATTAGCTTGCTGTGTAATCTAAGAAACGTGCACACAAGTAAGCAATCAGACAGAGTTCTCTCCAGAAATTTGATCAAACGGTCGTTTGAGTTCTGTCGGGTTATTTTTCCAGACCAATGAGACAGTTTATTACACACCCAACCGATAACACGTAGGCTTCAAATTAAAAGAACCTTTAAAACTACAAACCCATGCAGAATATATATTTGACGTCTACACCACAAACCGTAAAACAAACTTCTAAAACCTGAAAAGTACTCCCTAACAGACAAATTTTTTTCTCTGTCGAAACAGTATACCATATGCATGTCGCCGCTCCTCGGACACGCAGCACAAAATCCGCTACCTATACCTCCCTACTAATTCTGACTCCACCACCACTTATATATGCAGTACCCTCGCCAGCTCCTACGTACGTAAAAAGTGTTCCAGGGTCGTCTTCACCTGGAAACTCTTCTGCCGCTCCAGCAAGTTGATCATCACCGTCGATACTCTCAACCGGTGGTCCTCGTTCATCGTCGCCTGCTGGAGCCTTGGGACGTTCATCAACTCCCACCTTTGCACGTTCATCTTTCTGCGCAGCAGCTGGTGGCTCGGCAATGACGGCGGCGGCGGCGGAGGTGGTGGGCTGGGTGATGTCGTGTATGCTGGCGCGCTTGCAGGCGTTGCGTTTCCTCTGCTCCAACCGGTTGCGGTGCTTCTGGTGGTGGCTGGCGATCTGGCTCGGGGTCTTGGTCGGCAGGAACTCGCGCGACATCTGCTTCCACTTGCCCGGGCCGTACTTTACAAGGCCTTTCAAGTAGAGACTGCAGGAACATATCTTGTATTAGTAGATAGATCGATGAGTTACTCGCGGTGCAATGCAAATGATGCGTACGTGGTTAGTTCAACCTTGATGTTGGAGCAAATGCGTGGTTAGTTGAACCTTGACGTTGGAGCTATAGGTGGAAACGGAGTCGATCTCTCTCTCTCTGCCTACGAACTACGTACTATAATCCTACACGAACACGTCCTCTTATTTTATTATTTGTCCGGAGAGAGAAAAAACAGAATAAAATGCTACATGCAAGATCATAAGATGCATGGTGTGCGTGCGTACGTACATGTGCTCTTCTCGTGTCCACGCCACGGGCTTCTTCCTCTCGCGCCTGCCCTTCATCATCCTGCCCGCACGCCCTGACGATGCCTCGGCGCCGTCCGCCGCGGCGGGCGACGACGCGGATGCGAGATCAGCCTTCTCCACGACGACTGCCGCCGGCGCCTCCGCTTCTTCTCCCGCCGAAGCCACGGCGGCGGCCACGTCCGCGGTCGGCAGCGCCGGCGCCTCCCCTTCCGCCGAGGCCACGGCGTCGTCCCACGCGCGCGGCGTATCCACGTGCAGCGCGTGGAGGGTGCGCGTCACCTCGTCGACTATGCAGTCGTACCGCTGGGCAGCCTGCTCCGGCGTCTTGTTGCCGAGGAGGCGCGCGGCGAGGATGTCCCACCGCGGGAACTGGTGCACGATCAGCATCTCCACGAGCTTGTCGTCTTTGCGTCTCCAGATGGCCGCCGGCTTCGGCTCCGGTGACGCCGCCGCCGGGGCTGAGGCTGTGGCGGCAGATGACGGTGCCTTCGCCACGGCGGCGGCCTTGCCGCGGACCATGTTATGCACGTAGATCGAGCAAATTAACAAGCAGCCGGCGGGTCTTCCAGAGAAGCCAGTTGATTAGGGCATTATGGAGGCCGTGTTAATTCGTTCGAGCGCAGGGGCAGGGCAGTGGAGATGGGGGAGAGCCTCCCACCCCTCTCTCTCTGTCGTATCAAGAATGGATTCGCCCATTCATCGCTTAAACGGTCTGCCTTAATTACCAACCGTCTCGGCTGGCAGCACAAGAGATATATTTTCGCATCGGCCCATGCGTGTTAAATCTCTCGAGTTGACTTTGAATTTTGAAGCGGGGATGTCTCGAAGCTTTTTTGCTCCGCCGACTTGCTGCGTGCATTGCTGACAACCGTAAAGGAAAGCGGCTTTGTTCAAGGGCGCTTTCCCTCCCTGTAGTTGACTGTCCTCCCGAGCGAGATGACAACAGTTTGGCTTCCAAAGGTTATTGGGCAGAGAACAAAGGGACGGGGACTTGTTATATTTTTCTATGTTAAATCGTATTACATCTACTGATTACAAAAGCAACCCACACAACTTCAACTTCATTGATGAGAGACAAGAAACTTTAAAAGTGCCGCAAATTTCACCATCTAGGATCACCATCCCAGACGGACAAAAACTTCGATCTGAACGAATACGGCCATCTCACCATCCAACCGTCATTCCCATCTCTGGCGGAGAAAATTGAAACCCAACCCTTTTCGTAAAACACGGGTAGATTCTTTCACACGCAAATACAATGAACTTGTTACTGTCGAGCTCATTGCCGCCTCCTTTATCAGATTTGTCATGGAAAAATTCAAATTCGAGCAATATCCAGATGAAAATCACCGGAAACCAAATTCTCACTACCCACAACCATGGTTAGGAAGAACCATGAGAAGACAAAGAAGGGACAGAGTACCTTATTTTCCATCGATGATGGCGCCTTCGACTTGCCACCGCCGTCGAGACATCTGGTCCTCCATTGCTCCATGCCGACGAACTTGACGATGTCTCACCGCCGCCGCCGCCCTCTTCGACTGGAACAGAAAGAGGAACTCTAACCCTAACAACCACCGCAGCTCCTGCCAAGAGCAACCACCATGAGAAAACCTAACTATCTAAAACTAAGAGCAAACTAGACGAACGCTTAGATGCCGGGCCTCCCTCCTCCGCCGACGGCGAGGCCGCCGGAAGCGAGGGGGCCAGCCAATTTGCCGCCTGAGTCGTAGCCTGAGTAGCCACCCTTGTCACCATGGTCTCACGAAGTCACAATACGCACACCTCGATGCAAAAATATGGCTCAGGTTACATTTTAATGTTTTGCTAATTAAATTCTATTATTGAAATTATGGCGTCAACTAAAGTGTTCGAATTTGGCCCATCTTTGTGGTTCATTCATGAGAATTCTTATGGCTGCTGGTTGGGTTTGTCCCATACTGGCAGTGCAAGATGAGACACGCAAACTTAAAAACTCCACTTATGCCTATGGTTGAACAAAGAGAGCAATGAAAGAGAGAGTGAGTTGTATGCTACTCTTCGGTCGCAAAATACTTGTCATCTTAGCTCTAGGCACAAGAATTAAGGAGAAGTGAATAAAATAGGTGTACAGAAAATGAGAAGGCAAGTAAATTAGGAAAACTAAATGAGTGTAGGATGAGATGTAATATGGGACGGAGGGAGCACCTATATCTATGTGGACACGTACGTGTATGTTCTGCACGTTTTCACATGTTCTCCTACTTGGCCAAATTGTAACGGGATATCTTCAAAAATATTTGATAAATTGGTTTGTGACAATTGTCATGAGTCTAACGCTCCCAAGATAAAGAGAAATTTGAACTTTTCATATTTTTGCACAAATGTAACACGCCCTTAATTATGCTATAGCTTTCTCTAGTTACTTTTGCTAGAAAGCACTCTTTTGCCATGAGGAATGAATCTTTTGTGACGAGGTCTAGTGTATGTGTATGTGTAGGAAGAACGAGACATTAAGGTGGTTCTAAAAAATGAGACGCGTAGTCCTTAGAATGTAGGGCATAAACGCCAACAGGGACTTCTTAGCAGCTTGTTTTTTTTAGAGATTAAACAGTACAACTCAGACACTCAAAACGTACGCATACTCACCCCTATAAACACATGTACGCAAACCCTACCCCTATGAGCATCTTCGAAGACTGAGCCGGCAAATTTAGAGATTGACGAAGTCGCCACTAGCGCCTCGCTGTCGACGGGAGTGTCGCACTGAAAGCACAAATGCCGTTAAATCCTTGAAAATTCGCTCACACGGAGAGTCGAATCCAGGACCTCAGGTGCTACTGAAGCTCTTGTAATCACTAGGCTACATGCCCTTTCGCCTTCTTAGCAGCTTATTGGTTGTAACGTGTGTTATTTCCATCATAATTAAGAGCGCTATAACACACTTGAATTTTCATCAAAGCCCACAACAATTTTCTTTCATGTTGTCACGACCCGTGTTTTTGCCTTCATTTGAAATCTACTAAAAATTTAAATTTTTTGAATTTTTAAACAAATTAAAAACAAGTGCGTGATTAAGTTAGCCAAACCACCCTAATTTTAAAATTTTTCTTTTTGAAAACTTGCACAAAACTCATCATATGCATTTTGAGGATTTATTGGATTTATGTTGAGTGTTTGTTTGATTTAAAACCTCGTTCGAATTTGAATCTCCTTCAAATTCAAATCCTTTGAATTTCCAGAAAAGTTTAAACCTTTTCTTCTTACCGGGCCGCTCCCTCTCTTTTTTTTTCTTCTCTGCCGGCCCAGCTCCCTCTTCTTTTCTCTTCTTCCCTCCGCGGGCCGCTTTCCTTCCTCGGCCCAGCGCCGCGCCAGCCGTCCGGCCCGCCAGCCCGCCACCCATCTCTGTCACTGACGTGTGGACCCCACCGCCGTCCTCCTCCTCCCGTCCGGTCGCATCACTGCGCCGCCGCCCATACCGTCGCCGACGTCAGCCGCCGCACCGCCTCACTGGCGCCACCGCCTTCGCGATTTCTTGGCGCGCCCGTCACGTCCAGCCGCGCCACCGCCATTGCCGTCCTTAAAACGGGCCGAGCCCTTCCCCTTTCGCTCATCTCCCTCACTCTCTCTCTCTCTCTCTCTCTTCCACTCCGGCCACCACTCCGGTGACCTCGGCCACAGCCGCGGAAGTCCTTTCCCTTCCTCTTTCCCCTCGCCAAGCCCCTCCGAGCTACTCTCCCTCTCGACACGCCCTCCTCGCCCCCAGCCGAGCCCGGAGCCGTGCCGCGCACGAGCTAGGGTTCCGGCCATCTCCCTCGACGCCGGCCGCCTCCCTTCTTCCTCCGGCCTCGCCGCGTTCACGGTGAGCATCCCCGCGTCCCTCTCCTTCTCCCGCACCCCTCATCTTCCTCTCTTCCCTTCCGCGCGAGCAACCGCGCCGTGCGCCGCCGCCCGCCACCGCGCGACCTCGTCGCCGACAGCTTTCCCGACCGCGCCTGGCCACGCTGAGCCTCGCATCGCCTTCACCACACTCCCGCGCACATCACCGTGAGCACACACTCGAGCTCAACCCATCGCCTAGCCCTTTTCCCCTCGCTCGCCGACGCGCCGCCCAAGTCCGACGTCCACGCGCCGCCGCTCCGGTGGTCTCCGTCGTCGACATCACCCGCTCAAAGCTCCGCCTTCGCGCGTTCGTTCTCGGCGACGTGTTCTCGCCGCCGTTCCGCCCACATAGCCATCGGCGGCGAGGATCCCGGCGAACCTCCGCCGCGCGCCCCCCCTTTCCGCCGCCCCTTGACCGAGTCCCGCCGCCGCGTCCGACGTGGCGCCACGCCAGCACGCGGGCCCGCGACGACCCAGTCGCCCCCGCCACGTGGTGCACCCGGTACACCGTGAACCACGCACACCCACTCTCCGGTCCACACGCCCATACACCAAGTCCACAGAACAGTGCGCCCTGTTCACTGTGCAACTCGGTCCCACATGTAAGCCTCTCTTGATCTTTTCCAATACAAAAATAAATCTATAAATCTCAGAAAAATCCCGGAGGCCCTGTGTTTTTGCAAATAAACCCCTGACCTTTCCAGTAATTCTTCTTAGTCCTATTTTTTTTGCACAAAAGTCCCTATAGTTTTCTGTAATTACAATTTGGCCCCTATCTTTTTACACCGAGACCCCTGAACTTTTCCAAAATTACAAATAGGTCCCCAACATCTTTCTGTATTTACCAAAAAGTCCCCAGAACCTTTCCATTCTTGCAAATAAGCCCTCAGATCCCCTGGACCCATCTGTCAGCCTCTCTTTCCCTCAGGAGAATGCTAAGTGCACCCGGCTAGTGTACACACATTTATATTCCGAGCAATTTCCAATATCAGAAAAATCTCAGAAAATTCCCAAAAATCCTATATTCCTTTCTAATCATTTTCCAACCCTTGATCACTTCAGATTAATTAGGATTATGGCTATACTTAATTAAGTTAGCTTAATCCTGATCAATTTTCCTTTCTTAAACTTGTTTAATTCATATCTCCTCCGTTTAAACTCCGATTTTGGCGATTCTTTCGCCAAAATTCATCTAAAATCATCCTCTATTCATTGCCACCAGATCCAATCTAACCTTGGTCTCCAATTGGTTTTATTTGATTTATTGCTTGTTCATTGTTTGCTTGAGCGGTAGATTTATTTTCTTTTATCGCTAGATAATCAAGTCTTTGAAGAAGAGCCCGAGGATTTGGAATACGAGGATTTAGAGGAAGAAGAGCTTGGTGAAGGCAAGTCTAACTCCCTTTGATCATGTTGATCCTATGTTTACAAAATATCCTAATTAGAGCTGTTTATAAATAAATTGCATGGTATTTAAATGAATTTAAAGGCTAGAATGGTCCTATGCAATATTTGATTGCCTGCCTTGACTTGATTGTATCCTGTATCCTTGTTAGCCCTAGGAATCAACGTCATTAATTTAATTAATGAATTGTTGATATGCTCGCTGCTTAGGACTTTCACATGTGTATAATTAATATTGGTCACATGATTTTTGTGTAAATGCGTGTGTCTCGGTGGTGTGTGTAAATGTGAATTGGGTGGTATAATAATAAGTGCAACCCTAGTGAGGGATATTTTTGGCGGGATCAGGCGAGGTAGTCCTCAGTGGGGAGGCTATCTCTGGGACGCCCTTCCACTTGTGGATTGGCTATTGAAGATGCCTGGTTCGGTTGTATAAGGACCGGTTGTTGTGCCGCCTTTGCCTAGCACCTCTCGCGCAGCCACAAGCCGTGAATGGGCGCGGAATTGGAACCACACCCTACTAGTACTCACCCGGTACCCCCCGGAGGCAGGAGATGCAACGGAGTCCCAGGAGAAGACTCGTTCGTTGGTGGGTGTTCGAGATCCGGCATTTATGACTGGCCATATTTTATTGTGAAGCCCCTGGTGATGTCTGTGGGGGATGCCGTGGTGGTACGAAGTAGGTATGGAACCTTTAGTGGGACAGTCCAAACTATGACGATAGGGAGGACTGGACCACCTTGTGGGGAAATTTGTGCACCCTTGGCCAAGGTTAAGAAACTTTCCGGAAAGCCGTGTTCCACGGTATTGGACAACGCGAAAGCATCGGCCACACTATGGTTAGTTTTCTGTGTGAGTATCCTTGGCGTGTTTTCGGAATACACCGGTTTGGAGCCGTGTGCTGGTTGTCGGCCAGTGATAAAACTTGAGGCACTGGCGGGATGGACAGTAACTCCCCCAGGGCCGCCCAACCCCACTAATCTCTACAGATACTTGATTATATTGCGAACTGCTTTGTTTTCAAAACAACCTTGCATAAACTTGGCTTTCACGCCTTGTTGCGATAAACCTCAGCCTATCCTTTGATAAACTCCTTGCATAATTTACCCCTCGTGTTAGGCTTGCTGAGTACCTTAAGTACTCACTCTTGCTTCAATCATTATGAAGGGGAGCCAGAGTTTGAAGCTGTTGAAGATGAAGATTAGGGTTCAGCCTGCACGCAAGTCTGCCTGTTGGAGTGGTGTCGTTCCGTCTTCCGCTGGAGTAGTAGTCTAGTGCTGCTGCTGTAGCAGCTAGTCAGTGTGTTGTCTGTTCTGGTGCTCAGGCCGCGGGCCTTGTTGTAAGACCTTTTGTAATAAAAGGGCTTGTATGAGACTTGGTAATATTATAAAAAGGGTATGAGACTGTGATATCATTCTGTGAAAGCGTCGTATCAGCGTCTGATCCAGGGACTGATACGGTAAGCGCTAGTGCTCCAGAAATGGGGTACGACAGAGTGGTATCAGAGCCATACTTGCCCGTAGGTTGAACCCTAGGATGGATCGAGTGAGAATGAGTGCTATTTTATACCTAAAAACTATTTGCAAAACTTTTCTATTTACTTCTCTCCTATTTTGGAAAATCTTTTCTTCCAAAAGGTCGCACCCGTTGGGAAGCCCTCAGCAAAGAAATCTGATCTCTCCAGTCCCGACAACTACAGGTCAAAAATACAAGAGTCTTCCGTCAGACCAAGAATCTGCAGAAGACAAGCCATCAGAAGGCCTGTCAGCATCAAGCAAAAGCGGCTCTCAAGCTAGACTGTAGAGTGCCGTTGTATTTAGTGGCACCCTGCTGTCGAGTCCTCTTGTCTAGGTTTAACCGTCGAGTCCTGCTATATAGGAGGACTTGAATATGTGTGATCGAGCCCCTATTATGATGCTATGTTTGCTGTAATGTTGTATCGATGCTGATTCTTCTGTTTGAGTGTGCGCAAGGTATTCGGAAATTCTTTTCCTTTATCTTGTTCTGCTCGTAGTTCTAGATTTTCCGTAAATCCCTTCTCATCTCTCCTTATCCTTCCTTCAGATGCCTCCCAAAAGATCTGCCAGAATTCAGCAGCGCCAACGCCGAGAGCGTAACGTTCAGGATGATGACCATGATGACGTCCACAGTGCAGGGCGTGGACGTGGTAGAGGAAGAAATAACAATCAGCGTGGCAGAGGTAGAGGAGGAGGTAGAGGTGGAGGCAGACATGACAATGAACAGGATTACCAGGAAGAAGAAGTGAGTCAAAATCAACAGGAAGTGCAGGATGAGGTTGGAGAAAATAATGACCAGAACAGAAGCGAAGGACAACAGAATCGTGGTAGAGGTGGTAGAAGAGGTGGTGGAAGAGGTGGTGGAAGAGGTGGAAGAATACCTGCAGCACCTGTCACTAACCTAGTGGCTGTGATGGACAATCAGACTCGTCTGATGGAGATTATCGCCCAAGGACTTCTGGACCGTACACCAGGTCCACAGACCAAGATGTCAGAATTTATGAGACTCAGACCGCCAACTTTTGAGTGTGCTGAAGAAGATCCTCTAGCAGCAGACGATTGGCTAAGAGGCATAATCAAGAAACTGCAAGTGGTTAATGCCAATGACAGAGAGAAAGTTATTCTGGCGTCTCACCAGCTCACAGGAGCAGCAAGCGAATGGTGGGATAACTATCGTGAAGCTACAGAAGATGCTGAGGCTATCACTTGGGATGAATTCCAGGAGGAATTCAGGAGATACCACATTCCTGAGGGTATTATGGAAATGAAAGCTGAAGAGTTCCGCTCCTTGAAACAAGGAGCTATGACAGTGAATCAGTATATTAGAAAGTTCATGAAGCTAGCAAGCTATGCACCTGAAGAGGTCAGTACTGACAAAAAGAAACAGGATCGTTTCAGGAAAGGACTCAGTCTTAGTTTGAGAGTGCAGTTAGTCACTCACATATATCCAGATTTCAACACTCTCATGAACCGTGCACTTCTTTTGGAGGATGCACGCTCCCACATTGAGCAGGACAGAAAACGCAAATTCAATGCTCAGAATTTCAAGCAGCAGGAGGGAAATCAGAAATCAAGGTCTAATAATAATTTTCAGAAATCAAAGTATCAGCCGACAATGCAGTACAAAACTTCAACGTCCAATCAACCGAGCTCAGCACCAGCATATAGTAACCAAAATTCTGGTAGTCAGCAGAGGAGCAGTTCCAGCATTGCCCAGCCTAATAACAATGACAAGAGGACTTGCTTTCACTGTCGCGAGCCAGGCCATATGATTGCTAGATGTCCTTACCTGAATCAGAATAATGCTCCAACTCAGTCACACCAGGCAAGCAATAGGACTGCAGCATCAGGAGTTGGACGCAGTGGACAACAATCCTTCGGACAACAGCAAAGGAGCAGCCAAATCACCGGTCGAAGCCGAGTAAACCATATCAACGCTCGGGAAACTAATGGAGCACCGGAAATTGTCCCCGGTGAGTACCTTAACAACCCAACTCGTCCACGAGTTATATCTGGATTTTGGAGCCTTGCTTTCATTCGGAACTTGAAACTATTACTGCATGTGATTTTCAACTGGTTGCTCAAGAACCCCGATCTCCCTGGGTAAAAGTCTTTTAAGTGGGGTAGGCCTCACTCCAAAGTTAGCAATATGGAAGAACAATGGATCACCTGGAAACAGATACAAGAACAAAGATCTTTTTGCTCTTCCCTTCCCACTAAGATAGTTCGAATCTCGAGGACGAGATTCTGTTTAAGTGGGGTAGATTGTCACGACCCGTGTTTTTGCCTTCATTTGAAATCTACTAAAAATTTAAATTTTTCGAATTTTTAAACAAATTAAAAACAAGTGCGTGATTAAGTTAGCCAAACCACCCTAATTTTAAAATTTTTCTTTTTGAAAACTTGCACAAAACTCATCATATGCATTTTGAGGATTTATTGGATTTATGTTGAGTGTTTGTTTGATTTAAAACCTCGTTCGAATTTGAATCTCCTTCAAATTCAAATCCTTTGAATTTCCAGAAAAGTTTAAACCTTTTCTTCTTACCGGGCCGCTCCCTCTCTTTTTTTTTCTTCTCTGCCGGCCCAGCTCCCTCTTCTTTTCTCTTCTTCCCTCCGCGGGCCGCTTTCCTTCCTCGGCCCAGCGCCGCGCCAGCCGTCCGGCCCGCCAGCCCGCCACCCATCTCTGTCACTGACGTGTGGACCCCACCGCCGTCCTCCTCCTCCCGTCCGGTCGCATCACTGCGCCGCCGCCCATACCGTCGCCGACGTCAGCCGCCGCACCGCCTCACTGGCGCCACCGCCTTCGCGATTTCTTGGCGCGCCCGTCACGTCCAGCCGCGCCACCGCCATTGCCGTCCTTAAAACGGGCCGAGCCCTTCCCCTTTCGCTCATCTCCCTCACTCTCTCTCTCTCTCTCTCTCTCTCTTCCACTCCGGCCACCACTCCGGTGACCTCGCCCACAGCCGCGGAAGTCCTTTCCGTTCCTCTTTCCCCTCGCCAAGCCCCTCCGAGCTACTCTCCCTCTCGACACGCCCTCCTCGCCCCCAGCCGAGCCCGGAGCCGTGCCGCGCACGAGCTAGGGTTCCGGCCATCTCCCTCGACGCCGGCCGCCTCCCTTCTTCCTCCGGCCTCGCCGCGTTCACGGTGAGCATCCCCGCGTCCCTCTCCTTCTCCCGCACCCCTCATCTTCCTCTCTTCCCTTCCGCGCGAGCAACCGCGCCGTGCGTCGCCGCCCGCCACCGCGCGACCTCGTCGCCGACAGCTTTCCCGACCGCGCCTGGCCACGCTGAGCCTCGCATCGCCTTCACCACACTCCCGCGCACATCACCGTGAGCACACACTCGAGCTCAACCCATCGCCTAGCCCTTTTCCCCTCGCTCGCCGACGCGCCGCCCAAGTCCGACGTCCACGCGCCGCCGCTCCGGTGGTCTCCGTCGTCGACATCACCCGCTCAAAGCTCCGCCTTCGCGCGTTCGTTCTCGGCGACGTGTTCTCGCCGCCGTTCCGCCCACATAGCCATCGGCGGCGAGGATCCCGGCGAACCTCCGCCGCGCGCCCCCCCCTTTCCGCCGCCCCTTGACCGAGTCCCGCCGCCGCGTCCGACGTGGCGCCACGCCAGCACGCGGGCCCGCGACGACCCAGTCGCCCCCGCCACGTGGTGCAGCCGGTACACCGTGAACCACGCACACCCACTCTCCGGTCCACACGCCCATACACCAAGTCCACAGAACAGTGCGCCCTGTTCACTGTGCAACTCGGTCCCACATGTAAGCCTCTCTTGATCTTTTCCAATACAAAAATAAATCTATAAATCTCAGAAAAATCCCGGAGGCCCTGTGTTTTTGCAAATAACCCCTGACCTTTCCAGTAATTCTGTCTTAGTCCTATTTTTTTGCACAAAAGTCCCTATACTTTTCTGTAATTACAATTTGGCCCCTATCTTTTTACACCGAGACCCCTGAACTTTTCCAAAATTACAAATAGGTCCCCAACATCTTTCTGTATTTACCAAAAAGTCCCCAGAACCTTTCCATTCTTGCAAATAAGCCCTCAGATCCCCTGGACCCATCTGTCAGCCTCTCTTTCCCTCAGGAGAATGCTAAGTGCACCCGGCTAGTGTACACACATTTATATTCCGAGCAATTTCCAATATCAGAAAAATCTCAGAAAATTCCCAAAAATCCTATATTCCTTTCTAATCATTTTCCAACCCTTGATCACTTCAGATTAATTAGGATTATGGCTATACTTAATTAAGTTAGCTTAATCCTGATCAATTTTCCTTTCTTAAACTTGTTTAATTCATATCTCCTCCGTTTAAACTCCGACTTTGGCGATTCTTTCGCCAAAATTCATCTAAAATCATCCTCTATTCATTGCCACCAGATCCAATCTAACCTTGGTCTCCAATTGGTTTTATTTGATTTATTGCTTGTTCATTGTTTGCTTGAGCGGTAGATTTATTTTCTTTTATCGCTAGATAATCAAGTCTTTGAAGAAGAGCCCGAGGATTTGGAATACGAGGATTTAGAGGAAGAAGAGCTTGGTGAAGGCAAGTCTAACTCCCTTTGATCATGTTGATCCTATGTTTACAAAATATCCTAATTAGAGCTGTTTATAAATAAATTGCATGGTATTTAAATGAATTTAAAGGCTAGAATGGTCCTATGCAATATTTGATTGCCTGCCTTGACTTGATTGTATCCTGTATCCTTGTTAGCCCTAGGAATCAACGTCATTAATTTAATTAATGAATTGTTGATATGCTCGCTGCTTAGGACTTTCACATGTGTATAATTAATATTGGTCACATGATTTTTGTGTAAATGCGTGTGTCTCGGTGGTGTGTGTAAATGTGAATTGGGTGGTATAATAATAAGTGCAACCCTAGTGAGGGATATTTTTGGCGGGATCAGGCGAGGTAGTCCTCAGTGGGGAGGCTATCTCTGGGACGCCCTTCCACTTGTGAATTGGCTATTGAAGATGCCTGGTTCGGTCGTATAAGGACCGGTTCTTGTGCCGCCTTTGCCTAGCACCTCTCGCGCAACCACAAGCCGTGAATGGGCGCGGAATTGGAACCACACCCTACTAGTACTCACCCGGTACCCCCCGGAGGCAGGAGATGCAACGGAGTCCCAGGAGAAGACTCGTTCGTTGGTGGGTGTTCGAGATCCGGCATTTATGACTGGCCATATTTTATTGTGAAGCCCCTGGTGATGTCCGTGGGGGATGCCGTGGTGGTACGAAGTAGGTATGGAACCTTTAGTGGGACAGTCCAAACTATGACGATAGGGAGAACTGGACCACCTTGTGGGGAAATTTGTGCACCCTTGGCCAAGGTTAAGAAACTTTCCGGAAAGCCGTGTTCCACGGTATTGGACAACGCGAAAGCATCGGCCACACTATGATTAGTTTTCTGTGTGCGTATCCTTGGCGTGTTTTCGGAATACACCGGTTTGGAGCCGTGTGCTGGTTGTCGGCCAGTGATAAAATTTGAGGCACTGGCGGGATGGACAGTAACTCCCCCAGGGCCGCCCAACCCCACTAATCTCTACAGATACTTGATTAGATTGCGAACTGCTTTGTTTTCAAAACAACCTTGCATAAACTTGGCTTTCACGCCTTGTTGCGATAAACCTCAGCCTATCCTTTGATAAACTCCTTGCATAATTTACCCCTCGTGTTAGGCTTGCTGAGTACCTTAAGTACTCACTCTTGCTTCAATCATTCAGAAGGGGAGCCAGAGTTTGAAGCTGTTAAAGATGAAGATTAGGGTTCAGCCTGCACGCAAGTCTGCCTGTTGGAGTGGTGCCGTTCCGTCTTCCGCTGGAGTAGTAGTCTAGTGCTGCTGCTGTAGCAGCTAGTCAGTGTGTTGTCTGTTCTGGTGGTCAGGCCGCGGGCCTTGTTGTAAGACCTTTTGTAATAAAAAGGCTTGTATGAGACTTGGTAATATTATAAAAAGGGTATGAGACTGTGATATCATTCTGTGAAAGCATCGTATCAGCGTCTGATCCAGGGACTGATACGGTAAGCGCTAGTGCTCCAGAAATGGGGTACGACACATGTATCAATGTTGTCAAGAAAAATTTGAACTTAAAAGGTTTGAAAGTTAGTGTGGTGGCATCAATACAGGAGGGTTGTTTTTAAGGTAGTTATGCAAATTGTTCATGTTTCCAGTGGGATCCGTCAGCAGTGTTATAGAATGGCATCTCACAATCAATTCTCTCATACTCCATCATGTGCCAAAAGGCACTACTAGAATTCCCCACTTCCCCTAGGCCCCGAAACCCTAGGGAAAGGGCAAAAAACGGTAGGGAAAGTACATCCCCTACGACTCGCCCAAGGGATTGTTTCCCAGGGGCGAGTTTGACGGGAAATGGGGGATCCCCTAGGAAATTCTGGAGTAGGCACCGGACTAGGAGAGGACAACATAAAACATTCTTTTTGTTGTCACATTTGTGGCTTACTTTAGATTCTCATGAGGAGACTTACTACTTTTCTTGGTCGGAGACCATTTTCACATCAGCTTGGTCCCGAGGGCTTGCACCGATCCTGCATCTCAAAACAAAAGTTGGTGTTTGTATGTAGCCACCGCCGTTGGTAACAATGATTTTGCATAGTTTATGGTTTTTATATCAAAACAGTTCAACTTGAAACAAACAACACAAGTAAGACATTTTTTTCAGTTGATCAGAATTTACACATCAGAACAGTTTAGCTTGACATTCCATTCGACATTAGCCAATCTGATTTTTTAGGGGAAGCCACGATCCGGTGTGTTCTAGGCCCACAGACGG
The DNA here is from genome assembly GCA_012490785.1 of Eragrostis nindensis. Lineage (NCBI taxonomy): Eukaryota > Viridiplantae > Streptophyta > Magnoliopsida > Poales > Poaceae > Eragrostis > Eragrostis nindensis. The sequence continues at coordinate 165,623 of JAAXCT010000337.1, read as the reverse complement.
CCTCTCTCTCTCTCTCTCTCTGCTTTTCCACACCCGACGATTCCCCCGTCTGACATAGAAGCGTCACTCGGTTGCTCGTCGCCATGCACAACCGCCCCTCACTTGGGTCGTTGGCACTCCGCACAAATAGTCAAACAATTGCCACATTCAATTTGCCACATAGTTGAGGTAAGCTTAGTTAGCCAACCAATCAACTATTTTGACATAAGGCTGATTATATTATACTACACCTTCTGCTCGCGTCTAACTTTAATAGTGGAAAGTTATGATCGTCAATCAAGCATAACCCAAATTTGAGCTCAGTTTGCACCAACGTAGGATAAGATCATTGGATCACACATTCAGTCGTGCATGTCATTGCTCTGCTCTCCTCTTCCTTTCCATCCGTCCCTAGCCTCTCCTTCGTATCGTGGATGCCTACCTGGTGCCGGTTAAATGCGAGTGTGTCACGGCGTACTGGCCATCTAGAAATATAATTTTTTTAGACTGGTCAAAATCAAACTTCCTCAGATTTTGATTAATAGTATATGCAAGATGAACTATGTTAAATAGATAGAGTTACAGGTTATTGTTTCACGAGTAATCTATTTTTTTCCATATTTGTCAATTCAATGATTTGTGCTATTAACAATCAAAGTTTGGCATATTTGGCTTTAGCCAAACTTAAAAATGTTCACATTTCTGGAGGGGTATACTATGTGAAATTCCTCTGCCACGGCGTACGTAGCTGATGTCCACTGCGATTTTGTTCCTTGGACATGTGACGCTTTGGAAAACAGCGAGAGCCAGTGGCGCAGAGACAATCGAAGTTATCTGCACAGTGGCCGTACGGCACGCCGTGAGGACGTGACAGTATGGATTCCTTACGTGCTGATACGTACAGTATTAATACAAGCTATGGTCGTACAGAATGGACGCATATCTGTATCCAATGCCACAGCTTAATTTAACTTGCGTTCTTATCCGAAAGATGTGCTGAACGTGTGAGTTGACACATGGGTTGCTTTTGCTCGAGCTAGCAGGCTGACGGCGATCGAGTACCCGGCCGACACATAAATCTTTGGCAATCTTACGGCGCTGGCCACTGGAGATGACCGGCCGGACCACACTACGATGATGATATAATATACATGCGAGCCAGGTACATGGACTGTATATGTAATCATGCATGAACGGTGGTCCGAGCAGAGCAATGCAATCTCCGTTCAGCATCATTCTCGCCGGCCGCCACAAGGCACCTCGGCGGCTGTCGCTGTCGAGATGATCGAGCAGGGGAGCAGCGAGCAGGGTGGCATGGGTCGTCGCTGACGATGCTACCAAACCACACGCATGAGTAGTCTGTACGTGTGGCTGGATCGGAAAAGAACTCTTTCCTTCGAGGTGTTTTTTTTCTGAGACCTGAAAAAGCACACCTGTGTAACTCAAATGGTTGCTAGTATAAGCTCTAACGCACAGGATTAAAGATCGTGAATGTGTTTTACTTAATATATGCAGCTATATATAAAAGCTGCACTGCTCTTTTCTAGTACATCTGATTGATCAACACATTGTAACAATTTGCCAGTAGAACATAAAGGCCTACAATGGGACCACGCGCCACTTACGCTGATGGTCGCCACTCAGTGTCGCGATACGTGACAAGCAGGGGACGGTCTGGTCTCTATCCGTGTCAGCTCCATGCAAACGCACATGACACGCCCGGGACACACCCCTCCCATTGCCAACACAACATGGCAACATGCACGGGCTGGTCTTGTACCCAGTCTTGCTCTAGGACTAGGAGCAGTGGGAGGGACACTGGCGCTACACTACTTGTTCATCCGTTTGGTCGTCAGAAAACGGACCAACCGTTTTGATCGTCCTGGTCTAGCCACCCACTTTACCGTCTGTCTGTCACATGCGCAGCGATATACTGTAGTCTGTAGGTGGCAAAATGCTCCGTTAGTTCTCTAGCCCTTAACCTTCTAAAATAAATATATATTTGACCTTAAGGTAAAATGGGCAAATTGTTACATGTATGCAGTTTAATTGGGGTCCGTATTAGTACTTGAGGTGGAAATAACTAACCACAATGGAAGGACTAGTTGGAATATTCGTTTGTCTTTTAGTTGTTGCCAATGAATAATTCACACTGCACCAAACAATAAAATGTCAAATTGAAGCTTCAAATATCATTGAACCAACGTGTTCAACAAACTGTTCAGAGATTGTATTGACGCTTTGGACAGTACATATGGTCACCAGCAACATCACCTCTGACCATCAATTTTCGTAGGACAAATGCCAATCAAAGAATACATATACTGTGTTTGAAAATACTACTACCACTTCTCATATACTATCAAATCTAACGGTAAAGCAAAGATATATATTTCGACATGCCCGCGCATGTAATTCAGGTAGCTACCATATGAAGTGAAGAGGACGTGCGTGCTATAGCAGCATTGAGTGCGGCGGAGCAGTAGACGAGCGGAATCACGAGACTTTGATGGCACACGAGATGGGCATGGCATGGCATGGCGCAGCACAGTCAAGTCACGGCGTCCTGCCTCCATGCCTCTTTCACCCAAGAGGCAGCTGATGCGCACAGCCACCTGCTTTTCGACCGGGGTTCAACGGGAAGCCATTTGCAGCAGCCACCAACACATGCTGCTGCCCTGGCTCTGACTGAGCCTCTGCCCGGTGACGGCGAGTGGGTTGCCTTTTTATCAGTACTTCATGCTAATATGCAGCTAGTATCTGTCTATCTATCCGTCAGCCTTTTTGTTTCTCTGTTTCAATTTATTTTGTGACAAGGAAAGGGAAAAGATCGTCTGGTGGCATCTGCTCCGAGTTTGGAGCCATGATGCTGCCCTGGAGAGCTGGATCTATTGTTGGACCCATGCACATGAGACGCACTCGCCGCTTCTCACCTCATCCTACCTAGTACGTTTGAATCCTAGCCACAAATGGTCTACACTTCTAATTCTCGTCCTACTTCAGGGGCAAACAATCTATACTAAACTTTCTTTTGAAGACAGCACATTCTTTGCAACGAGAAAGTTTTTAAACTTTACCGACAGTTGGCTAGTTTTCGGATGATACTTGAAAATGCAGTAAGAATCTGCCAGTGCACTCAGTCCAGAGAATCCCCAATGAATAAAGTCACAATTAAAATGTGGAAAACTAATTCCACATTGATAGTCCTGATACATAACTTACGAACCAAACGACAGCTATCAGGTCAGACTGAACTATGCACCTAAGATCAACTAACGAAACAAGCAGTCGTTTTATCAGAGGAAATCGTCATCTGTTCCCTCAGCGATGACGAAACAAAAAATAACAGAGTCGACACAAGCTAGTATACCAAAACTAACAATATTATACAATTTTTACAAAAAGTAAAGAAAACCCAAAGGCAAAATCCTACTAGTAATTACCCTACATAAGATAGCGTCCATAAAGCGAACTAGTAGGCGAGTTTACTTCTGTACCAGACAAAAGTTCAAACCAACAAAAAGAGAAGTTCTACACTCCTAGCCAATATAGCTCGGCCATATGCTGAAGCTACAGATACCATCCTCATCGGCTGTTTTCCTTCAATACTCACCTTCGAAACCAGGGGATGATTCATTTCCCTCTTATGACTCTGGCCTTTTCACATCACAGAGCAGGCATTCGGATTCTCGTCGCTGAAGAGTTGCGGAGCGTAGTGATAGGTGTAGCCAGGAGCACCGTATCCACTCGGGTGGTTGAATCTGGGGTAATGCATATACAGGTTAGCCATGCCTGCAGGGTCTTTCTCTTCGCCAGCGTTGCTATCATCCTTCTGTTTATCCGCATCTCCACTCTCTTTCTTGTCCTCTTTGCTGTCATCCTTCTTCTCCTCGCCGCCCTCCCCTGCCTTCTTGTCGTCTTTGGCATTGCCATCTCCAGCAACCGGCTCAGACTTAACAATTGCAGCATGCTTGCCAGTGCGCCTATGCACATAATCAGCGAGCTTGGCCTCCTCAAACACTCCCTTCACAGTGACTTGGGAAGCCTTCAGGTCAGTTTCTGCGGATTGTACTCCTGCAAAAAGAAACAGCAAATTTGCTTAAGGGGTGACTTCACATTCCCTACACTGAATAATCGTTATTTGATCAGATACAACAGAAAATTGCGCTGTTCTAAACTTCTAATCCAAAGATTTTTAGCTTTGTGTACTTGAAGAAGTAGGTAAAACTTTTGTAACCCTTTTTGTGACACATTTGGTAGCAACACTTTATTCAGTATAACTCTCAGGCAAACATAAGGGGACAAAACATCAGGTTTTGATAGACCGACAGACTACCATCCTTGATCGATACAATCATGAAAGTGTAATTTACCTTACTAAAACATAAAACATCACCCATCATAGTGTACTGCAGGAAAGTTATGTGGCAACAAATTCGTACCTTTCATCTTGAGGATTTTCTTTTTGATCACTTGCGCACAGGCCTCACAGTGCATATGCACCTTGAGCACCACGGCGATCGCCGTGGGCTTTTGGTTCAGAACAAAACACCAACGTATCAGTACTAAGCATACAGATAATGGTAGCACACATACAAGCATCGATGCTACTCGAAACTGTATGGGGGGAAAATGTCAGTGTCATCTACAACTATTTAGGTTGTATACCTCCTCTTTCTTCTCTTCAGGTTTTGGCGGCTCGGGTTCTTCCTTCTTCTCCTCTTCCTTCTTCTCCTCCACCTTCGGCGGTGGCACCGGTGAGAGAAGGTCAACCTTGCGGCCGGTCTTCTTTTGCACACGCTCCACCACTTTCATGGGGTCAGCAGCTGCCTTCTTCCCCTTCACGACCACCTTGTGTGCCTTTGAGTCTGCACTAACATCTTCCACGCCTGCACTCCAGAAAACTTTATTTTCAGACTTGGTAGCATTGATGAACTCCCACGTTTGTGGGGAAAAAGAATCATACAATTTTGGAGCCGCTGACTACACAAGAAACTGCATAGTAAATAACATGGAATTGAGAGCAGTTATTGCAGATAGAACATTTGATAAAAATTGGTCCAATTTGAGGCCTGATATATTAACATAATCCGCATTAACCTCTTCAAATGCCACCGGCAACCACAATAGCAGTCTTGAAAAAAAGAAAACACCATAAACTCGTTGCAACTCCTACTCCACATTTCGAGCGCAAAGAGATAAATGAAACAAATCAAGGAAACAAACGCCCTCTAGAAAAGAAAACGAGAGATAAACAAGACACCAGAAAAACAGCAGCCCCAAATATGAACTTTTTGAGCTCAAAACCTCGTAAAGGAGGCAGCTAACAGCACGCATTCTCTTGATACAATGCATATGCAACAAACAAATACAGTACTGTACTTGGCTACATTTCAAATGACCAGGAGACCTTGAAGTTTGCCCTCGTGAGAAGAAGCGGAAGAAACCGCTTCGAAATTTTGAAATGAAACTGACTTGCCAAGAACTCTAGCCGATGAACTAGTCGTTTTCCAAATATAAAAACAGAGACAGATTGAATCGGGAAAACAAGGACAAAGAATCCGCCCCAGAACGTGGAGATTTCAAAATTATAACCACCATAAAAAAAAAGGGCAAGCGCATATCCTATCGGAAAAGGTACACCAAGAACACAACGGTACAATAGTCCTACACACAAAACAGACCAGAAAGCAAGCAGGGGGCGCTCCATTACCATCAAATCCCTTGAGGATCTTCTTGACCTTGCGCGCGCACCCCTCGCAGTGCATGAACACCTTCATCACCACCTCCTCCGGCGGCGGCGGCGGCGCGTCCTCCTTCTTCTCCTCCCCTCCTCCGCCGTCGGCCTTCTTCTCCTCGGAAGCCGCCGCCGGCGCCGCCACCTCCTTCCCCTTCTCGGCCGCCGCCTCCTTCGCCTTCTCCTCCTGCACCACCAACACGCAAACAACATCAAGATCTTTCCCCCGCACCTCTCTCCGCCGAGGAGGAACGGTCAAGAAAAGAAACTGCCATTACCTCGCCCATGGCCGTCTCTTCCTCCTTCCTCTGCTTCGCTCGCTCTGCTCAAAGCCCGCACAGTCTCGGTCAGTCACGCCTCTGCTGTGGCGAGTGGTGACTCTGCTCTTTGGCTCTTGGTTTCCTGTGCTCTGAGGAAGGAGTGTGGAGTGAGGTGTAGGAGTAAATTTTGGTTGGCTATAACCTCTAGTGACGCGCGCCGCGCAAGGGGCCAGCGGCTAGCGGGGACGACGGTGCGGGGCGGTGGGGCCCGGCCGTCCGGGCCGCACGGAAAATGCATTTGGAACTAATCACCCGTGGCTTCGTCTCATCTGGCGCCCCGCTAATCTCTCTTTTTTTTTCCCTCGAAAAAATTCTCCTTTCGTGTGTGTGGCGTTGCAACTTTTTATTTCTTTTTTTTATTTTTGAACTAGAAACGGGTGTGTGGGAGGTGGAAAACGTATTTGCTCTGGTGCCAGGTGCCGGCAGTTTCAAATTATTGTGGCGTTTTGCATTGCTCGAACAGCATTTGTTTTCTTCTGTGTTTTTATATTATTCTCCCAAAATGAAATAAAGCGTTTGGAATTTACCTGCTCACGTTTTACGCACAAATATTTACTACCCTTGTCTGGGCCATTTTACGAGCTAGCATAAAATTGTACTACTGTCCTAGTGCTACTACTTTGATGTACTAGTAGTGAGTAAATGTGGTGTGTTATTGCTGAGAAATGCATTCTTCACCTTAACTGGAACATATAGTATTTTATTATTAATTATTGCCTCAAAAAATAAAGTAGACTTCATGAACAAGTCGGCAATTTTTGTGAGTAAACAATGATGTTCTTTTTTGGGTGCATATTTCTTTGCAACGACAGCATGTAGTGCATTTTTTTTTCATTTTGCCATTTGTTGCTGCTAAGGCTACAACTGTAGTACTGCACAAATAGGTACAGATGTCAAACAAAAAACGTAAATTTTAGTACTAGTAGTCAGATGACAGAATTGGAAACATGGGAGAGAAGAGAAAAAAGCAAAAGCAGAGGAGAGCAGTTTTTTTTACTCGGTTCCCTGAGCAGATAGTCAATGTGTGACGGCACGGTCGGTGAAGCCTCACCGAAGGCGACGCTTTGTGTTGTTCGAGAAGTTAATGTGCTAATTAATTTACTTGTGTCAGTGACAAATTCTTTCACCGACCACTGTTTCTTTCTTTATTTGGATTACCAGGTGTGTATTTTACAATGCTGCCCTGTTAACTCCCAGTATTCTCGCTACTGTGATTATCTCCAATGTTGGAGGTGTTTATCAGGAATGTCTTGTACCCCTGTGGCCCTGTCTAAGCTTCCCCTGCCTGCCAAGAGAGTAGAGTAGTCAATAAAAAGTTATAATTCTCCACTCTCTACCGTCTAGAGTTTGTCAACTTTATCGTGGAGTAGCCATTGCAGATCACTAGGAAAGTGGTCAGCATTTTTTTTTTGAGAGACAATTCTTACGATGACAAACAAAAATGGGAAATTCTAGGGGGCCTTCCACAAATGCCTTTTGTTCATCACTTCATCATGTAGTGCAGCCACGTCAATGTGTGTCAGCCGACATGCATCACATGGTGCATTTTACACAAGTTCTATCCTGAAGTACAGATCCAAATCTCCATAACATCGTAGACGAATGAAGATTTCAAAGCATTAGTCTGTTTGACACAGAGGATGTTGGGATTCGATTATTTTAACCGCGAGCGACTAATTTTAACCACTGAACCCCAAGCATGATTACAAAATGATTTGAGCTAGTAACCAGTGCTCGTGGAGTCAGGGTGAAGTAACGTGACATCGCACACGAACAGAGAATGTTGTTGTTGTTTCCTCTGGGCACGAACTTGTATGAGATGTTTTGGACTATTCATCTGATGTACTCCTACTAGTACTAGTAAAATGCAGAAAGATAACTGTGACATCTCGTTTTTTCCTTTTTTCTTTTTTTTCGAAGAGACATCTCGTTTTTTCTAGCTAAACTGTATCTGCAGCTTATGTTAAACCGTTTTATTATAGTTTTTTTTTCAGGTGAGAGTGCTCTGTGGCATCCTGATGACGAAACAATTGAGATGGGAATAAGTACATTCCACGAGACAATGCAATGAGGAGGAAGTCGCTAGGTTCGGGCGGTGAATGGCATAACAGAAACAGTAGCCAGTCGATACATGCATCTCGATAGCCATGCTCCACCGAGATGTTTCATCGACCGCTCGCTTTGCAAGGTAAGAGGATCAATCCATCCGAAATGATCATCACAATTGAAAAGTGAGAAGTCAAAAGAAAATTGAAAGGAGGTGAAGTGAAATGATACTCCGTGAGCTTTATCCGGTCGTCCGTGGCATGTGACCCAACCGTATTAACTGTCCTGCTGTCGCGGCGACCGTTGAGATCTCAGCTGACTATACGTTGTCAGTGATCATGATGATGACACGTCCAAAAAGCTGCAACAAGTGAAATTTACAAACACTCTATGCTTACTTGTTCGCTCGTTGTAAAATCAACAACGTGTGATTTTGTTTCTTCAGCCATTTGCAATGCAATCAGGCTGGGTCTTTTTTTTTTTTTTTTTTGCGAGTGAGTGATTTGACCCAAATAGGGACTCTAAAAAAAAACAGAGAATTTGCGAGTACCAACATGAGCGCGCGCGTTTTGTATCGTACACCCGGTAGGATGAATCAGATGAAGATGGACCAACAAGAGTTATGATGACCCGGCCCGGGGCGGGGACAGCTCGTAGTGCGAAGTCCAGTACTCTTTCTGGATCGTGTCCCATAAAAAGGCTTTCTGGATCGAATAGATGAGTCCGGTTATGTGGCCCAAAGCGAACAAACGCGGCCTTGTCCCGCAGTTCCTCAGCACGGCCGTGCCGTGGGCCCGTGGTCGGCGACTCTGGCTTGACCCAAGTCAGCGCCGATGGTTCCACGCCTTCCAGCCGAGCCGAGGACGCCGGCGACCGGCAGCCTCGGGTGCTGATCCTCCAAGGGCAAGACCTTTGCTTTGCCTCGAATGAGCTTCCAAGTTCCAACGGCGTCGACTTCCTCCTGCACGACGCCACAAGCTTCCGCGACGTGAGGAGAACGCTGGAGGCAGCGGGGCAGCTATTTCATCCCTGCAGAGACATGCAGTGGATCGGCTCTTCCCAGTGCGGCCACCGTCTGGAATACTCCTATTTCAGCAGAGAAGATTTGTGCCTTAAATGGCCGCTTTGACGGGCTATTTTACCGTATACCTGCTGCAAAGTTTGCTGCATTACTGTAAATGTATTTCGTGTATTTGTCCTACAGATCCTGGTTTTCTTGTGACATTTTTCAGCAGGGAAGATAGTCCTGTTTACACTGCAGCTCTCTTGAGGGGAAAAAAAAACAGCAGGAAAACAGAGGAAATGAAACTTCAGTGGTTTCCCTGGAGGCCTTATGGGAAAGATACTCGTGTGCAAGAGTGGTAAAATGAAGACGAAGCTTGTTGACGCACTCTTTTTTTTTTCTCAAATACACAGGAGAGCTGCGTATCTTTTTATTATAGGGAAGAAAAAAAGGTCCGTACATGAACCCCTCAAGCTGGGACCAAGACGAGAGGGGTCAAACTCATAATTTGAGCTAACTATGAAACACAAGAGAAAAAACGACTCCGATACAACTTGTGCTTAGGCTTGCCCAAGCAACCGACCCAGCCCCAAATCCTTGAGACCACGGGCTCCGGCAAATGTCCAGAGATGTGCTTCATGCTTCAGGTTGTTCACCACCACCTGGACTGATGGCGCGGTGCCCTCAAACACCCCAGCATTCCTGTGTTCCACAGTGACCAGGCGCCAAGGATTACCAGTGTATCGAACCCCTTCTTGTTTGCTTTGGCCACCCGTCTGGATGCTTTTCTCCACCATTGTGCAAAATTCTCCACAGTGTTGTCAGGTGCAAGACGCTGCAAATTGAAGGAAGAGAACAATCTGTACCAGAATTCTCTTGCGAAGACGCAACCGCCCAGAATATGTTGAACTGTTTCGTCTTCTTGATCACATACACACTGAGATGGGTGAGGAAGACCTCTCCTCATGAGCTGATCAGCAGTCCAACATTTATCCTTGATGACGCACTCTTTGATGTAAGTAATGAAAAATCTGAAAATCAGCAAACATTCGTTCAGTCATCGTCATCCTTACTCTGTAACCTGAGCTGACTCTGCAATTAGTTGAACTTCTAGATCCACCAGACCTTCTGTTTATTCAAGTATAATTTCGAGCATCTCAAGATCAAATTCATGACAACTGAAACCTGCTCGATGGTGGATACTGAAATAGTAGTAGTAATGAAATAGTGAACAGCTTGGGATCAAGAAACAAATAAACTATCTAGCATTGGAGAACTCCTTACGTTTTGAATACACATGCAAAAGACAGTTAGGAAAACAGCAAACTGAAGAATAAATTGCCAATGGTGACGCCTTATGAAAACGGTAACCTGAAAAAAAAAAAAGACAGTTCCACAGGAAAATCGGTCCAACCAGCAAAATGGTCGTGATTTCAGCCAAAATTGCCATGTCATTCGTGCAAAAGTAATTCTTTTCACAAAGCCAGCTAAATCCATACTAAATGTCAAGTTCCCTGGCCCAAAAACCTTGAACAGCTGAACAGGGTACCAGAGTCATCTGCTCTGGCCCAGATAACTGAATGAGTTCAATAATCCCATAGTGAAGAACGGAGGACAGATATCAAGCATCCAAAACCAATCTTAACAGCTTCGAGAACTGACAATCTGAACACATAGTAAATCAGTGGACAAACAACCCTAAATATGTACTAAAATATTTGCCAAGAACAAGCACCACAGCATTGATTTGCAAATGTCGCTGCCTACAAGTGCATCTGAATGAAAAACAATCGCTGTGCCATGGCCCATGGCTGGTGCATTGCAGTTCCAAGGCTCAATGGAGCTTATTGGACGCACAAGGCAATTCAAAACTCAGATATTTATTCAGAATCACAGCATACAAATGCTTTTATTGATATGTAGCTACAGAAGAACAATACAGACTATCATACCAGGGTACACGAACAAGAACATTAGCAAACGACTAGGTTCAAAGTACTCTATAAAACACCCAAACATAAGATCATGTTTGATCAGACACATAGCTCTTGTAGCCCATGTGCATGGCAAACAAAGGAGAGGGTGCCCCCTGAAGTTTGGATCAATACACAGTCCTGCCATCACCATCCATGATCGTGTCCTTGAAAGCGCCACCACTTGGGATCATAGGCAGCACATGCTCCTGGTGTGGGACGATTACATCCAACAGGTACGGCCCCGGAGTCTCCAGCATCTTCTTGATTGCTGCGCGGACGTCACTCTTCTTCGTCACACGGACTGCTGGAATGTTGAACCCTTTAGCAATCGTCACGAAATCCGGATATATCTCACTCTCGTTCTCTGGATTGCCCAGGTATGTGTGCGCCCGATTGGCCTTGTAGAACCTGTCTTCCCACTGCACCACCATCCCCAGATGCTGGTTGTTCAGCACCAACACCTTTACAGGGAGGTTCTCAACGCGGATCATGGCCAACTCCTGAATGTTCATGAGGAAGCTACCATCTCCATCAATGTCGACAACGGTGACTCCTGGGTTGGCCACCGCAGCACCAGCAGCAGCTGGCAACCCAAATCCCATAGCCCCAAGACCAGCCGAAGACAGCCACTGCCGCGGCCGCTTGTAAGTGTAGTACTGTGCCGCCCACATCTGGTGCTGGCCAACTCCAGTAGCAATGATTGCCTCTCCTTTTGTCAGCTCATCCAGAACCTGAATAGCATATTGTGGCTGGATCTCCTCATCAAACGTTTTATACCCCAGGGGAAATTCCTTCTTCTGCTGATCCAACTCATCGTGCCATGTACCGAAGTCAAAACTCTTCATTGGTGTGCTCCCTTCAAGGAGAGCATTCATGCCCTGCAAAGCAAGCTTAACATCTGCACAGATGGACACATGTGGCTGCTTGTTCTTGCCAATCTCAGCTGGATCAATGTCAATGTGCACAATCTTAGACCTGCTTGCAAAAGCCTCAATTTTCCCTGTCACACGATCATCAAACCGCACGCCAAATGCAAGCAACAGGTCGGCCTTATCCACTGCATAATTTGCATACACCGTGCCATGCATCCCAAGCATGCGCAGAGACAGTGGGTCATCACTGGGGAAATTGCCGAGGCCCATCAGAGTAGTTGTTACCGGAACCCCAGTGAGCTCCACAAATCGGCGCAGCTCCTCGCCTGATGCAGCACAGCCACCACCAACATAAAGAACAGGGCGGCGTGACTCACCAACAAGACGCAGCACCTGCTCGAGCAAATCGGTCGCCGGAGGCTTGGGCAGGCGCGCAATGTAGCCAGGCAGGCTCATGGGCGTGTCCCAGGTCGGCACGGCCATCTGCTGCTGGATGTCCTTGGGGATGTCAACGAGCACCGGGCCAGGGCGACCAGAGGAGGCGAGGAAGAACGCCTCCTGCACGACGCGGGGGATGTCCTCCACATCGAGGACCAGGTAGTTGTGCTTGGTGATGGAGCGGGTGACCTCCACGATGGGCGTCTCCTGGAAGGCGTCGGTCCCGATCATGCGGCGGGGCACCTGGCCGGTGATGGCGACCATCGGGACGGAGTCGAGCAGCGCGTCGGCGAGCGCGGAGACGAGGTTGGTGGCGCCGGGCCCCGAGGTGGCGACGCAGACGCCGACGCGGCCGGACGAGCGCGCGTAGCCGGAGGCCGCGAACGCCTCGCCCTGCTCGTGGCGGAAGAGGTGGTTGGTGATCGTGGGGGACCGCGTGAGCGCCTGGTGGATCTCCATGGACGCGCCGCCGGGGTAGGCGAAGACGTCGCTGACGCCGCAGCGCTCGAGCGCCTCGACGAGGATGTCGGCGCCCTTGCGGGGCTCGGTGGGCCCCCACGGCCGCAGAGGGGTGGCGGGGGGCGCCGCCGTCGGCGCGGCGGGGGACACCGCCGAGCACCGGATGGACGCAGTGGGGTGGGCGCGGCGGGAGGCGGCGGCAGTGGAGACGTGACGCGGGGGAGCGCCGCACCGAGCCTTGGGCGCAGCGGCGGTGGAGCCGGCGGTGATTGCGGCAGCGGCAGCGGTTGCCGGGGTGGTGGCCATGGCGGCGGCTGTCACGGAGGCGGCGCGAGGGTTTGGGTGACACGGAGAGAGAGGGGAGTGTCCGCGTGGGTAGGTGCGCCTTTTGTTGGTGCGCGCGTGGGAGATGTGTGGCTGAGATTGATGGCGACACGGCGGTCGCTTGCAATCGTACACAAAAGGCACTGACAGCTTGGTCACACAAGTCGTGGACCCACGCGTCGGTGTATGTTACCATAGTCGGCATTGGTACACGAGAGGACTGGGGTGCGGACGTGGGGATGTCGTGTACCGCCTGTACTGACATATGGGGCCGATCTTTTTATGGGTCCAAGTCGGCATCAAAGAATCAAAGGGATAGGATTGCTGTTCTGCTAGTGCTTTCTTTACGCACCCAAGTCGGCATCACCCCCTCCAAAAAACCAAAAAGAAAACCAAGTCGGCATCAAAAAATCAAAGCGTACATATATGGTCTGGGCTTCTGTAATGTGAAAAAGATATTTTTCTCATGTTTGTTTGCCAATATCATTGCACTAAATCTGGCCCAAATAATGCGGAAGAAGCTCTCTAGCCACTCGTGCCTAGATTTGTAGCTTTTTTTGAGCTTAGAATGAGCTCTATGCATGCGTATATACTACAACAATAGAATCACACTGATTGCCCGCCCCTATGCATTTATAAGAGAATACTACATACTTTCCTGGTAGAATGTTCAAATTATTGAAATTGCATGCAAATAAAGTATTCTTTTCAGGCTGTGTAATGAAAATATAATTCTCATGATGTTATTATGATGAGATACCTGAGCATGCTGGTGACTGGATGGGCCTTACAAAGACATGGTCAGGCTCTGTGATGGAATGCATAACAATTGGATCTTGAGAGGAGAATCGCACAGCTGGCATAACAATATGGTGGCTGTATGGGCCTTGCAAAGGAGTCTGCTTGGTTCCTGACCACGTTTTACCACACCGAGGCGTTGGAAAAACGGCGCCACAACGGTGGCGAGATTTTACACTATCTTTCGTGTGGCGGCCACCATTTCGTAGCAAACCAAGCAATGCCTAAACTTTTGCACAGCTGCTGAAGGTTTGGCTTGGCGACCCGTGGCGAGGAACCAAGCACACTCTTTGTAAAACACCTTGCAAGCATAGTTTACGGGGCACCATTTGGATCTTGAGAAGAGAATCGCACAGCTGACAGCAATCATAGGAATAGGGGTGGTGCTGGGGCGATTATCAGCGTCATGAGTGGGGCAGCAGATCGTTTTCTTCAGGTCCATCGATCATACCACTGAGGTAATAGCCGACTGGCTATGTTGTGCTCTGCATGGGCGAATGCCAGAACAAAGAAGGGAACTGCATATGTAAAATGTGGGACATTCAGTGCACTCCGGGGATTCTCATCTAGTGCTAGCTAGCCTGACGAAGCTCGAGAGGAATAGGGCTTCTTGTAGTTGAGATGGAGGCCGTGGACCTTGGTATGCAAAGATTATTATAAGCACAAACATAAGGAATGAACTTTAGCTCACCACAACAGAACCGGATGCGAGCTTTCATCTCGAAACCATCCGACATAGCATGATTACATAACATGAAACTATGAAAGTTTACTAGCATGAGATATGTAACTTCAGACGCCAAGGCATGTTTCAGACAGCCACAGTACCGGTGAAACATTTGAAGGGGACAGGTCTATATGCATAATATTCTTCCAGAAGTAGCACGATTACAGAACAACATATTGCATTAGAGCAGTTAAAACTTACGAGGATCTGACTCAAGGAATTCTACAGCTCCTCATCCTCGTCGTCGGAGAACTCGTTTTCCTCAGCGTAGCCACGGTCCTTGTACAGCTTGATGATCCTCTCCCGTTCTTCACGTTCAGCCTTTTCCTCAGAGATAAAGCTGTCGTGCAGTTCGGAGCGCGGGGAAGGAGGGTGCTCCTCCAGGAACACCACGTACTTATTGCCCATCCTCAACATCACCTTCTTCCTCCTCCTCGTCTTCGCCGCCGGCTTGAACACCGACCCCGCGTCTGCCACCGACAGCTTGGGATCCTTCTTCCATCGGATCATCTCCTTGTTCTCGCCGAGGTTGAGGTCCTTGAGCGCCAAGCAGGCAGATATCTCAACGGACATGGCTCCTTCCTGTGCAAAGCAAGCTCTGCTAGGTCTGGACGGCGGCGGCGGCGGCGGCTCCATGGGTGGTGAGGATGAGGAACAGGGGAACGGCAGGGCAGGGCAGCCTTCCTAATATACTGGAGGATGCGAAACGTTTTTGCGCTAAAAAGAAAAAACAAATCACAAGAGGGACACGTTTTCCTCCGTCCGTCCAACAGTTGCTTGTCGCGGCCGCGAGCTGCTGCTCATGGCTCCGCAAGTAGTTGACAGGGTAATGGTGAGTGTAAAAAGTAGGAGCAGCAATAGTAGAGAAGCAACGACTCCTAATCTCGTTTTGTGCGGCTGCACCCGAAACATAAATGTTTTGTGTTCTAAATTAACATAGACACCATGTGACCAACGTCAGGATGTGGTGAATTTCGAAAGAACATGAATTTGCAGTTCCTAACAGATACCTGAAGCACTCATCTCCATCTGAGAAACAACCAATTGTTGGCAATACCAACTTGGCAACTTGTCAAGTTAACTATCCAGTCCCGGATATCCTATCGTGCCAATGGACAATGGCAAGCGAAGTCTTCCAAGTACCAAGCAGAGCACAATGAAGATGAAGTAAATCCAAGATGCAAATCAACAAAAGAGAGGGCTAATAGCTAACCGATTAGAGAAGATGTCTTTTCACCTATGCGTTAAGCAATCCCAAGCAGGCGAGCATTTGCACTCAAGCCTAAGCAAGCAAAATAAGCGCCCTCTTTACATTTTTATCGCATCAAATAGGATCAGTGGACCCTAATCTCTACCGAAAAGGAGTTCACATGAGACCCAAAGAGAAAAAAAAAAAGGTAATACTATATTCAAACTTCTTCAATGTGAAAATATAACAAAAGAAACCGGCGTGGTTTCAATCAGGACATTGGGGTGCCAAGAACTTACATTCATGGAATCATGTTTAGCCCGAGCTATAGTAGATTTTGTGACTTGTATTCATGAGGTCAGCTTAACAACTGACGGATTGACTGAACTTGTATTCATGAGGTCAGCTTAACAACTGATGGATTGACTGAACTTGTATTCATGGGCCAGCTTAACAACTGACGGATGCATGGAAAAACAGATGCATCATGCTAATATTAAATGATGCAATGAAACAGCCACTGTCGGCCATCAGTTAGAATCTATTCCGTTGAACTGTATATGGAAGTTTCAACATGTGACTTTTCGGACTTCAAAACATGTTGAGTGCATTTTCTCTGAAATGTTTGATAGGGACAGGTCTACCTATATAATATTCTTCCAGAGGTAGCATGGTTATAGAATCAAGTATTTCATACGAGCATTTACAAGGGAACAGCGGAGGAAGTCTCAATTCAATTCAGCATCTACGCCGAAACAAATATGCAGAGCAAAGGTCATATGATGTTATAAAATCACTGGACAACACCATATCAGTGCAACAGCAACTTAATAGCCACAATGGTAACAAAGTTTATTTCTCATGTCAGTATTTTGATGAGATTTGTGTTATAATTGATGGTTTTGTGTTCAGTTGACATCATAGTCATTGTTGGACTAAACAACGCTATAAACATGCCAATTCTCATTTTAAATAGATTGCTAAGTTTGGCAATGACACAATTTGTTTGTTGCAATTCATAGCAAAGAAATTATTAATCACAAGGCAGGGTAGAGTTTGGCAGTACGAACCAATGTTTTTATCCGTTGTCAACTACAAGATGCGTGTTCATGTATCCTGAAATTGTCCTTGACAAAAAAAAGGTATATTGCATTACATTATGTAGGTTATATATAATTGCTTACTGTTTTTCTTGATAGTACATCATTAAAATCTTTTTGAACTTCATTACAAGTTTACAATTTTCTTGTTGCAGCCCCTTTAGTTAAGTTCTAGGTAACTGAAGCTAAGGATAGCCCCCACCACTTCACATCATCTCTATATGCGCAGCTGGACTATCTAAATGAAATTCCTGTGAATCTCATGGTCGCTCACTGAGTATTAGCAGCTATGTTAAAATTTTCATGTAAAAGATTATTCACTTTTTGATGTCCTGAACTGTATCTCAGTAACAGGTTTGTTCTTCGGATGAAGAATGTGGAGTAAAATTGCTTCTATGATATTCTTTTGGGAAATCATTGTGAATTATCATATAATTAAACTTTGTAATTTATCTAATAATCAATAGAAAACAAAGTGTCTGAAATTGGGATTAACATCAGAGACAATTTACCATTCATAAAAACTAAATTGACATTTCAGATACACAATTGAATTTTGGTGTTGTTAATTGCTTAGTACAAAACAATCATGTACTGCACGGAATAGTTGTAAGGCTAAGTTCAGCTACCTGAACCACACTGCAGCCAAAGATAAGCTTCATCTTGATTTCCACTTTGGCATACCTGATATACTCCTCCGTGGACCGTGGTGCCTCACATGCTTGAGGACTGAACCTACTAGCATCGATCCATCCAATGTCCTATATATCTGCTACAAATCTGACTGAAACATTTAACTTTGAATTTGAGAACATACCTAAAGAGGAATTGGAAAACTTGCAAATTTGTAAGGAAGGTTATGCTAATGAGGTGAAAAGGTGCGTAGCAGGAGGATCCTTTTCCTGGAAATCGCAGCATAAACCGAATTCTCTGATGTCAGCTAGGCAATTAGTTGAAAGCAGGTGGTGCTTCTAGCCTTTGGGAATACAATATCTTGGTGTAGCCATTACAAGAGCACCACAGGACAGGAGCCTCAAGTGACTCCGGCCGTTGGCCGTCGACACAAGGCTAGATTGTGCAGTATGAGCAAGTGTATGATTCCCACCAGCCATGGTGCACAGCATAATTTGTTAGACACGAGGTGGACATTCCGTCGAACATGTTGTAAGCAGCAGGTATCGTGCCAAATTGGAATGCATGAGTCTCTTTTGTTCGCAAGGGGGAAGTTGAGATGGAGAACATTGTCGAGGCTGAGGTAGGTGTCGACGTGCGTGTGGCGCCTGCTGACCTGCTTAGAGCATCTCCAGCAAGACCCCTAGTTGGGTCTCTACTCTATTATTTAAGAGTTTAAGCTAAAAAATCAACTCCAGCAGGGACTCTATTTGAGCTCTCATTTTGCATGTTCTTTCAAACTCCATCTCCAAGCCCCTATTTCCAGGGTCCTCCAATCCTTCTTCTCATTCATGGGTTCCATCATTTTTTTTATTAGATCTCACATAAAATAGGGTTTTAAGTCAGTTTACTGCTGGAGTTAAAGACTAATTTTGAGCCCTCATTTTTGCATGCCGGTCTAAAAAATGAAAGTAAAAGCTTTGTTTTGAGATTCATTACCGGAGACGCTCTTACTGTGCCTCGCAGCCTCGCTTCGTTGATCGAGATGCTGCCGGAGTTCCCCCACACCGGTGGTCTCGTAAATGCATGCGGGCTGCTTGTGGCTCCAGGACGCGGCACCCTTTGCGTTCTGGCATGAACGATTGTGATGTCTTCATCAACTCCCAGAACAGTCAACCCTGCTGTAAAGCCGGACACACCGAAGCCGAGCGCGCCTCCAGACGGCCATCGCGTGGTCTCGCCCCGCGCCGTTGCTTCTGTGGTGGCACAGCCATTTGCCGTCGTCTCGCCTTCCTTTCCAAGTTGCCTTGAGACAGAGATGGCCTAAACTCCATTTTCTTTTCTTTTGCGGACATTGGTTAGTGCAACCAAAGAAAATCGAAGGGAGTATTTATTTACATCCTGATTGGATTCCGTTGATGTAATAATATCGCAACTAGCTCTTCTTTGAAGAAGTGATACATTTTTTTGACTAGCTTGCTCTTATAGGAGAAGTTAAAAAGAAGCTATATATCCAACCGAAACTCAAGAACAATTTCTTAGTTTCGAAAGAGAATTAGTAAACAAGTCTTATGACGCTTATTGAAGAACCACAGTGAAACATCTCTCTCTTTTTTTTCTTCTTCTGAGCATAGACAGTGAAACATCTCTAACATCACGGAGGGATTTTCTTTTAGCACATCACGGAGGGATTTGGGCGTCCGGCTTAGAACTGGTGGCCTGGTGGGCCGGCCCAACTTGGCACGTAGGAGCGAAAGCCCGGTCCCAAACAGCACCCGGGCTGTTCTCGGAGACGAACTCGCTCTGGCGGCCGCAGAGACAGCGCGCGAGATGAGCAGCGGCGGCGGCAGCGAAAAGTCCGGCTCGGCCGGTGGCGGCGGGGCGGTGAAGACGCCGTCGGACTTCCTCAAGTCAATCAGGGGCCGCCCCGTCGTCGTCAAGCTTAACTCCGGGGTCGACTACAGAGGTCCATCCGCACCCTGCTTTCCTGTTTCCTTCACTTCTGGCACATCTGTAAGCAGACGTTCCAAACCCTAGTGCAACAAGAACGCCATGCTTGCTTTACTGTGTTTCTTTTCTTAGTTTCAGTATAAATTTAGACCCTTCTTTGTTTAGTTGCTGAAAGCTCTGAGCTTGGCAAGATTAGGGGGTCAACAAGAATAGGGGAATTTTTTGTTTACTGTTCCTCAAGGTTTAAGATAAGTTGTGAATAACGCAGCAAGGCAACCTGTATCAACAACCCCCCCCCCCCCCCCCCCCAACCCCCCACCCCACACACCTCCCAAAAAAAAAAGAAAAAAAAGCTCATGAGAATTATGTTGTTAGGTCCAGCTTCAGAACAACTGAAATAGTCCCATGCTGAGAGGTGTGGTATTTAGGTACTGATCGTGTATGAGTGTCTCTTGGCATGCATTTCGAGCATAAGGGATTATATTTTCATTTTAAATCTTTTTTTTGGGAGTAATTTGTCATTTTAAATCTGTGGATGGTGTCGTGATCTACTGTATAAAAAAGATTCAATCCAAAGAAAATAACCCATATAATGCGTGTTGATTTGAGAGGAATCTGGTGAGGGTTGGGAAGTAGTAAGCTTGCGATAATAGATTAGATTATTGAGGGGGCCAAATATTCATCTGAACTCTTGTGAATTTGGGTGGTAAGATAGGTGCAGTGGCGTGGATACAAATATCCCAATGTGAGATCTGCAATAGAAGATCATTGGTTTGTTTTTTCACCTGAATCTTGAATCCCCTGGATGGATACTAAATCACTGGTTAGCATTAAATCTTGCTAGCCCCTGGTTGCAAACATGTAACTACACAGTTATCTATAATATTTGATAAATACTCCAT
The DNA here is from genome assembly GCA_012490785.1 of Eragrostis nindensis. Taxonomy (NCBI): domain Eukaryota; kingdom Viridiplantae; phylum Streptophyta; class Magnoliopsida; order Poales; family Poaceae; genus Eragrostis; species Eragrostis nindensis. Next base: position 145,191 of record JAAXCT010000337.1, on the reverse strand, counting down.
CCCATTTTCTTGTGCGCATTAGGCAAATAGAAAAATTCCGTTTTCTTATGCGTATTTGGTTTGGGCTCCTCGGGGTGTGAGTAATTGCCTGTTGGCATGGCCTCGGTAATTAAGTCCAGACGCATGCAGCCAGGACGTCTCCTATTCGCATGCAGCAGCAGGACCCGCCTCCTCCTTGCCTCTTCGCATGCCAAGGCAGGCCAGTGCTAATGCCTCTTGGTCTTTGTGTCATATCTTAATGCGCACAAGAAAATGAAATGGAGGGAGTATCTAATGTTTTACAATCATAGTATTGTATTGATTTGAAAACTCTTGCCATGCCTTTCATTTTTATCTTATAGATTTCTTTATCTTGTGCTCCTTTACCACCTACTTAAAGTCAAATTGAAGACCTTTAGCATAGAATGGTGGACCCGAAATATGTAACCATTCATTCAGCTCTATCTTGTATTAACTATAGTCATTATCGTTCTATTGGTTATTTGGTATAAAAAAGACTGGTTTTGTTTCTTAAGTATCCCAATGTAGACATGTAGAACTCACTGCATGACTACCAAATAACTATATCTGAGGGAAACATGGTTTACATCCACTCTGCAGTACCATGTTCATCTTAGCTGTGTATGCATCCCTGTTGGATATATTATATAACTACTCTTCAAGTATCAGACAAGTGGTTGCAATTTTCTTTCTCTTTGTGATTACCGCCTTCTTGCAAAAAGGGAGTTTCTCCGGCTACAATTTAATTCTCTGTTAAGTGCTGCTACATGTATGCTGGCTTTCGCTAGTTTAGTCAATCCTATTTAGCATGTCTACCCATGTGGAAATTTAGTGGATAGTAACCTCCATTACTTTCCTTATGCTAGGTAAACTTTCAATAAAGCAGAGTATATCTGTACAAAAGTTGTGGTGCTCTGGTGTTAGTACATACAGGGATAATGAATTTGCTAGATGATCTCGTTTCCAATATCTCCACCACATCGACGGCCGGCGGCGGCGGCGGCAGAGCCCCACAACCGGCTTCTGCTCACGGCCCCTTTCCGGTTTCGCCTTGTTCCGCTCCTCAGCTCTTCCTATCTTTGGATCTGCAGCGTTTGGAGATCATGGATGCAAGCTGCGTCGTCTCCGACCATCCCCAAGCAACAAAAGCGACCCTGCTGAACGGATTAGGATGCCCTAGGGCCAGGTCCAGTGCCCCGCCACCCTAAGACCCTTTGAGATCTTTCCGGACAATCCGGCATAGCTCTAGCGTCCTTTGGCATAAGACCCTTTGAGATCTTTTGAACGCCGTGCAGTGAAAGCGTTGCGCTCGGTGTGCAGGAAGGCTTTAGCCTTTGCACATCAATACAACTCGTTGATTACCTGCCAAGCAAAACCTCGTCCACCCTCTTGCTATCATGATCTTGTTTCCCCCTTGACCTCATTGTTTGGTGTAGCGAGAAGCTATAGAGTATCTTCTGCTTGTGTCTCTTCTTTGTAATAGTCTGCATTCCTTGGATGCATAGCCTCATCTTATGCCGGGTTAGCGGGACCATGATCCCCTCTCGGATCTCCTCGTTCTTCTCTTGATGGTCTTTCCTCCTTTGGGGCTTCCTTCCCTCAAAGGGTGTTGAAGGGGTGTTGATTGGATCCCAGATGTTCTTCTAAGATTGCATTTCACAACTGTCATCTGTCATTTTGATTCGGTGCTCTACATGGGATGGAGATCGTCGAAGTTGCCTTTCACATGGCAGCGGCATAAACTGGTGACGTAATCAAGGCTTTGATCCTTTGTGCTGAGGGTCTCTTTGTGTGGGATCCACTCAATGTGTTCTGTTGTATTGTGGTGTGATGTGGTGTGTTGTGTTGTGTCTTTTGTCTGTGGTCTGCCACATCTTGTGACCATTGATGGATGGGCTCCGTGCCCGACCTCTATATCACGAATTCAGGTGGGGACTCTCTCCCCTCCGGTGACTATCAAAAAAAAAAAATGCTCATGGTAGGGAACAATCAGTGAGCATCTTTATGGATGAGGATCTCTTAGATGTATTAATATCTTATACCGAACTTGGTTGCACTGATTGCTTGTTCTATGATGCTGATGGAGAACCTGATTGCCATCTATCCTTTTCTGGTATAAATCAGGTATTTTAGCTTGTCTGGATGGATACATGAACATCGCAATGGAGCAAACAGAAGAATATGTCAATGGCCAGCTAAAGAACAAATATGGTGACGCATTTATAAGAGGAAACAACGGTACGTGTACTAATGTGTTGATATTGTGAGATATGATGTAGTGAAAACTCTGATAATTGCCTTCTGAACGCAGTTTTATACATCAGTACATCCAAGCGTACTCTTACAGATGGTGCCTGAGGCGGTGAAGCATTTGGCATCTTGAGTGTCAGTCGGGCAACTTGATTGATTACAAGTGAATTCTCTGTATTATTACCTTCCTTTTTGTTCTCGCTTATTTTTATCTGGTGAACGAAAATGGCAAAAAAAAAAGGGAGAACTTTAAATGGAGAAGTCGTGCCTACAAGAACAATATTTACGTCATACAATTTCATCCACATGTTGTGCACTCAGGATATCCGGAGATGGTTAGACCTCTAGAGATACGGATAAGATTCCATGTAGTTGGCTGAAAAGTCTGTTATCTCAGTTATCTTGTGAATCAATAGCAGATCATTTTCCTTAAAAAATAGCAGGTTATAAATTCTTGGTTCTGGGACTCTTAACAGCAAAAATTAAAGACGTCATTACCCTTTCCCCACCGGTGAGTGCACCTATGATCCTACTTTCAGTGGAGGATGGAGCATGTTGCTTGCCCCTTTTCAGTTGCGACGGCATTTTATTGAATCAATTTTAGAAATTTTGGTCAGTAGGAACCCTTAGCACTATGTCCCACGGTATGTTGTATAATTGTATCAGACACTGAAGCATCGAATGTCACGGAAATCAACAGAAATATGTTCTTTCTAGAGATTTTTATAAATCCAGTACTGATTATGCGGGGAGCTTCATACGCGTTGACATAAGATGGTGATGCTTGTATCTTGTCAATACTAAGTATGCCGATTTAAATTTGCATCGCGTGCAAACATATTACTCGGTGCACATTCTTCTAATCTAGAATGGTATAAATACAAAAGATCACAGCATCTCTGAAAGCTAAATATTTCTACAAAGTCAACCAACCATTACACTGCAGACTACAATGAGCATAATCCTTTGTGAAGATTATATCTTTATCTTCATCCACGGAGCTGCAATCCTGTAGATAACAACCAATTTTGCAAGGTTCACTGTTTTGAGAATAAGGCAGCCGATGTGTATAAAACACATACCAGAATCACATGGATAAAGCGGATGATAGAGCGCTATACAGTGGTAAAGCCAACAATTGGTTGCCTCTATTAACCTCAATGGCAAGCTAACATAAACCTATGCAAAGGATCATTACTACCTTACGCCAAAAGGTGCATCCTAAAATAATGGAGAAAATAAGATCGTAATTTATACCCAGGTCCTGAAGAAGAAACCTACTCAAAAAAGAATCATGAGCACAACCAGGCAAATCAGCGAGGTGGACGCATGTTTAACCTCAGTGCAGTTAGGACACTTTTACGGTTCCATTTGCACATCAATATTGGACATGTAAAAGGAAGCAACTAATTCACACTACAGATTACAAACAGACATGCAGCAGCAATACTCTGAATGTTAAATCAAACAAGAAATGTGCTATCAATTAAGGAGGATACAACAAAGTAAATAAATGAGAACAGTGCTGGTACAAGAAAAAAGTCTGGCAGCAGTCTCAAACTAAGCTCTTCCACTAACTAACATCATACCCATACGCCTCTTAGCAAGTCATGAGGCCTGCCATCATTTGACAACAGGAGTGATCACAAAATGCGGCATCTCGATAATGTTTTACTCTATGACGTAACAATATTACAATACAATTTAAATGTTAGACATGCTTAAAGAACTAGTAATAGTCAAATGTCTTCAACATTATCTATTTGCCTTGCAAGAAAGTCCTCGTCATCAGCAAGAAGTTAGATAATAGAATAGCGGCTATTGAGCCAAATAATGCTGACCGGTCATGTTCAGTTAAGTGCATTTGGACACTTCGGACATGCTAGCTAGCAGTTGCAAGATTCAAGGCCAGAGAAGTTGAGTTCTATGAGGAAGTTCCCAGCGTGGCATCTTCCTTAACATCTGTAATAACCTTAAGAAGGTCAACTGGGGTTGCAGCAGGGTCTAATTCGTGGCAGCCTTTTGGAGCATTATGTTTTTCTTCCCCAGTGAGCAGGCGGGAAGGAACCCGATGCGAGAAGCGGAAAAACTCCTCCTTTGGAATTCTTCTGACCACATCAGGGCCGGTGAGCCTATGAAAGACCGCTTTAAAACCAGCTACCTTCAGCAATGGAATGACATTCACACCTTGCTCTTCAGTAAAATCATCAATTACTTCTACTATCTCATACTTGTATATCACATCATCAGGTGTAAGCTCATTCCAATCAGAAGACCAATTCCGGTACAAAGCCCATGTATCACCTTTCTTGGGAACAATCCTGATAATTCCTCGAGGACCTTTAGTCCAGTTAACTCTGTGGGAAAAGATGTTGACTGTTTCAGTAATCTGGTACCTTCCGACCCTAAAATCACCACAAGTCTTTGTGAAACCTGAGGCAATCCAGCTTATTGGTGCCAGTTCACTGTTGGACTTAGAATTAAGGAAGCTCATTTTGATTCTGAAGGGCTTCAGTGAAATAACTTTCTGCACCATTGCATATAGACGAGGCATGCCATCTTCACTATCATATGTAGCCCATACCTGATCATTGCCAAAAGCTCTTTCTGTCCGATCTTTATCAAAATCATGGAAATCAGGATCTGGAACATCAATGGACACAGGTACACGCTTCTGTTCTGGGTTCATTTCATCAGTCGCAGGAATTTCGACATCAGCATCTTTTGTTGTGGATATCTTTCGTTTCTTGATTGGATTATCAGAGAGGATGCCATTAACCTTTAAATTGTTTTCAATATGTTGCTCTTTCCTTTTAGCTTCCCCTCTCTCTGCAAAGGTAGATGCTGATACATTCAAGTCTTGTAATTTTTCTCGAATTGCAGACTTCGCTTTGTCAATAAGAAGACCTCGGGTGTCAAGTTGGAAGATCTCCCTCAAGACATTAGCTTTCCTTCCACTTACAGCAGACCTATACCTTTCCCCTGAAGTGCCATTGGCATTAATCCCATTAACCCTTCCCGCATCAGCAATTACAGTTGTATCAACAGTTGCAGCTGCTGCCTCCCCAGTACAGTCCGCAGATGCATAGCCATTGTTAATGTTCCGCCTCCTGTTCGAATGCCGTCCACGGACTGATGGGTATTCATTGCCACTTGAAAAATAACTGTATATGTAGTTCTCCTCATGTTTCCCTTTTGGTTTTTCTGAGGTTTGGGTGCTGTAGGCAGCAGCGCCTGTTGTCTTGGGATACTGATTGAACTGGAAACTTTGGTTATTGTTGTAAGCCTCATAAGTGTTCTCTTGTTGGTATACTCCTGTGCCTTGAATGCTTGAGGTTCTGCTTGCTGAATTATATGAGTGATCAACGGTAGTGTGGTTCTTCTGCTGTGGCTTTGTCGACCAGGAGAATGAAGGACTAGTTCCATTGCTGGGATATCCAGTTTCTACAGCCATGAATGCATGGTGACAGTTTGGGCAGAGAAGGTTATGGTTCAGATAAATTCTCAAGTACTCATACTGCATCCTACAGCGGTTGCATGATGTCCAGAATGTGTTGTCAACCCCAGGAGGGCGAATAGTAGCCTCAGCAGCTGCAGAGGCGCTGGCGGCATTCTTTCGAGCCCGCTTATTTGCCTTCTTATCATAAGTATACAAACCGTTCGCCCCATTCATGACAGAATGATCTCTTCTCTTCTGATCATAAAGCATCTTCCTGTTCTTGTCAGACAACACACTCCATGCCTCGGAGACAAGTTTGAAGGCAGCCTCTCCACCGACAGACTTGTTCTTGTCTGGGTGCAACAGCAGGGCTAGCTTTTTGTACTGTTTCTTCACCTCCTCCTCATCTGCAGAGGCACTGAGAGACAGTATCCGGTACCATCGCTCTCCCCATCAATCTTCGACTCAGATGCAAGGTGAACCTCAAGTGTGGCAACCATCTGAGATATGCCCTCAAGTGATGGGCATAAGTTGTGCGCCTTGATTGCTGATCTAAGGGCACCCTTGATATTACGTGCATGGAACTTGCGCTCTGCTGCATCCTTTGCCCTGAGGGCTTCGCCCATCGTGTCACGGGTACTTGGATCTGCACTCATCTTCACCTTCAGATCAGCAATCAGTGGGTCTTGAACAGTGGAAAGAGTCCAAGACCAACCCCAAGCTAGAACCTATTATACTCCTTGCATCACCCAAATCGAAGAGGTCAATGAGGTGTTTGATGCCTCAACCTGCAAGTAATATCAGAAGTGTCAGAAATGTTGTAGAACAGAAGCAAAAAATGAGTGCGCGGGCAGAAATACAGCATCGCTACTAAAATTTTCGCAGAAATGAGACTTCAAAACAACCCTGCTCACTCAACTAAAAAATCACTCTTCGCAGGATTAAGATCTTGCCAAGCAGCAGCTAACTGAACGAACAGCTAAAGTTGAACTGAGGAACTAGTTTCCTTGCTTACACTAGGAAAGAATACATCTTGCGAGCGAAAGATCCGAAATTTACTTCACGAAAAACAGAACCAGCTCACACCCCAAAAGAGGAGCGAAATGGAGATCCTACGAATCCCAAATCACCATGCCTAGCCAGGATATTAGGAGACCTGGGGCAAACCTTAGATCAGGTGCTGACCACTGTGCCCCGGACACCCTGCTCCGCTGCCGGAGGCCGGCGCTCGCCCTGCCTGCACCGCCGGCCGGGCTCGCTCCGCCTTCCGGCCTCAAACCCTAGGTGCCTCGATCTGGAGCTACAGAGCACTGCCAGCTGAAGAACGCAGCTCAATCGGAAGCTAAGAACGAGATGGATCGATGTGGGAGTTACCTGTGAAGATTTCTTGGCGGAGGCGCGCGAATTTGGGGGATTCGAAGCCACGAGCACCCCAAAATTGTATTTTTTGCCAGGGGGTACTTGTAAGGAAAAAAGTAGGTCGCTTGCAGGTAAAAAAATACAGCCAGTTTTGTAGGACTGCAAGTTTTGAACTTTGCCCTCATTTGATACCCCAAAAAATATAATTTTCATGGCAAAGCTTAACCATGGTACAGAGCCGCATAGGGGCTTTGCTGTCATTTCATCCCCAGGCAAAGAGTACTATTAAAGCAAATTCAGATGCTGGCGACACCATTTTCAATTTAATTCCGAATTAAGGCTTAATAATTGGCTGGAGTTTGTGATGGTAACAGAGCGAGCATGTGAGAGAGTGGTCATAGATATCCCATGGTAGGCCCCACGTCACACAGAGCATACGCCACTTTTGCATACGAGCGCATATACGGCACAACCTCTTTTTTCTCTTTGACATGCGGCACTTTATTCGGCCTAACTAGAGTGAACGATGCCAGAATGGTAAGTTCTGAAGCTTCAGGTTTGTATGTTTAGTCCTTTGTTCAGAAGCTGATCATGCTCCACTGAAGTGATCTTCATAGCTGAAATGGCACTTAAGCTGAAACAGCACTTAAGTGACCTCTTCTACTAACATCCTTGATACGCTTTGTAGTGTTCAGGAGCTGCTCACTGATCACAGAAGCACACGAAGAAGATAAAATAGCTAGCTGGTGCCCGGTGCTCTGAACACTGAAGTCCAGAGTTGCGAGTGAATGCTTGGGATAACGCAACATGTTGCATCCTGCATCTCACTTCAAGACCGGTGAAACGATCACGCGACGTGAAAACTTCTTGCAAGGAAACGTCGAATGCATGGTGACCTGGAGGTCCGGAACATTTGAGGATCCAGTCCGTCGTCCGTTTGCTTGGTCGGGCTTTTTCAATCGCCTTCACCACCGGTTTTAGTGAAGCTCTACTCGCTTAAAAGCACTTCTTCAAAATGAATCAGCATTAAGCCAAAAAACAAAAATCGTGGCTCATCCAGCTTTCCCCCTTCTCAAGCATAAAGTACTGTCATCAAAATTACCAGCATGTCACAAATAAGCCATGGTCAGGGGCTATTTTAACATGTGCTAGAGCCATACCAAATCCAAATGGGTCCCTAGTTTCTTCATCGAAACATCGCTTTGCATAATCTTGAGTAAGATCTATCTATAGCAAGGGGACCATGGCCCAAGCCCATCTGGCACAAGCGTTTCATGCAAAGCAGCTCGTGTTGCTTCTCAGATGCCGTCGGTTAGAGTCTACTCTCTGTAGTTTACTTATTTTGTCGACCTACAGGCTGCACCTTGGTTATCAACAAAACATCTGGATATGTTTGTGCGCATACAACGGCTTCATAAATTCCTCAACGCACATTACACACACGATCAAACCTACATCTATACAAAGTTTATGAATCGCTTCGATTGAGAGATCATCAAGATCTTCTGAATTCGATGCGCAACAAGGAGCGTCCCAATTTATTTTTGTTTTCACGCGTGAGAGGCACCTGAAAGTTGAAACCTATCAAAAGCAGCTTGACCACCGCAATCTTCAAAACATGAGTCCACCACATCGGACCCCAGGTCCACGAGCTCATCGACAACGTGGACGAGACGGGGAAGAGCTCGGAAGACATTATTCCTTATCAACGACATCCCTGCCGCCTCAACACCATGCCGGGAGCCTGGCCCGCGCAATGCTAAAAGGCAGAATCTAGCAAGGAGGAAGGAGGAGTGACAAGCCTGCATCTAAGACGCCCGGTGGCTAAGGTAGGTCATGAAAGGAAATATGAAAGGGTAAAGAAAGCAGAAAGGATAATTCCATACAATGCCCGCAATATGCGAATGAGCACGCGACAGCAGCTTTGTCGACAAAACAAATGTCGCATGTAAAAAATTTCTAGATCACTCCATGTGCATCTAGAAATAATATTCTTCAAAGATGGATGACCATTTTCATTTGCCCTTCCGCCGAATGAACCAAACGCATCCTAATATTCACATCACCATCCCATTTGAAGATATAAGACTGACCGCAACAATCCCCTCCAAACCACCCTGAACTGTAAAATTGGAGAAGAATATGACCTGGATCCATTGCAGCAACACCCTGGAAAGGAGCCGCCATCACCCAGGGCCTCCTTCCGGACCTCCAAATCTGGTGGTTGACCCGGCCGTCCTCCGAATCCTCTCCATCCAGGCGCACTTCTCCTTCCGGAAGGCCGCGCGCATCGCCGGCATTCGCGGGGGAACTGCCGCGAGGTGCCCACATCCCGGGAGGACGGCTTCGCGCTCTAGCCGGGGCGGTGCTCGCCGCCGTGCACGCCGATGAGGCGGCGGGGCGGGTCCTGCTGTTCACATGCTCCAGATTGAGGCGGAGATCGGGGCGCTTACTCTAGATCGCGTCGACGAGGCAGCAGGGCGGGTCCTCCATCCTTTCTCTCCTCTTCCCGTTCCGCTTGCTCCAGATCGAGGCGGAGACGCTGCGCCGCCACCAGATCTGCCGCCGGCAGGCCAAGGTTGGACGCGAGCGAGGCAAAGGCACGCGAGTTGGACACAACGAGAAGGGAATGGCCGTTGCGCGGCTCCGCCGCCGGCGCAGCCACCTCGTCGAGCAGGGGGTGCTCGAGCGCGGCGTGTGCGGGGAGGGGGGGGGGGTGCTCGAGCGCGGCGTGCGTGGGGAGGGTGGGGAGTTGTGGGGGGGGGGGGGGGGGGGGGGGGGTGCTCTGCAGCCGGTGGAGGAGGAAATAGAGGTGCACTGTTGTAGCAAAATGAAATTTAGAGGGTGGAATTTTTTAGAAGAGGTAGAGAATATTCTTTTAGAGAGTGGAAAATAGGAAACATTGTTGCTGTCAGTCTAATCCTAGGAACCAAAAAAAAATCTCTAATTGACAAGAAAATATCGTGTTGAAATAAAAGGAAAAAATACGCAGGAAAAGGCCACGCACTGAGGCTCCAAATGCCGAATGTATTGGGCCGAACTTCTTTGGGCCAAATTTGCTCACGTAAGAATTCTTCTTCTCTTCTTCCTCTTCCTCTTCCTCCAGGAAAGAATCCAACGGCCTTTTGAGAAGGCGTCAGGTTTAGCCGCCTTTCCCGCCTCCGGCGAAGGGCGAACTAGAGTTCAGACGAGCCCCATGGCTGCGGCGGAGGGGGTAAGGCGACGGCAGGAAGTAGCAGGCAAGGGGCTGTTGCTACTGGAGGAGGCCATCACCACCGCTGGTTTCCAGATCCTCGCCTCCATCGACCACGAGCTCTGCAAACCTGCGCTATACGTACGGCCGTCCTCATCGTCCTCGTCCTGTCACCACCAGCAGCAACAACCATCGTCATCGTCCTCGTCCTGTCACAGCCTACCGATCCGGATGCCTCCTCTATTACCGGTGCTGGCCCAGGTAGGTTCATGGACGCGGCAACTCAGGCAAGGGACAGGTACAAGACGGCCCTGGCGGTGTTGCGCGCGTCATAAGTCAATGTCAGGTGTCACTTTTCTTTTTGGTCGACCAAAATGTGCAATCTATTCCTGATGTGAGGAATGAGGATACGTCAAGAATCAGCACCTGTTGTCGCAAGGCTCGAATTTTTTTTTTCTTTCAGTTGATTTGACCATTAATGCGTACACTATGGCCAACTCAAGAAACTTTGTAGAACAACACCGCTAAGAAGATTTTGACTGCAAATATGTGGTATAGAAATATAACGTTCTGTCAGAAAACGAAAATATTTTACCTTTCAATCTTTGGTCATCAGGACATGTATCACTCCTTTGTGTCAATTCAACTTTTTTTTTTTGAGCACATTGTGTCAATTCAGCTATACACCCGTCTGTTTGCGAACGAGACATGGAGAAACATACACAGGAAAGGGTATCTTTTGCTTTGTATGGAAACACATACGCAGGAACCAAATGTCACACAGTACTTCTTAAGAGTTCTTCCCGAGATATCAGGATGCAAGCTCACTGTTTCGTAAGACTGACTCCAACAGCGCGGACGCAAAAAAGAGACGCATTCGATGATTGGATCACGCACAGTAAAAGGAGCACGCAAGAAAAACTGGCCGCCTCCAACAGGGAACGCAAAAGCAAACGCAAAAGCAACGCCATGGACTCGCACCTCCACCTTGACCGCGACCACGAGCAGCACCTCACCCCCACCAATGAGTCCACCTGGATGTTCCTCATGCCGCGGAGGGAGCTGCGGCGCGAGGAGGCGTTCGACACTTCGACTGGCTCATGCTCTACAGGAAGCTCCGGGGCACCGCCAGCGAGCCACGACCCGACGCGGCCGGCTCAGCGTTCTTCTCCGAGGCGTCCCTGCAATGGCTGGAGCCGGATACCCTCTACTGGCGAGCCCAGCAGACCAACCTGGAGTACCAGCTCCTCCTGGATGTCGATTGCACCGGAGTTCTTCTATTGCCCAAAGAGAGAATAGATGGGGAGAAGAAGAACCGAACAGAGCAGTTCGAGCTGCTGTGTTTCTGGACGCCATGAACGAGCTCCAGGAGCTCAAATCCGGCATGGGAAGGAGAAGAGGGTGCCTAGAGAGTGGGAGATTCGGATCCTTGGGTCATGGTGCATCCATTTGAGCCAGCAATTTGAGGTGTGGTTGTGGGTAGCGGCTGCTGCGACGGGGAAGAACAGAGGTAGCCATGGCTCCCAGGATCCAACATGTTCAGACTCCGTGGAGCTGCCGTGCGGGATGGCAGTGGGGTCGCCGCTCGCCCCTTCCGCCCCGCGCCCCACCGCGTGCCCCCGCGCACTGCCCCGCGTCGCCGCCTTCCCGCGAGCTCGCGCCGCCGCGCCCCGCTCCGCGGTTTGCCTCGTCGCGCCGCGGCCTCGCCTCTGCCGCGCCCTCGCCACGGTCCGCCTCGTCGCGCCGCGGCCTCGCCTACGCTGCGCCCTCGCCACGGTCCGCCTCGTCGCGCTGCGGCCTCGCCGCGCCTCCGCCGCGCCAAGGCTCCGCGCCGCCTCCCCGCTCCAGCTCGGCGTTCCACCGCCGCAGCAGCTCTCCGCGGCCTCGCCTCCGCCGCGCTCAGGCACCGCCTCGCCTCCACCTCGTCTGCCGCGGCCCTTCAGCCATGGGCGCGAGGGCGTCGCCGCCGCCTTCCCCTCGCGCTGCCGCCGCCGCTGGCCCTGCCCGCCAACCCCGCGTGCAGCTGTTCGACCCCGTGAAGTGCCACCTCGATGACGCCCTCGACCAGCACGAGCACGCCTGCCTCCGCCGACCGCCCGCCTCCGTGCCGTCGCCTCCCCGTCGACCTCTGCCGCCTCCGCCTCTTGCTGCGCCGTCGCGGCCTGGGCACCGACACGGCCTGCGGGTCCCGCCGACGAGATGCGTTTCAGGAGAGAGGGATTGCAATTGTGCATCTCCTCTCTCCTCCAATGCAAAATGCCTCATCCTTTGCATTGTCTGTTGGAGAGAGTTTTGATGATGCACAGTGTTGAAGGAGTTGCATTTTTGGGTTTGCATACTCTTATTGGAGTCAGTCTAAGCTTTGAACTAAGCCTATGAACAAGATCAGTTGATCCTGAAGGAGATCCACATCCATATTAACTTTGCAGGACTTCAATTTTGAGACCATTTGTCCAGCAAGCATGGATATGTTACCACTTTCTCACTGTTTCTATCAGTTTACTTAAAAGTTCGGTATCAGAATTCTGTTACATTTCGGTACATTTCTCACTGTTTCTATCAGTTTGCTTAAACAAATAGGACTAGGACTAACTGTGCTTATTATAGGAGATTATATACCGAGTGGTGACAAATTAAATGATCAAGGGACTCAAAGAGTGTGCTTCTATTTTTAAAAAGATATTTTTTTAGTATCTTACAAGGAAGAAATTGATATTTTTTTTAAAAAAAAGAAATTTCTGGATTGGTGCACATTTGGTGTATATTGAAGTATTGAACTTGCTGAGGCTCTTACATGCATGGTGTTTTGAATTTCACCAACTTCATAATACCAATGTAGCGCCATAAACACCGTTCATGAATGTTTCGTGTTTCTCAATAGTGAACCCCTACTGTGATACTTTAATGTACATACTATACTATTATCCTCCCTCTTTTCTTAAATTGTTGTTGCCGTTGATTTTTTGAGTTACGTTTGACTGTTCGTCTTATTCAAAATATTAGCTCAAATATGCAAATTATAAATTATGTTTTAATTTTTAAGTGATAAACAATTCAAAACAAAATATATGATAACTTTTATAAAATTTGAATATATTTGTGCTGTTGGGATGAGCAGCATCAAAGTCAATACGCAATGACCTGCCGTGCCTCTCATTTGCTCACGGCTGGTTAAAATGAGCCAGATATTTCATCTGTATATGCCCATCTCTATGGTTGCAGTATAGAAGAGGAGCCGTGTGAGGCATCTGCAGGCCTTTTGTAGTTTTTCTGACCTTCAGCCTGGAATCACCCGTTTGGCAGCCCACAATTGCAGCCGGCTGCTCTGCATTGCAGCCCAGCCGAACGGCTGGTGGGCTGGCTGCACCGAAGCCCGCGGGCTGCCTGGGACGCGTGCGTGGCCACCGTATCCACTCGGGCGAGTGGAAGCTAGGGTTATCTCGTTCCCACTCCGCCGCTCTCCTCTCCTCGTGACCGCATCGCTCGCCCCCGCCGCCGTCCGCATCGCCCGCTCCCGACGCTGTCCGCATCGCCCGGCCCCGCCGCCGTCGGCTGCCTCTTGGGCGCCGGTGGCTGATTCGCTGCCAATCGCCGCCGCCGCCAATGCCGCGTCCTCGAGGGAAGGTCCCCGTCGCCCCTTCCCGACTCAACGTTGCCGCCGCCCCCTCCTCGACTACCCGTCGCCGCGGCCCGTGACGAGTCACCCTCGCCGGAGCGGATCTTCTTCATCCTGAACGTCACCCTCGTCACCATCACCGCCTCGGAGCTGCTTCGCCTCGTCTATTGGTAAGGGATCCCTTTCTTCCTTGGATCACTGCGTATGCTTAGTGTAGATTGCAATGTTAATGTTTATGCTGATGTTTATCCGATATTGGTAAGGGATCCCTTAATGTTTATCTGCACCTTTCTTCCTCGTGATTGAAGGCTCCTGTGTGCGTGTTCCCATTTGCTACGCTGGCACGGTCATCAACGGGATCGTCCTCTCCACCTGAAGCCAGGCATCATTACTACTTGCGTTCAAAACGCACCTGGCAAAGAATCAAGGCAAGTTATCTTCTATCTTTACTTATACGTCAACTAGGTGCATGTGAAATGAATTGTGTATCGAGTTACTGGATGTCATGCCAAACTAGTTCCTGTCTGCACTGCATATTTGGTTTGTACCGGCTTAGCATCTGCATCTGCACCTAGTTGTATCTAACCGTTTTTCTTCATTAGGCCTTTCCTTACCCATGGCAATAGTATCATTGTTCCTGTGTAAGACGGTGGCACCTCTTAACCGCGTCAGCTCTTAACCGCGACGCTGACATCTTCAGAATTCTGTTACATTGCGGTACATTTAACCTCAAAAGTTAGGTATCAGAATAAGTGGCAAGAAACTTAACTTATCTTTAGCATAACAGAGCCCTTTTGTAAAAGAATTGCAAAAGCGCCAAAATGGTATGTTAAAAAAAGAGCAACAGTTTCGTCTGCTACACAGGAGGTCTTTGAACCCTTTTTCTTTAACTGGAAGACATTTGAACTTTGACTATGGAACAAACAATCATAGCAACAGAATATGAATCTACAGCTCCTGAAAATACAATTTTTAAGCCTACAGATCGACGCTGCATTTATCGACATACCGTCAATCACAATGCCATATATCACAGCACAATAGAATCAAGAAACGTATGAGCAACTCTGAGCAGCTTATGTTTCCAAGAAAAAACATGGTCGAGTCATGTTTGTCGAAACACGGTTAGTATGCACACTATGAAGAGCCTGTTATCTTGAGATGCAAGGCCTGCATCAGACGCTGAAGCATCTAGTATCACCTGATTCAGCACAAATGAGTTCATTTTGGGACTGGGAACCCCATCCACATTGGGATCAGGACATAAGGCTTCAGTGGCCTAAAATGATGATGTTAAATAGCCACTAATTTATTATGCCTAACTAATTTCACATCCGGTGCAAATAAGTCTAGTTGGTCCACACATTCTTGAATGGTACAATACGAGACCGCAGCATATCTGAAAACCACTATTTCCATAAGAGTGCTCTTTCTATAATTCAAGCCACTCTGCTCTTAACATTAACAATGTAAGATCCAACTTTTTGTGAAGATCTTATTTGTATTTTCACCCGTAGAGCTTCGATCCAGATAACAATACATATATGTTGTAAGGTTCGGTGCTTGAAGAATAAGGTTGCCCATTTATATGGAACGCATAACAATTTCACATAGATAAAGTGGATAATAGAACGCTAAAAGCAGTAGTAATGGCAGCAATTGGTTCATCAATGAATAACTTTTCGGTTTTCATTGTTTCTATTCAACCTAATGGTAGTCAAACTTCCTTACTCAGCAGATGTCCCCATCACTAACATACGGGATAAAGTACCAACATAATTTGCAAGCCAGGTCCTGAATCAATCACTCAAAAAACTATCACGAACACAACCAGAAAAAATTGGCAATGTGAAGCACCATTAGCTCTGAGCATATACAGGACACTTACGCTTCTACTTGCACATAAATTTTAGACAGGTGGAAGGGAGCAAGAAATTCACACTAGGGTACGGAAATTCTGAATGTTTAATGATAATAATTGAATACAGCATATTATAAGAAGTATGCTACTAATTAAGGAAAGGTAAATACAACACAATATGTAAATTGGAACAGTGCGGATACAACAGAAAAGTCTGGCACAGTCTCAGACTAAGCTCTTACGAACTAACATCACTACCCTTACAGAGCATCATTGCGTGACACCTCTTAGCAAATCATGAGGCCTGCCAACATTTGACAACAGGCCTGATCACAACATGCAGCATCCCGATAATGTTTCACTCTATGAAGTAATGATATTACAATACAATTAAAATGTTAGAAATGTTTAAAGACGAAGTAACAGTCAAATGTCTTCAGCATTATCTATTTTCTCTCACAACAACATCCTCGTCGTCAGCCAGAGGTTAGATGATAGAATAAGGCTTCTCAGGCAAATGACACTGACCGGTCTCGTCAAGTTCTGTGAAGTACATATTGAGTTATTGACACTTTGGACGTGCTAGCTAGCAGCTGCAAGTTCCGACGTCAGAGGAGTTGATTTCTGCATGGAAATTCCCAGTGCAGCATCTTCCTTAACATCTGTAATGACCTTAAGAAGGTCAACTGGAGTTGCAGCAGGGTCTAATTCATGGCAGCCTTTTGGAGCATTATTTCTTTCTTCCCCAGTGAGCAGACGAGAAGGAACTCGATGTGAGAAGCGGAAAAGTTCCTCCTTTGGTATTCTTCTGACCACATCAGGACCCGTGAGCCTGTGAAAGACCGCTTTAAAACCAGCTACCTTCAGCAATGGGATAACATTCACGCCTTGCTCTTCAGTGAAATCATCAATCACTTCTACTATTTCATACTTGTATATCACATCATCAGGTGTAAGCTCATTCCAATCAGAAGACCAGTTCCGGTACAAAGCCCAAGTATCACCTTTCTTGGGAGTAATCCTTATAATTCCCCGAGGACCTTTAATCCAGTTAACTCTGTGGGAAAAGATGTTGACTGTTTCAGTAATCTGGTATCTTCCGACCCTAAAATCACCACAAGTCTTTGTGAAACCCGAGGCAATCCAGCTTATTGGCGCCAGTTCACTGTTGGACTTAGAATTAAGGAAGCTCATTCGGATTCTGAAAGGCTTCAGTGAAATAACTTTCTGCACCATTGCATATAGACGAGGCATGCCATCTTCACTATCGTATGTAGCCCATACCTGATCATTGCCAAAAGCTCTTTCTGTCCGCTCTTTATCAAAATCATGGAAATCAGGGTCTGGGACATCAATGGACACAGGTACACGCTTCTCTTCTGGATTTTCAAATATTGCAGGAACCTCAACATCAGCATCTTTTGAGGTGTATATCTTTCGTTTCTTGATTGGATTATCAGAGAGGATGCCATTAATCTTACAACTGTTTTCAGCATCCTTCTCTTTTCTTTCAGCTTCCCATTTCTCTGCAAAGTGGGTAGATTTTGAAATATTCAAGCCTTGTAGTTTTTCACAAATTGCCGCCTTGGCTTTGTCAATAAGAAGACCCCGGGTGTCAAGAAGGAAGATCTCCCTCAACACATTAGCTTTCCTTCCACTTACAGCAGACCTATACCTTTCCCCTGAAACGCCATCAGCATTTATCCCATTAACCCTTCCTGCATCGGGGATCACTGTTGTACCAGTAGTTGCAGCCACAGTCTCCCCAGTAGAGCCCACAGCTGCATAACCGTTATTAAGATTACGCCTCCTGTTTGAATGACGCCCGCGGCCTGATTGGTATTCATTGGCACTTGAAAAATAGTTGTACATGTGGTTCTCCTCATGTCTTCTTTTTGCTTTTTCTAAGTTCTGGGTGCTGTAGGTAGCAGCACCTGTTGTCTTGGTATACTGATTGAACTGGAAACTTTGGTTATTGTAGGCCTCATAAGTGCCCTCTTGTTGGTATACTCCATGTCCTGAGCCAGGAATGCTTGAGGTTCTGCTTGCTGAGTTATATGAATGATCAACAGTAGTGTGGTTCTTCTGCTTCTGCGGCTTGCTGGACCAGGAGAATGAAGAACTGGCCCCGTTGCTGGGATATCCAGTTTCTACAGCCATAAATGCATGGTGACAGTTTGGGCAAAGAAGGTTATGATTCAGATAGATTCTCAAGTACTCATACTGCATCCGACAGCGGTTGCATGATGTCCAAAATGTGTTGTCAGCCCCAGGAGGACGAATAGTAGGCTCGGCTGCTGAGGTAGCGGCAGCATTCTTTCGAGCCCGCTTATTTGCCTTCTTATCGTAAGTATATAAACCATTGGCCCCATTCACGACAGAATGATCTCTCATCTTCTGATCATAAAGCATCTTCCTGCTCTTGTCAGACAACACACTCCAGGCCTCCGAGACAAGTTTGAAGGCAGTCTCTCCACCAACTGACTTGTTCTTGTCTGGGTGCAACAGGAGAGCTAGCTTTTTGTACTGTTTCTTTACCTCCTCCTCATCTGCAGAGGCACTGAGAGACAGTATCCGGTACCAGTCGCTCTCCCCATCTATTTTCGACTCCGATGCATGGTGAACTTCAAGCGTCGCGACCATCTGAGATATGCCCTCAAGTGATGGGCATAAGTTGTGCGCCTTGATTGCTGATCTCCGGGCACCCTTGATGTTGCGCGCATGGAACTTGCGCTCTGCTGCATCCTTTGCCCTGAGGGCTTCATTCATCGCTTCGGGGGTACCCTGCTCTGCAGTCATCTTCACCTTCAGGTCAGCAATCAGTACGTCTCGAGCAGGTGCAAAAGAGCCCAAGACGTCAACAAGCAAGAACCTAATATACTCCTTGCATCACCTAAATCCAAGATATCATGAGAACATGACCAGTGTTAAAAATGATGTAGAACAGAAACAACAAACAAGTACAATGTCTCAAATACAGCAACAGTACTAAATTTTAACCAAAATGCGACTTCAAAACAACTCTGGTCACTCAGCTCAAAAGTCTCTCTTGGCAGGAGTAAGATCTTATCAAGCGACAGCTCACTAGACAAACAGCCAAAGCTTAGCTGAACAAATACTTTCCATGCACACAGTCGGAAACAATACATCGTGCGAGAGAAAGATCCGAAATTACTTCACAAACCCACAACCAGCTCACACCCCAAGAGGAGCAGCAAAATGGAGGTCCTACAAATGCCAAATCCCCACTAGAAACCGTCGGTCCAGCTCGAATCGAGCCCAAAAAAAAAAAAATGCACTAGCCTAGCCAGAATTTTAGGAGACATGGGACGAACCTTAGATCAGGTCCTGGCAGCTGTGCGCCTGTGCCCCGGACGCCCTGCTCTCGCCGCCGGCGCTTTCCCTGCCGGCACCGCGGGCCGCGCTCACACCGCCTTCCGGCCTCAAAACCTAGGCGCCTAGATCTGGTGGTAGAAAGCACGGCCAGTTGAGAAACGCAACTCGATCCGAAGCTAAGAACGAGAGGAATCGATGTAGGATGTACCTGTGCAGATTTCTTGGCGGAGATGCGCGAATTTGGAAGGATTCGAAGCCACGAGCGCCTCAAAATTGTTTTTTCCCCCCAATTTTATTTGGGGCTTAACAAACAGGACTTTTATTTTTTGCTCAAACTCCAGTCAAACTCCCCTAAAAAAATTGGTGCCTGGGGGGTACTTGTAGGCAAAAAGTAGGTCACTTGCAGGTAAAAAAAATACAGCCAGTTCTGTAGCCCAGCGAGTTTTGAACACTGCCCTCATTTGATGCCAAAATAAATTTTCATGGCAAAGCTTAACCATGGTTCAGAGCAGCATAGGGGCTTTGGTGTCATTTCGCCCAGCCAAATATCACTATTAAAGCAAATTCAGATGCTGGCGTCGGCATTTTAAATTTAATTCTGAATTTTCAAAAGGCTTAATTATTGGCTGAAGTTTCTGGTGGTAACAGGAGCATGTGAAAGCGGTCATAAATATCAGTATGGTAGGCCCCACGTCACAACAAAGCATACGCCACTTTTGTATACGAGCGTACGTATACGGCACTTTATTCGAGTGAATAATACCACAATGGTAACCCACTGTTGCAGTTAGCTTAACCAGGCACCAGGGGCATTCCGGCCATTTCAAAGTACAGCCTTAGGGTTAAAATCACAACCACCAAACAGGGAAAAGTCCCTATGGGATACGCCTGTACGCGTATGCGTGCCAGAAAACCTTTTTGCAACTGTGGGACCCACGTTCCATGTTTTCCCTTTAATAAGTTAAGTACCCTAGTCCTCTACATCATCATCATTGACCAGCAAAACCTTTTCCTGGTTTATGTACTACTTCTGAAAAGATGAGGGAAAAAAAAACTACACCTATTGGCAGCACAGTACTATTTCCAAGGTTAATTCTCTTTATTCTGATCGACATTGGTGTTGCCCGTAAATGCCTGTGTTTTATTAAAGAGGCACCAAAAATACTAATTGATCTAATCATAGGAAGAAAAGCAAGTTGAACTCAGCCAGGTGCATCTTGAATTGTTACGGCAGGCTTTGGTTCGGCTGCATATGCTCCGAACTTCCATTTCTTGATCAGGCCATGCACTTGTGCAAGCAGCAGCTGCTAGCTGGATGTTCAGGGTAGCAAACACATTCTGATTTGTGTGCTGCCATATGAGGAAAACACAATACTAGAAAAAGAAAAGTGATACTAATGTGAGGTTTAGTACTGTGGCCGTGTTAATTCAGTTGTTACTCTGACAAACATTGTTCAGGAGCATGCGAATAGTTAGTACTGCAAACTTGGAACCGAGTTACATACCGTCGTCACTTGTTCGGTCTCGGTAATCGCCAAGTGCAATGTGGAGCCGCACGTTTAGAAGTTTCAGGTTCATCTTTGTTCCTTCTCGGAGGCTTCGCCACATGATCTTGCTCTACTGAAGGGGTTCTGAAAGCTGCTGATAGGGTGCCGATCAGGATTCAGGATGTGAAACTAAGCTGAAATGGCACTGCAGTGTGTTCAGGAGCTGCCCACTAACTGGGTCACTGAAGCATGCAAAAGAAGATGGCGTAAAATGGCGGGCGCCAGGTGTTCTGAAAGCTGGAGTAATGTGCCTAAAGATTTCAGGCCTGTTTGGTTGACAGCCCATAGAAGCCAAGGGTATGACATCTTCAGAATTCTAGTGCATTGCGCTTCATTTATGCTTGATGTTAGCTATCTGAATAGGTGATAGCAGACGATGTATCCATTCCACAATGCAGAACAGAGCCCTTATGTTCCAGAATTGGCTTGCATGGGAAAAATGAGCAACAATTTCATCTGCTATACAGGACTATCTGAAACTTGACTCTAGCACAATCAATTGTAACAACAGAACTTCTTGTCCACGATTAAATGAATTTACAACTGAACACTACAGCTGAAGTTGGATCCGTCAGCGTACCGTCAATCACAATGCCTTACACTTTAGCACAACAGAACCAACAAAAGATATGAGCCAGTCCGAGCAGCAGCATATGTTCGCAAAAAACTGCTCAGTCATGCATTCAGGAAGACAAAGGCACCTAGTTGCAAAAAAATGCAAACGTTCCCTTCAAATTCTTAGGATTGCTGGTACATTTCAACTTTGACGAACTCACAATTCAAACAAGGAAGGCACAAGTATTGCCACCGACCCTTTCCTAACTAGCATCACTACCGTACCATCTGTGGTCACCGCTGATGACAAGTGTTGGCAAATCAGCCCGGGTAACATCCGGGATGCCGACCGGCGGCAGCGGCGAGCTCTCGATCACCGCCTTCCTCCCTTTGATATTGAGGGAACCCTTGATCAGGTCCCCCAACGTTTTGAAAGGGTTGCTCAGCTTCTTGTGCACCCAGAGGAAGAAGGACACTTCGTTAACCTGCCACACGGCGGTCATGATGATGACCGTCCCGAGGAGGACGTGGGTGATCGTGTTCTGCCTCTTGATCTTGTTCAGGTCTTTCGCTATGTTGGCTAACTCCACCTCCTTGCTGTTCTGAATTCTTCCAGGATGATGGTTTGGATGGAGGGAATTTTGTTCGGCGTTGTACGAGGCAGAGTCTTTTTCTTGTGCATCCAACTGCTCGAGGGAACAATGGTGTTAGTTAGTAAAAGTATTCAGCATTTGCATCAAGAAAGGATGGGTCAAATGAGGTAAGTTCAATCAAGAAACAACTATTTTTGCCTGAATTCAGCATCTGCATCAAGGATGGGGCTAGTGCTGATTGATACAGGGTAATTGCTGCGGTTCACTCTAGCAAAATGGCAGTCATTGCTATGGTTGGTTTATTAATTTCTCTTGCCACATGTATAGATAGATGCATTGATGCAACTGAATTAGTACATTAAGTAATTCTAGCCTGCACTGCTCTGAATACGAAAAGGATGCAGGAACAGGTGTTTTAGCAAGACAGTTTTCCTAGCTTCAGAGAAGTTCATACGAAAAATCGAACTATGACGTCCAATCCAACCAGTCAAATGCGCAACGCACCATTCCCTCTCCATTAACAAAACTGAGAACTTCTCCAGATCTCTTCCATTAGTATTTAACAGAGCCGGAAAAAACAGCAACTACAGGCATCGATGGCAGCTCGAAGCATTTCCGGACATAATATAACAGGGCACGAATGCTCGTACCTTGGTGAGCAACGAGGGGACGAGGCCTTCCTCATCCTGCTGCTGGTGGCTGGCCATGGAGCCCTCCACCTTGTTCCTCCTCCTCATCTTCTCCTCCGCATCGACGACCCCTCCTCCATTCGGGGCGCCTCCCCCGTTGGCCTGCAGGTCCATGGCGCCGGTCGAAGAGAGGAAACCAGCGTCCTCCGTCGATCAAGGGGAAGAGGGAACTTGCACGGACGCCTCTAGTTTCCAATTCGAGAAGAAGTAGGCCAGGAAGAGGAGGAAGAAGAAACAAACGATTTGTGTCGCCGTCGCGGATTCGGAGGGATTCTTCGAGGCGTCCTTTTCTTTGCCTTGTTTGCCGTAACCGGGGAGGCGCCGAACGAGTGCGGTCGCTATCAAACCGCGCGAGAGTGGAGGGTCCAGAGGAGGCGCGTAGAAGCGTCCAGGAATGGCGCGGCAGCGGTTGGCCGGCGCCCCTGTCGACGTGGAGCTGCTGCTATAATTTGCATGAGGGACGCGTGGGCCACACGTGGCTCGCCTTGAGACCTGTGCGCGCGCCACGTGCAAGCCCGGTTCGTCGGTGCTCCTCTCCAGACGGGGCCTGATCTGGTCGGCATGGTGGCTGAGAGGTAAAAAAACATTGTAAAAGCGTATAATTTCACTCATCAGTTGTTTAGAGAAATTGTCCAGAGATTTGGACACTAGTACACTCTATCTTTGTTTGGAACCCCTGGCCCGCCCAGCTACTCCGCACGCTTTGCTTCTCGCGGACATGCATGGCCTTTTGAAAAAGTCTGAATCATCTCGACCTTTGCCACGTCGGAGCGCACGTAAAAGAGCACGAGAACGGCTAAAAAAGAATGGGCGAAAGCACATGAAAGAGAAGATTAGTGCAGTGCAATTAAAAAAAAAGCTACTAACTCCATATTGCATCTTATGCTTTACTCACCAAATTCTCCATTCCTCTGCCGTATTCTAGAACCCGGACACGACCCGTTATTTGTACACGGAGGCAAAGGCACGGCCAGTTTCACCATCGGGGAGCACTGGAATCAGGTCCAACTAGCAGACTGGTCGTATAGTTGTTGAGCAGCCAGCAAAAAGCGTGGAATCGATTTGCATCGACAGAGAGTAGAGAGCAGGCATGCAGAGCTAGGCGGCACACACACCGTGTTGATCGGCGTCATCGAATCGTGTTGATCTGATCGGCATGACGGACTGGGGTCCGGTGGTTGTGGCGGTGGCCCTGTTCATCGTGCTGTCGCCGGGGCTGCTGTTCCAGATCCCGGCGAGGACGAGGCTGGTGGAGCTCGGCAACATGTGCACCAGCGGCATCTCCGTCCTGGTCCACGCGGCCCTCTTCTTCGCCGTGCTCACCATCCTGGACATTGTCTTCCCCGTCCACGTGCGCTCCGGGTAGCGAAGCGCATGCCGCGCCGGCTCGATCGGGCCAACACAATGATGCATCCGTGCAAGCGCTCGCGCGTAAGACTATCCGCACAGGTTGACCTCTATCCTCACTTCTAAAACAGAATATTTCTGTCTAGTCATCGAGATTCTCATTTCTATACCAACTTCTTCTGCATTCGTCAACCTCTATATCTCAATCTCTATACCAACTAATCTATATTTTATTCAACCATCTCTAACTACCATCAGTGGGGCCCACTTATAATTTTATCAAAATATATCCATCTGAGATCTTGTTTTGAAGGATTTATTAAAACCAATTTAATGATGTAATCGGAATTTGATTTGGTTTTGTGGTTTGTGATTTATAACATTTTTTAGTTCGTTGAAACAGTAGAGCCCGCATTTCCCTCTCTCACCGTTCTCTCTCTCTCCCTTTACCGATCGAACGCGAAATCGCTCAGTTTGGCGGCCGGCCGGACGATCGCTACGCTTACGTTCGTTTTAGCGGGAGCCGCTGCAGTCAAAAAAACGCTATACGCGACCTGCAGATCGCTGTACCGGGAGCCGCTGCGGATAGTCTAAGAGCAAGCCCAATGAGTGTCGTAACGCCAAGCAAATCAGAACTTTATCTGACAAAGAGCAGAAAAGGGAGAAGAGAGAGCATGCCTTGGCGCCACTGCCGGCGACGATCGCCAGCCCAAATCCAAGGCTGCATATGGACCTAGCAGAAGATTGAAAATAGTTGTTGCTATGGAATATGTTATCAGCTTGTCTACACGCCTAGGTCCTTGTCGACACTTGATGTTTCATTTATGAATGTCTGAAAATCACTAGGATTCGTCTGTAAAATGTTTTTTTTATTAGCAAGGTCGTCTGTATAATGTCCAAGCTAGGTACACGGGCCTTTCGTAGCAGCCTTGATCGGTTGACCCTGCACCGGCACAGCGGCATCATCATTCATGTGTTCCTGGGAGCGGGAGCTTGCTTGCCTGGTGAAAAAACAGAGCGAACGTTTGAAATCTATAAAAATCGCCTGGAGCAGCAATGTGTGCCATGGTTGGAGTGAACGATCGGGTGTGCCATGGTTGGAGCGAACGATCGGTGAGCTAATTTCCGCGGCGTGTCCGTTTCCATGAGTTGCGACTTTGGAGTAAAAACTCGCGAGCGCCTCGGCTCCAAGCGGCAGCAGAGCAGAGGAGACCAGCAGCAGATTGGCTTGTTGCAAGTTTGCAACTCGAGAGGGGAGCACGTGACCCCGCACGCGCACCGCCGCAACGGTAGCATCAGGTGGCCCGGTGCGAGCGTTGGCATGACCCACTCGTCAGGGCAATCGGCCGTTCGGTCCGGGCAGTGGGCGGTGAACCTGAGCCGGTCCGTCGGCATCGAATCGTGTCAAAGCGTGTTTGTGACGGCAGCCCAGCCGCGCGCGCCGATTCCTCCCGTCCGTCCACCACATTCCTTTCTTCTCTCCTCCCATCCCAGCATAAACAACGCCACCAAACGTCCTTCTTCCCTCCACCCAGCCAAAACGCGCACCCACACACTACCCCCTACTGCTCTCGCTCGCTCTCACCGGAAGGGGAAGGTCCCGTGATCCGATCGGACACCGGCGACGCGGCGTGATCTGATCTCTCGCGCGTTTCGGTGATGGCGGACTGGGGCCCCGTGGTGGTGGGGGTGGTGCTGTTCGTGCTCCTCTCGCCGGGGCTGCTGTGCGAGCTCCCGGGCTCGCACCGCCACGTCGACTTCGGCGGATTCCGCACCAACGGCAAGGCCATCTTCGTCCACACCCTCATCTTCTTCGCCGCCTTCACCATCCTCACCCTCGCCCTCCACGTCCACATCTACACCGGATAGACGGGCCTTCGGATCGGATCACTGGCCACACCGCTGGCTGTTCCTAGGCATGCCTGCTAGATCTGCTCCTTCCGGTATTCTGTTGACTACTAGTGTGTGCCGTGTGTGTCGTGCTGTCGGCTTAAGTGATCCGCAGCTCTTGTTCGGAGAAACAACGTTTGAAGAAAATTAATTGACTCCCTTTTGTTATCTTGGCTTCCTCTGATCATGTGATTCATTTCAAACCGTGGTAGTGCTAGCTAGTGCCATTTTCTCAATCTGTCTGTAGCGGCTTCAAGAGCCTGTTCAAATCAGTAGTCCTATCGATTTGTTATGCGCTCTGAATACTGACTGAACCGCGAACGGCGAGCGGCTAGGCTCTTCCGAATTCTCATCGATCTCCGGCGACTAAAGGAATTGCATTGCGATCATGATTATCAGGCTAGGCTTGATCGATCGGCACAACGAAACGTCGTCTTGATTTGTACTACTAGATGTGATCTGATCAAGAGTCCGGACCTATACTTGCTTTCGCCGGATAAGCTCAGCTCTCGGCGGGCGAACACGTCACTCTGCCGCGAACCGCGACTGCTGACCGCAACCTTACTGTCCGTGCACGCGCGTGGCGTGACCTGCCCTGCATCAGCAGTTCACAGCCATCGCCGAGCTGTGCCTGCGTGTTTCTCTAGCTGCTCGGACACCGACACATGGAGCTGCCTGTGACGTGCTGCGGTAGTATACTCCAGTTCATAGCAGAGGGCATTATTCAGTTCAACCGCAGTCATCGCCTCCCTTCATATTCCTTACCTCCTCCATCTGCAAAGCGCTTATTCGTTTATTAAATCTATGGATGACAGCGACGTCTTTCTATATATACTATACCAAGCGAAAAGCGGTTATACGTGACTTTGCAATTGTGCAAGCATCTAGGCTTCTCCTTCCTATGCGAAAAAAAATAAATTTGCAGCTTGATAGAATCCTTCAAACTGATCCTTGAGCTCATCATACATGATCGTCATTAATTGGACATTTAGATGGGCCTAATGCAAATGCTTATATTAAGAGATAGCAAGACCTTTGTGTTCAGATAAGTTGATGTCGCTTGATCAGGGTAAAGAAGATACACTATTGCAAAAGAGTGGAGTTTGTGAGCGAAGCAAAAGGGACGGTAACGGGTTTAGCTTTGCACTAACGTTCTTTTATTCTCTGTGATCGTGCACTGGTTGTGTGCTTTTGTAAGGGCACGTCTGCTAGAAAGCAAAGCATCCGCATAAAAACGAAATGCAGCGTCGGAAGAATCCATTATATCAATTTGCAGATCTTTTGTGAATTCCATACAGTTTCTTCCATCAAAAGCGAAATACAGCGATACAGCCATCCCTTGTGTGCATTTTTCAGAAAAGCGAAAATCTGTGAGAAAGTATACGCGCTCCAGTTTATTCATATAAAACTGCGCGACAGCCCAAAAGTAGAGGACCTGCAGATTTTCTTTTGCTCCTTACTTTCTGCAAATGATTTTCTTTTGGGTCTGATTTAGCACTGACCCCGGAAATTTATACCAAAAGGCACACCAATAATTTAGCTAGCAGCTGAACCGAAACTACGCAAGCCTAGCAATACCGCTATACCACCACCTTTCATGTGAGGAAAGGCACGACGTTACATACATATGCTTTTAATTTGCGTGTTATGTACACTGGCTTTTAGTTCGATGCAGGGACGCTTAGCAATTCGAAGCCACTGGCATTGCAGATTTGCAGTAGTATGGTTCATCACCGATCATGAGTTTTTTCACCTCCATTTGCAAGAGAATCTGTCAGTTTAATAGAGGTGTCAAGTACGTGGCCGGTGAACAATGACCAAAGATTAATTCGCCTCTCCCCGATCTCACGTTGGGTTTTGCATATGATTGCTTTACCGTCGCGTGAAGACATCCGCGTATGGCACGCGACCAGACCAGGGTATCGATACGAATGTCAAAGGCCTCAAAAGGAGCGGACATGAAAACTGTGTAACACACCGTCCGTCTTTGGACTCTTCTCGTCAGGCCGGTTGATACTTGATATCTAGAGATCCGCACTCGGTGATTTTAATTTGTGGTGAAAAATGCAGAGAACGGTACTAAATTTTGGCTGTTGCAGCTGATAGTCTGCAAGAGTAACAACAGTAGTATATGCATTACGCTATTTGTGAACCGCATGAGGGACGGATGGAGTCCGACTATGGATCCAGTACATCGCGGTTGGGAACTGCATGTCCCTCTCGTCTCGCTCCTGAAGAAAACAAAAATCAGAGAAAGAAAAACTCATGGCCCTCGCGTTTGACGGCTGCACTACAGGGCAAGTCCGTACACGTAGCGCACCACACCAACTTAAAATCCCCGCAAGAAAATAAAAGAAACAGATTTTCCTCGTTCTGCACGATTGATTTACAAATAAAAGCTGGCTGGACTTTACATGCGACGTGCAATCCAGCTACCGCTTGTTTGTTGGCAGAGATTTTATTATCAGAAAGCTGCTTAATTAGTGCTACTACTTGTACTACGTACTACCAGTAGCATGCAAAAATATTCGAAAAACGAAAAAAGGTGTGACTGCACGAGGTCGATTTACTGGCATTCTAATATTCCCACGCACTCCAGGCGTGTCAGTGTCGAGGATCAGTCCCGTCCCCATTACGAAAGGCATCGTTCCGTTGCTGATGAAGGCCCGGGGTGGGGCAGGAAGGATCCTTCGTCGGCGCGGCGGAAGCGATGCACATTTCTTTTCTTCGCACCGGTTAAAAGTGGCGCCACCGAAGAAAGGTGGGGAAAAAGTGGCGTCGTCGGCAGATGGATCAGTTTGCCCGCTTTCGAACGTTTCCGCAAGGCGTGGAAACGTAAGGGCAAACAGCTCCACGACCAGGAGTACCAAACACGAGGGAACGGACAAGCCGGGGCGGCGCCGCGAGCGAGGAGCAGCACGCGGACGGACGCGGAGGCCTCGGCTCGTCTCTTGGTCCGGTTCGATCGAGTGGCCGCCCAAAGGATTCGAAAAGCGGTGGACGCCTCGTCGTCGGCGGCCGGAGCCCGAGGGCGACGACGCACGCCTCACTCACTTGGCACCGCCCGTGTCCGTCCTTCCCTTGCCTCGTTCGCTCTTGTCCCTGTCTCACTGTCTGTCACCGCGTCTCGGTGAACCCAGGAAGGCAGGAGATGTGCGTTGCCGCGTCACGCGGTGGGACCCTGGGACGGCCGCATGACCCGCCGCGTGTCCGCCAACGTGTCCACGCAGAGACGACGGTGGGCACATGCCGTCAGTGACCCATATGTTTCGTCTCGCCGACCGTTTGCTTTTTGCCAAGGCCGGTCACTCCAGTCGCACGCTTGCACCAGTGCTCGCTGCGCTTCTACTTAAACGCAACGTCGTCTACCGGCCCGGTGGCCATTAATTACTCCCTCTCTCTCCCCTGCTCAGGTTCCTTCCTCCGAAGAAACAGAGAGAGATACCGCAACCTAGGAGACGAGCGTGAGAGTGAGGAAGATTTGAGGAGATGGCGGACTGGGGCCCCGTGGTGATCGCGACGGTGCTGTTCGTGCTGCTCACGCCGGGGCTGCTCTTCCAGCTGCCGGCGCACGGCCGCATCGTCGGATTCGGCACCATGCACACCAGCGGCGTCGCCATCCTCGTCCACGCCGTCCTCTACTTCGCCCTCATCACCATCTTCCTCATCGCCATCGGGGTCCACATCTACGCCGGCTAGTCCTCTTCCTCGATCCGTCGCCACCGCGCTCCAAAAATCCTGTTTCCCGTCTCTTCCATTCTGCTGTCATCTTTATGTGATGATCTTTCTGTTTATGCTTCCTGCTTTGGTTACTCCTGCTAGCTAGTAGTACTCAAGATGTAGTGGTGTTTGCTGTTGGTGGTGGAGGACTGGTTGGTGTGTTATCTTCTTCTTGTTCATTTCACTGCTGCAGCCAGAACAATCCGGATACTGCGCGGTGCGGTGTATTGTATTCAGAATGGTTAAGATTCTCTAATTAATCTGCTGTGTACTGCCACTATTCTTTTTCTTCGATCTGCGTGTGCATGTGCTTCGATTTCGGATGCGATGATCCGCGATTATCGCTGAATCCTGGCGAAAGAAACAGGTCTGTCTATCACGATGGACAGAGCGAATCAACACTTCTTTCTTTCGCTCCTGCCTGAAAATATCGTTCTTGTGCCCCAACGGAGGTAGTACTACGGGTTTGGGCAGCGACAGCACAGGAGCACTGATACGGCCATGGGTTAGCATGACACGTCCTATCCATGGCTGTATCAGCTGCAATCATCACGCTTTATATATCAGTTTGGTATTGCTACTACTGCTTTACTTGCACGTCTTGTATATCCCTTGCCCACCGCACCCTGATGCGGCTGAATTTTCCAGGTAACCCGTTTTGCATTCCCAGTGTGTGTCTTTCCGTGTCTTTGATCCGTCTTGCCGCGCATCGATTCCCGATGAGCGTGCGCTGGAACGTGTGATTCCTGCTTCCATTTCGTTCAGTCACTGTGTGTGCGTGATCTTTACCTTGTTGTTCCTACAGAAAGCGGCACTGTGTTATGTTCACCCACACATTTCCTCTGTTTGTTCGCTGATCAGCAAGCATCATCTCGCAGTTTTGAGATCGGCTGCCACCTTCGGTTTGCGCCCAACCCGCTTCAATCACTAGTACTATTAGAGAACACAGAGACACGAGAAATCGCAGCCCAGTGTAACCCTACGTACGTACGTCTCTTTCTTTATCCGTCTGGCTGTGCATCGCTTCCTCCTGAATCTCCCTAGTTGTGCATGATCCCTCGTTTCTTCATCGTACAATCCTACTGCGTTATGGTACTCCGCTGTCCACTCAAACGAGAAATCCAAGCTTTGTACATGCGGCCATAAACAACGACGGCGCCAGCGCTTCCTCAAGTGCCCGTCGATTTGACTTGAGACGAACAACAACAAACAATTGACGCGTTAATTCCGTCCTGCCGCCCTAACTCTTCGTGGCCGCTAGCCATTAGAGAGCACACGAAACGACAACTCGCAGCCCGAATGTAGCCCGATACTGAAAACAATTGGCGAAAGAGGTGGAAGTGAAGAAACACTTGAGGAAATGCATGCGTCGTCAACACATCAGTGGAAACCTCCAATTTCAAACGAACGGCGCAATTCTCTGTTTCAAATGATATATATATATATCATTCATCCAACCGGAGGTTCTAAGGACTACTAGTGAGATTTGCTCGTCTATCTCCTTTGCACGCGCAACTGAGATCTCCCGGGTTCCTGGAACTTGGTGATTAATTATCATATGATTTCAGACGTCGATTACAATCTTAGATAGAATTAAGTCCAAGTGGATTTAACATGCATGGTTATGTAAAAATTCATTTGATTTGAGTGACGCCAGACTGTGTTCAGAAGAATATCTATGATGTAATTTTTTTGTAAGAATGGTCAGTGACAACAATGTTTTTGTCTTCCCAATATATATTTACTGTAAAGAGTTAGTTGTCCTGGCATAATCTTTGTGGATACCAGCCATCTTAAGAGGAACTCCTCAATCTATGTTTTTCTAAATCTCTCTTGGCTTCCTACTATATTTTTCCTGTGTTGCATCCAAGGGCTATGTTGGAAACTTACCTCAACCTGTGTTTTGATTTCTCATAGGATTATTAGTGATAATATGCAGCTTGAATGCTTTGTCACTTGGATTAACAATAATTCATGAATAGAAGGAAACGCTTTTATATTCATTACTTGTGAACTGTCTATGTAATTTCTCACAACAATCAAGAACATAGAAGAATATTTCTAACAACCTGGAGTTACAAAAAAATGGCTCATCCATATAGATTAGTGTGCCATAAAATAACCCAAAACTGAGATTTTTGCGAGGGGGATGGGGGGGGGGGGGGGGTTCTACCTCTACTATATTTGCAAATCAAGTAATGGAACGAACCAAGCGTAATTTACGAAATTTCTTGAAATGGGTGGGTGGGTTTGGGGGGGGGGGGGGGGGGGTATGGCCCCCTCTAGTAAGCACTGATATAGTGATGATGGTACCGATAAAAGACTAGATGCTTCCAAAATAGCTCCATTGATATAGTTATCATCAAACGATAAAAAACTAGATGCTTCCAAAATAGTTTCAGTTCAGAGCCAACCAACCAGACTTATACCTTTTCTTCTGGCAGTGGGAGCTGACCTTACCTTGAATGACATTTTTCGCGAGGCCGTTGAAAAGCTCGACCACCGCACTATCGCTTCCACATGACTTTTCAGTTTGAGTCAGCTTGAAGTCTATTGCACCCTACCCCAGCTTGAATGCTTTATCACTTGGATTGAGAATAACTCATGAATAAAAGTAAATGCTTTACATTCGTTATTTGTGAACTGTCTATGTAATTTTTCACGACAATCAAGAAAATAAAAGAATATCTACCAACCTAGAGTTACATAAACATTGGTGTGTGATAAAATAAGCCAACGACAGCTTGCCCAGTCACTGGTAACCTATGGGCGGAGCTTGAGTTTTTTTTTTTGGGGGTTGAGGGCAATCTATTTGGGAATTTAGCAAGGGAGGTCAACCTAGTATATTTTTGCAGATCAAGCAATGGAACCAGGGGGGTGGGGGGGTGGGGGTGGAGCATGACCCTCTTTGGTCACAACCAAGCTCCGCCCCTGCTAGTAACGTTACAATCAAACCGATAAAATACTAGATGCTTCCAAAATACTTTCTGTTGAGCGCCAACCACCACTTTCCCTTCTTATCACAGTGGGAGTTAACCATGCCTTGAATGACATGGAGGGTTTTTTTCGCGAGGCAGTTGAAAAGCTCGGCCACTGCACTATCGTTTCCATATGAATTCCTGATTGTTCCTCTCCCTTTCTGAGGATGACAACTATGCTTATAAGATTTGCCTAGTATACTTTTGCAAATCAAGCAATGGAACTAAGGGTAATTTACAAAAAAAAATTGGAGTTAGGGGGGGGGGGGGGGGGGGGGGGGGGGGGGGCATGGCCCTCTTTGATGTTATTCATTTCGACTTTGGTTTTGCTATGCTGTGGCTAGTTGTGGCAATAGTTGATGTGCAACCTAGCAAGATGCAGTGGATGTAGCGCCAGGTCGATTAGAGTTTCCCTTGGACATTCGAGGAAATCAAGGATGAGATTGTTCATTGTGATATGCTCTGCTATGCTCTTGTAGGCTCGAGATCTCCTGAGAAATTTCTCGATGTCAGCACGAAGTTGGTGGTGGTACGGAACTGTAGATGCAAAAGGATGTGGATTTTGGGTCACACAATGTGTTTCATGGCTCAGCGTTTGGAGTGGGTCAAGCCGACCCAGACATTGGTTTGCATGGATCAGTTGATGGGTCGACCCAATGTGACCCATCTGCGTCTTGACCTGAGAGGGTAGGTTCACGTGGCACCTCCTATGGCACCTCGTGATTGATCTTTGCCTACACAAAGCGTTTCTATCGAACCAAATATCTGTCGATCTTGTTGAAAAGGAATTCCGTCCTGCTATGATGCTAAACTCTTAGCAGAGTAATATGCTGTTTTTTTTGAGCGAGTAATATGCTGTTTTTTTTAGAGCTCCGAGTAATATGCTGTTTTTTTTTGAGGGGAGAGTAATATGCTGTTGCGTTAGGTACGCAGAGATGGGCTAAGAAAGATTAAGGGTCAGTTTGGTTCTTTTGCCACTGCTTGCTTTGCCGAGCTGGGCAAGAAATCAGGCATTTGGTTGTTTTGCCTGTTACCTCGGGGCCTGCGACGTCAAGCATTTTGCTTGCCAGATAGAGCTAGCCAGAACTGCTCTCCGTCCCTGGCAAGGCTAGCTTTGCCGAGCAAATGGAGGCAAGCTAGGCCAGCAAAAGAACCAAACTGACCCTAATATGCTGCCACGGCCTATTTACACGGTAAGCCCAGCCCAAGAAGACACCATCCCCCGTCCTAAACGTCGCGAACTCAAGAGTCTCTGCCCACTCTCATGCGCACGGCCACACCTCCGCCCCAACCACCATGGCGGCCGCCTCCCTCTCCCGGCTCTCCCGCCGCGCCACCGCAGCCGCAGCGCCCTTCCTCCGCCGCCTCCTCTCTACCCCCGCCGCTGCCTCCGCGTCCCCCGTCGTACAGTCCACCCCGCCGCCCCCCAGCGCGACCGCTGCTGCGGCCGCGGGGGCGGATCGGGTGCGGTGGGACTACCGCGGGCAGCGGCAGCTGGTGCCGCTGGGGCAGTGGATGCCCAAGGTGGCCGTCGACGCGTACGTCGCCCCCGAGGCCGTCCTCGCCGGCCAGGTCACCGTCCACGACGGCGCCTCCGTCTGGAGCGGCTCCGTGCTGCGTGGGGACCTCAACAAGATCACCCTCGGATTCTGCGCCAACGTTCAGGAGCGATGCGTTCTCCACGCCGCCTGGTCGGCGCCCACAGGTCAGCTCATCCCCAGCTCCGCTCGATTCAGGTCTAGAGCCATTCCGACTAGATCTGGCTAGCTACGACCGCTGCGTTAATGGTCTGGCATTCTGAGATGATCGTGGGTGCTGATCTGCTCTATAGATTCTTTCATTTCGGCTGTTGCTATGAGGAATCGAGGGCACACTACTGTATGTTGATGATGTCTTGCGCAGCATGAGAGTTGACCTGAACATCTTCATGTGATGCTTTTCTGGAGAGCTGACCACAATGATTTACGGATTTTGGGTGTAATCTGCGATTAGCATTCGCGCCATGACTTGCTACTTCCTAGCTAGTTGCTAGGGGATGAATAACCGTCCTTCCATGCTAGTTTATTGGTGTAAGCACGAAATATACTTGGAATTGGAGCTGTCCAATAACATTACTCATTTTACCCAAATAATTCTTGATCCATTTACATGGAAAAAAAATTTGAGGTTATTTAGGGTAGGTTGTGTGTGATTACAAGCTGTTCCATGGAAAAAATCAGTTACCGACAATTGTTATAGACATCTTTACTGTTCCATTACGCTCATATGGTTGTGGAGAAGTGTAACTTTTATATATTTAATAACTCTCGGTTCTAGGATCCATACTCAAATTCGGTACTGTGTCAGTGCCTCTTATAACTTAGAAAAACCATCTCATATTAGTGAAAATGTACCGGTTAGCCGGTTGAACTTGTCATGTATTGTGCTGTGAATTTTTCTGGTACTTGTTCGTTTCATAACTGGGATGACTGGGTTTGGTTGGTTCAATAGTCTGAAAAGCGCTCTGGTGTTAGGGACCAAAAGAGGGGCCCAATTTGGCACTGAAGTTCTCTAGGAAATGGATTTATGCTTGATAGGTTGAATGCAAGGTGCAGTTACAAGCTGTTAGATACTTACATGAAAAAATCAGCCCCATCTACTGTTATGCTCTGCTCATAAGCTCATACAAAAGTGTAAGGTTTGTGCCTGTAACTGTCAACTCTAGGAATAACATTTTTTTTTTTGGTTGAAACTCGAGGGCCAAGCCCCTACTGATTTAGTTGTAGTCACCCATTTTTGCTAGTGTGCTAATTTTGTCTTGTAACTTACAAAACCTGCTCATATTACTGGTAATGTTAATGTACTGGTTGGCTCAGTTACAAAGCCTAAAACTTCAGCTACTTGAGAGTGACAAAAAGGAAAAAGCTTCCAGACATAAAAACTATATGGCACGATAGTGGTAAAAAATAGATGATATTCTGATGCGATATACTAGGACCAAGTTTTCTTTTGCTGAGTTCTTACAGTGGCTTCATGTTTCGTTGAAATTCCTAGTTAGAAAGGTGGTTCAATTTCTGACATGTCTACCTTTGCGTAGTTGCCTGTTAGCATGAGGCCTAAACTAGCACTGTAGCAGGCAACACACAATTACTGTTTCAAGTTAAGCTTTGAGAAAAAGTTATTTCTTACTACTACTTGCTATTGTGATACTGGCAAATCTGTGCTATAGCGCTGCTAGCAAATCTGTGCTATACTGCTGCTAGTAAATCTGTGCAGGCTGCTGAATGGTGTTGAACAGAAGCTTTCATGATTTTTTTTTTTTAGCTTCATGAATTGTTCACATGAGATTATCCTGACCTGCTACCTGGAATAGTTCTTAGCATTATTAGCTGGCTAGTGAGAGTGTTTGAAGATACTATATACTCTTTTTTTACCATGTTATAATTGAGCTCTTAAAATCTGAGTACGATAACCTGTGAATGTTGTGATTTTTGTGGTATGAAGTGTCGGGCGGTGCCCCCATAGACACATTTGTTAGCGTGTCGGCACCTTTTTTGATGTTAAATTCTATAAATTAATCTTAGGACCAGTTCTGTTTTTGTGTGAATCCAATGCTACATGCATAAAACATGAATGATCAAGTTGGCATCGGCTGTTCATGCACGCCTTTTGCCCAACTTCCATTTTGAAATGTTAATTTTCCCTAAAAAAAGAATCTTTCATAATCGGATGGCTTCTTGTTTTCATAAGTTATTCATGACGAGCTTGTTATGAGCTGTGACATAATAAACATTGGTTTCAATCATTTAGTCACTGTAGTTTTGTTTCCTTGGTGTATTTTTTCTGCAATACAAACACATAACATTGCCGCATTGCAAACAGTTGGCAGTTTCAGTAAGCTGGATTGGGATTCTGATTATGTAATATTCACTGGTGTGCTTTCTTTTGTGTAGTCCACACATATGAGCTGTTTTACAAACTTAAATCCTTATTGATGTCTAAACTTGTTTTCTAACTCGTTGAATTTACGATGACTGGTGGCATCGTGCCTTGGCCATTTTGATGAAAAAACTGCAAGAGCTTCAAACATATGCAGTTCTATTACAGAAAGAATAAGTCCGCGGGTCCTATTTTGATTTGTTGCATATCCAAATTTTCCTTTGGAAAACTGTCTGTCTCTTTATGTGCCCTCATGTCCTTACTATGTACATGACCTGTAATTTGTTGGCTCCTGGCCTAAGACTTCCAGCTAAGGTTGGCTTTGATCTCATCTTCAATTTATATTCTTTGCAGGACTTCCAGCTGAGACTCTTGTTGACCGGTATGTGACAGTGGGCGCTTATTGTCTGCTGCGCTCATGCACCATTGAACCTGAGTGCATCATTGGTCAGCACTCCGTCCTCATGGAAGGTTCATTGGTTGAAACCAACTCAATCCTCGAAGCTGGCTCCGTCCTGCCTCCTGGAAGGAGGATTCCGACTGGTGAACTCTGGGCTGGAAACCCGGCCAGGTTTGTTCGGAAGCTGACCAACGAGGAGATCATGGAGATTCCAAAGCTCGCGGTTGCCATCAATGATCTGATGCAAAGCCATTTCTCAGAGTTCCTCCCTTACTCTACAGCTTATTTGGAGGTAGAGAAGTTGAAGAAGTCATTTTCAATTCCTCTGTAAGAGCATGTTTCCCCTCGACCAAGCTGAATGAATGAGGAAATAAAGGTGCCCAAATACTAGATGTTTTGTATTGAGTCTAACTTGTACTCTGGGTTGATCTGTATGGCTGTGAACTTTTTGTCCATTGTTGTTGTGAGCTTGGGGGCTCGCTTGCAGGAATCATTTCTTTGGATCTGTTAACCCAGTCAAAAGCACTATTCTCAACAGTGCCCTCGCACTGAGTTTTCTTTCATTTTGTTGCTATCTTTCACTGTTCCATGTACTCCCTCCAATGTCAAAAAACTTTCGTTTAGGACATTGAGACATTGACACGGTCTCCAAAACACAATTTTGACTAATACTTTTTGCTTTAAAATATTTATGAAATATAGCTAAAG
Organism: Eragrostis nindensis; assembly: GCA_012490785.1. Taxonomy (NCBI): domain Eukaryota; kingdom Viridiplantae; phylum Streptophyta; class Magnoliopsida; order Poales; family Poaceae; genus Eragrostis; species Eragrostis nindensis. Next base: position 107,792 of record JAAXCT010000337.1, on the reverse strand, counting down.
TGTACTTTTATGAAATAATATTTCAATACGAATCTACTCATACATTTTTATATTTCTAAACTTAATGCATAAAAAGATTTCAAGTCAAAATTTAAAAAGTTTGACTTAAGATAACCTCAAAACGACAAGTTTTTTGACACTGAAGGGAGTATATTATTTGTCGAAGGACAAAATTCGCATTGTGTTGCTGGTCATGATTATTCAACGGTAAGTTTAGAGATGAAAGGAGCGTGTATCAATCTGGTACAGAAGTCTACAACCTCTCACAATTCCATCTAGATAATTTCCAGAAGTATTAAACCACTGTTTGGAGTCCTGTGAATTCTTCGTTATGGTCCAAATAATTCGACGGAGTGACATCTTAATTAATTAAAATATCTATACTTTTTTCTAATAAAAAATCTATAATAATAACTGTGCTGACCCATGGGCCGTGATACAACAACATACTCCTCGAGTCCGATACTGCCAAACTCTCCGTCTCCGAACATACAGCTCCATCGAACCACTTGCCTTTTCCGACTCAAGTTTCACTGGCCGACGGACACAAACAACCTTCCCTATAAATGTCAGAGAAGCCTTCCTTGAATCATCGTGCACTCTCATCAAGAATCCACAGAACACCGTAATTATACCGACAGAACGGCGCTAAAAAAGTGCATGCAAAGTCGTCGTCCTACATCACGAACAACGTAGCAAAACCAGGCATGACACGCCTCGAGACGATCTACGAGGACGTCGACCTCGAGGCAGCGAACAAACCGTCACGCTCGCAGCCGCGGAAGAAGAAGCGCGGCGTCGGCGGCTGCTGCCGCCGCTTCGCCTACTGCGCGCTCCTCCTCGTCGCCGCGGCCGCCGCGCTGGTCGGCGCGCTGTACCTGGCGCTGGACCCGAAGCTGCCGCGGTACACGGTGCACGCGCTGAACGTGACGGCGTTCGGCTTGAGCGACGACATGACGGCGCGCGCCCGGTTCGACGCGGCGGTGCGGTTCGAGAACCCGAACCGCGCCATCGGCATCCGCTACGAGCCCGGCTCCAGCCTCGCCGTCTGGTTCCGCGGCTACCGCCTCGCCGGGGGCGCGTTCCCGGCCTTCTACCAGGGCCACCGCGACGCGTCGCTGGTGCGCGTCGACATGGGCGAGGCGCGCCTGCGGGGCACGGGCGTCGTCGAGGCCATGCGCCACGTCAACGAGGCCGGCGGGGAGCTGCCGCTCGTCTTCACCGGCGAGGTGCCCGTGCGGGTCAAGGTCGGGCCCGTGACGACGGCCAAGGTGACGCCGCGCGTACGGTGCGGTCTCGTGCTGGACAGGCTCAGCACCGAGGGCAGCGTCCGGGTCAAGAACATGGACTGCAAGTTCAGCATGAAGCTCTGGTGATAACTGATCCGACTCGCACTCGGTTTAGGAGGGGGGGGGGGGGGGGTGGGGGGTGGGGGTGGTGGTGGTGGGCGGTGGGACAATGCGATTTTCAACACAAAAGTGGTATCATGGCTTTAGATTTAACTTTGTGAATATATAAGCGATGTCAATGTCATTCATTTCGATTTAGCATTTAGGTAAACATTTCCTTTGAAAATTTAAAGTGCATTCTATCCTTTTTGAGAAAAAATTTTCCCCTTTTTACAAGTCGGACATCATCAATATTTTTCCACGCAAACATGTTTCACAATATTCAACCACGTACATTTATGAATTTTTTTAGTAGTTTGTGAATTATACATATATTGGCTGAATGGATGCATCTGCATTTAGGTGTCCTTTTGACTTTCCAACATGGCAAGGTAGATCTTAATTGAATGGAACAGATGCCACACACAGAAAACTCTGAACCAAATGAATAAACATCGTCAATCCTTAATAAATTGCCTTTGGCAGAAACACATCTATAATCTATATAAGACATACCCATTAACATTTCTAAAACTCAATTCTCATTGCGCCACATCACCTCAATAATCTGGTCCATTGAATCATTTTCTTTAGTACATCCTGACCGTACACTTCACAGGATTTCTCCTCACGTCCTCTCATCTCTCTGCCCTTGACATAATGCTATATATCAACAAAGAAACAGTCAACCAACTGAAAGCACGTTACTCCATCCACACGTTACACCATCCACGAATAATGGACGTAGCTGCCTTTTTCTTTTACCTACCATATATGCATTCAACTTCCTAATGACAAAGAAGTAACGGTTCAGTTTTATGGCACTTAAACTCCACCTGCCGTCCTGCGCATTCTATTACCTTGCCGATATTAAATAGAATACAAAGAGGCTAGCATTTCGCAGCCTCCTCTTATTCTTTACTACTGCATGCAGCTGCTATATATTCCGAATGGATGAATCAAGAGCCATCAGACCTTCTTTAGACTGCGATTCTTCTCTAGCATTTTAACCCTGCCTCCTAGGCTGCAACCATCACCAAAGATGGGATTTTTATTCCTAGGAGCCTACAATTTTGTTGCTGACTACGCGTGCTTCAGTCAACAGATTTGAGTATTTGTATCCATTTTTCTACCTTTGCTATTTCACATGGGATCGTTGTTTCTGATTGCTGGCTTCAAAAGATTATATATCCATGCATGTAAGATCGGGATTAGGAATAGGATTGAGTTGTGCTAATAAAATGATTATAAATACTTTTATTGTGGGATTGCTTCAAACGTGATGTGATTGCTGCAAATGTGACACACGGAGTATATATTACTTTGCTGACAATAGTTGTGCCTATTCAAAATCTTCTTCCGTGTACATAGCTATTGATTAGTTCCCTGCAGTCACTCACCGCGCATTGACCCTTCTAAGTGTTTTGAAAATTATCTATCATTTGTCTTATACTCATTTGCTCAATTCCGCAGCAACGCGCGGGGTATTCCACTAGTTCTCTTGAATCTTTATGCCGTCCACCATCGCGTAGACTGACTCCAACCCTGATGAAGACCCAAACCCCAAATTGGATCCTCATGTGCTTCAACATACAATACCCAAAAGGAAGCATCTCCAATCGAAAAAAAATCTAAAGTGCATTCCCAAAAGGAAGCATCTTCAACATACAATATCCTCATGTGCTTAAACATTTACTTTGAAAATTTAAAGTGCATTCCATCCTTTTCGATTGGTCCCAAATTCCTCCTCCCCATTCCACAACTGCCACGCCGTCCGGGCGTGCGCCGCCGCCTGTCTGCCGCCCCCGCGCGGCCGCCCGCCCCCGCGCCGCAGCCCGCCCCCGCGCCGCAGCCTGCCCCCGCGCCGCTGCCCGCTCCCGTGCCGTCGCCCTGCCACCGCGCTGCCACCCGCCCGTGGAGAAGAAGGGACCGGGCGACGAGGCGGGCGAAGGAGAAGGCGAGCGCTCAACGGGACAACGAGGCTGAGGACGACGAGGCGCTCGACGGGAGGAGGCGGTGGCTGAGAAGAAGGAGGGGGACATGCCGGGGCGGCGCGCTGGAGCGAGGGGGCCCTTGCGGGGAGGAGCGTCGGAAAAGAGCGGGATCTCGCCGGAATAGCTTCTCTAGGAGGGAGGGGTGGAGGAGGAGTAGGGGACGCGCGGCGAAGGAGGATCTCCGGCGCGCGGAGGAGGAGCTCCGCGCAGGGGCGGCGCGCGGCTGCTGCGCGGAGGGGATGAGCGTCGAGCGCGGAAGGAGGAAGAGACGCCGAACGGCTTGGTGCACCTCCATTTGTTGGTCGCGACCTCCCTCAGCCCAAAAATAGGTGTACTGTTTAGGTCACCGGTTGGCGGCTTGTTTTCACCCCTTTACAACCCACTTTGCGTATAGGTCGCCATATGAAGCCTCCGTTGGAGTCAGTCTTAGAGCAAGCCCATTGCATAGTCGAATCGACAAGACAGTTCAGCAAATGCATGCGTGGAGGAGAGAGAAAAGCATGCTTGTCGCTCGCAGCGGCGACCGTCACATCCCCACTTTTCCATCTGCTCATGGGTCCCACCATGACTCCTAGGCTGTGCACCTTTTGACGACCGATCGACGCAACACTGGCCAGGCTTGTCGCGTGCATCGGCTCAAATTGGCTATGCGACAAGCGTGTTGGCCTTGCTCTTATGAGAGAAATGGGCCTTTTTTTTTTGAGAGGATGATAGAGATAGGCCTTATGATGCATTTGTTATGTAGTGTCGGCGCTTAAAAAAATAACGGAATTTACTTTTGATTTTTGCTGGCCCATTTAGTGACACGGCCCGCTGAACTCCTTGAGGGGCTGGTGGTCGTCGCGGTCCCGAGCCATTGCCACCTGCTTCTGCTTGTTTCGTGAGCCTTTCCACCCCTGGCACAGTGGCCCTTGCACTTTGCAGTCTGCGCCTGGGCACGGCTAATCCGCGCGCGTGGACACGTCGCGCGCATCACCCCCACTAGCTGTCGGGTTTTCCTTTTTTGCTGGTTCCCACGCGGTCCCCGCATCTTCCCTCGCGCGCGCGGGTGACACGGAATGGGTTCGGTTTTTGCATGCACATGGGACAACTTCTTGGAGTGTGTGGGCTCCACACAAAACGCACATGGTGCGTGATTCCTATAGTGCCGGATCAAAAAGTTTTGTGCAATAACTTCTAGGAGAACTTCTGTAATAACTTCTGAGACAATTTCTATAGCAGTAACTTATGGGACAACTTCTACAGCAGCAACTTATGGGACACCTTTTGCCATAACTGATGGGACAACTTTCTACAGTAGTAACTTATGGGTCAACTTCTACTGTAACTTCTGGGACAACTTTCTACAGTAATAACTTATGGGACAACTTCTACACGTACCTTTTAGGAGAACTCTCTATAGCAGTAAAGAAACTAGTCACATCACCTTTGCGTAGGGCCCACCTGCATGTCGCATGAGCCGAGATTCCTCCGCGCTGGCCCATGCCCCCCCCCCCCTCCATTCACGCGCACTCGCCGTTTTCCAACCGCAGCGCGTGGCCCCACACGATGCGCGCACTCGCGGACGCGTGCAGCTGCACGGAACAGGAATTTCGTCTACGCCTCATCGCCTGACGGACTTCCCTTAAAAACAAAAAGCACCAGACGAACTGATGTCATGCACGCTTTCTCGATACGCAGTATGCTGGTTAACTGAAAATTTAACAAGAAGTAAACCTAAAAAAAAGGAAACAAAATGTCGGGAGCCTTTGAACTGAACGGTAAAATTAGCGATTTCCTTCTATTTCGTAGCCCTGGTGGATGTATCACAGACAAAGCACGGCTGCTCGTCTGCTGTTATGCAAAAGCAATCGAGGGGATGACAAGTATCAGACGGACGCGGTGCTCCTAGCCCGTTCGTAAACATCAAAACGACAACAGATACGAAGCGCGTCACCGGACTGGCTTATCTCATGTGGGCAGGCGGGCAGGCGGTCGACGACAGAGCCAAATCCAACGCGGTCGTCGTCTTGTGTCCTTGCGCGCGGTGTGGTGGCCCTACGAAAATCCCCGGCGCCGGCGGCAAGTATGCGCGCCCACGACAAAAGTTTTGAACGGTAGAACTGCTTTTAATCTGAAACGGAGGGAGTACTCTGTATGCGGACGGGAGCGAACTGGACCCTACCTGTCGCGTACTACTACGCCTACGCCGCGGCATCTATTTGAATGCTTCTTTCTCACCGGCCCCGCGGCCCGCGCACCGGGAAACTGCCGATCGATGGATCGACGCGGCGAAGCCATGTCACGTCGACGTCGCCCACGGCCGGTGCTAGCACACACGCATCATCAATCCATCGGCCATCGGAGAAGAAGGCGCACCGTAGCCGGTAGTATCCGGATTCGGCAATCTGAGGGGATGTTTGGATGCCGGCCGCGGGTCGCCACGCCACGGCCGGCTTCGCCACAGAGTGTGGCGCCGAAAATCGGCGCCACAACTCGCCACAACGCGCATGCAGAAAAAGTGTGGTGGCGGCAGAATCCAAGCAACAGCGGTACATGCTGTGGCAGGCCACAGTGTGGCGTGGCAGAATGGGGCGGGCATCCAAACATCCTCTGAGTCTGACCCGTCGTCATGGGTCTTTACGCCGAGACGCGTTGGGTCATGCATGACCGGACTGGAACGGCGCGTCGCTCGCCCGGACCAACCGCTCGTGACCGCAGCGAACGTCCGCGCGCAAAGAGATTGCTGGGTGGGTCAGGGTGGCATTAAGCTTTTTTCCTTTTTTTTCTTTTAGAATCGGGTGGCATTAAGCTTTTGTTTCAGCCATTTTGGCTAAACGACATTGTAAGACGCGTGTGCGACTGGCTTTGACGGTGCACCATTCAGTCTCCAAACTTGATACCTGTGGTGGTTGGTGTTCGAGACACATGGTCTGAGATCCCGCGCGGGGTGTTTTGGCGTAGCGAAGACGGGGCTGTCGCAGCGCGACATCGATTCCGAATGTGAAGGCTTGTCTAATCCACGCACCCGCGACTCAACTCGCGGACCAGCCAATACATCTCCCGCAACTTTCCTTATTCGAAAAGTTTCACTCCTTTCAATTTTTCTTTTTTGAAAATTGTATTGTTTTGAAAGTTGTTTTGTAATTTTTTTAGTGGAACTTTAATTTAATGCTGAAATGAAACTTACCAATGTTGACTTTGTGTGTAGGACACTAAACTAAAAAAAAAAATGTCTGTAAGACATTGGCCCCAGTTCACTTGCAGTGTCCTTTGATTTAGTGTCCTGCACACAAAGTTGGCTTTTCACAGTGTTTCATAGACAAATTATCCTTCTTGTGAGGTAGGGTGACGTGCCGCCGAGCTTAACAGACTTAGCGCCTATTTGAATTTTTTTAAAACCTTTTTAAAGTACCAGCGCGTCATGTTCGACGACACATTGAGCATCACGACCAATGCCATTTTCGCTGGTTGGGTGGGTGGGTGGGTGGGGGGGGGGGGGGGGGGGGGGGTCTCTCAATCTTACACACAATTTTTTGTGGTTTAGTGTCTTACACACAAAGTCAACATTAGCAAGTGTCCTGTAGACAGCCCACTGACAAATTTCCAACAGACCGTCATCTCCCCAATCGACATCCACAAAGCACAACAAACCAGGCGATGTGGCTGCGCGGGGGCGGTGCGGCGAGGGCGGTGCCCCAATATCGCATTTCATCCCACGCCTTCTCCCTTATCTTTCTTCCCTCAGCCGCCATTGCTGCTGCCCTTTAAGGTCTCGTCATTCGCGGGCACAACAAAAGGGAGTAGACGACGTCGAGCGCCTCCGCCGATGCAAGGCCTCCTCCCGCGCTTCTCTGCCTCGCCTCCCTCCAGTGCGCAGGCGTGCGCCGGCTCGAGCGGCGACGTGCGGGCGCGACCGGAAGCGATTTCTATCTAAGCGGGACTGCTAAACGCCTGGCTTCTCACGGGCACGATTCTATCCACAGGTGCATTGTAGAAAGCTAGCTTCCAATGAAATAAGGAAGTTGTTCCTAACAAGGCCACAAACACTGGAACGATTCAAGAAGAAAATCCACACGATCGAGTTCGATCACTACCAAACGGAGCAACCATTGAATTGCGTCGGAGCGGAAGGAAGCAAGGTGCTGTTTGGTTGTCGATTGTGAACGCAAACATAAAAGGTATCAAAAAGCACCGCTACCGCAAACAATGTAACAGATTACTGACATTGTTTGGTTCAGCTCCGTAATGGAACGAGGCTGCGGTAGAAAAGAATAGAAACAGAGGAGAGCGAGAGACGAATCTACAAAATGGATCGATTTAATCATCTCAGGCTGGCTTCAAGGGAGAAACTGCAGCCGACGATGGCGGCGGCGCACGTGCGGACAGCGACGATGGCAATTCCATGGGAGGGTGAGAGTTGCTGGAGATCCACCAGCGATTCCTCCGATTTGAAGCGATTGGTTCCAGGCAATTGAGGTATGTCAGAGATCAGAAAGGGAAGAAGGCCTTGATTAGGGAGGCACCTCGTCGATCGCCATGAAAGAGAAGAAGAAATCTCGCTTGGCGCAGCGTCGTGGTGACAGAGATCGAAATTCTTGAGCGGGACGACGATGCGAACCGGTATCTGATTACAGGCCGGAGGGAGGGGTATCAGAGTTGTACTAGCCTGTATCGGATTACGGGGGTACCTGATTGCGGCGTAGTTAAAACAAACACGATCTAACAGAATTGGATTGCGTCGTAATCGGAATAAGTATGATACAAAGCGGCGAACCAACCACCTCGCAACTGTCCTCCCAGTTCGCACGAACCAAAAAGGCAGTAGGGCCAAGAAACCAGGCAATCAATGCGTATGAACACACACGAGACCCGAATGCACAGTCAGAAGCCAGGTGAAGATTTTTTTTGTTCATGTTGAATTTACCATGAATCACCCGCCCGATCACGCTACAGAACTTCCCCATTTCCCCCACGGGATGAAGGGGAACTCCAGGCACTACTTTATCACTTGATTTACCCTACATAGGCCCGGCAATTACAGAATTGCCACTCGGGCGTCTTCTCCGAGCTAGGTGGCGCTCAGCACCGCCGGCGGGTTGAACAGCATCTCCCGCAGGGTGCGGCCCAGCCCTCCGCCCATCAGCACGTCCGCCCACCCGCGCTTCCCCTCCGCCGCCTCCAGCTCACGGCATTCCTCTGCTTCGGCCTTCGCGGCAGGCTCCGGGACGACATTCTCCTCCTGCTCCGCGGCGGCGCACCATGTCGGAGCTGGGGTCGGCGGCGGGGGAGGGCAAGGGAGCGGCAGCGGGGAGGCGGGCTCCAGGACCACTTCGACGACCTTGGGCTCCGGGGTCTTGGCGCGGCGCTGCGGCGTCGGCAGAAGCGGCGGCGGCGGCGGGGTGGCGTGAAGCTTGCTGCGCCTTCCCTTGTCGCAGCGCTTGGATGACGAGGGCGGAGTGGCGGCCGACTCGGAGCGGTGATCCTCGAAGGAACAGAGGACCTCGGTGATGCGGTCGCGCTCCGGCGAGAGTTCCCACCGCCCCCAGAAGCTGAAGTAGCAATCGACACACCCGCACCCGAACGCCGGCGTGTGGCCCACGCGGCGGCGGCTGCCGCCGCCTCGTCCCCCGCCGCCGCGCGTCGGCGCGACGGCCTCCTTGTCGGGCCCGCCGTCGAGGGGACAGCTGACGAAGTAGGCCAGGAGCTCGCGGGCCTCGGTCCCCAGCCCAGCGACTAGGGCGAGGACGGTGACCGGGAGGAGGCGGAACGCCGCGCGGACGGGGTCCTCCACAGGCGCCGGGTGGATCTTGCCGCCATCCTTGCCGGGCTTGGCGCACAGCGTCTTCATGGCGCTCGCCGCGCCCGAGCCCGAAGGGTTTAAGCGGCCCCCGCTCGTCGCGGTTAGGATTTGCGGCGGTGACGGAGAAGAAGCGGAGGGGACGGTGAAGGTGGTGGGGGCGTTCTGGGGAGGTGGTGGGCTTCGAGCGGGAGCGCTTATACAGAGCAGGGCCAGGAGGCCCGTCGATTAGCAGGGCCTGAGTGGACGACCGTCCAGGGCCCAAAAAAATTGGGGCCCCCAATTCAAGCTTCCCTCTCATGGTAGCAGTTACATTTCACGTAGCCGGATGCAAGATTGAGTTTGAATATTACTAGGTAGAGTGACGGAGGAGCCAACAGTCACTCGATTTTGATGGTTTATTGGAGTCGTGGCCATTCAGTGGTGCTCCTACGCGAGCTCGCTTTGTTAACAATGGTGGAAGGAGAGAGCACAAGCAGCGAATGGTTTTGGCTGGAGAATGAAGACGACGCTGGCCTGGGCCAAGTTGGGCCGAAAATATGAGGAGTCAGACTGAAAAATTAAGAGGTTTGGGCCATGAATTTGAGGCCCAGTTTTGCATTTGAACGGGGTCCCCAATTTTCCGGAGACGGACCTGGGAGGGGCGACGTGCACAGGCACAATCCCTCCGCTGCTCGACGGAGGTGCTTTGGCTTTTTGCGCAACTTTTCTGGCGTTTTCCCGGCTTGGTCCTCCGATTTTTCATGTTTTGCAGTACATGTCATGCCCTTGTGTGTTGTCCACACACACCTTTTCCCACGTTCCTGCCATGCCCATCGGAGCGCGAGACGTTACTAGCATTTTGTTTTTATTATATTTTAATTATGCTTATTACGTCACTTCTAACGCATTACTTGTTATGATGGCAGGCGGATATCCTCCTCGACGTTCCTCTACAGTTAGGTCATGTTTTCGTTGACCTAAAAGGGGTTGGTATGAGCCGCAGAATGTAGTGTAGAGGATGATGCCGCAGCTCCAGATGTCGACCTCCATGCCGACGTACCTGTGCCCGTCGTTGTGCACCTCCGGTGCCGCGTACTCCAGTGACTTATGGCTTGTTCAGTCCACTAAAAAATTATAAATCTTAAATTTTTTTTATTCCATACCGATACGGCTAATAAACACGCTGCTTCTAGAGCTTAAGGCTTCTCGCTAGAAATGAATGATATCATGTCGTAGCATCAGGTTACAATGGTGTTTCTAATGTTACTTTCATAACTTTGTTTATCACATTGTCGAACCATTATTATATTATTTTAGTTCAGCATACGATTCTCTGTAGAAATAAGATAGATATATGAAAAAATTAGCATGTGGGCTTCCAGGGGAGCGCTTATACAGAGGAGGGGCGACGTGCACAGGCGCAGTCCCTCCGCTGCTCGACGGAGCCTGCTTTCGGTTTTTGCGCTCAACTTTTCTGGTGTTTTTCGGTATGGTCCTCTGATTTTTTGTGTTTTGCAGTACATGTCATGCCCTTGTGTGTTGTCCAGACACACCCTTTCCCACGTTCCCGTCATGCCCATCGGAGCGTGAGACATTACTAGCATTTTGTTTTTATTATATTTTAATTATGCTCATTACGTCACTTCCAGCACGTTACTTGTTAGGACGGCAGGCGGATATCCTCCCCGACGTTCTTCTACAGTTAGGTCATGTTTTCGTTGACCTGAAAGGGGTAGGTACGAGCCGCAGAACATGGTATAGAGGACGATGACGCAGCTCCAGATGTCGACCTCCATGCCGACGTACCTGTGACCGTCGCCGTGCGCCTCCGGCGCCGCGTACTCCAGTGACTTCTGGCTTGTTCGGTCCACTAAAAAATTATAAATCTTAAATTTTTTTATCCATACCGATACGGCTAATAAACACGCTGCCTCTAGAGCTTAAGGCTTCTCGCTAGAAATGAGTGATAGCATCAGGCTATAATGGTGTTTCTAATGTTACTTTCATAACTTTGTTTATCACATTGTCGAACCATTATTATATTATTTTAGTTTAGTATACGACTCTATGCAGAAATAAGATAGATATGTGAAAAAATTAGCATGTGGGCTTTGAGGGGAGCGCTTATACAGAGGAGGGGCGACGTGCACAGGCGCAATCCCTCTGCTGCTCGACTGAGCCTGCTTTCGCCTTTTGCGCTCAACTTTTCAGGCGTTTTTCGGTATGGTCCTCTGATTTTTCGTGTTTTGCAGTACATGTCATGCCCTTGTGTGTTGTCCACACACACCCTTTCCCACGTTCCCGCCATGCCCACCGAAGCGTGAGACGTTACTACCATTTTGTTTTTATTATATTTTAATTACGCTCATTACGTCACTTTCAGCATGTTACTTGTTAGGATGGCAGTTGGATATCCTCCTCAACGTTCCTCTACAGTTTGGTTATGTTTTCGTTGACCTAAAAGGGGTAGGTAGGAGCAGCAGACCATGGTGTAGAGAACGATGCCGCAGCTCCAGATGTCGACCTCCATACCGACGTACATGTGCCCGTCGTTGTGCCTGTCCTGCTTGTCTGATATAGCTTCAGTGTTGTCTGCTTTTATGGTACAAGGCTCCCCTTTTATAGCCCAAGGGGAGGCCAGACCCGTTCATGGGCCGTTACAAGGAGCGTAGACTTTGTGCTCGGAATACTCCGAGATGTCAGACGCACAATCCCTTCTGGTCATCTTCCATCGTCCCATCACGTCCGGTTAATGCTGCGTGTCGCCCAACGGATGCTACAAGGCGCGGTTCGGACCGGATCCAGCGCTTCCTTCATCGGTCCAAGCGGCACTCTTTATCCTGTCATACGGCGCATGTCAGCCCACGCTGCCCTGCCAGCTGTGACTTGGTGTCACAATGCTATGACCGGTCCGGTCATGTCACTTGTCCGTAGGCTACGCAGCCCGCACGCTCATTGAAGCCTGCCTGCTCGGGCACGCGAGCGCACGCTCCTCTCGTGCTGCCGGGTGGGGCCTCCTACGGTGCTCGCACCTACGAGCTCCAGGGGACCACTCCGGGTCCCGTCGGATAGTTGCGACTTTAAACCGGGGTACCCTGGATAGCCACGTGTCGCACTCGCGTCTATCCCGGGGGCGCTTCTATCGCCCAGGCTCGTAACCATCAGAGGGGCGCATCGCGGGTAGCCACGTGGCACGACGCCACCTGCTCGCAGCGCATGGCTTCTTAACAATGCGGCAGGCCCACTCCGTTCTATTGGGCCGTTGCGGCCGAGCCGGTCCGCGGCGCCTGTCCCTGACCTTCAGGAATCTTGGGCTGATTCCTTCGGCCGAGGAAATGGAAACCCCTGTTCTCAGTACACCGACACGTCACTTCCAACATGTTCCTTGTCTGGACAGCTCGCGGAAATCCCTCCTGATGTTCCTCCACAGTTTGGTCATGTGTGTTTTGTTGACCAGAAAGAGGTAGATAGGAGCCACAAGGCATGGTGTAGAAGATGATGCCGCAGCTCCAGACGTCAACCTCCAGGCCGAGGTACCTGCGTCCGTCACCGTGCACCTCCGGCGCGCGCACAACAGGTGACTTATGACTTATGGTCGTTGCATCACTTCTGAATACAAAATTGTGGTTTATGGGAACACACAACCCCTACCATTAGTTGCAACAACACAAAAGGCATTTATAGCGCAAATGGTACCAAAAGAGTACATACTTGTATCGCTCATCACTTTTCAGTTTTGACGGAGACGTCATATCTAATAGGAAAGTGGAGCTAGAATCAACCGTTCAAGTGAGTTGCATTGACAAAGTGTAGGCATTACGAAGTTTTTAATGTTCCATTGAATTTGAAAACTCTCGAATGTGGCAATATTATGTGAAAGTACACTACAATTGATGACCATATATTGGTTTATGCACGACACACTAAAAACTTTAGGGTTTTGTTGCATTGTCGCACTCCTATCTCAACTTTTTTTTTTCGTGAACTGCACTCATATCTCAACTGAGAATATCTTCAACGGAAGAAACTTATAGTCAAACTGGATCTCAAAACATCGAAACACCTCTCCAACGGGACACCCAAATAGAAGACCTATTGTTGCAGCCAGCAGCCCTGCGACCCACAAATGCGTTACCTCGTCCACACGCGTCTCTTTCTTCTTCCCCAACGCGTCCCCTCCCACTCCTTCACTCTCCGGCGCCGACGGATCCCCTTCCCCTCCTCTGCTCCGGCGCTGGCTCCACTGCCACTGAGCTCCCACCGCGGGGGAGGCAAAGGAGGCCTGAGAGCAGGTGGCCCTCGCCGCTGCACCCCTCTCCCTCCTCCACACATCCCCACTGCCCGCCGCGCCGTTCTCCCTCCTCCCCTCTGGCCGCCGTGTCGCCTCTCCCTCCTCCGCGGCGGGCGGCGGCCACCGGAGCTGCGTCGCTGTCCGCGGCCAGGTGTTGGAGATCTCGATGGATCTCATGTTGCGCGGCTAGGGGAAGGCGCAGGGGTAGGGGAAGGAGAAGTAGCAGGAAGGTGGACCTCGATTTGGACTCCGGCGAGGCGAAGCTGTTGAGGAGGAAGAAGGGGAGGAAGAAGGTCTTGCATTTTGATCTTTTATTGGAGATATATGATTTTTGGTCTCCTGTTTAAAGCTCATCAACACCCAATATGAGTTTTGGGTCTCATCCTCCGTTGGAAATAGCATGATTGTCTGGCAATTTGTATTTGAGAACGTTGGTATCAAACCTAGGAGTGGCAATAAAACTCTTGACTTGTGAGCTGGCTCAGCTCGGAGCAGACCCGGCTCGTCTCGATTCGACTCGTTTCAATTTTAGACGAGCTGAGTTAGGTTTTTAGCTCGTTAGAATTTTTGAGCCAGCTCGAGCTAGCTCGCGAGTTACCTCACGAGCCTAACGAGCTACATACTAAGTTAGACAAATCGAATTAATACTAGTAGAAAAAAATAATTTTATGATTAATTCTGCCATTCTTGATCTTAGGTGCAAATTTAGACTTATTTTTATGCATTCGTTGCTCTCATTATCCTTTTTAAAAGACTATTAAAATGGTAATTGTGTTCATACTTAGCTTGTTGAGCCATAACGAGTTAGCTCGTGAGCATAGTGAGTCGAGCCGAGCTACAATTTTAGCTCGTTAGTGTTAATGAGCCGAGCCGAGCTGGCTCATTAGTTTAACGAGCTAGAGCGAGCCGAGCCGAGTTGAGTCGAGCCGGCTCGACAGCCACCCCTAATCAAACCGCTACTAGCTACCAGCAATATGTCCTCAGATATTATCAGGGGGGCTTAGATGCGATTTCGAAGTTTGACGAGGTTGGACTAGTGGAGGCAACATCCAGTTTTGCCAATTTTAAAAAGGCGTACGCAACTTCCCAAATCCTAGGGACCCGCGCGGGGTAGAAAAACCGCCTATCAGCAAATGGGCAACACCCAAACTCGTCCGCACTGTCAGATGAGCTCCAGAGCCGTTCGATCTCGCAACAGTAATTCCCGGATCCCATCGCAGTCGTTGATTCTCCGCCGTCACGGCCCGTTCCCCGTTGCGACGGCCACGGGTGGTGGGCGCACAGGCGATCTTATCGCCGCCCAGGTTTACTGTGGGCTCGAGATGTCAGGGAGCTGACGTGTTGTCTAGCTGTGGTCCCGCGCGGACGTATGCCGAGTTGCGAGTTCCTCACAAGAGTTAGCTGGGACCTAGGCCCACATCCCGTGCGCGCTTTTGTAGGACCTGGTTGTCAGTGGCGCGCTGCTGGAGTCGGGGACGCTCGACGTCGTTGTAAAAATCTCAGCTCAAGTGAGGAGCCGCGGCGTATAGGCCGGCGCACGATTGTCTGGTCAAGGTGGCGAAGTGACGAGACTATCCGTGGATGGTTGGGAGGCCGGAGGGGTTTAACGGGTCTTTGGTTAAATTGCGTCAGACGGAGTAGAAGAGTGGCAGTAATCACTATACCAACCAATGGGTAAAGGGTTAGCAGTGTTGTGTTACTCTCTTGCATTACCACCGTACCTGCGTCGCCTGTTACACCCAGGTAGTAGTGGTGCAACAACTACACTGAGAGCAAAGCCCAATAAGGCTTGTCTGATCGCAGCAGGAGACAAGACTAGCGACCAACTCCTACAACAACTGTCTAACGTATGGCTGCTGAAAGAAATATTTTATTTGTCCCTGAGAAAGAGAACAGGCAAGACGAGGACGCTAGGAGGAGAAACGGGCCCTAGCACGTGGGTTTGAGCCTCGGCAGGCGCGCTCAGCCGGTCGACGGCAGACGCGACAAGGTCGCCTCTCTCTCTCCTTCACAATAGTTTTTTAACTGAGATATCGGTCGATACGCCTTTTATTGGGCTTGCTCTGATGGGTTATCTGCTGGCTACTTACATGAATGCTTGCATCAATCTGGCCACAGAAATCATGCACATTTACGCCATCACCTTGTATAAAAGCCACAGCTCTTTCAGTAGCAAGACTGACCGTTGAGCTTGATGCAGATGCGACCTGCCATCAGAGGGAAACAAGCTCTATGAATTGTTTTTTTTTTTTGAGATAAAGCTCTATGAATTGTTGGATGAAACTCTGCAGAAAAACTCATGTCCGGCCCATTGGACCGATGCATCACGCTCAGGCAAAAGGCCCAGATGCAACTAGCCAATCATGTTTCAGAATCTCTTCCTGTTTTTTAAATTTTTCACTATCGGCACGCACCCTTCTTTTGTCGACAACTACTTCCATCATCGGAGAATATTAGGTTCGCTGTTTTCTTGTTCTTTTGTTCCCGGGGCGCAGGCAAAGCTGCCATGGTTCCAGTGCAGCAGCTGCCGACACTCGGCCGGAATGTGCGGCTCCAAATTCCGACCGATACATACATCCAACTGCATCACACTTGCGTCTTTTGGGGTAGGTAGAAAATGCATCATATTTCAACATATGTTACAAGTTACATAGGTTTAATTCAAGCATCCATCCCGTCACCTCGATCCAACAAACAGTGTTTCATTGCTTGAGTAATCCAACGGCCTATGTGGCTCCCAAATCAGCTGAACATTTCCTTCTCACTCTAAATTTCGTGCTACATAGACGGAACTAATTTCCTAGCTTTACTACGCAGAGCAATAGAAACTTTGTGTTTCAAGATTTCATATTAAGCAATAAGGCAACCCACCATCAATTGCATGGCACAATACCATTTAAGATTGATGAAGAACGGAGATACATATTTGCCATTCACAAAAAGAATTTCATCCGCTCATCTCTCTTCATCGCATTGTAGACCGCTTGGACCTAGAATAAAAATTATCGAGCCGCATCATATCCATTAGGAAGTCTGAAATTCAGGAAGTACCCTAAACTATGTCTGGCCACACATTAAAGACTTGTGATTCATATTTATCGCAACTGAATTAATGAGAATACCTGCTCGCTAGAAACCACACGAATAGGTCCAATTTTGACAGAAATATATTTTCCCTTTGAAGAGATTTTCTGAGATATTTGGCCCTGCACAATCAAAGTTTAACAGTGCATAAGAACAAGAATATTAGAAAACAGTATACTGGACCAGATGTAGTAATGTGGACATCAGAAGGCTTTTAAAATTTACAAGAAACTAAGCAATTGGAAGATTGTCTGGATTCAAATGTTTCCACATTAAATTTGTGCAATACTCTTGATTCATGTTTCCAAATTAAACAGTGGAAAAAAATGTTTACAGTGATAATTGCAACTGAATCAGAGTAAAATGAACAAAAAGTAACTTTCATCAGTGGCCGTCAGCTTTACTTTTAGAAGCATAGTTGGAAATAAACTGAGAAAACCAACCTCTGGAATTCTTTCTTGGATAACTGATTCGACAGCAACAACCATTGACTGGACAAAATCATCACCTCCAGTGCCAATTGCTGTAAACCCTCTAACTGTAGGATATGAATTTACCTGCATAACAGAAGTAGAAAGTATTTTCAGGTACATTTAAAATAGTACTTGATGGAAAAAGAATCACAGTTCGGAGCATGTATTTTGACTTCATGACATAAGCCAAATGGTAATCACAATGCTACCAGAACCTCCATTGAGCTTTAGAAAAACAGGCATTCAAATACCTACTGCAAAAGAGGATAAAAAAGAGGCTAATGAAATGACATCTAATCTAGAAGAGCAACACCTTTTTATCAAGAACAAGCCATTCGTCTGTTGCATCATCAGTGACAGTACCACCCATGATAACATTCGTTGTTTGTGAAACCCTTCCTTTAGAGCTTGCTATCTCTATTTTTGGAAGAAAAAAGATTGTAAGTAAGAGCAATTACAAATTTGAAAAAAAAAAAAAGAAAAACATGTTATAGTCCTCAGAAGTACGCTACTTCGTGCCTTACACAAAAAAACATGTAAAGTACACAAAGCATGCAATTCATAATTAACACTCCTTAAAAGAAAGGCTTCAGCCCTCAGGTTGTTCTACATAAAGTTGGATTCATAATTGGTCACACACACACACACACACAGAGTCATTATGCATGTGTAGTGTTGAAGGTAAATTGGTCAACCCCCCCCCCCCCCCCCCCCCCAACACACACACACACGCGCACGCACACACAGTGGTGCTTAATCACCTATGAAGCTAAGTTTCAACTATCATGTAGCACGTCATGCATTAAAAATAAGGTAACCACCACCTATGATCGCATAGACGAGTCGAAACTCATGCTCTACTTCCGTAATAACACGGTGGATCTGATTCCACAGTCTTTGCCGATAGTTCAAAGATTTCGAAGAATTGAATGTCCAAAGAGGCATTTATTTTCTGTGGAATGCAGTTTTTTTTTCTGTATGAGAAAAATGTAAACAAGACACAACAGGTTGCCAAAATCAGT
Organism: Eragrostis nindensis; assembly: GCA_012490785.1. Taxonomy (NCBI): domain Eukaryota; kingdom Viridiplantae; phylum Streptophyta; class Magnoliopsida; order Poales; family Poaceae; genus Eragrostis; species Eragrostis nindensis. The sequence continues at coordinate 89,779 of JAAXCT010000337.1, read as the reverse complement.
AGCAAGTAGCATCACGACTATTTTTCTGAAACAAACTAAAATTGAATAAATACAGCTAACTCCTTCAATAGTGTGAGGTTTACACATAATGCAGCTGCAACATAAGTAAGACACATCGAAAAATGGAACACTACTGAAATTCAATAGCGCAGTACCGAACTCTAGTCCTAGGTAGTAGGCACGGACTGTCAACACCGATAGGAAAAAGCTAGGAAAGACAATGTCTGTTGTAATAATCTTAAAATATAAGAACTGAGAACCGTCAATTTACCATCACGGCATCAAGAACAATCCATAACGAATACTGATTGTAACTAAATCATCACCAGTAAACGAACCCAACCAACCCTCACGCCCCGCCCCCCGCCGACACCGCCCCCCCCCAAATTACCACTCGCGAATTTAAAGCATGGATTGTTCGCACTAGAAGCTTGAGGGTTTCTGGATAGGAAAGGAAGGTTTCTCACGGGAGATAGCCTTGAGCACGGCGTCCTGCGGCGGCTCCCCCTGGTCGGCGCAGCACCGAACGGAGGAAGCGCGGCGTCGACGGGGGACGCTTAGCCGGGCCCGCGAGGCAGCGGTAACGCGGGAGGAAGCGGAAGCGGGGAGGAGGTGCAGCGTGAGGGCCCTGCAGCACGCCATGATCTCGTCGTGACTGTCGCCGGCGGCCGCGAGGCAGGCGGGAGAAGATATTTCCGGTTCTCCTATCTGTCTTCGCCGCCGCGCTGCCGTCGTGTGGAGGGAGCGGATTTGGGTACCCCGCACGGCCATGGGCTCGGCCCAGTGGAGTGGGAGGCTGGTGGTCAGGGCCGGGCGCGCGGCGTGCGTGAGTTGTGTTAGGGCCCATCCGAATTGCATTCTTGTTTTCCGTGCAGGACCAAGGTACGCGCTAGGACGAGTGGTTCTTCCTCTCATCATCCAAGAGGCAAATGGAGACTAAGGGCTCGTTTGAATTGGAGTAAAATTTTTCTTTTCTTACGTTTTTTCTGTGAAATTTCTGTACGATTCCTGTGAAAATCCTGCGTTCCAAAGAAGACCTAATACATTGAGCACCATCCACACTCTGCGTCGGCCGTTCTATTCGAAATTGTTGCCTAGAAATCTCAGGAAGACAAAATTCAATGTTCTCATTTTTCTTTGTGTCAAAATGGAAAAGATTTCCACGCTACTGCAGCAAGTGAACTGCAGCAGATACAGTAGTGCTTGCCACTGCCAAGCAGAAACCAAGTTAGTGACTGGATCCAGAGGACTAGCAGCAGCTGGAGATCCTTGTCACTAGTTCTTCCAAATCAACCAACCCCCTGAATCCATTCCAACATGCATATGTGCGATCGGTAATCAATCAATTCGAGTGGTTGCTCTCACCTCAACCTGCAGCGGGCAGGATGAGCTAAGAAAGCTCATGCCAGCACCTGAGACGCATTCGACCCCTCGTAATCGAACTGGCGAAACAGTCTTGTGAGTTCCCTCCCACAGCGCGCAGGCTCTCTCTCTTCTCTCTGTTGGTTTTCTCATCCGGGAATCGACCGACGAGCGACAACGACTCGCGCCCATTAGCCACAACTGTTCACAGGTGGAGCATGTCGATCTCAGGCCTGTGGCAGCCGGTCACCACCCTGATGAGACACCACCACCACCACCACCACGCTGCTGTCAGTTGATCGATCGTCCGTCACTCTCATGCATGCTCACGTTGCAGAATTATATATGCCATCTCTTCTCTGGTCTGATCGGGATCGATGACCAGGCGCATCGGCATAGTTTCTTGCTGAATTAACTTGTTATTGTTAGCTGAGCACTCGGCTGACATTGTGATGCAAATCGACTCCCGACACCGCACAGCTTGTGTTGCAATGTACACCCAGGGGGTGCCCCATTGCTCAACCATGCCTACACCATGTCATTTCGCCCTCATCACCAGTCGACTGGCACATCAAGTAGCGTGCAGCACCACAATATTCTTCTTGCTTCTCCGATCCAGTACGATCACACTCTGATCTCTGTAAGTAACGGCTTTCCGGACGCGTTCATTACAGGTATACCAATGTGTGTACAGGAAAAAAAAAAGTAGACTTGCATGCAATGTATCTGATCCTTTTCATTCCGAGCCCAGACCATCTGCTTCTACTTTGTTCCTTTCCTTTTGTCTTGCGACTGAGGACAACGCTTCTAGTCGATCATCACCTGTTGTTTTCTGTCTGTCAGGTTCCCGGTCTTGGATCATCTGTATGCGTGTTTCCTCTGGGCAATTGTGCATGGACAATCATACTGCTGATCAGTGTTGCCATACTGTGGATCTCTGAACGGCCGACACCGGATGATCCAATCATCGAGATTTTATTTTGCTTGCCATTGTGGAGAAGAACTTTTTCATCATGATGTTATTCATCACTCGTATCAAGCGACGCGAGGACAAGATTCCCATCTTTGTGCATGCAAAAGCAGCGCACATGCAGGTTTGCATTTGCTAGCGATGTTTCGGTAGAGTCGGTACTTTCAAAGGGAGGGTTCATCATCTTTCGTCATGTTTAGCCGGGTCCAGATCAAAGCGATGAAAGGAACATCTCCCTGATTCTACTGGGCATATATGTTACACCGATCGTGCTAGATGCTTCGGGCAACAGAACATTATGTTCTTCTGAAACCAAATTATATGGGGATAGTACAACTTCACTGAACTTGACTGTCTATACATATACCGCGATCGAGCTGTTCACAAAACTGATCGTAAGGAAATAACAGGAAAAAAAAAGAAGGTAAGTAAAGAGATACTCCCTCCGTTCTTTTTTTCATGTCGTTTCAGACAAGAGTTTTGTGCTAGACGCAGGCTAAAATTTTTGGTCGGAACGTCATCAAAAAACAAACGGAGGGAGTAGCTAGCTAGCAGCACAGTGAGATCTTTTCGACCGATCGAGTGCCGATACCTTGCCATTGGAATTTGCGCGGCATCTATGTCTTCTCCTTTTTCTTGGAGGTGCAGGACCGGCAACTGCTTATGGGTAAGAGTGACTGAATAACCGTGCAAGAATCAGCTGCCGGCCGGCCACTGTCTCCACTCCTGCTCGTTTGTCCATGGCCATTTTGACAAGGCTGCTCTCCACCACCATCCTCTGATATAGGGCGTACGGAATTGACAAGCATGCTTAGGAACAACCAAGGCACCTGGACCAGCAACTCTTAGCATTACTCTTCCCTTTCCTCTGCGAACTGAACTACTTCACGTAGAATTTCTACACAAGTCCCGCGTGTAGGAGTTTCTCCTTTTACCCATGAGGATTGAATTGAACTATCCTTAGCTCATGCCAAATATATTTGAAAACATGAGGTAAATATGGTCCCATTTATCTTTATCAGAGTCAGAGAATGCAGAAGCAGTTGCAGAAGCATGGCCAGCTTATCCAAATTGTATGACACTAACTAGATTCCCTTCCTCTCTCTTTTCAGGCTGGAAAGTAACAATGTTGTTTTATTCTACAAGAAAGAAAGTGATCGAGGAGCATTGATATGCACTTTTACCTTTTTCTTGTACTCACCAACCAGACGATCTATCTCAAGACTGGATTAACTGGCATAACAACACTCATAAACAAAAGCACTTAGCACCTAATATACAGTAGCACCACACATGCATGCACGACACCATTAACTGATCTGGTCAACAAGCCGGGTGGAAGCGGTGCATGCAGGCGTGGCAGGTGATCTCGAGCGCGGCGGCGGATCCGGCGGCGATCCGGCGCGCGGCGGCCGCCTTGACGCGCTCCACCTTCTCCACCTCGCCGCGCGCGCGCTCCCAGATGGCGCGCGCCCGCGCGAACTCCCGCTCCGCCACCTCCAGCTCCCGCCGCGCCAGCTCCATCACGCGCTCCGCGTACGCCCGTTCTGCCGACGCCATCCGGGCCTGCTCCGCCGCCTGCCGCTTCAGCTCCTGCACCTCCGCCGCCGAGGAGTTCTTGCTCTGATCAGCAGCTGCTTCCGGCGACGGCGGCCCAATGCTGATGGAAAGGCTCAGGTCGAGCTGCGGGTGGTCGGAGGAGGGGCTCGCCGCCGGCGGCCGAGTGGCGGTGGGGAAGGCTGCGTCGCGAGGCGTGGTCGTGGGGAGGAGGAGGAGCTGGAGCTCCCTCTCGCCGCGCTGGTGCTCCATCATGGCAGCCGAGAAGAGAGGACCGAGCATGAGGCCCGGGTGGCGGGTGGTGGTTTTAAGCTTGGTGGCCGGAATGGTTGGTGTGTGCTAAGCTGGTTGGTGTGGTGGTATATATGGATCTTTGCACGGTAACAATTAACGTTTTACGTGGCTGTTGATTTTTACCCAAAAACCCTTGGCATTCGTTAATGCTGCTGTGCCCATGGTGTGATGCGCATGGCAGGCATGGAGCCCGTCTCTGCCATGGAATGTGTTGAACCCTTCTTCGAGGTGTCTCATCGGTAGAGTAGTGGAAGTGATCGTGGCCGGACCATTTTGCTCTCCTAATTAATAGAAAAAAAAACTTCAACAAAACTTAAGAAATGGAATCAAGCAGATACTTCGGCTTGTGTTAGATTGACGACGATATAATTCTCTCAAATTTTGTTGATCCATTTGCTCTTTTGTTTGTGCACTTTAAGGTCGGCATATTGAGGCGTGTACCGGATGCGATGATGATTCCACGCACCTTCACAGTGCATGTGCTCTTTGAGTTCGGAGAAGCTTCTTTGTGGGGTCTCGTGTAGGGTTGGAAAGTGGATACGGATAAAACTTAATTAATAGTCAATATATGTATCTGATAAAATGTAAATGTGAGAAAAGCACTATTTGATCCGTTTCCACTCGTAGTCTCGTGCATGGTCCATGCACCCTAGATTGGATCATATCGAGACCTTGGCGCGGTGCATCACATTCACGACTCTTCACTTATAAATCTGAAACTTGCGAGGTGCTGGAAACTAGTATACGTAATTACACGCCAAATTTTTCACGATGCCCATCACATCAGAAACGAAGTTGTACATTGGAGGAGAGGATAGAGGGAGATGTGACGGGTAGAGGAATAAAGGCGGGAAAGATGGGAGTGAGAAAGATCCTGCTGCCCCTGTGAGGGTGATGGTGGCCAAAGGCTTCCGTTGGAGCGCTGTTGAGGAATAGTTGGAGGCCATGATACACGAATCATTGTCCCCCCAAAGAGCCGGACTTTTGTCCCCGACGACTGTGTGTGTGTGTGTGTGTGTGTGTGTGAGAGAGAGAGAGAGAGAGAGAGAGATGGATGTTGGCTATGGAGAACGGAAAATGAGCAAGGAACGGGTGCAAATCATTGAGGCTCTAGCTTACGCACACAGATGCAAAGCAGATGGAACACAAAGCTGTGGGTTGCCACTGCCCTGAAATGCTCCATGTCCCCCTTTTTGATCCCCTCTGCAGCTGCACCCAGCACCAGCACCAGCAGCTGGCCACGTCGTAAAGCAACTGGTGGATTATGTACGTAGAGTTAAGCTCGATCGATAAGTTGAGGTTACACTTTATTCTGATCCGATCGATCCGGTTGTTGGATCAGCCGCAGCACGCGCGCATCTTCCCCAGCTCATCTCACACTACCAGTAGTAAATCAATTCAGCAGCGGATGGGGAAAGATCAAAAGAGAACTAGATCATGTTTTTTTTTTTTTTTTTTTTGCGAGGGAGAACTAGATCATGTTCACGCGCTCAACCCTCCAACACTGTCGTTGCTACAGAGCATCTCGCTTTTGAAACTGTAACATGTCCAGTGAATTGCTTCCTTAAAACTCCACAGGCTGGAGCTGGACGATCCGAGCGGCTGATCGATCAGCAGCTGGATGATCCGGTCGAGTGCTAACTGCGACCTGCATGGTAGATCGAGATTCGAGACAGGGAATTAACAAGCAGGCACGACGCAGGCGACGTCATCTGTCAGCAAAAAAGATCCAGATCAAGCATGCAGAGCACGCAGCGGGCAGACGCGATTGGCGATGCGATGCGATGCGATCATGCAGTCCGTTAGTGATTGGGGTCACCTCAACCCTTTTCCGAGCGCGCCACCATGGGGTGTTCTCTAGGAGCCGACGCGGATCCCGAGCCGTGAGATTTTGTGCCGTGTCAGTCCGCCGGTCTCAGCAGAGTTTTGCAACTTTTATTTTTTTTTTTCTAAGGAACTTGAGGGGCAAGCCCCTATACAGGTTGAGATTTTGAAGGAATTTTGCAACCTTTGACACAAGCCGAGGGGAATCTCTGGGTATGGCGGCGCCCGATGCGTGCATCAGGTTGCGTGCGTGGGGAACAACACGGGGACGACGACGGGTCGGTGGCAAAGCTGCACCGGCGTGCGGTGTCAGTGTTGTGTGCTTATCCTGTTGAGATTTGGGAGAGCATAGTATATTGACATCGTCCAGGGGTACGGACGTGACAGGGGAGCAATAGGGAATTTGGGACGGCCTAGGGACGCGTGATCCATCCACCATCAGGTGGGAATGGAACGGACCATGCATGCAAGAGCGGAGTTCTAAGCAAGGAGGCCGCGAGAGTGCTGCAACCCAACCCAACCCTCCCGCGGAAGAAGGACAACACTCATCCATTGCGTGGGCCGACATCTCTTCCGTGGGCCGTATGGGCCTGATACGGATCCACATTTCCAGCCCAACGTCAAAACGGACGCGAACGTTCATCTGCTGAACGAATGAAAAGACTACCGGAGACCTGTTGAGTTGCGTGCCCGGACGAAACAACAGCCGCAGTTGGAGCAAGCAATCCAAAACTTCTTCTTCCCCTACCAATTGAGTTCGATCGATCAGGCGGTACTTCACCTGGCAATGCGCAACCAACACATAATACTCTCCCCGCACGTGCGTGGGTGCGAGCGAGCAGTGCCGGAGGGAGAATAGTCAGCTCATCGGCTGACATATATATACATACGTGTCGGGTCCTTGCTGGACCGGCCGGAAAGGTTCATGGAAACGTTGTACTCCAGCTAGCTAGGCCCCAAAATCTGTGTTTTCACGTATATATTTGGCTGATTTTACACGAACACACACACGCGTGTAACTGCATGTTGTGCTGCTAATGGCTCGACAAGATGAGACGGAGCCTGGCAGGAGCGCACCCAACAGACGCAACAAGAAGATCGGCGATTTGCAAGCGCGATAAAAACGTCCGGCTGATCCCCGCAACCGTTACGGTTGGGCCATGCCGACCCGGACTACGTGTCACGTGTACGATACGCTTGCATGTGTTGCGTTTCAGTTTGGCTAGCTTTTCATCGACCCAAAAAAGAGCGAAAAGTTTGTTCATGTCTATTTGGCGCTTTTGGCTGCAAACCAAATGTGTGTAAACTTCTAAATTTATACCAAGGGCTTGACAGCTTTTTGAGTGCGAGTTGGGAGGGGTGCAAGAAAAAGAGCTCACTATTTCCATTTATAATATGGGCAACTATGATTCATCCTGCGTTTTTTTGTGTGTGTGTGTGTGTGTGAAAACGATTCATCCTGCGTTGGTTGTTTTACGCCCTACCTGTTTTCGTTTCTTATACAACTGATCAAGCTTCGCCTTTTTTCTAGAACGCGCATTAAGAAGACGGGTTGAGCTTCTTCCTTCTTTGTCCTCTACAAACCCGTTCAATCAAGCACGTTTGGAATGGAGCGGCGAGCATCAATCAACACATGCCCTTACACCGAAGACAATCAAAATGGTGGTGTGCCGCAGCCGTACACATAGCCTTAAAGATGTCTGGTTCTGATTGTTTTGTTTGGGCAACCTTCTATCCAGTTCAATGATGGACTAAAAGTACCCATACCCTTAGCACCAAAGCTTGGCACGTAGCGCAACGTGCCCGAACAAATTAAAAGAACAACAAAAGGTAGTAGGCCGTGCAAAACTTCTTACCCCAGCGATGCAAGTACCTGTCTACTTCGACCGTCTGGCAACCAATATATATAATCGCACGTGGGCAGAAGTGCAGGATTAATAGTCGAGTAACCTATACGCGTGCCGTGACCTTAGTGGACCGACTGGCCGGCCGGCGAGAGATTCATGGATCAAAATACAGTATCAGCTAGGCGTGTGAGAGATTTCTGAGACATGTGCGTTGTGCTGTTAATGGCTAGGCAGGACGAGAGCCAGACTCGAAAAAACTTCCGCCAGATCGACGTCCGGCGGCCAATTTGGGCCTTGCCGGCACGAACAAGGATACGCACCGGATGCATCATGCGTTGCCAACTGTTCTAGTTGCGTCAAAAGTTTTCTTTCGCGATTTGGCGCCCTTGCGTCGGCTGCAAATCACATAGTATACGCTTCTGAATAAGAACTTGCATGACTTTTGCATGGGGGTTAGGTAGCAGTGCATAAAAAGGAGCAGTGCATTTCGCAGCTAGAATTAATTGTGCATCCTGCGTTGGTTTCTCTAGCCTCCACGAGTTTGCAAAGTTTGGAGGTTCCAAATGTCGTGCTGAGACTGCCAATTAACCGGATATCAAGCTCTAGCTATATTTCTAAAAAAAAAACTCGACCTGGCAGGAAAAGCCCTCCCCTGACGGCATTTGCTTAAGAAGAAGACCTTCTCACGCAGGGTAAGAAAATCCCCGAACTCCCCCCCCCCCCCCCCAAACCATACGAGGGACTTAGCTAGCCGTGTGAACTGTGGCGCGAGTTTTTACCTATGGTTTGGCGTGGAGGACGAGAGGGTTTTTTTCTCCTGGGGACTAAATCCCCAGCAGGGTGAGGCACCCAGGTGTGATTCCTAGCGGGCGCACGCACCACCGGGCGCTGCTGCCTGCTGGCCAACCGAGCTGCCGCTCGGTTCTCCTCTAGCTATATTTCTCATCTGCTGAGACTTACCAGGCATATCTTCACATTCGGAAGAAGACGCTCTTCCTGCAAAAGGCATCTTGTTCAAATAACTACTGAAAAACAATTTGTGTTAGCTCTTTACTACTTTTCAATACATTCATCACATAGTCTGTTTAATTTGAATAAGCTGCTACGGAATCCTGATGCCTGGCATGAGTTATATGCTTAATTTTTGGGAGAATTAAGTTTGAGAAATAAGTTATGCCAAATAAGGCCATCCTCTAAATCAAAACACTTTAGAACTGTAACAAGCGTGCATCAACCAAACTGGCCATTAGACCAAAGACATCAAACGGTGGTGCACAGCTACCATACACGTAGCCTAAGAGAGAGCAACACATAGCTGCATTACATAAAGGGAGCGTTGACATACGTTATAGCCTGCTGCGTAACATTAAGAGCAGCTGGTTGACACATATGTGTCGCGCACGTTCCCATATATAAAAAAAACAATAAGAGATGGTTGACTATTGGTGTATTGATTTTTTTTATTAGAAATCTACTTAGAGACCCGGTTTGGATTGACTTTTGGTTTCCAGTTGCAATACAATACTCCTAGTGCAATGAATCGATGAAGAACGTGTACGTCAAAGGGTGAGCCCACACCATACTAAGTCATACTCGTACCCAGAAGGGCACCTACCTGCCACCAATATCGGTTGAGAAATTTAATCGTATTACTACAATTGACAAGTTTCTCCAGCTGCAGCGCGCGCTACAGTGCACATACGACCTCCTCTCCTTCAGTTATACATCAATCATCCTTTCCTGTGAAGGTCAAAACCCATGCATGTCAATAATACAATTGAATTGTGGACATACAGATGGATGTCGTCGTAACTAATTTAATAGCCGACGTTCAGCAACGGTTGAGAGGTATGCATGTGCGCAAAAGATACACATATATGTAAATCAAATGTACTCCTACATACAGAAAGCTGTGTTCGTGCTTGCATGGCTGACAACTGGTGCGCAACAATTTTTGTAATCGTCGTCGGTGCTGACAGCTACGGCCGGCCGGCCGGCGACATGCGTGGGCATCAAGTTCAAGCGAGCAGAGAAGTTCGATTGCTGAGGTGGAGGAACATGAAAGTTTTAGAGCGGACTGAGCCAATGCGTATAATGCATTGTCATGCATCACCGATCAAACATGCCTCGAGATAGATATGTGAAATTTCAGAAGTTTTTAATTGATGAGAAACTAGACACCATTGTGTTTTTTTTTTTGGCGAGTAGTCTCCATTGTTGATTCAAAGAAAATTGTCCTAAAGTCATGAACTAGAAATCTGGAAAGATTTGAAACGCATGCAGCGAGTGAAGTAAGATAAAGACTTGAATCTGTAAGAGAGATAAGATTGTTGTATGGCAGTCTACGATATATAATATCTAGCCTACTAAATACTCCCTCCATTTCAAATTACTTGACGTTTTTGACTTTTAGAAATCACGTTTGACCGCTCGTCTTATTCAAAAAATTTGTGTAAATGTAAAAACAAATACATCTTGCTTATAGTATCTCTAATGATAAAACAAATCATAACAAGATAAATGATATTTGTACAAATTTTTCAAATAAGACGAGCGGTCAAACGTAATCTTTAAAAGTCAAAAACGTCAAGTATTTTGAAATGGAGGTAGTATACTCTAACAGAATCTTCAGTTGGCATTCAAGTACTGTACCGGAATCTTAACCTTGATCTCGAACATCTGTACGGAACTGTACACACGCTTTAGTCGTTAATTAACAGACGATTTTCTGTCCGTAACTTGGCACAGCTTATCCGGTACGCATCGACCCAGCGTGTGGCTCACAAGCAACAAGTGCAGCTGATTTTTTTGGATGCCTGGTAGGAGAGGGACCTGAGTTTGAAGCCACCAAATTGCTTCCAAATGAAAGTTGCTGCGTGTATGGCGAATTGTCGAGCCGTACTGCCCTTCTGGCACTAGATAGTGGTGGCTTTGGGATCTTTTTCTTGGAAGCCTGTGGCTGGGTTCCTGATGAGTTCTTGCCGTCCACACGTACATTTGTCTCTTGGAAGCACAAGATTGGGCCAGGTGTGATCCAACCCCATGCTTCCTGCCCATGCTCATCATTCATAACAACCGTCCGGCATATGCATGTTTGTTACTATATACAATAACAAAATATTATAGTCTTAGATATCGCGCTTCAGAAAAAGAAATCAGTTAAGACAACAGTCACATGGCAAGGGAACATCTAGCACTTGCTCTGTGCATGCGCAGAAGGTTCATGCAGTATCGGGTAACTAGCAGGTGCGCTTCAAGGGACGACATGTTGCCCCCATTCTGTTTTACTTCGTTTGACATTGACAGTTTTCATTACATATGACTATTTCTTTTTATCTGCAAAACATGAGAACTGATAGATGAGCTTGATGTATGTTGATGGACGCTTTCTTGTGAAGTTGTCGCGAAACTACGTACTAAGATCTGAGCTGGCCCCTATTTAGACGCGTCAGCTATAAATCAATAGGCTAATACAAAGACGAAGAAGTTTTATATATGCTGCAAAGATGATGAAACGCAATATAAGATGTTCTAAGGCAAGACGGCCTATGATTTGGAGCTAAAATAGAATATCCCCTCCGAATCTGACATGAGTAAACTTTTATATATGCTATAAAACATAACATTCAACGACCTTATGCAATCAGCAGCAACAGAACAACGAAAGCTTCAGATAGAATTAAATCCAGATGACCTTATGCAGAGGGCATTCATCAACCAACTGGCACGGGCACCAGGCACTAAGTGTTCATCCGCTGTGCGGCGACGCAGAATTGTGGGTTCTAAGCGGTTCTACGCATCAAGCGCGACGCAAAATTGTGGGTTCTAAGCGGCGCGAAGAAACTAGATGGTCTAATTCGGGAGTAGTCAATTTGGGGAGTTTGGGGGTTGTAATTCGCGGTTATCCGCTGTGTTGCGTTCTTCAAAGGAACGTGTTGTAAAACTTAAGCGCTATTTTGGCGCTCTTCGTCTTAATACAAAGATGCGCAGCTCTCCTGCGTATTCGAGAAAAAAGTGTTCATCCAGAACAAGAACTCGCAACCATCTCTAATCTCTGGGAATTGAGAATGTTTGTGTGCGCGTATATATCAACGAACCTTTTGCTACAGCTTTTCCCCCAACAAAACTTTTGATCGTCACTTGCCCTCCCTCTCAATTATATGCACTTTCTCCTTTGCGTATAGTTCGAATTGCAAATGAACTGATGGATGGACAACAGCAACACCAGGTACAGATGCTCAAGTATACAGGTCTTGAAATAGAGACACGCATATACAGGTTTACAACATCTCATCGATCGACATGAATGAACATATAGTTCGTTCATACTAGCAGCTAGCTAGGGGGGATGAGATCGAGTCGAATCTCCGCGCTCGCGCCTGGCGAGCTCACGCGCGCGCGAGGAGAATTCACCATGCATCGATGGTTGGAGTGTAGTACCTAATTAACGAAATTCCCCGACCCGATCGACCTCAGTTGCGGCCGCCGGAGACGGGCGGCCTCGGCTTCTGGTTCTGGACGATGAGGCGCGCGGGGAGCGGCCTCCCCGTGCCGGACCCCCCGCAGCTGCGGCACGGCATCCTGCCGGAGCCGGCGCAGGTCCGGCAGCCGGCGTCGCCGTCGGACCAGCGGTTGCACATGCACTCGACGCGGCCGGAGCCGCCGCACGTGGCGCAGCGCGGGCGCGCGTCCCACCTGGACGCCGCCGGGAGCCCGTCCCCGCCGAGGGACCGGTTCGCCATCGCCACGCCGGCCAGCATGCCCAGCCCCGCCGACGCGATCACCACCGGCGCCACCATCTTCCTCGGGTAATCGTGGCAGCAAATCGCTGCGACCTTCCGATCCGGGGGGCAAGAACTCGCTGTGCCGAGCAGCTTCGACTGGATCTCTCTGGAGATGTATGTGGAATTAAGGAAGCAAAGAAACACGGGGAGGAGATGCTCTTCTGGCGTTCCTGGCGTATATACGGACGAGGCTTGGCTGCCTCTGGAGAGGAAAAAGATTTGGGCGCGCGTGTGTGGCGACGGTTTTTCGGCGGGAGCGAAGCGGCACGCAAAGGCGGTCGGCACTCGTGTTGTGTGTAGGAGAAGGTGGCTACGACGACGGCGGGGGGCGGGGGGCGCGTCGTTTTATAGGATTTTTTTCTCGCTCTTCTCCTTCTGCCGGGTGGGTGGTGGCGCTTGGAGACTAGCGAGGCAGGGGAGGCGTGTCCGCCTTGTTACCTTGCCTTGCCTGCTTGGTGCAGCCTCGTCTCCCTCTCCTCCCTCTCGGTGCTGTGACTGTGATGAGGTGGATGGATGGAGGCGTCGCGGTTTCGTGCGTGCACCGATCTGCGCTACACGCACCCTCTTGCCTGGATTTTTATTCCTTCGCGTAACTTCTTTCGTTTTCATCCCTTTCTTTTGTATTTTTCTACTACTACTCGAAACTGAGTTTTCATTTTCGTCTTCTGTCAGTTATTGCATATAGTACTGTACTTCCTTTGGATCTCCAGGCTTAGTTATCTCTCTAGATTTTTCGAGTGACCTCCGGTGACCAGTTTAGATGTTCTCTCGGTTGCATGATTATGAAAGTCTGTGTTGATTTCAAATATAAAGGAGGCATCCTAATAGAATCATACTAATAAACTTGTCACTATTTTGATCAACGCCATTTTTTTTATTCGAAACAGAGGCATATGGTTCTTCGTGCCCATGGTTGTAGGCTAGTGAGAGTTTGGTTTCCGGTGACATTCACCTCACCTGAATGTTAGTCGGATTTGTGTTTTCTTATTGCGAATATGGTGAAGGAGGCGACGATGAGCTCGGCCTTCTTTATACTTGCATATGGAATATGAATCTACCCCTCTTTTGTGAAAGGGTTAGGTTTCAGTTTTCCCCCGTCGGAGATGAGGATGACGGTGGTGGATGGGGAGATGGCCGTGTTCGTTCAGATCGAAGTTTTCGTCCGTGGCATATCTGTCTGGAATGGTGATCCTAGACGGTGAAATTTGCGACTCTTTCAATGTTTCTTGTCTCCCATCAATATGGTTGGCGTTGATTGGGATGCTTTTGTAATCAGGAGATGTAATATGCTTCAATGGCCCTGATCGGCAGGAGGAAGTTCAGCCGGCTGCTACTGCTGCTGGTGCTACAGTCAACAGGTTTGCTACAGTGCCAGATTCCTCCGCTACAGTGTTCTCTCTCACTATTCAAACTGCAACTGCAACTGCATCCTCCAACCGAACACCCTGAATATTAATAAAATCCCTTTTTGCAAATAAAAAAGTCATATGCACAAAGTTGTCATATTGGAAACCTATATGTTAGATTTAGTCAAGACACTCCCACTCCCATCCCCACCCCCACCACCAAATTTTTTTAACTAAATTGTAAGAAGCCTCATGTCTCGAGGCTTTATTTAAACATAGCAAAATCTGATAACCGACACTTTCCAAAAAAGGAAAATCCACATAAGAAAAAAATATAATGTATCGTACACCTTATTGATAAAGAAGAACATTATGTATATGCATTGGTGGTGCATAAGAACAAGATCCACTATCAGACGTCTTCATGACGTTAAATTAGAGGTACAAAGAGTATCATTAATTAAGAAGGGCCATACGTACGGTCTCCTTGTTCCTTCCTTTTTGCTCAAGTTTGTTGATGCATGATACATGGATCGATTGACCGAGCCAATATCTATAATTGATTAAGAAAAGGCGATTAGACAGCCAACTGCATAACAATTCTTCCACTTTTCCTTATTAATTTTGCCTGTGAGTCTTGTGCGGGACAGTGCCACAAGATTATTATTGTCAACAAACGTTGCTTTAGGGATTGGTGATGTTAGTGCTGTCGCAATTAATTACTTTTGTGTAATCTACATCTGATCCGTCTTTTCCGTTTTATTATTTTGTTATGAGTCGATCCTCTCTAACTATTCTGGATATGCAAGATAACGCGTGTTGGTCCAGAATTATGACGTACAAGGACCTGTTTCAAATGTCTTCTCCTCCCAAGATATTGCGTTGTTACTACTCAGTGTGCTGACGATTAGTCACAACTAACAAGATAAACGCCTTTGTTTTTTCCTAGTAAAACGCTCACATGAAAAAAGAGAGAAGAATTTTGGTGGAAGTTGCAAACAATCTGACTTTCCTGTAATGATATATTTTTTTAAGAAAAAAAAGACTACAGTAGCATCTTAGTAAAAAGCAATACTTAGTGGAACATACTGGTTCACAGTATGGAATCTGCTAAACAAGAACGGAAATGGACAATATTCATAAGTACCACGCATTGGAAGTGATGGCAGTGCAAGTGTTTGTCAAGAATGAATGACAGTTTAATCATAGATAAATGTGTTCATGATTCTCAAAAAAAAAAAAAAAGACTGTTCATGTGCGCCCTTTTCCCCCCTTTATACGCAACTAACGATGATATATATGGCGTGTGGTAATAATGTGCACAAAGATTGTATCTATCGGATGGGCCTGAACATTATTTATCTTTTAAGGAAAAAGAAAAAAAAGGGAAGATGAAAGGTTCTTGATATGCGACGTCGACCGCGGTAATACTGGAGCTTAGTTTTACTCCTAATGCATATTTTAAATTTACGTTAAAATCATATTTTCAAGATAAGCCAGGAAATTAAATGGTGTAGCTAGCATAGTTGCCTTAGTCACAAAGTAGCTAGAGATCAAGGCAACTGAGCTGAGTTAGCCGGCCAGTGGACTGATAAAAGCAAAAAATTATATGTAACAGACCACGTGCTCGTTTGACTTGATCTATCCATCGATTGCTTTCAGAATCAATCAGTGATGCTAGGAGTATATAAATTTTTATTTTGTTATGGACTGATTTGACTTAGCTCAACTAACCGATGGCAATAATCAGGTGACAGCTCTTCTTTTTTGACTTGTTCAATTACACGTGGTATACTTACACTGGCCAAACAGCTTATTTCTTCTTTGGGACCAATGATAAAATTACAAATGGAATTTTGGTTAAGAATGAGGTCGAGATGAGAGACGTCCCGCTGACATATTCTCAACGTGGGAGGATATGAACCCACGCCTAGCATACCAACCGAGCCCATGACGTATGTGCTTATACATAGGTTCCTGCACAAGTAAGGGAAACTATATATCGCGATCTTAGAAATCTTGATGACGCGCCACACTGAGTATCTTCTTCACTCATGGTTGCTTAATCTATATGATCTTCATAGTGATGGCACGGAATACCTAATGCAGCCTAAATATATATTTTTAAAATTTTATTCTTTTTGAAGAAGCCTAGATAGTTGTTGTTCCAGCATCCAACAAGATACGAAATGCTTCATACTTGTCCCTGCTTGTCGTATATATTGTGCATTCAGAATTTCAGATATATCTTTTTTTATGTGAAAAGAAGGCTCAGGGGCTGCCACGTCGAGTCAACTATTTCATTGTGCTAGCTGAAACTGAAAGGGAAAAGAATAATCACTGAAACCACATGTATATATACTGCCAGCAGAAATACAACTCTACTTCTTGTTCTTGGAACGCAGGGCATCAATATGAAAAGACTAAAAAATAGTTAATTTTTAGACAATGAAGTGAGTCTGGAACAAGTTGTTGACTTGATTTTGCTCCGCCTTCTCCATTTGAGAACTAAGCACTCGCTAAGCTAGAGCACCTGCCATTGTGATGAGCAAACAAGAAAACACACAAAAGTATGTTTTCCTATCACTACGTAATCAGTGTGGAAACTCTCAACATGCAAATGGCAATATCTTACAAAGCTCTTACAAGGTTCTTACTAGCAAAGCAAATGATACCTGAAGATGTGATCCAGCGATTGCAAGGGTCAAAACTACGCTGTTCAGAAGAATATATACGGAGCTTGGAGCCCAATGTGAGTAGCAAGGATAGCAAAAATTCAATTCAGAATTACAAAACTGAATAATAGTCCCAATTTAGTCTCTATGTCATCCGCGTAAACCTGTCTCCGACTCTAGTTCAAGCAAACAATGACTCACTGCAGCACAAGGACTAAAAAATTAAGATGCACCAAAAATTTTAAGCAATGAAGCTACTATAAGTTCTGGGTATGATTTGAGTACAAGAAGAAATCTGTCCACATCTCAAACCAACTACACCCATTGGAATCCCACAGGCCGGTTACTGCACTAGAAGTTCTTGATAATGATTTGAGTGCCGAGTAAAAAATTGTCAACATCTCAAAGATTTGCGGAGTAAAGATTCGTATATGTTTATTTCTTGGTATCCGTTTGACCACGTCAAGGCAAACTCAAAATATGCTCACACTATTTCCCAAGCAATTTTTTGTATAAGCATCGTTGCATCGGATCTCTAGGATATGTATTACACAATAAGCTAGTGGTAAAAGTTGCATTTTCAAATATCACATCTCAAAAATGAGAAGTATGTAACTAGCGACCCAATTTTCCTATTAGAAGATCCCATCACAAGTTCTATACAAGCCATAACACATGCCCATCACTATTGTTGCCAACAGGTAAGGTGAGCATAACTGGGCCGGTCAAGTGGCCTCATTTCATGACAAGGCTCCATCGTGCCGTACTGAACAGGAAGGCGGCGGGCGCAAGAGGGGGCCGAAGCCGAAGCCGCCGAACCGCGGCTCATCACATGGTGCTGGAGATTTGGGAATGACTACCAAATGTTCTGGTTCAGCTGTCGGCGAACGAGTTGAACCAAGAACAAACTTCCCAATTCGTCAGTTTAGGCGGGAGCATCATTGCTCAGTTTGATGTGTGGGTCTTGGGGGCATCCATTCAGTTCACCACTTGCCCATTTTTGCCAAACAAACACTTAGCCACGTCTAGCTTTAGATGTTGCGATCAGTTCGAAGCATCTTCAGTAAAAAAAAGAAAAACACCATGTAACTATAAAGATTAAGTGCAATGTATCGCAATTTGCCGCTAGATAAGATATCCAGTTTTTTTTTTAACATGAGATAAGGTACCCATCGCTGTTGTTGCAATCTGCATTTCGGTACGGTGAGCTTAAGTGGCCTCCTTTTGTCACATGGCACTCTGTATTTGTCTGGTCATGTTCCTAGCATCGAACGTGGCGGGGGCGGCGCAGGAGGGGGGCTGAACCGCAGCCTCTTGTACAGCTCGCAGCCAGCTTAGCAACAAACAACCAATTTTCTTGCCCAGCTGTCGGCAAACGAGGTCACCAAAAACTGCCTTCCCAGTATGTCACTGTATGGGGGTGACTTCTCATGATAATATTCTTCGAGGAAAGAGTACCATGCAACGCATGCCTTAGTTAAGAGGCATGATTCTGATCGTACAAGTTTAAAGCTTCATAATAAGATAAAACATTCCATGAAAACCAGCCCGTTCAACCCGGCTGTACCACCAGCACAAACCAGTGATCAACATTCTTAATCCGGCCAAGTTGTCACACTTATAGCAGTACTATATTTCATCACAATCCACAAGCAAACAATAATGAAACCTGCGAATATATTGTGATGGTTCCCAAAACACCTCTGAATATTGCTAGCTTCAGAGCTGCTCTTGATAGCTGAACTCTTATCACTTATCAGCCCAACAACAATTGTAGATAATAGTGTATAAAATGAAATTCCCCGCCTCATATAAATCTACATTTTTTCCGGCCAAAATTCTATGTCAAAACTCAAATCAGTATAGCTATTAATTATACTTCAGTACAAATAAAGGGTATACCCAACGAAAGTACTAATTCTGTTAGAACAGACAAACAACATGAGTATTGCGCACCAGTTTCCCTGCCCAAGTTGGTTGTTTGGGAGAAGCTGAGAGCGCACTGACAAACCAACTTACTTAGGGCTAAGACGAGTTTAGGGCATCAAGTTGTCGCTGGAGCTCCTCAAGATCATCATCAATAGCACCCGAGCTCACTGGAGCAGGTGGTTCAGGATAGGAATCAGCATCTGGAAGCTCACGGACAAGGCCTTCTGGTAGGATATCTGTACAATTTCCTGAAGTGTAAGAGATGTCCAGAGGACAGGATTCTGTAGGAAGAATACTTCTTTCTAACATAACAAACATTTGATTTACCTGCAGAGCTCCGAATGCTTGATGTTGCTGTGTCATCGTCATCAAGAACGCTGCATTTAAAAAATTACAAATTAATATTGTGTATCGCATTTTGGAAATACAATGAGCATTAGCATGCAAGTTCCACTTGAGAAATTGATGTATGGTTTACGTTAATAAGAGTTCCAAGCCAGGCATAAGCTCTTCGTTGGATCTTTGAAACACATTTCTAGTTTTGATGCAGTCTTGCAGAAGAGTGTCAAGAATGAAGTGGTTTCAACATGCCCATAATCCTTTTAGCTACTCGAGCAATGGACAACACACCGAACTGAATCGATAAGCATCATAATATGTTGACACAGTAATATCCTAACTGATGGCTCTTGGGAATATTCACGTTTTAAGTGAAAGCTGCTAGTATTTGTTTTAGAATGCAGAATCATCAGTATTCTGGGGGAGATGGAACTTGACGTGGAAGATGTACCTGATGTCCCACTCGTTATCAAGGTGGATAGGGCCTTCATCAGCTGCAGATGCTTCAGCTTCCATCTTTGCCTTTGCTGCTGCATCTCTAGCAGGTTTGGATTCCATATATTCTTTCTAAAAATGATGAGAACCAGGATGACATTATACATCCTTCATCATCTCAATTATCAGACTCAGCAATAATTTGTGGGAACAGACGAATACCTGTCTCTGAACACATGCTGGATTTGAACACTGCGGATTTGGTCTCATTTCCATTGTTGGGAAAAAGTCCTTAAGTGAATTATATCCCTGCACAATCAGGGCAAAACAACATTAAAAAATAAAAACCATTTGGAATATAGAGAAATAAATTGAGTGTCTGGTTTGAGGGACAAGATGATCCATCACCACCTCATTC
Source organism: Eragrostis nindensis (assembly GCA_012490785.1). Classification (NCBI taxonomy): domain Eukaryota; kingdom Viridiplantae; phylum Streptophyta; class Magnoliopsida; order Poales; family Poaceae; genus Eragrostis; species Eragrostis nindensis. Next base: position 69,999 of record JAAXCT010000337.1, on the reverse strand, counting down.
CTAACTAACTTGTTTGGTTTGAGTTATGGAATGGGTTGATCCATCTCATTCCTTAAGTGCACATAATTAGCTTAAACATGGATCCATGATGGACATTCGATCAAGGAGGAGCTAATCCCTCAAACCAAATACAACAAACATGCTGCATTGGTTCAGCATAACTTCTCCAAATTGTGCCTTTATTCAACATCAAAATTATATAAAATACAGTGCATTTAATTAAAAAATAAAAAATGGGAGCATACAAAGCCAACACAAAGATTCCTAAGACTGAAGAATAGAAAGGAAAACGATTCCCAACATAATGTCAATAAAACTGTTTAGTGAAGTTTGCTGACAATACCAAAGTTGGATTCAGGTGATTACCAAGTATGGGGAAACTTGTCCAAACTTCAACAGATATTTCAGTGCATTCTGTACCAAGAGACCAGCGACAACACCCTGCACACGTTATGTTTATCAGACAAATAAAGTAGAACATGAACTCTGGTGAAGACTGAAGAACTATATGTGTAGGATAAAGAATGCAATGATCCCTCAGTTGTTGTGATACTGCTCAGCTATGAAACACTTGATATCCTGTACCGTAGGTGTTTTCAACAATGCAGAGAAATAAAGCAGATCTAAACCAAGTTAACAGAAAATGAGGAATCCCAGAGGCTACTCGGAAGAACAAAATAACACAACTACAATCGGTTTCAAGCTTCACAGTGCATTGCAATTGTAAACAATTAACAAAAAAAATGCAGATAACATACTGTTGATGTTCCATAAACTAACAAACATGTGTCCACATAAGGCCATCTGGCAGGACCTATCCAACTCTAGCTACCACAATGGATTGGATGCAATATGCAATGACGAAAAAAAAGATTGGTAAATGAAATTGAAACGTAGCCTAACCATTGTAGTTGGCAAAGAGGCAGCACAAACACCTTCACGCTTCAGAGTACGCTCGTCCACTCCAGATGCTACAACCTTCAAGTAATGTATTATAAGCAGGTTCACAAGGGATAGAGAAATGGAAATGACATGATAAAAATTCAGATGACATCTACTTCAAGCCAAAACCAGCATAGAAAGTACAGAATAAAAATGGATAGCCGCCAGTACAAAACACGCATTCCAAATCTAAAAGTATAGTAGGCACAATTGCACGTCATTCAACTAGTGTAGATAAAACAAAAAATTACCAATGGAGGAGCACAGGCAAAACAAGCAGTTTCACCAGGAACCAGAAGCTGTATGTGACCAGAAACAGCATCTTCCGAGACACCTGATACATAAGCATCTCGATAAATAACCAGGACTACATTGATGAATGATGAGATTGATGTGAATTGTAGGGTTCCTTATAACTATGAACTCTATAAGGAATAAGAATGTATACTTGCAAGCTTTACATACTTGTGCAGTAAAATGCTTAAAGAATGTGTATTTCTCAGCATAGTGTAAATTTAAAGGTTCCAGATCAGTTACATCAAACCAAGACTTGCAAATTTCACCCGTAATCATCTGTCAATAGTTCTAGCATCTTTACAAAAAGTTTAGGCAGTATAATGCAGTACAAATGTACAATAGATCTTAACAGAGCAATTTACATTTTAAAAGCATGTCTTGAGCAATGCCCTAGGGCAATGAACATGAGTGTTAACAAAGTAAATCAGTTAGGCAAGGTGGCTCATTTTTTTGCAATTAGATTACCAAAGACAGTGCACTGTCAGAAAAGGTTCACTGTCAATGTTAGTAATAACTTACCAGACTCCATCCATGTCTGACCAAGCTCATTGCATGCCTGAAAATCAGGTATAAAGAATAAGTAAATAATGCAGCAACTAATGGCACAAAGCTAGGCTTGTAAAATCAGTATTCAGGCACAGAGAAGGGAAATGCTGGTACGGTTGACAGAATGGTACAGAAAACTATGAAGAAGCACATTAATTTATATTTGTGTGCTGACGAATCACCTGGTTTACAACCATACGAGCTTCATAGTTGTCAACACAGCTCAGGACAAGATCAACCCCAGTGCTATGGTCATGAGAGCTTCGGGCTTTTAGACTTCCCAGAAATGTTTCAAATCCAGTGACAGTAGTAATATTGAGCGAGTAGCTCTGCAAGACAAAAGATAAGTTAACATCAGTTTTCTTATAAGCATGAAGAATATAATGTTGTGTTACTACATCTAAAAATCCAGCTCGAGCACACAAATTAAGCCTCGCAATTTGTGCTTAGAGTGATTATTAACCAAGCGGCAAGCGAGCCTTGTTTTCCTAAACGGAATTAAACTCCATTTAAACGGCCATTTAAACAGATTAAATGCTAAACGATGGTCAACCGACTGTCTAACGTTTACCGTATAGAAAACCACTTCAAGCGAGAGTAAACAACAACAAAAAAATGAAGCTATATCCAAATGAAACAGTCTTCTAATTTCACATGTGTGTGGTGGAAGAAAACTAAGGAAGGGAAGGTGGACAACATTAGGTAACGGTTAGTACCCAGCTCACATATACTGAGTCTGATGAAATTGATTTTGAAGGAAGAGAAGGGGTGGCAGAAAATACTAATACTGAGCACAGTTCTCACCTCCAACACTACATCGGGATTTATTCCAGAAAGTGTCTGCACAGCGGCATCTGTTTTGGTCATTCCAACCTAGAAATAGCACATGGATAACATATGAGCAACAGTTTCTTTCAGGGCAGTAATAATTCATTTCAAGGGCAACCAGAGAAACAACTGACCAAGGAGTTGAAACAAAGGCAAAGGGAAAGCACATACAGATATCAGCAAGGTATAGTTTACCTGTTCTGGACGAAAGAACAACCTATTCATGTTAGCCAGCTCGACTGTATCATAGTCATACAACAGCAGGCGTCCAATTCCACACCTAGTCAGCATCTCCGCAGCAACACTACCAACGCCACCTATACCCTGTGGAGCATATGGCAATGAATCAAGGATTTTCCCTGATACGAAATTTTAAAACAAATGTAGGTCAACGGAGTGCTGAAGCATTCAGACTGAAGAAGATGAAAGTAACGACAGCATAAAAAAACAGCAGCAAAAGACCATTTGAAACATGTATTATCAGAACATATTCCTTATAGACACAATCTCAATTTAGCTTCGAATTTCACAGTAACCAAAAAAGAAATTCAGTGCATGCTGATACCAGGTGGTGTTTCCTCTAATTATAGAACAAACTACTCACTGGCCTGCTCCATGCCAATTCGAACTTCCAGAGCTCATGTAAACTAAGCCAAAACTGTCCCAAATCCCAATGCCAGGCCAGGTGAGGAAATGCACTTACAACAATGGCGACGGAGTAGTCCCTGATGCGCTCGTAGTTGTCGACGACGCCCATCCGCTGCAGCGCCATGAGCCTGCTGTAGGGATTGCTGTCCACCACCTCCGCGCTCATGTCCTGCACCCCACGAATTCCGCGCGCACGCAGTGAGATTCACCAGCTGCACGCATCCTAAACCCTCATCGAGGAAACCGGCGTCAGGTCAATCGTACCTTGATCTTGGACCGAGCGGCGGCGGCGGCTTCGGCCGGTTTCATCATAGCCACTACCCGCTCTCGCATCTAGCAACCAGAGGAAGAAAAGGGGAGGGATATATCAGCAATTTGGGACACGAGTGGAAGCGAGAAAGATGGCAGGGGCCGGGATCTCGCAGGTACCCTCTCGATGGAGGAGGGATCGTCGGGGCGCTGCTTGAGCGCATCAAGGTCGCCGAGCAGCGCGCGCAGTTGCTCCTCCTCCATCGCCTCCTCCTCGCCGCCGCTGCTTGATGCTCTGCTCTGGTCGACTTGGGATCGACTACAGCGAGGCAGCGAGACGAAGCAGGAGCGCTGGTCCGACGTGTCCCTTCGGTGACGCGTTCATCATGACGTGGCAGTCAAGGTGGAGCTACAAAGGTAACGTGTGTTTTGGGCCGGGATTCGGTGGTGTGGGCCACTCGGCACATAAGTTGAGATTGGGCTGCAAGCATTTGTGGTGTGAGAAACAAAAGTATGGGAAGATATGATGAAGCTGCTGTGTACTCTCGACCCTTCCCGTTCTCTCCCTCTGCTACAGTTGCGAGAGGCGAAAAGGGGGCGAAATCTGGTTCCGGCGGCGATTCCGCTGGTCCCCTCCATCTCTGGCGGCCAGAGAGGCGCCGGAGATGGGGGTGGACCAGGGAATCGTCATGCGGATGTATATAGGTTAGGTTTGTTTAGGTTTTGCTTGCCGGCGAGGGTCGTCGGCGAAGCTAGGGTTAGGTCTAGGTCTTGCTCGCCGATGGTGCTCGTCGGTGGAGCTAGGTGTAGCCGAGGGGGTGTTCCTCTGCGGCTTGTGTTCCGTGGCGGCGACGACGAGGCGATGGCGGCGGCGCTGCGAGGAATAATGCTCCGACTCCTCCTCGCCCCGATGGTGCTCCACTCCGGCTTCATCGGCGAGTTCGGGAGCTGCTGTATAGAAGGTTGGGTTTGGAGCTTCATCATCTCCCAGGTGATGTGGTTCCTTCTCTTTTGTGGTGATTGTGCTATCCCTCGGGGTTCGTCGTCTGTTGGCGAGTTTGGGGCCCTGGTGTGTGGCGTCAGTTTCATCTGTTCCGGCGAAGGGTTGGACTGCGGCCACCTTTTCCAGCCGGGGCGTTCATCGGAGAAAAGCAAGTCTTTTGACTGGCTACACAAGACGGCGTCAAAATTTTTGTTGTTGCTTCGCCGGAGAGGATGTCGGCTACACATGGTGTCCTCCGGCTGCCGGTGGTGACGAAGACCTGGTGTTTACAGGGACCTAGTTGTAATTTTCTTTTCTTTAAGGGGTGTTCCTGTAAGACTTGGGATGTAATCACCAAAATCTTTATATGAAATATATTATCCAGTTTCTCTCAAAAAAAAAGTATGGGAAGATAAACAGCAGAATGATTCTTCAAAAAAAAACAGCAGAAAAAAAAAGATAAACAGCAGCAGTCTCTGTCTAAAAAAAAAGAGAAAAAGATACCTCGGTTCTTAAATTGATGTCGCCATTGACAACAGCACACACTCATTGTCCCTCGCAAAACACACACACTGACACACACACACACAACAAGACGGCTGTTGGAAATTGTCATCCAGACCGCACTTCCCACAACTGTATGCGTGGGCATGCTTTATCCTACGGCTCTCCGTGCTTTATGATTCGCGTAGTCAACAACCACCTCCACCCCACCTGCTGCTACCTGTCATGCACATCAGAACTTTTTCACGCAACTCTCTCTCTCTCTCTCTCTCTCCCCAAGTGCTTCCGCCCAAGGGTCTCTCTCTCCAGACTTCAGAGTGCACGGGTCTCTGCGACCTTTCTCTTTTGTTAATTTACATTTTTATTATACTGAAAATCGATAATGCACTTTTTATCAGTAGTGAAGTTGTATTGCACTAACATCAACATTACATTTTTTATTGTACAAAAAATTGATAGTACAATTCTATCATCAGTACATTTCTCATTGAACTAAAAATCGATAGTCATTTTATCAGTAGCAAAATTGTATTGCACTTCAATTTTATTGTAAAATAAATGGATAATATATTTTTTACTGATAGTTTTTTTACCATAGTATATTTTATTGCACTTTCAATTTGCGAAGTAAACAAATTTGACATGTAAGAACAATATATTGGTACCGATTGCAATTGGTAAGAATAAAAATTTGGAGTATGTTGAAATAGTAAAATTAAATATACTCTAATTCGGTATCGATAGTTCATATTTTATCAGTAGTAAAATTGTATTGCACTCACATCAATATTACAATTTTCATTGTACAAAAAATTGATAGTACACTTTTAGTATGCAATACATTTTTAAAACAATATTTCAATTTTATTGTACAGTACATGGATCATATATTTTTACCGATAGTTTTTTACCATAGTACATTTTATTGCACTTTCAATTTGTGAAGTAAAAAAATTTGACATGTCAGAAGAATATTTGTACCAGATGCAAATGGTAAGAATATAAATTTGTAGCATGTTTCAACAGTACAAATGAATACAATGCACTCTCATTTCCTTTAGCACACAGAGGAGTATGGGACCACTTCTCTCTCCTGCCCTCCTCATCCATGCACTTGGATGGTATATTACAATTAAAAAGTATAGTACTTACTTTAAGTTTTGTGCTTAGATAAAATTTTATTGAAGTACTATACTACCGATTCTATACTTCTCACATGTCAAAAAAAATTTGTACTTCTGACAATAAAAAATACAAGAAATTTGCTACATACGTTATTATTTTCTACAAGTACTAACTAATATTTCCCCAATGGGCATATACACCAGGAGAGAGAGAGGGGAGAGAGAGAGAGAGAGAGAGGAGAGAGAGAGACGCAGTGGAGAGAGACCCAGCAGAGCAGAGAGTGTGCAGAGTGAGACAGGGAGGCGTAGCAGAGTGCGCGTAGTATGCGGACGCGAGACGCAAGTCTCAGACCCACCAAAAGTGCAGAATAGCAGAAAAGACGGTCAAAAGGCATGAACCAGTGGGCCCAAAAACCCGAATCACGATGCATGTTGTACGGTGGGCGATAGTGTGTGCGGCCGCATATGGTTGCGGAGATGCATTATCGAATTGTCATCACAACATTGAAGGAAGAGGATGGACTAGCATTCTATCGAGCTATATCAACATTATATTCAGGTCGAATGGTCGACATAACTAACGAAAAATAAGTAAAAATAACAGTGCCATATGAACACTTGAGTATATATTGGTATATACAGGCACTGTTAATCCGTGATCCAAATGCCAATGCGTCAAATGACAATGGGACACATCAAAAAGTTTGAAACCACACGAAGAGTAGGTGGTAATGGTTTTTTTTTTTTTTGAGGGCAGCAGGTGAATGGTTTAAAACCCAACGAAGAAGAGGACTCTACAACTGTGCAATTGGAACAAAGAAACTATGCACAAATTCTGAAGAACATGCAGGCTCTGGTGCAACGGTGGGTGTCACTATCAGGACAGTAGTTTTGCACGAACCAAATGGCGCTCACAGGATCCACCTTGCCAATGGGCGTGTTCGGCTTGCTGCTGCTGCTGCTGCTTCTCCCCCCTCACATAGCTACAGTGCTGCTTCCAGCAGCTACAGTGTTCGCAGTTATTTCTCCAACAGCAGCTACAGTAAACAGCAGCAGCAGCCTCCAACCGAACAGGCTGAATGTCTCACCATAGCCCCGCATCTTCAACCTGACACGCCAAACCATGTCGATGGTGATCATCTCTGTCGTCGCCCTGCGACAGGAAGACGAAGCCATGGCCGGCCAGCATCTGCTCCCTGAGGTTCTTGATCGCCTCGTACCGCTCCGCGTCCTCGTCCACGTCCCTGGTGCTGGTCCTATTGTCGTCGTCGCTGCACCCTTCGTCCCAGTGCTGCTGCTCCAGCGCCTCCCCTAACCCCTGGGACCTCCGGTCGAACACGCTGGCGCCGCCGTCCGTTCCTCTGTCCGAGAACGAGCCGTGCCGCGACGACCGCGACGCCGCGTTGTTCATCGCCGCCGCCGTCGTCTCCTTGTTGGAGGCGGCGGTGCTGTAGCTCCAGCTGTTGCCGTCCATGTTCAGCTCGATGTCGCTGCCGTCCGAAACATCGTCGTCAACCTCATCGCCTCCGTCTTCTCCGTTCTTGTGTACAACGATACGATCAAGGCCGTCGACAACTGGTTCGGACGATGCGAGAACCAGCTGCAACCGGCGATCATCGGCGTCAGCAAGGCGGTGATCGTCGCGGTCGCGGGCATCAGGCGATCCATGACTGTCCTTGTCGCGGCCCAGGAACGCCTCGAGCTCCTGCCGCAGCTGGTCGACGACGGCGTTCTTCTCCTCGAACTGGATCCGCGCCTCCGCCAGCTTCATCCGGACGCGCTCCTCGCGCAGCTCGTCGGCGAGCTGCAGCATTTCCCGCTCCCTCTCCAGCTCCTCCCGCGCGCTCTCGGCCTCCCGCCTCATCTCCTCCTCCTCCTCCCCCTCCTCCGCGCCGACGCCGACGCCGGCGAGCTCGTCGCACAGCTTCTCCAGCCTCTCCCTGGACTCCCGCTCCCGGTCCAGCTCCCGCCTCGCCTCCCGCAGCGACGTCTCCGCCGCGGCCAGCGCCTCCCCGAGCTTCTTGCTCACCCGCTCGGCGCGCTGCCGCGACCGCCGCTCCGCGTCGAGCTCCGAGGCCACCAGCCGCGCGGCCGCCGCCGCCTTCTCCCGGTGCCTGCTCTTCCACGCCCGCATCTCCTCCGCGAGCTGCGCCCGCACGTCCTCGTCGGCGCCGCGGCAGCGCCTCTGCTCACGGACGAGCTGCCGCGACCGAGCGCGCGCGGCGTCGAGCTCGGAACGCAGCGCGGCGAGGAGGGACGCCGCCGTCGAGGTCAGGGCGCCGGGGGCGAGGACGTTGGCCAACACCCTGACCAGCTCCTTGGACGCGGTCAGGCTGTTGTGCAGGTCCTGCAGCTGCACCATTCTGTCGCCTGGGCATGGTGAAGCGAGGCCCTGACGGCATGCATGCGCCTGAAACAGATGGAACGAGTTCATTAGCAGCTGTATCGGATGGTGGATATTTAGTCAGCTGTTGGCACTTGGAAGATGTTCAAGAAGTGATTCAGAGCAAATGTGCATCAAGTTCAATATTCGTTTTCTTCATTATGTTTCTCTTATGTTCTCGTTGCCATTTCGTAATGTTTGTACTCAATGATTCAGCAAGTTAAGCATGCATAGATAGTTTCTCAAAAAAAAGTTAAGCATGTAGATAGAATTACTCAATGATTCTAGTTGGACAGGCATACTTAATGTATTTAAACAAGTAGGGTTTATAGCGCTGGGTGATCAGACAAATGGAATAGTAGTAGCAAACGTAGCATGATTAGGCGGCGCTGACAGGCACACAGTCAGAGCTGAGGCTGTCCCGGTCCTCCTCTCCAACTGTCGTACCATTTGAAAAACAAGTCTCAACGAAACTCTGACAACAGCCGAATCTGCCATCTCAGCTCGTCACCAAGACGATTCCATCATACTACTAACTGGTTAGTTATTGGCGCCGCCGCCGCCGCCGCCGCGTCCACCTAAAAGGCATTAGCAGCTGCTCAATGACTCTCTCCTCTCGTTCCTAACAGCCTACTAGGCGGCAGCACGAGGTTTGATTAGGAGAATCGCATCGGCATCTGAATAAAGCAAGCATGGTTGGTACGAGCCTAGCTAGCGGCAAGTGGAAGAACTGGACAAAGATTGCATGTGCCTATGGGAATTCAGGAGTTAGGCGTCATTGGAAACTTGAGTGAGGCTGTACAGCCTAAGCATATGCGAGTACTAGGCATCGAAAGGTCAGAGAGAGGTTGCGGCTCTCTGCATCTTTAGAAATTGCCATTCAGAATACTCTCTGATGTGAAAATTTGGATTACATGCTCTACTCTGTTTCTGACGCAGTAACTGAGATACAAAAGATGTTGCTGAAAACAGAGTATGACCACTCGGAAGCTACTAGGTGTGTTATATACTACTAGGTGTGTTATACTTATATACTACCGTATCAGGTATACTCAGATATGATGTTCCACGAGGCAGGGGAATGAGGAACGTGTAGTTAATACAGAACGGTCACACGCGCTAATGAAAACTGAACAAGCGAGGATACTCAAAGTTACCTCCATCGTGCCGCCATTGCTCACGACATCAGAGAACCAGTGACCATGAGCATGGCCATTGTGCCAGCTTCTCTCCCCATCACCCTCCAACGCCTTGCTATTCCTTCTTGACAATTTGGAAAACTGCAAAGGAAAGAAAAAACGATCAAGCTAAGAGCACGACCTATCGTTGCCGTCCTGTCAGAACTGAAACAGTCAAATGACCGCAACACGAGACAACATGGCTGCGGTGGCCGGAACTCACCTCCACGGACGCGCTCCGGCGGTGATCCGAGCCCCGCCGTGCGGCGGCCGCGTCCCACCCGACCTCCCCCTCCTCCTCCTCGCACGTGCCGGCCCCCTTGTCGAGCTGCCAGAGCGCGCTGACGAGCTTCCGCGCCGAAGCCGCCGACGTGGGGCGCGTGTCGACGCCGGCGAGGCGCCGGTGGTGCCGGCTCCACGACGACTCGGACATCCTCTTCCTCCTCCTGCTGCCGCCGCTGACCTTGCACGGTGACGACGCGCCGCCGCACCAGCTCCGGCCGATCAGCCGCACGCTCCGCTTCAGCCTCAGCCTCCTCCTTGTCGTCCTCCTCCTGGCGTCCGACGACGCACCGGACGACGACGAGGACAGCGCGTACCGCTTGCGGATCTTGGTGGTGGCTTGGTCCACGTCGCGCCTCAGCATTGCCCTAGCCCTGGATTCAGATTTCATCTGGTGATCTGATGATGGTTTCTTCGTGACAGTAATAAAATGAAAAATGAGATGTGGATGTGGGGCTAATCATGTTCTCGGATTTGCATTGGGATTTGAACTCGCTTTTGCAGGGGATGGGCTCAGGCAGCCTTGGTCCCGTGGAAGGAATAAGAAGCATGCGAGAACTGGCAAAGGAAGATGTGACCTTCACAGTTCACACACTTTGAGCAGAGAAAGCCACCATGGAATGGAGTCCGCGCACCGAGAAAAATTCAGAGATACTGATCGATATGCAGCAAAAATGCTTAACAACAACAACAAAAAAGAAATGGAGGAACCGAGAAGATGCACTCCTGCAAAAGATTTGCCGAGTTCTTGCAGTACCAACAAAGCAAAGATACACGGCCAGATCACAGCAGGACCACCGCAAGTTCAAAACGAGTTCATAACAGGCAGTCAAACGGAAGAAAACCAAGGAGGAAAATCTACATGGAGCTTCGAGCCAGAACAGGTTACAAAATCCATTCCAATCCTACTATCCAAATATTTCGAAGGAATATGGTTCGAGTAAAACAATGCAATGCACCATGAACACAAAATGTGAGAATGATGTGCGTTGAGGGAGAGATTGGTACCCATCAAAAAGAAGAGGAGTGCCTAGTTCATCTCGCGGCTTCTGCTTGTGTACAGAGAGAGACGATCGATTGTCAGGGCACCCACAACACGAGTAGAGAAGGACGGATCGAGCGGACACGGTGAGGGGTGCGTATATGGGGATGTGGGGGATGCTCTGTAGTGTCAGATCATATCAATGGGTGTCCTTGGGTGGGAGCAGCCTGAGCTGTCTGCCTGTTGCAAATGATTGGGGATTGGATTTGTGCTTGTCTGCGCCTGTTTCTGTTCGAGGTGTGTGTAGAAGCTTTGCATGGGCCATGATGAGAAGCTGGAATTATATGGTAACAAAGCTTGGAGTAGAACGCGGGAAGTCGATGAGGTCACTGGTTGCTGCATTTTTCAGTTCCACTTTTAGTAAGGGTGGGTGTAGTTGGTCAAATCCTGAACAAACTGATGTTGCAAAAACTAGACTCATTTGCATTGGAGTGCCATCTGAAGATACACCCACAAGGATCAGCAACTACTACCGGTGGATGGGAACCCCGTTGCTTTACCGCTCGATAAGTTTTTGTTCACAGTCTGTACGTAGCCAGCCAAATTCCAAAAAACTATGAAGTACTCCTACTACACTGGTAACAGTCCACATCTGTTTGTTTCCCCACATGTACTAGATAGTACTCCTGGTTCACAATTTCAGCTGGGCCTAGTTTGCACAGGCATCTGCTCAAAAATGAGAAATTTCTCACACACATCTTCTCTAAAATCTTACTATCAGTTTATTTCTTCTGAGCTGGCAGATCCTTGAAGCCGTTGCACCAGGAGGTCGACACGCTGGCGCGTAGTGTGGTGGAAGCATAAACTACACAGGGCCCAAAATCGCCAACGTTCCCCTACCGATTTTTTCAAATGCGCAGGCCACACAATGAGACAAGCCGATCGACAGCCCGGCACGAGCTAAACAATGATGAGCAGGGGCACCACCCCGACATTAGCAGCTGCGTTTAATCAATCCTCCGTCGCCACATGGGAGAAGGGGAGGGGAGGCACCGGCGCACAGGTGGAAGGCCAGGGGAAGCCGGCGGCGGAGCAGGGCAGGGCACGTGCGCCCGGATCTCGAGAGGAAGGAGAAGAATCAGCAGATCGGAGCAGACATGCGTCCGCCAGGCACGAGTCGCCCTCGAGCCGCGCGCGCGGCGCAGAGATCTGCGGTCCCCTGCCTGCCTGCCCCGGCACGGCGACGTGATGGTCGGCCGCGCCCGCGCACGTCGCCGCCCCGGCGGGCGGCCGGGGCGGGGTGGGACCAGGAGCGCGCTGGGCCACTGGCCACATCAGCGTGCGTGCGTGGCGTGGGGGCTTGATTCAGTTGGGAGTGGCGTTCTTGCGTGCTGTTCGTTCCATGGGGTGGGTGATGGGTACGTCGTGGACATGATCCATCGTGGTCGCGTCGCGTGACGATCACTGCAGATACGGGCGGATGGAACGTTCGGATGCAGGAGGGATACGAGCGATGGTGATCATAAAGACGGTGTGTGTCTGTGTGATCTTCGTGCGCCAGTGACCGTACGTCTATGATGATGATATACAGTATCGATACCGACCATGATCTTCTTCTAAGCTCATCACCACCCTCTGACACAGGCAGGTGGGAAGCGTAATAATGGAAGAGCAAATGGCCGGTCACTAGGCCTAAGAAACGGCTCAGGAACGAAACCAGCCCAACACGCATGTTTAGACCGAGACGAGCATATAGCTCGGCCACCCAACGGGCTAGGTGCACCTAAAAAAAAAAACCAACGGGCTCGGTGGCACGTGGTATCATCGGTCGCACCACCACCAGCTCCATGATTTGCTCAAAAAAAAAGAAAAAAAAAAACCATCAGCTCCATGCTGACATCGAGAAATTTCTCAGGAGATCTCGAGCCTATCAGATATGGGCAGATCACAACAAATAATCTCATCTTTGATTTCATCGGCTGCTCAAGAGAAACTTCGACTGACCTGACGTTACACCAACTTCACTTTATTGAGCTACACAAAAGTTATTGCGGTCGTCAGCCACAACGTACCAAAACCAAAGTCGAAATGAATAACATCATTCCCTACACCAACGGTATGATCATTACTATATCAGTGGTTATCAGCAGAGTTATGATCAGGAGCCGAGCTTGGTTATGGCCAAAGGGGGTAGGGATGAAAACGGAACGGTAAAATTCCGTTCCGTTCCGCTCCGAATACCGTATTCTTCCTATCGTTTCCGAAATATTCGGAATTTCAACGGAATTGGAACGGAAATGAGTACAGGGTGGTTGGAATTGGAATCGGAAATGATTTAAGGATTATTCCGATCATATTTCATATTACCATATTCTGTTTGGAATTATTCCGTTTTATTCCGAACTCAAAGCAATCAGAATAGCCTAGGTAGCCCAACAGCCTAAGCAGGGCTCAAACCCTTCCAAACCGTAGCACAAATACACCTTACGTACAAGTACAGGGTGGTTCGTGATGTGCTGAACACCTCACGCACGTGTATGATTGACTATGAGACATCACTTGTATGTGGTTCTATGTTGACGTTTAAACTACGAGTATGTTGTTCGATGTTATTATATTCCGACTTGAAATATCATTTACCGATCGTTTCCGACATATTTTCGTTCCGACTTGTTCGTTTTCGAATGTCTGATTACTCCGATTCCGTTTTCCGATTCTGACTTTTCCGTTTCTGTTTCCGACCGATCGAGGAAATATGAAAACGGAAATGATTTGGGCATTTTTCCGATCATTTCCGTTCGTTTTCATCCCTAAAGGGGGGCATGCCCCCCCCCCCCCCCCCCCCCCCCCCCCTCCCCAGGCCGCCGCCATGTCTTCAGGAAATTTCGTAAATTACCTTTGGTTCCTTGATTTGCAAAAGTTTACTAGGTTGCGTCCCCTTGCAAAATCCTCCAAGCTCTGCCACTGGTTACCTGACTTGGTTTAAGATGTCGCAATTTTAGGTTATTTTGTGGCGCACTAGTCCATCTGGATGAGCCAATGTTATATAACTCCAGTTGGTAGGATATTCTTCTATTTTCTTGACTGTCATGAGAAATTACATAGATAGTTCACAACTATCGAGTATAAAGCATATGATTCTATCCATCAATTATTATTAATCCAAGTGAATAAGACTGCAAAGGTCTGGTACAAATGTCTTGCACAAAACTCTATCCTTGATCGAATTTGACAAAATTCTCAATTTGGTTTTCGCTTCGTGGTGTAAAAAGGAAGAAATTTAAAATTTCGATACTAAGCTTTGCGTTCTGCAACCATGGCTCGCTGTATATTGGAAAATTCATTGCCAAAAAAGTGCCAAGGTTTCAAAACCCGAGGTAACCTTACTATCGCTGAGTTTTTTGGGGTCGAGGGAGCAAAGAAATGGTAAAAACACTATATTGACAATTGAAATTCAGGTTCTCAAATAAATGAAATCAAGCTTTTACATTTAAACTTGGGAAGTACTAAGCACTAGCATGATATAGTTTTTTTATAAAAAAAATGGTGTAAAGCTTTTACAATTTTTCCCGCTTGTGAAATAATTATTTTCGAACGTGCATTGTACTATTTCATCAAGAATAAAAGAGTTTTATAATGTCACATACGACCGACGCGCCATCTTGGTACATGCATCAAGTGGCGACACACCCTATAAAGACCAAATGCGACTATTCCTGACCTGAATGACGACCACCGACCAACTCTTCAGAAAACTAAAACCACACACATCCCACAACAAAAGAGAAAAGAACCAACACTATGAACTACTCCCTTACACATCCTGCCACGAGAGGAGAACCGGAGACGATGTCCTCGCGTCGGTGACTCGTGGGTAACCTCTTGCCGCAAGATGAGCTTGACTTCCCTTGTTCCAGTGCATCTTCTTCGGATTTGCCACCAACAAACTGTCCTTCGACGAACTAGCTTTGACCAAACCATCAAAGTATGATTGAAGATTGAAACCCTTCAATAAGACATATGGCCAAGAAGACTCGGATTTACCAATTTACCTTATACTTTATCGAGGATCAAATCACTTGGGGGTAGTGACTTTTTTTTTTTTGGAGAAAACTTGGGGGTAGTGACTACATGAAACTCAAGAAAGGTTTGGAAGAATGATTACATGGAAGTTCATGAAGTCTTTTCTTTTTGACGTCATGACTTTCTTCTTGCCGCGAAAAGCACGCATGCAGAAGCAAAAGCAGCCCCAAAATCAAGCCAATAAGCGTTCGATCAGAATCTTAGCTCTAGATATTTCACTCCATGATCTCAAAAAAAAAAAAAAGATATTCACTCCATCGAGCGCCTGCTGGCTGCTGTCAACCAATAATCTGAAAGCTATAGCTGCTGACGGAACAACGCAGTCACTCGAACTTCATGTACCCTCCTCGGTGCACGTCATTTTCAGGCACGTGGAGAAAAGCCAATCGAAATCGTCCGCGAATCCAACAGTGATCGCTGCACATTTTGGAATTAAAATCTGATTGCTTTTTCTGGTGTGTGCGTGCATGTGACGAGACGCTAAAAGATACAAAAGGGGGTTTGCTAAGTTTGTGTGCTCAACTGGATTCAGAGGGCCATTTAAAGTAATACGGGTGAAGCACAAAAATACAAAATGCCTTTTGTGATGGGATCAGAGACAGACGACCGAGGGCTGTCTGGGATGACTGTACAATGTACATGGACCGAGGTACACACTGCACATTCATGGTATCCTCCCGTCTGAATTATGATACGATGGTCTATGGAATTTTCTCAACTTAAAGGTCTCCATGTGCTCGTACACGACACGAGTAGGAGTATCCTTTTTCTTTTTTGTTTCTGAAAGAGGAACATTGAAGGCACTAACCTGGAAGGCATCAGATAATCAAAAGGTTATAGTCAAATTCCATGACCAAAAACTTAGTGTTGCACTATGGGGGCTATGCGAAATACATGTCTTCTTGACCTTGCTTGTGTGTATAGGCAATGAGCCAAATACTTCTTGTGCACATGATTTCCCCCCAAACCTTATATGCAGACATAACTCAACTATGGTAAAACAGATCAACCTCCCTTTGCTGCATCGCCCATGTTTCAGAAGAAGACATTGCCAGCTGACCCGCACCAACACACGGTTGGCCGGCCGTCAGAGGTCGGCAAAGCTCACCTTGGAGGGCAGCCAGCTGAGAAAAATAAAAAAAACTCTCTCATGGCATTGCAATTGGCAATCTCTGACCTACCTAGTACCTTGCTGATCGCTTTTGTTTCATAGGACCGCAGATCAGGCAATTGTTTAAAGAGGCAACCAAGTAAGCGCACTACCGGGAGTGCCAATATGTCAGTGATATTTAGAGGCTATAGAAAGAAATGAGCAAAGATTTGGCCTACATTTCGGCTTTGGAATCTGGAAATGTCAATCGGTCCCTGAACAACAGTCACCAGTACAAAAAGAGCCTAATATGACAGTGCAAAAATTAAGTAGTGGCGGACACCATTCGATTCGTCACTACAGGCTCGACGCAAGGTACTGTAGCAGTTACCAGTGACGGACACGATGACATCAGCAAAGCTTGCACTTATCAGTGACGGGCATCGTGACATCAGCGACGTTCGCCACTAAAAATGCATAGTAGTGACGGGCGTCGTGACATCATATTTGCATCAGTGGCGGGCAGGCCCATTGCTCAGCCCGCTTCGGCCCGAATCGTGGAATGATATATAAACAAGCCGCCACACCAACCCTATCTACTCTCCACTCTCCACACCGCGCCCTCTCTTTTCCCTCTGCCGACTCGTCCGTCTCCCACCTCGCGCCCCCCTCTCTCTTTTCCCTCTGCCGCAAGCCGCAACCCAATCCTCTCCACTACTCCTTCCCTCTACCCACCGGACGGCAGCCATGGAGGCACCTCTCGCCGGCGCGCGCGTGCGACGTGCTCGCGCGCGGCTCCGTCGAGGGGCACCTCCACGGCGCCATAAGGCGAGGAGGCCGTGTCCGTGCGAGCTCCAAGGCGGCGGATCTAAGGCGGCGACGACTTGGGAGGGTGGAGCGGCGACGGATCTGCGTCGGCGACGACTTCGGAGGGCGGTGTGTCTTCGATCCGCGACGGCAACAACTACCTCTTCTTCCTCGTCGCCGGATCTGTGGTGGAGCGCGGCGGCGGCTAGGGTTGAGGCGGTCCACGGCGAGCTCGACCTCGAGGCGCCTCCCCTCTCCCTCGTCGGGCCGGCGCTGCTCGGCGGGGCGGCCTCCCTCCCCTTCCCTCTCCTCGATCGCGCGGGGACAGCCAGATCCGGTCGGTGCAGCGTGGCGGGCGGCCTCCCTCTCCTTCCCCCTCCTCGGCGACGCGAGGACGGCCAGATCCAGTCTGCGCGTTGGCAGGTCGGTGCGACTCGACGACGGGCTAGATCTGGTTTGGCCGCCGCTCTCCTTCCCCCTCGGCGGCGCGGGGCAGCTCATCGACATGGCATGGTGGCGGCGCGGCACGTCGAAGACGACGGGCGAGCTGGCGGCACGGATCCGGCGAGGCGGCGCGGCGGCGGCGGGCAGATCCGCTCGGTGGCTAGGGTTCCGTTGGCGGCGGGTTGGGCTCGGCCCAGCCCGTTTTCTCATTTTTTTTTCTGTCATTGCTAGCAATGGCGGACATTCCGTCCGCCACCGCTCTCTTCACTTTAGCAGTGGCGCAAAGGCAGTGGCGTGCGGTTTGCCCGCCACTGCAACTCGATTTTGCCAGCCACCGAAGGGGTTTATTGTACCAGTGAGTTGCAATGTGCGTACGTGGTGCCCTACTAGGGAGGGTAGGGTTGCTGCAAGATGCGAATGCCACTCGCCATGGGGGCATGACAAAATAAAGGCAAGCGGGCGCTGGAGATTATTGTACTGTGGTAGATGCGGCCAGGCGAGCCTTAGCGGCGAAGGCTTCCAAAAAGCGCCAACCATTAGCTGCTGAGATTCCATTAGGGTCCTAGCTATGATGGATCAATGGAACAAATGATGGTTCGCTTGTTCTGTTTCAGAAACGGGTATATACTGAAGATAAAGCTTAAGAAATGCGGTAACAAAAAAAGTAGGTTAAGAACATTTGTCGAGTCATGGGGAAGAATGCAGCCAATAAGTTTTGAAATGTGTAACTATAAGAGAGCGAGATTTCCGATCATACATGGCACTAAAGGACTGATGTTAGTTTTAGAAAGAAAAAAAGAGAATGGTTATTGCCAACAAACTCTTGTTCATATTGATCATTAGAACTATAGCCACATTCTCAACTGGCCGTTTCAAGCTTATAATGCAACTTAATATTATCATGGAGCATAACATTTATATTTTTCCTGGCTCTGATTAAAAAGTTAGTACCGATAAACATGCGTAATGCACGGTCATCACTCCACAGCTTTGCTAGTTCATATCAACTGAACTGCTTCAGTTCCTATTAATGCAGTTTCAACCATTGGATCCGACTGGATTGGAGAACATGATCAATCTTTTATTAGGAAAAAAGTATTCGACAACGAGAAGAAAATACTCGAAGCAGCAACCTCAATCTAGCAGACTTGCAAGTTGCAACTCCGCACAAGCTCGAGATATTCCACCAAAGTACCAACCTTCAAAAGAAGCAAATCAACTCATACATGGCAACTTGCACAACTGTTGCGCATGAGCAAGCTAGGGCTATAGGATCCATGGATCCCATCATTGGGACCAGCCATGACACAATGCAAAAAACATAATCTACTTTCAACGATGATGATGTAGCAATGGTGTTTTCTGTTACTTTATATTGCCGACTATGCATCATATCTTTTGTACCACTTTTGCTTTACTCGTCAAACTTTGATGTTGGTCACTTTAGCCGTTGCAGCGCCTCCCTTCCCTCTCCTTTTTCTCAGTGCCCATAATTCCTGGCATACCATGCAACTTAGCATCCATGTCATGTTGCAGCTTCTAGGAAAGAAGGTGAAGGTGATCAACCATCTTAATCTCATATCTGCCACCCCTATATATATCCATGCGACACTTCAGACCAAACTCCATGCCAAAACACACCAGTGCATGCAGTTGCATAGTACTATTACGGCGTCATAGCTAGCGAGCCACTAAATTCTAGCCATCGACAGCAACACACCAGCTCTTGATCTCTCATTCGTACATTGCGTCAACCAACAAACTAATTGGGCTGCATTTCTAGCTTGATCGCTTGGCGAAGATGAAGAAGGCGTCCAAGTACTTGAAGCAGCTCTTCTCCGCCATCGTCGCTGCAGTGAAGGCGAGGTCCATGGCCGTGGGCACCAAGGCGGGCTCCCTGAGGACGCGCCTCATCGTCCTCAGCATCATGCGCAACAAGAAGCTCCTCCTGAACGCCATCCAGAACAAGATCCACGCCATCATGGGCGGCGGCAGCGGCCACGGCGCCGCCTACAGAAATGCGATGGCCAGCCACCACGGCGGCGGCGGCGTTGACGGCGCAGACCGCGGCGAGCACGACGGCCACGGCGAAGGACAACACACCCTGAGGAGAAAGGCCGCGGTGCTGCAGAGCCTGCCGAGCTTCGTCGTGGAGCAGGAGACGAAGGCCGTCGTGCTGCTCAGCGCTCTGCCGAGCTTCGCACTGGAACGGGAAGGTGGAAGCGGCTTCGCCCGCTCGCCGCTGGCCGGCGGCGAAGAGGATGCGGTGGACAAAGCCGGTGGCGACGACGGCGAGAAGCAGCTCGTTGTTGTCGACGACGCGGAGCTGCCGGGATCCGCGGTCGAGCTGGCGCGCTGCGCGGCGGAGGGCGGCGCGGAGTTCCGGCTGGAGGACGAGATCGACCGCGTCGCCGACGTGTTCATCCGGCGGTTCCACGACCAGATGAAGCTGCAGAAGCTCGAGTCCTTCAAGAGGTTCTGCGAGATGCTCGAGAGGGGAGCCTGAATGATATTCGTGCATGCTCCGCGGTTTCTACTACTACTGATCAATTGTTAACTGCTGTTGCTCTCACAATGGTTAATGGTTGATCTAATCGGTTACTTAAGAATGAGTTTTGGGGTGTAGTTACTACTTAGAATAAGTGACAAGAAATTTAGTTTGTTTCTTGGTCTAGCTGGAGGGTGTTTCAGGTGGAGAGAGATGTACTCATGTTCCTCTTTTAAGGGAAAAATGATGTACTTATGTCTTTATGACGGCTATAAAAGTGCGGATTTATGCTTGTTTCGAAAAATGAGATTATTTTGTGCATTTTCAAGTAGAATTGAGCTGATATATAAAGCTAAGGTTAATTTCTATTCATTACCTATCATTTTTTAATGTTGAAGTCTAGTTTTAGGGCAACTTTTTTTATTGTAAATAGTTTCTTGTCAAGCTACCTTCCTTTGAAAAATAATTACCTGAGAACTAGCAAATCTCAAAAAAATTAAGACTGCTAAAAACTATTCCACTAAAAAGCAGAATTACCTGATGTTAACGTGCTCCAAATTGTTTCCAAGCTTTAGTCCTTATATATTTAGAATCATCAAACACCACTTTGCGATTCATTTCAATTACCATGTTTTCTTTTGAAAAGGATAGTCCACGACATATATTTTAAATTGTTAATGCAATCCTACTTCTGATCAAGCATTTTTTTTTCCTTTTTGGCCAGTACTACCCTGTATTTTCTTAATATACCATGTCATCGTCCAATAAGCATTGTATGGTAACGTAATCATGTGTCCTAGATTAGCCCGATTAGACTGGCCCTATAAATGATTAACAGTTGTGCAGAAATCACTGAAGTCGTCTTCTTTGAAAGGAATAAAGTGCTTGAACACTCAACATGCCCACCTGTAATCTAGACACTTTTTAAGGTGTGCTGAAGTCATCGAAATGTCAGGCCACCCATTCTATCTCAAAGATGTTTCCTATTAAAATGCATCCGACAGTACGACATGCAAATCAGCACATACAGACACACTACTATTTTGTGTTTCAGGAAAGATATCAAATTTGCTTCGTTTAATCGCTTTACTGTAGCCCCGGCTCTGGTTTCTAGAAGTTGAAATCCCAGAATGAGGACGTATGCGTGCTTTGGATTCCAAACTCATTGAAATAAACAAGGATGATGCGACATAGTCATCACCGGTTGAAAAGTACAGGATCACATGTATCGGAGCCATCCCTGTTCGGCTGCTGAAAACAGCCGGCTGCTGCTGGTGGCTGCTGCTGTTTCTACTCACGTAGCAACAGCACAAGCAGCCAAAAACAGCCATAGTTGGCTGTTTCAGGTGTCCATATATCCCCTGAAGGGTGGGACTGCCCATTGCAGTAGCGCTAGCCGGTGAATGCGTCACTTTTAAAAGATCATGATAAAGGATCAAGTACTAATTTGTAATACGATATCAATGGGCTTACATTTTGCATCATGCATCATTTTTTTTTTGTATGGATCACCAAATTAAGCTCACCTTTTTTGACTGGAAATTAAGTTCACCTTTTAATTATATGTAAAAGTAGTTATCTGTCAGATGAAAGTACAAAAAACCTGGACGGATTGCAGAATATAGCAGAAGAAACAAAATACAAATTAGCACTTTCTATATACAACTATAAATTAGATAAACTCAATTTCTGCACTAGCATCCTATTTTATCCTAAGCTGAATTGATTGCCAGAGAAAACTATAATATGTAGCATAACAAGAGGCAAGGTAGAAAACTTAAGAAATGCACAAGTCGTATCAAACGCATATGCAACTAGGTCGATCAATTGGTAAGTGACATTTCAACTCTCCAAACAATTTTAGAAACTTTCTGCAAGACCATTATATATGTACAGTACTCCACACACTACCCCCTTGTTACGAATTTTAAAGTTTATTTAATGGTTAACATAGTTCTCAAGTTTCCACCAAAAATGAAAGATTTCATAAGTATTCACTCTCCCATGTAGCTGTAACCTACGTCAGCTTTTGCCAAACACCCATAGCAGCTAAAGCTCGCTGTCACTGAAATAAGCTGCACAAAAGCTCTAATCTTTCCCTGTTGGGCCTATGCCCTGTTTTCTTCATGTTGACATAAAACAATAGACCACAATCTCAAAATTCAAGGGACTTGGAGGTATTAACAGTGCTGGCCTAAAAGTAGAGTAGCATCAAGACATACTAAATACTCCCTCCATTCTGGAATTGATGTCGTTTAGGACATCAAATTTGCACTAGCTGCAGCTCACGTTTTTGTGTCGGAACAACAACATTTTCTGGAGGGAGTAACCAGTTCAACTGCAAGAAACAGAAATCAACACATGAACAGCAAGGCAAATAATGTTTCTGAATGGATATTAAATATGTACTGTAGTGAATGCAGAGAATAGCTCACCATAAAACTATAGATATTTGGTAGCATTATGAAAAATGCAGTTAAACCTCAACAGAATTGAAACAGGAAACATACTCTTCTTACCTTTCTTACGGCAAACTTGACCAAACGAGAAAGGAGACAAAAACTTATTACTGCTATAAGACAGAAATTAACAGCAGAGTTTCTCGACAGAAGCAATCAATAGATTCTAACACATTGCTCAAATCAGCATGTCCTAGCTTTAATTTCGTCTTACCATACATATATATTTGCATCTTAGCTAACTTATGCAAAGGCTATACATTTTCCTTTCCATAATTATGATCTCAGTTTTGGTTCAAGGCAAGTATTGCCTAACAGTTATGTAGACCCCGGGCAATCACCAACTTCAGAAAAAATATGGACATGTATGCTTTTCCAATTGAAATCAAATATAAGATCCCAAACTTGCAAAATATATATCAACTAGCACAAAGCATTTCCCTTTCTTCCACTAGGAATTTATTTTGATATTGCTCTATGTTTCTCACATTCAAAGTATGATGACAGAGTCGTGAATTGATTTTGATATCAGATATGGCAATAGTGATGAAATAGGCAGAAAGACATTTGTCAAACAGGCGTAGATACGGCTGGAATTTGCTATGCTGATACCAACTATACTGATTATTGTCTAAGAATGTGTACTAAACCTCAACAATCTTACTGACAGGTAAAGGGAGGATAATCATTCCAGTAAAAGATTACCTTATATGTGATGCCTCTGCGCCCAAATTCATGCATGATCAATTTTATGAAATCCCACACAAGGGAATAACTTTACTCAGATCGGAGATTAACACCATCCTTCTGATGTCTAAGACAAGTGTTAAATGCCATAGAATAGTTTCCAATTCGTATATGTTGGAGCATGTTGTAAGGCCGACCACTACAGAAGGCATGTGAGGGCACAAGCAAGCAGCACGTCGGGGAGTTGTACCAACTACAAGAATGGCGGGATGGATATTAGGCAATAACATCCTAGCATTTAATCCTCTGTGACATGTGCGTGGAGAATCAGTCATTGCGCTACCAAGAAACGAGTTCAATGGACTAGCCAGTTCACCAAAAATCTTTTTATTAGGAAAGTAGACAAGCTACTTAAAACACTTTCTGTAACGTGTAAAATGAACTATGACTACAATGTGGACTCATTTCATCAGTCCACCCAGTTTATCATCAGTGACTACTTCCTTACACAAGTCAGAGCTACCTCAAGAGAGTATAGAACGAACAAGCTGGTAAGCTTTCTTTTTCTAAAGTAACTTTGCAAGTACAAGAAATGAAGAAAGTCCAAAAATTAAAGCTGCAAAAGCTTCACCATTGAACACATAGTTTTACATCATCAATAGGCTATGATTGCACAGCTGCACAACAAATATGACAACTGTGACCAATCACCGAACAAGTTCCCAGGCTGCCCCGACCACTCAACACCCTACCTACTGAAAAATAGTCTTTCGTAGCTAAGGTGAAATATTTAGCATGGACTGCAGTTAGCAGGACAGAAGGATAGTAAATGCACACAATTTCTACGTACACAGCATATACAACAATAAGCATACAAAAGGTTCTTGTGCTGTATTACAGTATTGTAATGACTATTATTGGAACAAGCATCCAATAGATAGAAGGGATCTGTACAGCAATTCGTAAATATATGATCCTTTCACCCTTTCAACAAAATCATACCTGATCCTGCCAAGTGCCAATCATGGACTATGTTCGTCTCCTTGAGTGGTTGGCAGACCATGGTGACCCCTCAAATAAAGCAGAGAGCTGGTCCTCCAAATCCTCTGGGGTGTACTTTATATATTTTCCCGGATATCTTCCCCCATCCACCTGACTACCGTATCTGCCCAAAAAGGCACGATATGCTGGAATGACATTTTCAGATATAGATATTTTCAGCTCTTCCCGGAGCTGAGGATCTGGAACTTTCCATAGTGTCTGGTTCTTGTGAATTTCCTCAAAGGCCATGTTGAAGTTCTTGAATTTGTCCTTGATGGACATCCTAGAACTCGAATGCCCACTGCCACTGCCACTTCCGCTTCCACTCCCATGGCCATCATCCTTGAGATAAGACAAAATCTTGGTCCAAGAGGTCCTTAAATAGCTCTTTGAATACTGTCGAATCTTACCACTCCGCCTTTTTACCCAACGATCACCTAAAATCTTTCCGAGCTCAGAATCCTTCACCTTCTGAACAATATAGAGCAAATTGTTCATAGCAAATATGCACTCAAGGGCAGCATCTTCATAAAGCTTAGATTTTTCCTCCAAATTGACCTCCAAATAAGAGATCAGCTTCAGAAAGCGCCTTCCAAGAGGGGTCAAGCTCTCCAAATGTTCCTCATCCTGATCCTCAGAGCTTAGGGAAGGATTGTGATCATTGCTGTCATCATCCAAAAGGATATCAAGAGTCTCACTGTAAACAACCAACAACCTCAAATAGTTCATGACGTAGCGAGTCATGGGGTGAATCTCTCCAGCCATCATTGCCTTCCGTGAGGTCTCCTGCTGCAAAACCTTCCCAAACTCGAACAGATTACCCCTGACGGCATCCCCAAGCCTATCGAGAATCGTGCGTACATCACTGATAACACCGTCCCCAGAACTTCCCAAGCACAAATCCTTCATTTCAGGGATCACCTCCGCAAGTGCCTCGTACATGTCGAGGAGACGAGGAACCTTTTCCGGCGAACGGGGACACACAGCCACGGCATCCCCAAAGTTGAGAATCTGCATAATGCATCCCTTGGTGGATTCAAGGAAGCACTCCTCCCTAAGCTGATCGGAGACGCCGAGCACCTGGTCACAGAGACGGCGCTCACCGGCGAGCAGCACGCGCACGACCGTCTTGACCCCGTGCACCCACTTCTTCATCTTGTCGTTGAGCAGCTTCCACTCCACGCGCTGCACCTCGTCGATGCTGAGTCGCTCGACGCCGAGCACGGAGAGGTACTCGTCGAGCAGGTCGCGGCGGACGGCGCAGTAGGCGTCGGCGAGCTCGCGCGCGTAGCCCGCGCGCGCCATCCGGTCGGCGACGGCGCGCAGGTCGTCGACGGCCTCGGGGCGCACGGGGTCGAACACCTGGTCGTCGGCGAAGGGGTTCCCCCCCAGAGCGGCGCCGCGCGCGGTCTCGGGTTCCCCCTGCAGGCTGTGGGGCGTGGCGGCGTCGAACTCGGGGGAGGCGTCGAGGTCGTCCATGGACTCGAGCGAGAGGCGGTGGAGCGAGAAGAAGAGGCCCGTGGGGTCGATCGGGACGGCGTGGCGGACCATGAGGTGGCGCAGCTCCTCCTCGAGGCGCGCCATGGCGAGTTGGACGGCGACCCCGGCCCGCGCGGCCCCGGCGCCGCCGCGGGACAGGTGGTCAACGGCGACGTCGACCGCGGCGAGGTACTGCGCGACGTCGTCCTCGGGCGCCTCGAAGACGAGCGCCTCCGGGGAGGCGTCCGAGAGCTGGATGAGCTGGTCGGCGGCGTCGAAGGCGGCGGCGGCGGCGGAGATCTCCGAGGAGGAGGAGGCCTCGGAGGCGGAGGGGTCCGGGGAGGGGAAGAGGTCGCTGGTGATGGAGGAGAGGCGGTTATCGAAGCCGGAGAGGATGCGTATCATGTCGTCGGCGGCGTTCTTGGAGGTGGCGAGGGACTTGACGATGTGCTGCGCCGCGGCCAGGACCTTGTCGCCGCCGCCGGCCGCGGCGGCGGAGGGGGAGCCCGGCTGGGGCGGCGGGGCGGGCGCCGCCGACATCGCTGGCTGTCTCGGATTGAGGATTGTTTGAGCGGAGATAACTTGAGTGTCACGCTGCCGCTGCCTCCCTCTTTGACCGCTGCGTTGGGTCGTTGCAGAGTCTGCGGGGGTGTGTGCCGGCGAGTCTCACGGTGGTCAAGCGGAGTGAGCAGGGCCGATTTGCGTGACCGGATCCTTCCTCGTCACTTGCTATCTTTAGGCTGAATTCAACAATGGAATGCAAATCCATTTATGCATGTTCCACTACACTGTGCATCTCAGTTTTCCTGTCCAACAGATCATGCATACAGGCAGCCATTTTTGCATAGGAGGAGAGAGGGAAGCTAAAAATACATTCCCTCTCTCCTCCGATCCATTTGCGAGCGTGGGCCCGCCGAAGGGAGTTGGGACGCGGGGCGGGGCGGAGCGCCGCGGCGCGCGGCTCAGGTAGGGGTGTGGCGCAGCGGCGCGGGGCCGAGGAGCGCGGAGGGCTAGCGAGGCGAGTGGCGGCGGGGGCGAGGCACGCGATGGCGCGCGGGGGGCGAGCGAGGCGAGTGGCGGCGGGGGTGAGGCACGCGATGGCGCGCGGGGGGGCGAGCGAGGCGAGTGGCGGCGGCGGCGCGTGGGGCGACAGCGCGCGGGGCGACGGCCGAGGCGCGCGCGGGAGCGGCGGCGGGGCGGTGGTCGAGGAGGACCAGGTGCTTCCGCGCGGCGGTGATGTTGCACGACGGGCGGAACCGGGCGGCATGGACAGCGGGAGGCGTCGACATGTTCATCCATCCTCCATGGCCTTCCAAGGAGATCAATCTCTGGTAGCCATGCACGGGCAGATAGACGCGAGAGACCAGCAAAATGGATTGATTAGCAAGTTTAGAAGGTAATGCTGTGATGAATTTGGACAATTTCATGATTTGTGTCGTCAATTTCGCGGATTCGTCTCCATCTGCAGCACGCCTGTCCCACGCGCGTGAGAATTTCTTGGGATCAAATTGATCCAACTTGCGGCGCGTGGGTCGCGGCGGGGGCGAGCGCGGCGCGGGCGCGCGGGCGCTTGGGGCATGGCGGGGGGCGAGCTCGGCCGGGGGCGCGGCTCACCCGCTTGTGCGCTCGCCCAGGTGCGCCGCAGGAGCCTCGCCCATCTCCCACCGCACGCGCGAGCTCGCCAATCCGTGCCTCGCCCAGCTCCCACCACACGGGTGAGCTCGCCCAGGGGCGCGTGGCGGCGGCACGTCGCGTGGCGCGGGCGAGCGCAGCACGTGGCGGGGTTGGCGCGGTGCGCGGCACGGGCGGCCACGGCGGCCGCGTCGCTTGCGTCGGAGGCGAGCGTGGGGCGCGGGGCGTCGTTGACGAGGCGAGCGTGGGGCGCGGGACCAACTGCTGCGACGCGGCGGCGCGCAGCGAGAACGCGAGATGCGGCGCTGCGACGTGCTGGGAGCGGCGAGGCCAGCTGCCGCGGCGGCGGCGCGTGGCGTGGCGGCACTTGGGGAGCTGCGCGGTCAGCTGCCGCTGTGGCGCGCGGCGCGGCGCGGGCCAGCTGCAGCGCCGTCTCTCTCTTCTCTCGCATGACCCGAGCGGGTGCCGCAATGCCCGACAAGTGCACGGAACGGAGAGGAACGGAGAGGAAGGCGAGAGGTGAAGGAGAAGGAAAAGGAATGCAACTGCTTTGTTGGAGACACTGTCAAGAGAAGGTCAGGCAAACAACTGTATATGGAATGCATCGGTCCTTTTGCCTTTGGAAACTGGCTCCTCTTGTTGGAGTCAGTCTTAGCTTAAACAAAATGGAGAACCTGTCCTCCGCGCCGGCCAGCCACTCCCGCCGCGGCGACCCATTCCTGTTCGCACGCAACGTACAACCAGCGGGAGTGAGTGATTGATAATTTTGGCCCTGTTTGAGGATGGCGTCCGTGGTTGGCCACATACAAGGTTAGACGTGCCACATCGTCCTAGTTAGAACTGCGGATCAGGCCAGTGTAAATTATAGGAGACATCCCTCCCCTTCAAGCAATATAGTTAGAAGATGGAATGCAGAGTCATCCTCATTGCATTAATCTCGATATTTTGTAAAATGGCGCAGCTATTGTTTGGTGGTATTGGATATTTGCAATGATATCATGGTGTTTAGATATACTTTTGTATCTGGCAATTCAATGTCTTGATAACAGGCATCTATGGCATATGAGCTTTTGAGGTGGGCAAAGCAGTCAATTTTACATTAGAATGTCCCTCTATTTCATTTAATGCATGGCTAAGGAGGATATGGATGTTGTTTTGGAGTGGATGGGGCGATGTGGTGTTTCATTGTAGTGGAGTGTAATTTTAGTCAATGGTGTTTGTATATGGTTGCAGGTGATGAACCAAATAACTTTAGAAAACTATGTTTCGTGTGAAAATTTATGGAGTGCTTTAGTTAATGATGTGACACAAAAAAGAACACTTAATCAAGATTATATCTCATTCAATGCTTGATGGGGTGTCATAGTTAGTGATTTGAAGTATGTTTCTATTGGAATAAAATAAGTTTGTTTATTAAATCTATATGTGGTAAAATCATTTGCAGAAAACAGGTGAAAATGGAGAGACTACGGATAAAGAGCTACCGGAGGCCCGAAGAACGAAGAATTTGGAGGCCGTGCCGGTCGGCACAGTCCTTGTGCCGACCGGCACCACCAGGGTTAGCCCAAACATAAAACCCACTCGGAGAAGATAAAGCCCAGAAGAAATACCAAAGTCGGAGTCGGTGAAATCCAGCCCACAATCAAAAGGAACTATAAAGATAAGATCTTGGTCGCGAAACAGGGAGGGGGCGAACAGATAGAAGTTTTGACCTAGGTTGAAGGTTGTGGCGGCAAAGACGGCGATCACCGATCATCACCACTAAAAAGGAAGATCGTGCCGACCGGCACACCGCCGTGCCGATCGGCACCTGTGCATCCACGCCAAAATCCCGTGTTCTATTGTAGCCATGTTCATGTGTTGCAGATTTATGCGTGAGTAGATCTCATATTCTCTCCGTGACGAGGGAAATCTGGTCTATGTGATGTGTTTATTCCGTATCTGATCAATACATGAATTCATTAGTGTAGCTGTTGCAACGGGTTATGCTATCGATTATCACATAGTGCAAGAAATCAGTGAGGAGCTATTAACCCTTGTCGTGACAGGATCGGGGCGAACGAAACCACCATGTCTGTAGAATACTAAACGTATCAATTGAACAATAACCCGAGTTGCATGCCAGCGTCCCAAACCATAGGAGAGAATCCTTTTTATAACCTTGTTACAACCGCAGGCTCTTTCACCTCTAGTTGTTAATCATCCTTTTCACACACACTTCTGCTATATTAATTTAGTAGTTTAAATAATAGTTTAAGTCCCGCTTGTTATCTGTGGATTCGATATTAAACCTTGGAATACTCTAAGGGAAAGTGCTACAACTGTACACCGTCCACTTGCGGTATATAAGTTAGGTGCGTACAAGCGACCAACATCATAGTTAAGGGAATCGTCAATAAATGTTCAATGCAGACCACGAGAAATTTTGGTGTGAGACATGAGCAACTCATCCAGATCATCATGTTTCAAGCAATTTTGTTGTGTTATTCATTGTGTATTATGCATGCGAGGCACTTGTGCAAGTTGGGCCTATGTGAGGCTAAGACTCGTTTAAGAGATTTGGACTCATTGTCTTGAATACGCACATGCGCTACGTATATCTCCCCTTTTGATTTTGCCTCACACTACAATCGGCCATCTGTTGCTGCCCTGACACTGTTCGCCTATTGCAGTCCATGGAATGTGGGATTGAACCGACATCCTCTCACCATATATCAAATGTTTCTATTTTTTTTTATTTTTTTTATTTTTTTTTTATTTTTTTAATTTTTTTTAAAATAGGGGCAACATCCCCCGGCCTTCTTTGGAGGCCATGTGGGGAACAGGGTTCGAACCCTGCCCGGCTGGCTCCTCCCTTGGAGTCTTTGCCAACTGACCTACAGTCAGTTCCCTATCAAATGTTTCTATTAGTAGAGCTATGCTCCTCTTTGGTACATTGTTGTCATATATACATTGTTACACGGGTTTAAGATGGGCACAGCAGAGTGCGAGATGAATGGTCTTCTGTTTATCAATATACATTTTCATCTTTCAAATACGAATAAAATTGAAACATCATATGTATGAGATTCATAAGTTTCTCACGGTCACCCCTCTCATCAGCGAGAATCTACCTTTGTATAAATAAGCGTAATGTCTATAGATGAAAAAATGTATAAACATAGTTTCTTAAAACGAAAAGAAGACTATGGATGCCCGTGTTGTTGTTTATCTGAATTGCTTTGTGTACGAATGCATTGTTTGGCCGTGAATCTGGCCATTGAATGATTAAAGTGTTTGGACTGCAGGCATGGTTTGACCGATGGATACGCAGTCGTATAACCCAATCGGATATACAGCATTGTTCTTGTTTTAGTTCATCCTCCCACGCTTTACCTTTTTTAAAAAGAAATGTATGTCTTCTCTTTAAAATTTGAAATCTTGAAATACATTGTTAAATAAAAGTACAAACAAGGCAACACTGAAAGATGCAACACAACCTTCTTGCTTTATGCTTAATTCAAGAATATCAACTTTTTGCAAGAACCTATAAATTTTTTCTGTAATAGGAATAGTAAAAAATTATCTAGTTCTCATAGTGATATCCTTGTGTTCCAATACTTTTTATTTCATACAAACAAGGTCTTCGTGTGAAACATTTTATGACGGATGGATGCTAGCAATTAGGCATTCTATGATGATGATATCCTAGTGGTTCACCTCTTGCCATGCTGTGATGAATGAGGCTAGGGTTAGAGGCATTCTACGAGCTCGATTGTATAGGAGTGGTCCTGGTTTGTATGGATCTCTCGTCTTTGATCTGTATCGAAAAAAGCATTGCACACATCCCCCTCTCGAGTGTCTTGGGAGGCGATGCACCCGTCGCCACCAAGCCCTCCATCCTCCTTCGCCCCTTCCGGCCACCGTCGGAGTTGGAAACCGCGCGTGATGGCAAGGAAGGCGGCGGCGCGGTGTGATCTCCTTCATCATTCTCTTGCTACCTCCACCCTCACCGCCTCTCACCGCTAAGACGACAGGACGCAACCGGAGGACCTTGTGCTGTCGCCGCGATGGGCGCCGCCACTTTGCGTGCCATGCCGCCTGGGCTATCGGGTTCATCTCTAGGCGAGATTGAATCACCTTCGTGCCGTTGTGGACGTATTGGGCTAGGGGCCTCCGCATCTCCTTGTGCCGTCCGCCTCTGTAATCTATAAGCCATGCCACCGCTAGGGCTATTTAAAGTGATCATGCTCCGGGGCAGGGGCATTGCCTGCTCCCTCACCATGTTGTGGTGGTGTGGATGGAAATTGGGCGAAAGCCATCGTTTTCTGTGCCGACAATAATGATGCCTACAGCCTACTGCGTTATTCACCTTGTTAAAGACGTTGTCAGAAAACTCATCTCCATTCTGGATCTTCAGTTGAAAAACTAAATTCGAGCATTCAGGCTAAAGGCGTCGTCAGGCCAAGGTTTAAGATTAATACAATCTTTATATTATCTTAAAAAAATTCTGGATTGGCTACGCGCACACCACCCTGGTCACAGTGGGCCTCGGACATCATGGACCTTGATTATGTGCATGGATAAATGGAACTGGGCGAACAGTACAGAAATGGGCCAGCCTGTGTTGCAAGTTTGGACATTCCTCAACATCGGGTTTTGAGGACGAGTTTTCCACAGCCGTCCGCCACTCTATTTTAAAAATCACCGACGGCGACCTTGCGCGGTGGGGTGGCCGTGGACGCACGCCGCTCCCGTCACCAGAGAAAGCGGAAGGAAATGGTGGTCATGGGCATCGTGCGTGGCAAAAGAATCCGCAATTATTGCTGGTGAGTGGCCGGCTGAAACCTGATTAGGATGGTGACGATTCTCCGTGTAGGTCCCACGGGTGGGCGTCGTCGTCGGCTCCGCATGGCGAGCAACCGAAGCCAAAGGCCGGCTCCTCATTCGATGGATCGATCCATTGTCCGGCCGTCTCCGTGCCTAGCTCTAGCTCCATCGACGATTGTCCTTTCCATCAATCCCGTCCGGCACGCATCATGAGATCATGTTCCAGGGCAGGATCTGGTAAGAGGATAAATCGGCGAATGCGACGGAACCATCTTTATTAGAGATATAAAGATATCATATGCGCACAAGTTCACATGGAAGCACCAAAAAAGGAGAAGATTAGACGCATCGCTTCCTCACAGCAACGACTTGGTGCGCCACCTACTCCAATCCGAGACCACTCATCACGGTACGCGTGGCTACTGGTATATATACCTTCACTAATAAAGGAATATATATACGTGTATTCGGGCTACTGCTGGATACCTATAATACTTTGTTAGCTAAAAGATGGAAGTCGTACATCAGACAATTTCCTTGCGACAACACCTCCATCCTAAGCAAATCCACTTATTTCAACTTCTCAAATGTCACACCCCAAGTGTGATCGTCGCGTGAAGAGCACTTGTCAAATCTCGAGGCATTTCTACCGTTCTTCACATGTCCCTCATCACTCTCAAAAGTTTCAGCACCGAATACACTGCTACCTCCACCACACACGCCTCCCCGTAGCTCCTACCCCCTCTGCTCCTGGTGGCTTGTTGGGATTCTTTCAATCACCAACCACATTCACTGCGCCCATCTAGTACATATCTATAATCAAAAGCTAAGGAATTTTGATGAGACAGATCCAGTTTTGTGGAAAATGTCCAACTTTCGTGGAAAAATATGAAAGCTACTGCTCCTACTGGTGTTTTTCCTCTTTTTTTTTTGTTCTTTCAAAACAATCCAATTGGTATTATGTGCCGTCGGTTGATACTACAAGATCACCTTCAAAAAGTAAATTAGCAGTTGTTTTCTTTTGCCATATAGTGCTATTAGCAACAAACTGTAAAACCATTTAAGTGCTTTTAAATAACTAAAGTATGATGAACTACTACTTTTGTTTCAATATGCATATGCACACTTGCTGATCACAAAAAATAAGTTTGAATTTGCGATTGCGTAGACATCTTATAAAAGGAGTAGCACTTGGCTAGACACAAGCTACCTTTGCTCTAAGGATTGAATTCTCACGGCCACCAGAGGCGCAGCTCCAGGTCGACCTCTTTCAGCCTGTTCGGTTGGAGGTTGCAGTTGCAGTTGCAGTTTTTGTGAGAGAGAACACTGTAGCGGAGGAAAGCAGCACTGTAGCAGACAGAGGAGGAAAGCAGCAGCAGCAGCAGCAGCCAGCTGAAAAACCGGCTGCCGAACACTCTGAACATAGAATCCACAAGCCAGGACGAAATAGAGGATCCCAGAAGTTGGAATCTTAGCTGACGAGAAGATAAGTTAGTTCAGGATATATCTAGTACTCGAGTAAATCTCATACAATCTTTGACTTAGCCGCACTGGTTGCAGGCCACAAAAACAGAAAACTTTGATTGGAACTCAACGTAATTTGCAGCTTGGAGGTCCCCCGGTTGTGGCCTTCCTCAGATGGTACGCTCCTGCTTGTGCTTGCTTCCCCAGTCCCCACAAGGCCACAACAAACCCAACGGCCAGATACTGCAACTTGATCCTTTGATAGGCATACCTGGATGACCAGATGCTGAAGCTCACACGCAACCTTGCTACTTGCACATGAAAACATTTCAGTATCCCTATTAACTGGGAATATCATGACTACGTAACGGGAGCATAAAGCACGTGTGACAACCCTGCGAGTGAATTATTATGAATTCTGACAGAACTATAGACCGGGTGGTTTTCGAAAGACATACACTAAAGACAATCAAGAACCATGTATTATTTGTGAAGGCCAAGTGGCATTCCGGAATCGGTTCCGCTGACGTCGAAGTCACGGGACTTTGTCACTGACATGTGGGCTCTCCTTCTAGAGGGCCCACATGTCAGCCACAAAGTCACGGCTGACTTCACGTCAGGGGATCTCAATCCGTGGCATTCCCCATCGCTGGGGTCCAATTATCGCGAGGAGCTTTTGAAAGTCTGAAAAAGGTTAGTTAAGAATGAGTAATAATTAGCACATATACTCCTACTTTCAAATAATTGTACGTGTCTCTCTTTTTAAAAGTACCCCCGTGAAGCATCCGCTTGTATCATTTCATGAAAAAAAAAACTGGATATAAAAGTACAATCCGGCATATATTGTCATATGTATTCGATCTTCGCTATCTGAAATATTACCCAATCAATCAAAAACTTTAAAAATCTAGGTCCTCTTGGGAAACCTCACGTCTGCGATGAAGAATGCTCCAACGCCATTGCCCAAGCTTTCCATGCTTGAAGATGTAGCTCGACTCGAACACACCGCAGTGCGCTGTTGCCGCGGCTTGAACCCGGGTCGACAGGAGCAAAGCTCCCGAAGCAACGGCTCTGACCACTCGGGGTGTCGTCAAGTGATCACGGTATGTATGGAAAGGGCGTTTCTCGATGCGGACTGATTGACATTCTAGCGGTTCACTCTGATATTGCCTCAAATCGTGCACCTTAATCGAGGTTGCAGAAGTCAAAGCCATGGATTTGAAGTAGACTTCACCAAACTTGACTAAAAACTACAAGTTCCCCAAATGAAGATGAGAATCAACAAGGCGCAATAACCAGCTGACCGAGGCATGCAACTTGAGCGCGCATCGACGACTCAACACTTGAATACCGCCCATGCATCTCCATCTAACTGAAATTGGAGCAATAAAAATAACGGAGAAGGGGGAACTCCATCGGTCGAGGACATTAGCCATCACGGGTCACGGCAATACCACAAGAAAAACTAAGAACACATCTCTAATCGGGGGTTGGAGGTGAACAAAAAGCGCGCATGAGCAAAGGCATTGGATGACAAACTAGAATAAGAATCTCCAAGCTAGTTGATTAGAGGCATCACACATTCAAATTAGAACCGTGTAATCCTCGCAAAAAAAATAGAACCGTGTAAAACTTAATTAACCATCCATAACAGAATTGGGAAAAAAGATAATTTATTTAAGGTACTGCAAGTCACTACCGACCTTTTTCATATAAGTGAACGGAACATGAATATCTTATCCTGGAATGAGTCCATGCGTATCACCTACACGTAAGGATTACCATCTGTACGACAAGATGAAGCGGATGACTCGGATAGTAGCAAGCGCTTATCCCCCCATGCATGTGAGCTAGTATAAAGATATAAATGTTTGATGAATGTGTCATCACAGACTCAATCATGGTATTTTCTGTTGTCAAAAATAAAAGAACCGCTTAAGCGGCTTAAGCCTCTTTTCAAATGCGAACACACGACGGTCCCTCGTGCTAATGACGCTTTTTGTCTCTGCCCAGTCGCTCTATCCTTGGCCTTAAAAAAAAATCAACGTGCTTGGTGCAAAAATGGCTTACCTACAGCGGTTTACTACATGTTTCTACTAAAGTAGCATTAGGCCAGTCTCAGTGCAATGTTTCATTGCGTGATTTCCAAGAGTTTTAGTTGATGTATGAAACTAAGATTCTCAATGCAAAGTTTCATTTTCACGGTTTCATGTGTTACCACAGGACTTAAATACTTCATCTAAGTGGCCAATGAGAGTGAATGAATGTGTGAAGATGAAACCCAAACCCTCTCAATGGAGTTTCACTCTGGTTTCAAATTTTGGGTAACTGTGTACACTAGATTTCATCTCTATGACACTCAATTCCTCTCTTTCCTCATAAATTTGGTGCCATGTCATCTTTTTTGCCTATGTGGCATGCTATTTAATGTAAATGAAACTTGGATTGAGAATGGCCTTAGTAAAGGGGCGTTTTTAGTCGGCAAATGAACCTTTTTTACGCACGCTAATTTCGAAAAAAGGCTTTTTTTTTTCAAGTTTCAACCCTCCACGCCCGCCCTCCTATAAATTGAGCCGGCCGGCTGTGTTCATCCACAGCTCACCAACCGTGTTCCCAAGTTTTGTCGGCTCTCCTCTCCCCAGCGAACCTCGATCCAGATCCGCTTATCCTTCGTTTCGCCGCGTCTGCGCCTCTCTTCCTCCTCCCGTGGCCGTCCTCCTCGTTCCTAGGAAGCCGCTGGTCTGGATTGGAGATCCATCCGGGCTACGGTTGCTTCCCTCTATCGCCCGTAAGGAAGCTCTGGCTTTTTGCTTTGTTATCTGGAATCTGTTCTTTGCTGTGAAGGAATCAATTCCAAATCTTCATTTCTGTCAGTTGTGGATTGCTTGCGGCGATGTGTAGCTCTAATATTAGTTTAATTTTGTAGAATGTTTAGCTGAACCACCGCGCCCCATCCCCTGTTTCTTAATCTTAGCTTTCCTGATGGCTCTTGTTATTGATTTTTTTCTGCTATTGTTCCGTTGCGATGGCCGATCCTGTAGTGTTTCCTGAATTTGTGCTGTGTTTAGAGACAAACGATACGTTTCCACCCTGAACTTGTACTCGAAAAAAGTATTTGCTGGCACGTTCTCGAACCTAGTTGTTTTTGTTTCGCAATATATTGAGTGGTTAGCTACTTCTCAATGTTTAAATAGCATTGTATTCTGCTTGTGGGTGGGTCTGGATTCGGAAATCACTCATTTCTCCTACAGGCTACGGCCAGATATTCTCTTGTCTTGTGATTCCACTTAAATATGGAGCAGTCAGATGACTCAGATATAAGTTTTCTGCAAAGATTTTGTCATCAGTGATACAACCGATGCCAGTGATATTTTTACTATGTTGTTTCTAAGCTACTAGACAGTACTACGCAATTGCTAGGAATGGTTGCTCCTAAGAGACTCAGATGATGAAGTTAAAGATTGCACCTAAGTCCTGTTTCTTTCCTGGTGCAGGTTATTAGACTTGAGTAAAATGGATTCGACTGCTGGCTAATTGTGATCTAAATTATATGGACACAGGTATACATCTCACCGCTCCCTCCCCCTCTCAATATTCCTGCAACTGCAACTTTCCTCCTTCTCAGTTGTTCATATGTTTCATTATTTCTGTAGACATCGGGGCCATGTGTCAGGGCGGAAACTGTTTCTACTGCAGCAAAAAAGAGAGTACTGCTGATTCTATCAGGAAAACCCATTCCACAGTCTCTCACCATCGGATGGCATTTGAGAAAGCAAGAATAACGAAAACAGAGACATCAAAGTTGAAGAACCTCATTTCAGCATCATACAAACCTTTGTCTCTGACCATTCCCATAGGCGACGGATTCCACGAATCGCTCTATTTAAGCCATTGTCATTTATAGTATATAAGGTCTATAAGTAACCAACAGGTTGTTATTCCTATTGGTTGATAAGGGGAGGCCAGCATCAGGGTGCTTTTTGCTGCATCTCATGATGCTCGCACTTGTTGGATCACAAGAACAGTTTGTTCAATCACAGGTGTGCATCAGTGTTAGAATGCAGCTCAAGCCTCCAACAAGGCCCAAGCTTTGTTCAGAGCTTCTGCCCCGAGAGGAATGCGACACATACTGTGCTCTCATACCAGGCTTGCCTGAAGATTTGGCAAAGATATGTCTTGCCCTTGTCCCTCGTAGCCATTTCCCTGTCATGGGTGCAGTTTCCAAGAGGTGGATGTCATTCCTTGAGAGCAAGGAATTAGTAGCTGTAAGAAAGGAGGTTGGGAAGCTTGAGGAGATAGTGTATGTCTTGGCTGCAGATGCTGGTGCAAAAGGGACTCACTGGGAGGTTTTGGGTTGTTCAGGGGAAAAGCATAGCCCTCTTCCACATATGCCTGGACCGACCAAAGCTGGGTTTGGCGTGGTTGTTCTTGATGGAAAGCTTGTCGTTATTGCTGGCTATGCTGCTGACCATGGAAAGGAATGTGTTTCAGATGAGGTTTACCAATATGATTCTTACCTCAACAGGTATGCTTGGGTCCTCATGCATCGATAAAGTTCTTATGCTGGGGTAGAATGTAAATTGAAGTTAATCTTACTGATGTCATGAAGTTCATAGGCTAAACCAGCATATTGAAATAATCTGAATATATTTATCAAATCTGACTTTGATATTTTCCAAATATGATTTATAAATAATGGCCCCAGAATTGTGACTTCTTAGGCTAATTCATTTATGCTCTAATTTCCCAGGTGGACTGAGCTTGCTAAGATGAATGTGCCTCGTTGTGACTTTGCCTGCGCGGAGGTCAATGGTGTGATATATGTTGCTGGTGGATTTGGTCCAAATGGTGATAGTTTATCAAGCGTTGAAGTGTATGACCCAGAACACAATAAATGGACATTGGTTGAGAGCCTACGTAGGCCAAGGTGGGGATGCTTTGGGTGCAGCTTTGAAGGAAAGATGTACGTCATGGGTGGCCGTTCAAGCTTCACGATTGGCAACTCTCGCTTTGTTGACATTTACAATCCTAATAACCATGCGTGGGCTGAGGTCAAGAATGGCTGTGTGATGGTCACGGCTCATGCTGTTCTTGGTGAAAAGCTCTTCTGCATTGAGTGGAAGAACCAGAGGTCTCTAGCAATTTTTAACTCAGCTGACAATTCTTGGCAAAAGATCCCAGTGCCACTTACAGGTAGTTCAAGCACTCGGTTTTCTTTGGGGATACATGACAACAAGCTGCTGCTTTTCCCACTGGAAGAAGAGCCTGGGTATCAGACATTGGTGTATGATCCGGCTGCACCGATGGGATATGAATGGTGCACATCTAAACTCAAGCCATCAGGATCATGCTTGTGCAGCGTGACCATCAAAGCCTGATGCCCTAGAGTGTTCCTGTTTGGCTACTCGCCATCCTTGCAGGATGGGATTCTGTGGTGCTGCTTGCCTCCTGTCACTGTCAGAACTGAGATGAGACTGGATTTGGTTTCATGTCCACCTTGTTTGTTCTTCATTCGGTTGTTGTACTCTTATATAAGACATTTCTGCCACAGTTCATTCAATTTCCGAAGGGCCACAATGTATTCTCATTTCAATTGTATTGACCTTTGGCCATAGGGCCTTTAACTGATATGGTCTTTCTGCTGGCATCCACATCATACCAACATATGGCTGTGTTGATGGCTGATACAAAGTTGTAATTGGTGTGGCTAGGAGACGTGTTTACTTATTTCGGCCTATGCTATTTTGTGTGCCGTGATTTCCAATATGAATTCTTAGTTATTGCTGTCTGACTAATGGATTGTTGGCATCTATGGCATGCATCTGAAGTACTACAACAGAACACCCGAAAGCATAGGTCAGACTAAAGGGCAAGCTTCGTCCTATACCTTCAGATGCTTTCAATTCATTCTTTTACAGGCGTGGCTTGGAGAAAGTCGGAGCACACAAAAACATGTTCCTGGTTTCACTCGCATTCTTAGATAATCCTGTTGATCTTCTGATTTTTAAATAATCCTGTTGATCTTCTGATTTTAACGCGCATTTGCTTGGGCTTTCTTCCTTTGATTTCAATTTATTGCTCAACCCAACCAGTACTTGTCCAAGAAATAAAAGGCTGATGATCATCGGATTGTACCGCACAAGCAAGCATCCTTGCTCAGTTGCTCAGCACATACCGTAGGCGTGCGAAAAGAGCAGGGGCAGGGCGGCGGCGAAGCCGGAAGCACACGGCAAGGCAGCCCACGAGGCCCATTACGCAAGCTCTTTTTTTTTTGTTAATTTATTTCTTGCGATTTTAGGTTTATAATTTATTTCTTTCATATACAATCCAACAAAAACTGTGCAAGCTAATAGAGCATATCTCAAATTCGTGTTCAATATAATGTTTCAACAATTTGAAACACTGCATTCTATACATGACGTCGCCATCCTACTGACCTTACTCTGCACCCGTTCCAGCACGGTAAGGGAAACGTGCACTCGGCACTGCGCATCATGCTTTCTTCATGCGATGGCATGAGATAGGCACAGTTCGCCGCATAGCGAGGCTATGCAGTTTGGACATGCATGTCGAGTTACAGGTGACCTGTTTCAGCCTCTCAAGCAGCTGTAAACACGCGCAACGTTATACTAGTGAAAGATGTGTAGTGTACTGATAGTCATGGCCTGTCAACTCCTAGTACCAAACTACCAATGCTGTTCAAGTTACGTAACTGCCGGTTCAGCACTCAGATTCAATTTGGTCATCAGGAGAAATCAAGGTGCCCTGACAGGCTGACACTGAAGTAACACCTTGTTTTCTTCTGACGGGTTAACTTAGAAGTCCATTTGTAACATCAACCTAGACCTCACTCCAAATATCCTACAGAATCTTGTAAATGCTTGTCTATGAATAAAATTTCTCAATAATATAAACAAGCGTAGACATCTGAAATCTGAAAAGAGAGGCGTTGGAACAGACTACTCCAGCGGCACCGTCCTCCTAGTCCTAGCAACAGAGCGCACTCACTGACGGACTGCATCACTCACTCTCTCCAAAGAGAACCAACTCTCGCCTAGCAACAACAGCAGCAGCAGAAAAGGTGGCGATGTCTCTGATGGCGTCGTCCCTCTCTTCCTGCATCCCGTTTCGCGCGCCGTTGCCTCCTCACCGGGAGAGGAGCAGGAGGAGAGCCTTTTCCTCGGTGGTGGCCATGGCATCCACGAGTTCTGCAGCCCAGTGAGCTCTATCCCTCCTCTGCCTCTTCTTGTGCTGCCGTTTCCTTTAGTATTCTTGATCGTGCTGAGATT
Source organism: Eragrostis nindensis (assembly GCA_012490785.1). Taxonomy (NCBI): domain Eukaryota; kingdom Viridiplantae; phylum Streptophyta; class Magnoliopsida; order Poales; family Poaceae; genus Eragrostis; species Eragrostis nindensis. Next base: position 29,282 of record JAAXCT010000337.1, on the reverse strand, counting down.
GTGTGAGCGTTCGTTAGGACAAATGCTCGTTTCTAGGACATAAGAAATAGAGTGATCGTTTGGTTTCGGGGATAGGTTGCAGGATAATGACCCGAGTTTCAATTTTCTGGAGGTTGTCCAGGATCATGGGTGTGGATTATTGTATAGTATGCATTCGGTGTCATAATTGAGCTTCGGCTATTCCTTTACGCACTTGATTTGGTGGACAAATCTTTGTTCTCTTTGAGCATGAGCCAAGTGCATGCAAATTGTTCAGTTGTGTCAGACTACAAAAAAATTCCACTTGCCTTTTCCGTGGGGAATTAAACTGATGGTCACGCTATTTGGATGCACTTTGCAAGTGATGTTTGCTATGTCTCTTTTTTTGGAACTAAATGCTGTTTGCCTATCGGTCGACATGTCGGCTATTCGCAAGCTTCTCTGGTGTTTGGAATGTATTGGTCTGTCTGTTCGGTTGTTGAGGTAGTTCTGAATTTCACTAGAGGCAGCTCAAGGAACTAGTAGTATTAAACTGGTGGTTGCTATGGATTCGGTATGCTTGTGTCAGCGAAGGAATTTTCAGACACCCAACCTGCACATGCATCTAAATGTACTTTGGTTGTGCTTGTGCGTTGCTTGGTGTGAAGGGTGAGGACTCCGAGCGGGAGGAACCGGAAGAAGCCGTTCGCGCCTCCCCGCGAGGTGCGGCGGCCCATCACGCACTCGCTGCCGCCGCAGAAGCGTGAGATCTTCGAGTCGCTCGACTCGTGGGCCGCCGACAACATCCTGGTCCTCCTCAAGCCCGTGGAGCAGTCGTGGCAGCCGCAGGACTACCTCCCCGACGCGGCCGCCGAGGGCTTCGACGACGAGGTCCGCGAGCTGCGCGCGCGCGCCCGCGAGCTCCCCGACGACTACCTCGTCTGCCTCGTCGGCGACATGGTCACGGAGGAGGCGCTCCCCACGTACCAGACCATGCTCAACACCCTCGACGGCGGCGTCCGCGACGAGACCGGCGCCAGCCCCACCAGCTGGGCCGTCTGGACCCGGGCCTGGACCGCCGAGGAGAACCGCCACGGCGACCTCATGAACAAGTACCTCTTCCTCACCGGCCGCGTCGACATGCGCCAGGTCGAGAAGACCATCCAGTACCTCATCGGATCAGGAATGGTAACTTCATTCAAATGTTCAGTGGTCAATTGATGATTCTTGTGCTACCTACTGTTCTTGGCAGCTGATAGTACCATGGCAACAAACAATGATCAACAACAGGACCCCAAGACGGAGTCGAACCCGTACGCGGGCTTCATCTACACGTCGTTCCAGGAGCGCGCGACCTTCATCTCCCACGGCAACACGGCGCGCCACGCCAAGCGCTACGGCGACGCCATGCTGGCCCAGATCTGCGGCACCATCGCCGCCGACGAGAAGCGGCACGAGTCGGCGTACCAGCGCATCGTCGAGAAGCTGCTCGAGGTGGACCCGGACTACACGGTGCGCGCCTTCGCCGACATGATGCGCAAGAAGGTGGCCATGCCGGCGCACCTCATGTACGACGGCGCCGACGACGCCCTCTTCGCCCGCTTCAGCGCCGTCGCGCAGCGGATCGGCGTGTACACGGCCAGGGACTACGCCGACATCCTCGAGTTCCTCGTCCGCCGCTGGGGCGTCGCCGACCTCGTCGGGCTGTCCGGGGAAGGCCGGCGCGCGCAGGAGTTCGTGTGCTCGCTGGGGCCCAGGTTCAGGAAGCTGGAGGAAAGGGCGGCGCAGGCGGCCAAGGCCAAGGACCCAGAGTTCGCGCCATTCAGCTGGATCTATGGACGCCAAGTTCAGCTTTGATGATTAAGTTCACCGGTTGCCAAGTTCACCGTATTATTTTTTCATAAGAAGCGGCTGTAACTGTAAGAAAAGAACATCGTTTTCGCCTATGGTATGCTAGAATGCAACTCAAGTAACATGCAAACGTTGCAACAAATGCGTTCATGCACATCAGTTACTAGTAATAATTATATCAGCGAGCACTCTCATTGCAGATGAAGTTGGCTATGGGCTCGAATGAAACCTATTTCGTTCGTGGCATAAAAGAACTCTAATATGAACCGAAAGCTAATGCAGCTTAGTGCTGTACTTTGAATAGCCTTGGCAATGTACGGAAGAAATATAGTATATAAATTCGTTCAGTTCCAGGTTCAATATTGCCTTCAAGCATCAGCGATACATTGGATTTTCGATTATTCAAAGGACACCAAAGAAGGGATTGGTGATGGCAGAATTCAGCTCGGCTCCAGCTGTATTCAGAACAGCCATGTCGACCTTGTCCCTTGCGAGAAACAAGAACTCGTTGTCTTCCAGTTTCTCAAATCCGCAGAGCTGAAGGAACTCGATGCCTCCAGTCAGATTTCCAACCCTCTCCTGTAAGGTAAAGTGGGAAGATTATTGATCTCATGTTCCTCAAAAAGGTTAACAACAAAGCATTTCACCAGTTTCAAGATTTAGCACCATCACCTGAAATGTAGGATTGTTGAGTCTGATCTTTCTGAATTTCTCCTCATCAGGTTTTTTAGCAACATTTCCAACGTAAGCAAGGAGTGTTTGAAATGCCCTCTTCACTTTAGCATCATCATCCTGTCAGAAAAATGACCCCATATGGTTACAAAAATATGATTAGCAACGGTATGACTTGAATTCTGTAAGGTCATGCATAATCAATATCACAAAATACAACTACTGCACCCATCCAATGGCTATAAAATAACTACAGGGGCCAGTCCAGTTCTATGTAAGACATGCTGTTGTACTGGATCTACAAGCATCGTTCATCTCCTTGTCTCCAAATAATACTATCAAAACGGAACATGAACTAAACTAGTCATAAACAGTGCATGGCCTTTTTTCCCTGGAAAATTATATGGTATGCCACTGAATCCATGCTAGTGCATGGCCTTTTTTCCCTGGAAAATCATAGTGTATCAAAGAAAGAAAACATAGATCGTGTAACAGGATAGTCCTCTTTTTGTGATTGAACAACTACTTGGTCAATCCATTATGTACTTGGGACGAGCAACCCACTAAGTAATGTGCAGGAACAGTGATTTCTTATATTTCTTCTACAAAATGCTATGCTTAATTTAACCTTACAAATTGGCATGTCTAAGTTATACAACTGCAAACATACTCTCACACGCCTATCAAACTATATTTTCCTAGCTGCTCCACTAGTTACATCAATAAAAAAAGTAAAACAGTAAATGACTGGATTTCCATTGCAAATGTACCTTGTTCTGTTGCTTAAGATTTCTTAAACAATCCCTCATACGCTCTGCCTTTGTGGCTGGCCTGACAGGTAATGCACTCTGTAAAGATATAAAACCAAAGTTAAAAACAATGAGAATTTTTAAACACTTCTGATAAATTTAACTAGTGTCATTGAGCCTTCCCAGTTCAGAGTAAAGGCAACTGCACAAGTGACCCAATAGAGGTCTACTAAGTTAGTTTCGTATATCTCTTGACAAGATACAGTCTCTTTTATCTCAGAGGTCTCTTACCTCAGATTTACTATTTCTCGTCAGGCAACTCGTTTGCTAAAAGAAGGTGCAAAATGATATTCGAAAGAAAATACCTTCTTCTCTTCAACGGGAGGTGGTGCACTTGGTTTTGCAGCTGCTGGGTCTTCTGGTGGCAATCCTAGTTTCCTTCTCCTTTCAGCCTTATAATCCAAAAAAAAAGAGAGAGACTTACGGGCCAAATTTTTTGGGTATTTTCTGCATCCATTAGAAACTTATTAGATAAGACGTAAGAACCTTATCCTCTTCCAGTTTTTGGCGGATTTTCTCTCTAGCTCGTTTCTCCTCCTCTTTCTCAAGTTTTCGCAATTCTATCATGCTGCCAACGGTGGGAAAAAATAGTTAATGTGATTGAACATAGTAAAATAAAAGAGAACTGAAAGAAAATACAGGGGAAATACCAACCGTTTCCTTTCATTTTGCTCCTCGATTCTTTTCGCTTCAAGAAGTTCTTTACCAATTCGTATCCTTTCCTGAAAAAAAGCCAATACATGAGATATCACATGTATTAATAATAGTGCTGCTGAACAGAAAGTGCTTAGACATGTTTTTTCCATGCATTCCTAATCCTTATATCGTATATTACATGTCAAGAAGGAAAAAAGAAGTTGACAACATACCTTCTCCCTTTCTCTTTCCATCCTTCTCTCCTCTTCTTCTTTCTTCTTACGAGCACGTTCTCTACAATCGAAGGGAATATATTTAGCATAAGATACCAACCACAGAACATAGTATTCAAATACAAGTGCTTATTCAGAACTAGAAAACGATAGCACTATATAAACAAAATAGTTGTGCCATTTCCAAAGAAATTATTTAGCCAAAGTACATAATAGAAAGAAACGTTCACCTTAGCTCTTGTGCTTTAAGCTTCACTTCTTCAGGAGTCAAATTGGGTTTATTAGCATCGGTTTTTGTATTAGCCGGTACCTAAGAAGCAAAATAAGATAAGCATCCGGCAGATATTTTGTGATGACGAAAAGTGTCACTCTCACCAAAGTACCAATATATCATAGAAATTGACCATCTAGTATTCCCCCTTTGGAACAATTAAACAACGCTCAGTGGACACAAGAAATCTAATCGAATGTGCATGTTTTCCTATTCGTGTATCAAAAAAGTCGCCAAACTTCGTCACTCACTTGACCTTCCTTCACAACATCATACAGAACAAATTGAATTTTATCTAAAATCTCGAAATGTGACATGCATATATCCTTTAGTCCATTCTTAAAAGATGTAACGAGCGTGAAAACATGTCGCTTTGGAAATTGCAAAATGGCCTTCATCATATGAAATGCAATAATTGGTTGTGATATTATCTTTAAGAATATAATAAAAAAAATTCCCGGCAATGAAATTTAGATACTAAGATGTGCGGCTGGAAACAGAATAGCAAAAGCTCAAAATCAAGAACACCTACTTTGCAAATAGGGGGTCAAATTTCGCAACATCAGAACATCTAAGAGTGAGCCTAATCAAAGTCAAAATATAAGTAACAGAAATAAATCGTCATACCAGAGGCATTTCGTCAATATCTGGATCCTCCTGATGCTCAGAAAGCCAGTTAATAGCACCTTCGATGGTGCTATTACCTACAGTACAAGTAAATGGATCAGCAAAGTTTGAAAATCATTATGTCTTGCTTTATAGTCAGATGACATAATTCCTACTTGCTCCAACCACTAATAAGTGAAATCTTGGGCATAATTACTTTTAGCAACTATCAAGCCATGGTTATGCCTTTTCATATGTTGTAGCATATACTCCCTCCAGTCTCATTTATACGACACACCTATCCTAACGACATATAAATGAGAATGGGGGAAGTGCAGTGCAGAAAGCAACAGATGCCCTGAGTTATCTTCAAATCTTACAAGCACACATGACATACATCACGTGTTTCACGGATCCTACGCTATGGTTAACATACCCGAGAAGTGAAGTGCCCTAGTGGCACGAGCCGCCGTGAAACCCATCGCCTCAAGGTCGACGAGCATCTCCTTGTTCACCTCCGGAACAACCATCTCTGCAAGAAACGCCGCCACAAATACACATCAAAACTCAGAAGTCGTGCCAAACCCTATATCATGGCATATGGGAAAAGAAACAAAACTCACCCTGCTGCTCCCCACTTGCCGAGGCGTCGACGTCCATGGCTTCCGATGCCGGCTTCAGCGGTGCCTCGAGATCAATGGGCTTCGCCACCTCCATGGTCTTGTCCGCAAACTCCGCGTGGCCCGTGCGCTTGGTGTGCAGGTCTACCTCCTGCAGCAAACCCGCGGAATCAAGACCCGCCGAAACCGTAAGCAACTAAAATTCTATTCTACCACGAGAGAACCCGCTGAGATCCATCGAACTGGATCGATCGACAGACGAACCCGACCGGATTCAACCGGTGAACCCGAGCGGGAGCGGCGAGCTACTAGGTGGTCAGGATCTTACGGTCTGGGAGCGGCATGGCTTGCCGCAGGCGGAGCAGACGAGGTTGAGGACGGCCTCGGTGGACTCGGCGAAGTTGGAGTGGGAGGTGGCCTCGGCGTGCGCCTGCGCCTCCTCCACGCTACGCAGCAGTACGCCGCAGTCGCCACACTGCAGCGACAGCCCCGCCATCGCCGCTACCTCGATCGCCGGGACTCGATTCGTGCCCACCAAACTAGATTTGGGGGGCGCGCCCTTCTCCTCCTTTTTCTCGCGAGGTTTAGGACGACGAGTTCGCGCGAGAGGCGAGAAGACGAGACGATGAGGTGGGCAGACGGCGGGAGGAGGCCCTCTTTATCAGTGGCTCTTTGTTTCCAGAATTTTCCTCACCGTCTTTTTCAAAAAAAAAAAAGAATTTTCCTCAAGCGTTACAAGCAAGGAATACAAAGGTCCGAACTCCGAACTGAAACGTGAGCGTCTTCCCGATTCATACGGGAATTCATATATCTCGTAAAATTGAACCCCTGAAAACAAATTCGAATATGAATCTGACTTGGAAAATTGACCGTCTGCGCATATTTTTGTTTGGATGTAGCATTCAATGAATCAAGTTGGCATTGTTCTCACAGGATGGAGGCCTTACTGGTGTCTCAGGTAAAGAGCGCTTATAGCAAACAATCTCGTCTTGTCCAAACAATGTGCAATACTCCCTCCGATTTTTTCACTACCCATCGTCGACAAAATAGAACCAGAGGCAGTAGAATCTGGTACCCAAAAAAAAAAAAAAAAACCACCCAGTGGAACACGGACAAATCATGATGGAGGCTGAACACTTCTACACAAATGGCATTGATCAGGTACAAAACCTAGATGTGCTTCTTGCTCACATGCTTAAATCCAAATGGAATATAAAATTTAGGCGTCGTAAGAAACAACTGTTGTGGCAACTCCCTGCAGCTAACACAAGAATTTACAAACAGCAACCTACTATCTAAAAATGGTATTTCAAAGCACAAGCTCCGGTGCATCATTCTGACGAAAGGTATTCTCACTTATTGTGTTTGGTTACTCTGCCTGCCTGTACCCTCTAGCGATGCATGATCGCATTCCGTTAGATTTCAGTCAGCTGCATACTCTGGTTTAGTTCTCTGATTTTATCATTTGATGCACGAGGTTGAATTAAAATACAGAAATTTCAGTCAGCTTTTGTTTCTTCCTTCTCAGATGCCTTGTAGCCGAAACTGTCTTTTGCAAATATATCAACTTCTATCCTCCGCTTTAGTTGTTTGGCAGTGCCACTTCCGTTCTTTTGAAAAAAGATCAGTTTTCATTTTTGCCTTTTAAATCTCTCAGCAGCACACATTTGATGTCATGCATCTCATCTTAGCCAATATGTACATCACCAATATGCGCAATCTTGTTCCAATCATGACCTACATTCTTTTTGCACCTCCTTTTGAGCTCAGAATGGCAATTGGTGATGCGTAGAATACTCAGAGATGTAGGCAAATCCGGAAGGTTCTGACACATGTTTGCTTGGGATATCTGCAATGACTTCAGGGAGGTCAGCCGCGCCATCGCTTGTGGCAAACGTTGCAAATGAGATGCATCAGACACCACTAGCTCCTCGAGGGTTTGATGGTTTCGCAGAAGCCACTCCTCAGGCAAGTGTGTCAGTTCAGGACCACCAGATATTCGAAGCCTCTTTGCAGTGATTATGCTTCGTAATGGCTCTTTCAGTAAGAGTGATGGGCGGTCAATGTCAAGCTCACCAAGCTCAATGGCACGGCCAGACAGATGAGCACCCTCCGCTGATTGATCAGGAGAATTTTGAGCAAGGCTGCTACAGCCACTGATTTCCAAGTACGTAAGAGAATTAAGCCACTGAATTCCATTCAGCGACATTAGCTCTTTGCAATCCCAGATATGTAGATTTTCAAGATTTTTCAGTCTTTCGAAGGCTTCTGCGGAGGGGAGGGATGTCATTGCACAATCACTAAACACCATAGTAATTAGCTCTGTCAGACCTGCAAATACTTCTGAAGGGAGTAGTGGCATTGCACAACCATCTAAAAACAATCGCTTCAGTGATTTGAGACCTTGCAACGAGCCAATCAGTGGAGCTTCAGCATCACCGCACAATCCTAAAGTGAACCATCTCACCGTAGGGGGCAACCTAATCTCTCTTGTCGTTAGATTTGGGCACTTCACAATTTCAAGGTTGTCCAGGATGGAAAGTGAACGAAATGAATCCTCGGGTAGACATGACAAACTCGCACATTGTTGGATGGATAATTCCTCAAGGGCATAAAGAGAGTAGCCCTGCCACAAAGTTTCCAGATCTGGGCAGCAATATAGCAGTAATTTTGAAAGAGACAGGCCCGCTGATGATGATGAACCAGAACTTGCTGAAAATGGTGGCAGTGGTATAGCCCGTAGACCAGCACTACGGATTTCAACATGTCGAATGCTGATAGGTAAATTTGGAAACTGTCTCAACTCTTTGCAGTCACGCACCACTAGTGTTTCAAGTCGAGGAAATAAGTTCTCACCCTCTAATCCAACCCATTCGGTGCATATTGGCATGTCCTCGATTTCTAGTACCTTAAGCGATTGCAATCCATAAGGCTTCTCACCTCCGTAAAATGAAGAGTCCACAAGAGCTACTGATTTCATGCTTTTAATGTAGAGATACTGGAGAGAAGGTAACCGTCCAATAGGTGGAAGACGCTGCAGTACCTTACAATCACATATACAGAGATATGTCAAATTAATGAGTTTGGGACTTTCCAACCAATATGGAGATCGAGAACCAGGATATCCTTGAATCCGCAATTTACAGGAGTTGGGATGGGGTTGAAGTTTGTCAAGAAGTTGCTCCGCTTTGCTTGGTTCACATACCGGGCTGACATTTAGCAAGTCTATAGGGTCTGGTGGATACCAGCTCAATGATACTGCAGATAGACGCTCTTTCTGGTCCAACATGACTTCAGTTGCTTCTTCGCTCTTTACTCTGTCAAGACCTGAAATATGCAAATGGCAGATGCTCTTAAGATTCTTGAGTTCACAAATGCTGTATCCATCTTGTTGTTGGATGCAGAAACTATATAACTCTTGTAGAGAAGTCATCTTTCCTACATAAGGAATTGTACGCAGTATCCACTGTGATACATGCAAATGGCGCAAACTAACTAGATCACAGAGACCGTCCATTTCTCCTTTTACATGAACTGCAAGGTGGGGATCATCATACTTCATTAGTTGTAGGTGGTACAACTTGTATACAGACTGTGGGAACCAGGAGAAATGTTGTGTGTTTTGCCGAACCCGAGTAAGAGATAAATAGCGAAGGTGCACTAGACCACCAACTTCATGAGGCAGTTTGTAGATATAACTTGTGGTTAGGGACAACACCCTCAAGCTTTTCGATACAGCCAATACTTTGAGTACGAGTTCTTGTGCTGCCCAATCTTCCTCTTGAAAATTCATGACAAGTGTGCGCAATTTCTTTGCTTGGGAAACTTGTTCGACTACAGTAGGATTTATAATTTCCATGTACACATGTCTAACAGTCTTCAGATTCATCCCAGAAAAATTCCTGTCAATTCGAACACATTCTTTTGTTGAAACAGAACATGCCAACTCATGCAAAAGATCATGAATAACATATCTTTCTTCACAATATTCATCAAACAAACAGCATTTTATCTCAAAATTAGATCGAGGCCTTGATTTGATATCGAAAAATGATTTCTTGGTTAATGTATCCAAATAATCAAATCCAATGTCCTCTGGCATCATGTTATCTGTAAATTGTTGGATCAGTCCTGAACCCATCCATAAGTGCACCAACTCCTCCTTTTTGAACTCATAGTCTTTATGAAACAAGCTGCAGTACCTGAAACATGCCTGCAAATGTGTTGGCAAATGTTGATAACTCAACCTCAATACCTTCATGATCCCTTCCTTACCTTGCTCAATATTATAAATTTTTGATGCTAAAGTTCTGTTCCATGTACTACTGTCCATGTTGTTGTTCAATAATCCACCTAGAACTTTTGCTGCCAATGGAGAACCACTGAGTTTGTTAACCATTTTCTTGCTGATCTCCTGCAGGTTTCTGAAATTGTCAGGATCAAAACCAAAAAATGCATGCCTCTTCAACAAAACAAGAAGGTCAGCTTCTTCTAGTCCACTTAATCTCAAAAAACAGCATTCCTCCTGCAATGCTCTTGAAGCAAGATCAGCCACTGATTTCATTCGAGTCGTCAGCAAGATCTTACTCCCTCTCTTCCCATATCTCAATGGCCGTGCTAAATTTTCCCAATCATCTATTCTTTCATCATTCCACACATCATCTAGTACAAGGAGAAAGGTTTTCTTATGCAATTTCTCCTTGAGTGCCATGTGGAGAGAATTTAGACCAACCATTTTTATTTCTTCTTTCGTTACTTCTTGAAGGATCTTTCTTGTTAGTGTTTCAACATCAAAGTCGTGAGAAACACAAACCCAGATGATATAGTTGAAATAAGTTTGTACCTTATCATCATTGCTTACAACTTGAGCGAGTGTTGTCTTCCCCAATCCACCTATCCCAACTATAGAAAATATAGGGATACTGTCCACAATTTGTTCAGGCGCACTGGTTTCAGCCTTGGTCAACCAATCAACTATAAGCTTCCTCTCCTCCTCTCTACCTAGTACCATGTTGTTTGGCAGTGAGCTTGTATCACGCCGGCTCCTGTGATCCATTTTCTTCATCTTATTAGTAGCAAACTGGAGAAAATCCCCCACACCAGCAGCAGCATGTTCTAAAGTCTTGACAGAACCTTTCAACCTCTTCAGAGACCCAGTGTTGAACGTGTGATTAAACTGCTGGACGAGCTTGCCCTTGTACTTATGCAGGGAGCCACGCACCTTGTTATCTCGCAATTTCACCACTTCCTCGAGCTTGTAATACTCCAGCTCATCAACTGCGTCCTCTGCTTCCTCAACGGCATCCCGGAGCTGCCACAACCATGCATCCAGCTTGTCACCTTGATCTCTGATCTGCTCTGTGTCGACAGCGTCAAAGACCGCTTGGATTTGAGGAACCAGTGACTCTAGCCTTTGTTTGGTGCTCGCCAACCCTCCAGCTTTCTTGTTATCCTTCAGGTGGTCGAAGGCCTTGTTGATGAGGTAGGAGATGACTGATGTTGCTACAGCTTTCCCAGCAAAAGCCGCAGCAACAGCAGCCATGGTTGTGTACCCAAAAGATTCAAGAAGGCAAAAGCTTTATCAGAGTTTCAACTTTCAACGCTATGCAGAAAACAAGAAAGAGCAAAGTCTTTCTTCCGTTTCCAAGCGAATAGGTTGGAACTGGTGGTCTGTGTTACTGTGCACAACATCAATCTGCTAGTGGCTAAATGACCCTTTGTTGGCATACAGTGTGTTCGCATAGAAAATTAGCTATCTAAGTGCTGTCGCTGTAAACTGTACTGCTAACATACCAAGTGAGGCATATAGGACAAGGCCCTTCACCTTCCTAAAGGTTAATTGTCAACCGTTGACGACGAAAACTGATTAGCAGAGTGACACGCCACAGAGCTGCGAGGGGAAGAAAGGGAAAGAAAGAAAGAAAAACAAGCGTCGGTGGGCAACTAAGATGCCACAAAGATCGACAGTTGGTGCACTTGGACGTACCAGATTGGCCGGAGAATGCATGGAGGAGCACATGGCGGCAGACGATTCCAAGGAGGATGGCAGTGGCAGGTCACCATGTTTGGCGGCGTCACCCGGCGCGGGAAGGGACGCGGCGTGAGCAGCTCCCGGGGGGGGGGGGGGGGGGGGGGGGGGGGGGGGGGGGGTGTACCAGGACACGCGCTCTCGGCGGACCGGCAGGCACTCGCCAGAGGACGCAGAGACTCCAATCGACACGAACCTGAGCGATGAGCATTACGGCTGGCGGCCCGCGCAATGGCATGGGTGCTTGTTTAGGCATTTCGTCATACACCTGGTGGACGTCCGGGCCGCGACGAGGGATCATCCCTGCAGGGGAATAGCCGAACCAGCAAGCTAAGAGCATCCCCACGGCCCCACCGCAGCCATTGGCAACAGCTTCATTAAGCTTCCACTGCTGGATTTGGAGGCACGGCATTTGGGGTGGATTGTCTGGAAGACCTGATCGGTAGAAAAGCTTGAATCGATGGAAACTGCGGTCTGCGGCTCGACTACCTCTCCATTGCCGGGCTTCACAGCTTCGTTTTGTAGCGTTGCGAAGGCTCGTTGTCTCAACACAAATGTTTGCCGATGTAATTTGTGCTTGCCACAGCAGCCACAAAAGCGTACTTCTGGCAGTAAAACGTATGCCCCTGCTACTCGAATTTTTCGAGGCCTGTAATTGGAAGCATGCTCACGTGTTTGTGCGTTCACGGGCATCTTCCTTGCAACCCAGGAAATTAAGAAAAAAAACGGTGGAGACTATACAGTGCCAAACGCACGATGCAAGCAACCAATTAACAGCGATGTGCAGAAGAAGCCGTTCCCTCCCTCTGGGAAAGCTTGAACCAACGGTTTGCAGTTGCATCTCACTTCCAAGTGCCAACCGTCGTATTCCCATGCAGCACAGGTCTAAGCATCACAGTTTCACATGAAACCGAAGCTATATACAAAAGGGCTAAGTCAACTCTCATTGCAACTCCAAGCAAGTAACATCGTCAAGCTACTACACATAACTATTTTACTCGTCAGCATAGCCATGTTCAAGCCGCGATCTTGTAGTTCAGAGCATTGTCCCAGACCATTTGAACCACAGACTCCAGCATCTCCTTCACAGAGTTCTCATCTTGATCACCACCCTGAGAAATTAAAAAGAAAGACATAATCAGTTTGCAGTTTACCACAAGGCCAGACAATATTGTGGCACCTCCAGTTGTAGTATGATCATAAATCGTGATGGCAACAACTCTATGAATACCCATTTTCTTATTAAAAGATGATGGCATGCAACGGACAACATATTCAGGCCTCTCTTAGTTATATGTCTGACTGTAATATACATGAATATAGATTGTAGGCACCAAAGCAAAATCAGCGTGACGAACAAAGACATGTAACACAACAGTAACTTCGCTCCAGCAGAACAGTAACATGCAGTTATCTTTGGAGTTCATTTTACTAACCTCCAGTCTACGAGACAAGCCAATCAGTTTAAAGGTAACTTCATTGGCAACTTCTCCAGTTGAGCTCCGGTGATCAAATCGGTCAGCATGCCTCAACTTGAGCCTCAGTGTTTCATTTCTGAAAGCTTTGTAGTTCGTGTGCCATACCCCAACTATACTGAATCTCTCACCAATTGACTCTTTTCCAAGTGGCCATCTAAGCCCCCCTTTGACATTAGGATCAATAACAGCAGAAGACACCAAGCTCTTAATAGCACTTTCCACTTCAGACTGCAAGTGATATCAAAGGAGGCTGTGAAAAGTAAGGTAATAACAGAAACAGTGAAAGTCTTCTTAAAAGAACTTACGTCTAAGTTTTTCATGATTCTTTTCGTACACAACATCAGCCTTAGATCAAGTTCTTTAGAGACACAGGATATATCTTCCACCAAGTGTCGTACCTGGTTCAGTTCAACCTGCAAAACAGGTGACAGCACTGAAGAGTAAGAAGCCGAAGTATGCTTTGAACTAATGATTGAAATGAATTATATTTGAAGACCATATGGTCCATGGCATGTAAAGGACATCCAATCCCACAATCTAACTGATTATTACCCCTGTACATGATAACATAGAAATTAGCATGTTCCTCATCCATCTACTGAAAAAAAAACTATCTGCAACAAAATAACTACATGCAATAGCATTCATTAATGGAAAATGAAATACAATTACAAGCAATCAGTCTATCAAAACAAAACAAGAAAGTATAAATCTAAGGATTTGGTACCAACTACCCAGTAGCACAAGACTGCTTCAGTTCTTGGCTTGCATAGTCATATAAAAGAAAATACCGAGAAAATTTGTTCTGATAGTAAATAATTCTGGATCAAGAGATGCGGTAAGGTTGAATTCCATTTGTTTTCGCAGGTACTGAATTTACCTAAGTACAGAAAATACGAAATTACAGTCAATACTCTAGCAACGATTGATGCAATACAGAATCTAGATCAAGATGCAGTACAATCTGGATCTAAGTAATGACAGGCAGTTTGCTACTGGAGGATTTAAAGCTTGAACAGAACCACAGCCCCTTGAGCAGACATCAGCTAAATAATTTAACGAATATAGTGAAGTTTTAAAGTTTAAAGTATTACATTGGTACAAAATAATTGATGCATGTGGCCATATGCATATTATGATGCAGAAACTCACAAAAAAATATTATGATGCAGATGCAGAAACGATTATCCATTATAAAAAAAATGAAGGAATTGATCCATGGTTTGATAAGAACTTGCAAAGCAGCTATTCTGAATATGATACAGTTCTGGGCAAGCCATATCAATATGATTAGACGTACCTAATCACCAAGTGCTAAATCAAGAATTAACAACTAATGCCCTCAATACATTACTCCAGCAGTTATACTTGGATTTCAAAGCAACATTCGATACATCTTGGGGGCTAGACAAAAAAATGAAGACGTATGATGAAAGAACAAAGAAGTCAAAATCTTAGAAGCGACCTGCGAAATAGTGAATTAAGGTGAAAGCGCAAAGGCTGTGATAAAATGATATATGATATGCTCACCTTATGAATAGCAAGCGTTCCATCCTCTTGCACAGTGCATTTGCAAGATATTGTAGAATCACTTCGATGCTTGTCAAACACCTGTCAATGGTCGCAGACTCCCAAATTAATTAATTTATTTGAACCCAGACAACCATAATTTACATTGCAGCAGGCTAACCTTCACATGGCAGTGTTCCTTGGAGGAATCAAAGTCTAATCCCATCCCCTTCACTGCAGATTGCTCCATATCATCCAGACACTCACTGGGCACACTTGTGTAGAACGTCTTATGAAGCTGGCTCTTGGTACCATCTTCCCCTGCTTTCACAGCCTCGCGCAGTGTATCCATTGAGACAGGCGATCCACCTCTACAAGGCATCATCCACAGAAACTCGTTGCAATCAGCATTCATCACAGAACCACGCGAAGCACATGCGCAAGGAATGGTAAACGGCATGGGCAAAAGAGAGGACTTACGGCTGGCACTGGAACAGCACCTTCCCCACCCTGGCCACAAGGCTGAGCTTCACCAGCTCCTGCTCCTTGGGCGCGTCGCCCGCCATGGCCCTCTCCGCCGCGGCGAGGAGGTCGGGCAAGAACTTTTCGGCTATGGCGGCGGCCGCGGTCCTCGCGTTGTCTGAGGAACCTTGTTCTGAGGAGGAGGCGACGAGCGCGAGGGGCTTGGCTCCGGTCTTGCGCTCAATGGGTCCGCAGGGGAATGGCTCGAGGCGGAGATTCTCGCCGTCACCGTCGTTGGGGCCGTTGGTGAAGGGCGGGAATGGGGACCAGCGGGAGACGCATCCGGTGGCGTGGATGATCTTGTTGTTAGGGCGAGGGTGGCGCCCGCCGGCCCCGCGGTGGCGGCCGCGAGGGGAGGAGAGGGAGAGACCGCGGAAGGAGGAAGAGAGGGACGAAGGCGGCGGGTTGGGGGAGGGAGTAGGCGACGAGGCAGTGGCGCCAGGGTGGCGCTTGTGGGGCGGGACATACGACATCGCCGCCGACGCCCGCGATCGCCGGAGAGGAGGTTTTGTAGCGCGTGGGGGGAGAAGGGGAAAGGGGAAGTTGCCCGAGAATCCGAAGAGACGCTCGGCTTTGTTCAGCTACAGTATATTGGCAAAAATTGATTTATGGTTGAGTAAAATCACTTTATGGTTGAGTAAAATCACTTTACATTGCTTGCATTCTTCTTTAGGATTTGCGAGGACATTGCTTGCACTCATGAATTTCTTTAGCGAATATACGCTATTTCGCCAAAAAAGTTTTTCCAAATCAACTAACTGGATTTTTAAATGCTTAATATTACCGAAAGATTTGTATTCCTGTGAAACAAAACGTTATCATAGTATTTGAGTATTAAAGTATTATATTGTCCAAGTCCATTATATCTCAAATGGGTGGGTTTTTTCTTTGATTCTTAAACATAAGGTTATTAAATCTTCTTATTTTTTTGGGCGATGAAAGGTTTTGCAAACTGGTTTGAGCTAGTGTGACATATTAGCTCGCACTGGCCGTGCGGCACGGCTAAAGAAAAGCTTTGGCTCGATTTGAGGCTCAGAGCCCCATCAAGCCGATCTCAAACAGCTCACGTATTAACTTACCAACTCCGTCGTGATCTAGTGTTTGGAATGGTTCTCTTTCTGGATTTATTCACAAATATTACGTGCTTTCGCTTTGAATAAAACAAAACACTACCAGTAAAAATCACATAATAGGATTGTCGCAACAAAAAAAAAAATCACATAATAGGAGAAATAATTGATAAGCCAGTTGGGCCGGCCTGCCCCAAGCTGGCCATCCCACCATATCCGGTCCACAAGCATTTCTTCAAGATCGAGCAAGCAGCCAAGCATAGATCTGGCGAGAGATACAGTTCCACACAGAGAGAAAAATCAACGAGAATACGGTACGCGGATGGCCGCGTCGTCAATGGGATCTGGGCGTCCAGCAGCGCCGGGGCGTCGCCGGCGAGCAGGGCGTGTGAGGATTGAGGAAGCGAGGCGACGGAGCGCTCTTCCACACCGACGGTACCGGCACCAACCGGGAACTGTTACCGGTACGAGCGTCTTCCGTGCCGGTCATTTCTTTTTTTTTTGAAACGCTTCCGTGCCGGTTCGAAGGGCGGTGCCGAGACGTTCCGGCCGGTACCGGAACGGAATCTCTTCCCATCCCGCCAATTAAAGTTTTCCCAGCCCGCGCCTTCCTCCTCCATTCCCAGCCCGCCAAATGAAATCCTGGCCAAAAGACAGCGACACCCCCCGCCTACTGGATCGGCAAATGCTTGCAGCCTGCCTCTCCCCAACCTCCTCCCTCGAACCTCGCCGCCGTCCGCCCTCTCCCATCCCATCCTCACCCGCCAAGCCGCGGAGGCGCAGCCTTCTCGTGCTGGAGATCTTCGAGCAAAGGAACGGCACGACGGCGCCGTAGCTAGCCACCTGCGAGTCGACAGCGCTGCCGGTGCTCCTGGAGCCCTCTTCTTCGCCAGCCGGTCCGCCGGCCTCCGTACCCAACTAAAAGGTACCTTCCTGCGCCCTCAACTGAAGTTATTTTGTGGATTTTTGCACTTTTGGATCAAGTCTCTCTGGACTCTGGGTCAGCTTGTGAATTTCATGTGTTTCATGTGTGGCATACTGGCATGCATCAAGCCTAACTGCATAAGCTAGAGTTACTCATGCTTTGCTCCTATCGAGACAAGTAGTCAGTCATATGTAGTTCCTAGAATGTACTCCTATTTAGAGGTTAAGGCTGCTTGAAGTTTTGTACGTAATGTATCATGCTCTTGAGTAATCTTTAATTTACAGGCCTAACTGCCCGAAAAGATTTTTCACCAAATTGTTGGATCCACTGATTACAGCCTAGTCCGTAGCAGTCTCATTGTTAAGTTCGCCACGCAGTGCAATGGTACAGGTACAGCCATACAGAGCAATGCCAGTTTCTGTTGTTAGAAGGAAAAAAAAAATGCAAGAGTAATCAAATTAGAAACACTAGCTTAGAAGAAAGCTTTTTGTCTCACCTCTCAGAGTAAGCAGAACTAATAAGGCCACACACATGCCTGGATATGTAAGCTATCAAATCGTTTACGGCAAACAAAAATGAGAAACAAAAAAGACAAGCAACTTTTCTGCTTGGACAATGTCCTAATCCAAAACACAAGAAGAATAGATTCTTGTGACATGCTGATCTAACTACATGGGCTTGTTTGGTTTGTAATCCATGATAGACTAACTAAAATTAGTCCATGTCATAACTTGTAATAAATTTAGAGTAAAGAAAATAATGTTCAGTTTCTAAACAGAACCTTTTGGTCACTAAAAATTTCAATGAATTTATAACTATAGTAATTGAACGCAAATTTGGGTCTCTATCTGAACGGATGCCCAGCCACGGCCAAAACTTGATTCGGCATGACAAGGCTCCTCTAGAGTCCCTGTAATGTACATGCATACACCAAACACCAGCAGTTCAAAAACTTAGCTAAACAATGCATGGTTGGTTCATTGTACGGTGTATTTAGAAAATTTTTGTTTGCAGTTCAAAATTTCAGCACCCGCCAGTCGCCTCCAGGACCCTCTTTGCTTCGACTTAAATAGCATTCACTATTGGACAGCCCACAAACATACTGAGCTATCCCAAACTGTAAGATTTACCCAAAGGTTTATCACTTTATTCCATGTGATAGTCGCAACCCGGTCCGAAGTGCCAAAATTAGAATATGAGAGCTGCAAATTATGAAATTTTTGCCGATTTTAGAGTCGCTTGATTCCCTAGCTGTTTCTTGATGTTTCGACCTTTGATGCGTTTCTTGGGTTTTGTTGTTGTAGATTGGCGACAATGCTAGGATTAGCGGTCGGAATTGGACTGGGATTTGAGCCAGGAAAGTGAGGAGCACGAGAAATCTTGAGGCTACTGGTTGAGTCATATCTGGATCTTTCGAGACACTGAATTTTCATGAATCTGTTTCTTTTCTAATACACCCTCCTTGCAGATTTACAAGATGCCCAAGTTCAGGGATGGCAAGAGGGTGGCACATGCTGATTTCTCCGGTGGAGGTGCAGGTGGAGGGTTCTTTATCAGGAGGGTGGAATCGCCGGGCGCCCTAGCAGTGAGGGGCATCTCTGGGAAATACCGAAGACGACGATTCATATCGTCCTCAAATAACAAGGAGAATATGCCACCAGTTTGGGCTGTGAAGGCCACACCATCGAAGATGAAGAGCCCTCTGCCTGAATGGTACCCCAGGACTCCGCTCCGTGACATCACGACAATTGCAAAGGTGATGGACAGTATAGTATTGCTCTGATGTGAGAAATCTAACTGTTTGAAGATCTGATTATTATAGTGCATATGTTCTTTAGGATGTATGATATGTTGTTGAAGACTTAATCATAAGGTCATGTGGTCGCGGTTGACCTTCTAATTTAATTGGAGTATAACCTTTTTTGACTGAAGGTTACCAAAGTGGGTTGTGGAATTCGTCGGATAGTTATCCAATGGCCTTAGTGAACTGGACTGATGCACTATTACTAGCTAATGTTACTAGGAAGTTTTTAGTTAAACTGCATAAACGAATTTTTGGCATTCTTCTTTGTTATAGGCATCACTTAAAATCTTGTTAGTATTAGTCCCCTGTTAATTTTCAATGCGGCCCATTATTATGTTCATGCATCTAGAGTAAGAAAGGTGCTGGTGGTATATGATGCTTCAGGTGCTACATGCTATCGTTGATTTTGATGGCATTGCTTTGTTGTTTTTTATTGTGGCTGTAAGGTCCACCCGTACAGTAGTGCCGGTAAATTATGTAGTACATTTCCTACTTTCTGGTGTCCTTAATTTTTTGGGATATCTGGGTAATCCAGTGTGTTCTCAACGACCTGGCTAAATTGCAATAACATCAAAATAGAGTGCAAGGTATACCTTGCCAGCCTGTGTTGTATGTTAATACTGCAAAATCTACAATTTTCTCCTGAAGTACTTAATATTTCGAGCTGGGATTATTTCCAACATATTTTGAATGGCCATTTTCTGGATCAGTGGTCTACTTTTGATAAGTGCTTATATTAATCATATGTATTCTGTTCTAATATTAATGTATCATATGTTTCAAGTGGATCTGGATGTTAAGTACATATGTCATTCATGCTGTGTAATTGTTCAGCTACAAGTTTACACTTTCTTTTGTTGCTTAGATATCATATTTTATCTATGGTGTAAGTTAAATTTGGTCAGCGTTCACTTGTTAAGGCATCCTATTGGTATATGTTCATTACGAGAAGCTAAAACTATGATTTTTGGTGTATGTTTGTCCTTTTTAGCTGCCATCTTATCCGAATTTGGCTTACAGGCTATTCAGAGAAGCCGTTTAAGGATTGCTGCTGCTCAGCAGCAAAGCCAAAGGTCTGAGCAATCTCCAGAGTCTGTGAACCTGACTACTCCAGCACAAGCAGAGCAGGACGTTCCTCTCACTACAGAGCGGTCCCTGGCTGTTGCCTCTAGTTCCGGCTCAACTGAAAAAGAACATGTTGCAAGCTCTGCAACTATCCTGGCTGAGGACAATCTGAAGGTGCTTTCCTTGCCCGCAGAAAGCTCATCGAAGACTCCATCCAACCCAATCAATCCAGCGGTTGCTGATATTGTCGAGAAGAAATTGTCCACCTCAATAGAACAGATAGAGAAGATGGTGAAGAAGAACATGAAGCGAGAACCAGAGGCCGCTCAGCCTTCCAAGAGGGTCATCCGGAAGCGCAATCTCATGTCCATGAGATGAGCTGACTATTCTGCTTCACAGTGGGGAGAGGATAAAGTCTGTCTTAGACTTGTCTTTCTTCCCCTTGTCTTCGCCGCTGCCTATCCAGCCAAGTTCCCGGTGCATCAACCCTACCTTGGATTATCTAAATGTATGTTCACTTTATCACCTTTTTGTACACTACTACATTTATTGCGTGATCCAAAATGTCAGCAGAAACATTTGTGTTCTGATTGTCATGTACTTTGTCTATTTGGGATTTAGTATCTCCATTCTTAAATACATGACTTTTATGACAGCTTAGTTCAAATTGAACTAGATTTATTGTCCTAAAACGTCATATATTTAAGAATGGATTGAGTACAGCAAATTGACCCCTTCAACGCCTGATATTTTGTTAGCTGAATGCTGACTTACTGGCGGCTGTAAGACACCAAAATATCGATGGAACCAGTGAGGTAAAAGTAAAACTCCAAGCCTCGGGGACTTTCATGGACTGGTGCTTCATCTTGGTTAGTTGGTGTTCGGTTGTGATGCATGGCAACACTGGATATGAGAAATGATGGCGTTGGTTTCTCTTATCCAGTTACTAGTCATCTTCATTTGTGCGCAGATGTGGCTGCACACATCCAACGACACCATGCAACCACTTGCTTGCAAAACGCCCATGTGGTTTTCAATCCTAAAACAGCTAGCAAATTTTCGTCAATAAAGAGCTTGCAAATGCTACTTGTGCTAACTTGCTGTAAATCTGGACCGAACTGATATTTCTGACAACCTTAAATTTCTAACTTTATAGGTGGGTTCTTGTAATTTCCTTTTCAGCTTCATATATATATGTGTGCACATGAAGTTCCGGAACTGTCTGTTCTTGCTAATCAAACTGGAATCAGACCAAGATACAGGGGCATCTTGATCACAATTGGTCCAAGGCAGAACCATGATAAGTAGAGCTTGTGGGTATGTGTCGCATCAGTGCATGGCCACGTGTTGAAATGGTTAGGATAAGAACTTCTAAACTTATAGGTGGCGTTTGGATTCTGGGTTAGGGATAGGGGAAATAGGGAGAGGGAAATAGGATGGCAAATCTCAACCCTTCATTTCTCTATTATATTAAATCTCAACCATTCATTCCCTCATACATCATTTTCCAATCCCTAACCCACCTCTCATTTCCCGGAATCCAAACACCACCATAAGGGTTGGACGATCAACCTTCCTTGTGGACCCCGACGGAAGACTAAATTCGCCCGCCATTACCATTTTTTCTCCAGAGAAGAACTCGTCCCCTGTCTTCTAGCGAGCGAGTGGATTCAACACTGAGCTTGACTCCCGGCTTCTCGCTACGCTGTGAGCGCACGCCTCCGACGCCTACCGCTTCCTGCGCTGCTTCTCGGGAATCCGGATATGGGCAGCACAGCCGCCGCCGCAGTTATCGGCCTCACCCAGCCCAACGCCGTCGAGCTGCCTCAGGTGTGTGCTGTGTGCATGTTTGATGATCGAGACGAGATTGAGTGTTTTTTTTTAATGCTTTGAAGTGCCATGGATTCGTCTGCTTACTTCGATTCATTCGGTAGTGATAGAATCATCAGTTAGGTTCTTGGTTTTTTCTTTTCATGTAGGTGACTTTTGCTGCTAAAGACATCGAATTCTCCGACTGGAACGGAGATGTCCTCGCAGTTGTGGTGACAGAGAATGACGTGTCCAAAGACTCGAACTCCAGGTTCGAGAACGCCGTCCTGAAGAAGCTGGAGGGCCAGCTCGGAGGCCTGCTGTCGGCGGCCGCGGCGGAGGAGGACTTCGCCGGCAGAGCGGGCCAGTCGGTGGTGCTCCGCCTCCAGGGGCATGGGTTCAAGAGGGTGGCTCTGATCGGTCTTGCCGGCCACAACGTGGTCTCCCTTCAGGGCCTAGGCGAATCCGTTGCGTCGATCGCAAAGGGTGCTCAAGCTAGCAGCGCTGCCGTTGTTCTTGCCTCCCCTAGTGCGATCCAGGAAGAGCTCAAGCTGAATGCTGCCGTGGCGATTGCTTCTGGTTTCTTTGACTGATGCCTCTCCTGCAATTTCCTTTTCTCTATCTTATATGCCGATGCTTATGGAAATGGAACTACATGAGTATGATCTTTTTTTTTAACTGCAGGTACAGTGCTCGGATTGTACGAGGATTGCAGGTACAAGACTGAATGGAAAAATGTGCATCTGAAACAAGTGCATTTCATTGGGTTGGGCTCTGGTCCGGAGATGGACCAGAAGCTTGAGTATGCTAACCATCTCTCCTCGGGCGTTGTATTTGGGAGAGACCTTGTCAACTCTCCTGCCAATGTCCTAACACCTGGTCAGTATGTCTTGATTTTCAGCTAATATTTGTGGCCTTCCGTAACTTTGTTGCACTAATGAGTCGCACACACTTTGATTTCAGCTGTGCTTGCTGAGGAGGCATCGAAGATCGCTTCGACATACAGTGATGTGCTCACTGCCAAGATATTAGATGCAGAGAAATGCAGAGAGTTGAAGATGGGCGCCTACTTGGCAGTAGCTGCAGCTTCTGCAAACCCTCCTCGTTTTATCCACTTGTGTTACAAACCCATAGGTGGCAATATCAAGAGGAAGCTAGCTGTTATTGGCAAGGGTCTAACTTTTGACAGGTTTGTATAAATTTTCCAGGGACTAAGGTTCAGAGTACTTTCAACATGGATTTACTAGTTACTACAATGTCAGAAACCATCAAAAGCTGACACCTATATTTTTAAGGTGGTATATTTCGTTGAAGTACTAATTATTGTTTGGTCCTTCTTGTACTTGATTCTCCTATGTGTTCAGTGGTGGCTACAACATTAAGACTGGACCAATCGCCCGCATTGAGCTTATGAAGTGGGATATGGCAGGCTCTGCAGCTGTTTTTGGTGCAGCAAAAGCTTTGGGCCAAATCAAGCCTCCTGGTGTAGAGGTACTCAAGTTTCAATTAGGAGTCGTTATGATTTGATTAGTTTGTTGATAATGACTTGCCTTCTGACAGGTTCATTTCATAGCTGCTTCCTGTGAAAATATGATTAGTGGCACAGGCATGAGACCTGGTGACATCCTGACTGCTTCTAACGGGAAGACGATAGAGGTATATTTCTTGTAATGCATTAAAAAAAAAGTAACAGGATCTGCATGTGATCCATACACCGAGATGATTATTATGCATGTTTCAAATGTCAGCAAGGTGTGTAATATATACGTGATCGCTTTCATGGGTCTCTTTTTACTGGTTTGTAATTTTTATCCTCCTTCAGGTAGATAACACTGATGCAGAGGGAAGGCTTACACTGGCAGACGCTTTGGTCTATTCTTGTAATCTAGGTGTTGACAAGGTAATGAATGACTTGTTCCTTTGCGGATTACATGGGATATTCTAATCATTATCATTTCTGTGTTCTTCCGTACATTATGCCATCTATATGTATATAAGTATATTTACATTGCTGTTGTAATCCTGATACATATTCCTTGCTCTAGCATCATGGACGTCAAATGTTTTCAAAGTCTATTTAGAGGAACCAGATATTACTTGTTCGGTTTCATTAGGACAGACCGTTTCTCGGCACGATACAAAACACTTTCTACTTCCATGTGTAGTTACCCTCTTATAGTTGACAAGAGAGTTGCACCTGCAAATTTGAAGGTACAAGATGATAAAACAAAGATAGTTTATTGCAAATTGCTTATGCAAAAATTGACTTTCACTTTGTATTTTATTTTTATATTTTTAGGTATATGTTTTCCTTTTTTTTTTCTAAGTTATGCAAGTAGTTGAATAGCAATTGACTCAGTGTATTGATGGCATGCAGATTATTGACCTGGCAACATTAACTGGTGCTTGCCGTGTTGCACTTGGGCCTAGCGTTGCTGGTAAACTCAACCATATAATTCTCTCAAATGGATCTGTACCACTCCTTTTTTTTATTTTACATAATAACTATTTGTGCCCCCACTCACCTTTTGATTTTCTATTAAGAAGTCTCAATTTTTTGCAATCATTAAAGAGGTGCCTTCTTACTCAATTTAATAGCTTTTTTAGATAACAAAAAAATTCCATCCTTCTATTTAATAGCCAAGTCTGCCAATGATTAGTATGCTGTTATGCATATACTAACTGAAAGAAAATTCATGTTTCCATAGGGATTTTAACACCAAGTGAGGAGCTAGCCAGGAGTTTCTGGCTGCCTCTGAGGTCTCTGGAGAGAAGTTCTGGAGACTGCCAATGGAAGAGAGCTACTGGGAGTCGATGAACTCTAGTGTGGCTGATATGCTCAACACCGGCCCAATGTATCCCAAGGCTGGTGTTATTACTGCCGCATTATTCCTGAAGCAGGTATATTATTTATTCTTCTGCTTTGCATGCACATCAAGTGACAGTTAAGCCTGTGAATCAACCATACTAGCGAGCTGCAGACAGGCAATCTCGACTTTGTGCATAAAGTCATGCTTTTTTTTGCTCTTGACCATCTAAAATGGTGTTTTTCTTGCTGTTTTAGTTCCTTAGTTTAGTTGTGTTCGTACATGGGGTGACCACACTGTTGATTCTTTTTTTAGCTAGGTTGATTTCAAAGGACTACAACCTCCAGATTTATTTTGATGAATTTAAGACACAAAGCTTATTTCAATTTTGAGCTAACTTTTGGTCCTTGGGACATCAATGTTAATTTATAGTGATGCTAGTATGTCACTGGGACAAAAATAAAGTTTATGCATATGCTTCTTGATCTTTTGCAGTTTGTTGATGAGAAAGTCCAGTGGATGCACATTGACATCGCGGGGCCAGTTTGGAACCACAAGAAGCGGGCGGCAACCGGGTTTGGAGTCGCCACCTTGGTGGAATGGGTCCTCAAGAACTCATCCTCCTGAACCATAATCCTTGGACCTCCTGTTAATTGATGGGTGAAGGAACAAAAGCACTCATATATATATATATATATATATATATATATATATATATATATATATGTATATTAGTTTAGTTCTTTTTGCTACTCCCATATATACTAGTCGCAAATTACGAGACCAAAAGGGTTATTCTGTCATTACCCCACATCCCAGGTCCTATCGCGGAAAGTTGGAAAAAGTTCATTTTACTCCTCCAAACAATTCATTTTGTATGTTTTACCCTTTAGACAAAATCATGGCTTATATTGCTCCCTCAAACAATTCATATTAGTGCAATGTACCCTCTACCATGATTTTTTTCTCCGTGTACAAATTGAATTTGAACCTTAAATTTTGTTTGATGATAATTAGCACAACAATATATGTTAAAACAATTATAACATATATTTCGATACTATTTACATATAGTCTAATAGAAATTATAAAAAATACAAACAATTTTTTCAAAAACGAGGCAGGAGCACTGCCTTTTCATTAAGCAGAAAAGAGAAGTTTACATTGGCCACATTAGTTATTACATGTTATGATGGCTACTCTCCTTGCTATGGGATTGACAAAAATACATACAATTGATGTCAGAAAAATATGCTATAATTATTTTAACATAGCTTGTGTGAGCTATCAGCATGCAAAATTTGAGCTTCAAATTCAACTTGTACGTTGAGAAACAAAAAAGACAATTCGAAATAGAGAGTATATTGCGCCAATCTGAATTGTTTGATGGAGTAAATTGAGCCATGATTTTGTTCAGAAGGTAAAACAAACAGTGAATTGTACGGAGGAGTAAAATGAAATTTTCGCCGGAAAGTTTAAGAACATGCTTGATTTGATTTTTCAACTTGCTTAGCGCCACGACTATCTACTGGAGCTTACGACTACGGAACCCCTCTGAGGCGTACGGTCTTGCTTATGCTGCAAGCCTGCAACACACAGCTCTGCTAAATCTTTGAAAGAAGTTCAATCACAGAAGCACGAGGTTGATATAAGGCCTCCAAAGGCACCTCCTTTGGCATGGTTAGGCCGGAACCCTCAGCCATGTCCACGGGCTCCTCTCCTACTCTTTCCCAGTCAAAGCACTGAATCATAGTTCCCAGAGCAAGGCCCACCATCTGCATGCCCAAGTTCTCTGCTGGGCATTGTCGTCTCCCCATACCAAACGGGATCACCATCTTGCCTTCACTCTTTCCATTCTCAAACCTACAAAAATATATGTATAGAGTTATCTATATATATGCTACATGATATAGGCAAAGCAAAAGGAGAGGCAAGTTGATACATATGTTAGTACCTCTCTGGGATGAAGTTTGTCTGGTTCATCCCACAGCTCAGGGTCCCTGTGGATTGCAAACGTATTCACAAGAAGCATTGTTCCCTTGGGAATGTGAAACCCACTGACTATGCAATCAGCTGAGGATTCATGAGGAACAAGAAGCGGTGCTGGCGGATAGAGGCGAAGTGTCTCCATGATTATGCACCGAAGATACTTCAGGTTTGGTAGATCAGCCGCTTCAAGCAGGCGTACCGGTTTCCCTACGCATGCATCAATCTCATTACGAGCTTTCACCATCACATCAGGGTTATTTAGCAAGAGGGACATCGCCCATTCAATTGTGTCCGCCGAAGTGTCTGTTCCAGCTTCGAGTGAACTCTTGAAAGAAAGCCCAAGGAAAAAAAATAGAAAACAGTAAATGATTAGAATCTGGAAAGTAAACACTACCAAAGCGCTCCCACCACCAAATAAAACAAAGACCTAGTAGTACATACAAGTATGAAACTTTCTTGCAAGGAAATATTACTCTACAACAACAACAAAACAACAATCTCCTCCCTAGCAATCCCTCTGACTTTGTGGTGTAAATAATAAAGGTAAAGAATGATCTAGTCATGACCGGCCTACTATTTACTTCCTCGATAAATCCCTCCCCCGTACGCTAACACACACAAACACAAAAGCTGATGCCATGCCATTTATAGTATGTTAGTAACTTTTTTTCATACTGCCATCACTTATTTTCATGTTATGATCCCAATCTTTTTTTTGCGAGTGATGCTATGATCCCAATCTATGCAAATAGAAAAAAGGATATAAAAAACAACTAAAGATTAGTCATCACATATATGGGATATATCATCCTGCAAAAATTCAACTTAATATATGATGGGCATAGTATAGAAAGTAAAAATAATGACTAGTATAGCTTAATTAGCGTCATGAGTTATAGGTCTTGAAAAGCATCGATCGGCCATGCACATGAAATCTGTATGCACAGTAGACAGTACTCACGATGCACAATGAGCGGATGAGCTGGTCGGGGCAGGCCTCCGGGTCCTTTTCCTGCAGCGCGAGAAGCACGCCGATCATGGTCCTCCGCCTGCTGGTGTTTCCCATCTCCCTCCTCTGGCCGTCGATGAGCCCCTGCAAGAACCTCGTCTGGCTCTCGCGCAGCCGCCACAGCCGCCGCCCCACCCCGCCGACGTCGAGCCACACCGCGCCGCCGCCGGCAGGAAGTCCCACACCGTCGACGCGCCGCTCAAGGACATGGTCTCCTCCACCATCGCCCGGAACCACCTCGCCTCCTCGCTCACCTCCTCCTCCTCCACCTGCCCGCCGCCGCCGCCGCCGTAGTACGTCCTCGCGCAGATCATGCCCATCATGGAGTTCATGAGCAGCTCGAACAGCCGCGACTTGAGCTCCACCCGTCCTCGATCCGCCGCGCCGCCGCCGCGCGTCGGTAGAGCTGCCGCGCCATGGCCCGCGCCTCCCGCGCGTGGACGTCGGCGAAGTGCTCGACCCGGTGGGCGGCGAGGATCTCCGTGACGGCGATGCGCCGGACGTGGCGCCAGTAGGGCCCGTAGCTGGCGGTGCCCATGGTGGACCACTCGTAGGAGAGGATCCCGCCCGACGGCAGCCGCGGCCGGTCCGCGAACGCCACTTCCTGCGCGCCGCCGAGGCACTCCTGGGCGGCCGCGGCGGACGACACCACGGCCACGCGCCGGGGAGCCGAAGCGCAGGCCGAACACGGCGCCGTGGCTCGAGGCCAGGCGCACCAGGGTGCGGTGGAGAGGTTTCTTGAAGAGGTGCAGGTGCCCGATCACGGGAAGGGAGGCCGGCTCCGGTGGCAGCGGTGGCGACTGCCCCCGGCGACGTCGACGTAGAGTCTGCAGCAGCGTGGCTAGTGACAACAGGACGAGGATGTTGGCGATGAAGATGGTGTTCAAGGAATCCATTCTGCACTCAGCCACTCACACTCGGGGAGGATGAATGATGAAAGCCAAATGGTGCTACTTATATTATGTTTGATTCAGGAGCTTGCCTGACCGGGATATATAGATATAAAAGAGAAGAAAAAAGATATTTAGTAGTAGCGGCTGCTAAGTTGGGTATGACGGTGTCAAATTATAGTTTTTGACAATGACAAATTTACATGTGTTTACGGAGTTTGTTTTCCAGGCTATGTTGCAGCATGAGGAGACAAAGAGAGGCTTCAAATGGCTCTTTGGGGACTATAGTCATTGATTTCTTCGTTGGCTATGGATGGATCTTTTTTTCTCCAAGCGAAATGAATAGAAAAATTCAGTAATAAACGGTCTCTGGTTATTTACCTTGTTCCATTGAAGTCAACCATGTGGTTAACTCTTCGTAAGAAGGCTATGTTTTTTGTTTGTTTTTTTGCGATTCTTGAAGAAGGCTATGTGTGGCAGCCATAAACTATTTTTATTTTTTGAAAAAAAATCAAAACTTTACAACAAAATGCTAAGCGTAATAATTGTTTTTGCTGTGACAATATATAACTAATTTTCTTTCTTTCCTATTATTACTTATTTGTCTGTGATACAAATTTTTAACGTCAGGTGATGAGCTAGCCCAAGAGTTTCTGACTGCCATTGAGTTTTCTTAATGAAGTTCTGGTGCAAATATTAAAAGAGAGCTACTAGGAGTCGA